>CM069405.1:19599184-20199184 GCA_035609135.1 Eleutherodactylus coqui | reverse complement strand
TTTACTGAGGAGTGGGCATTGATGGCAGATATCTGCCAGGTCCTCGGAAATTTTGAGGAGTCTACCCAGATGGTGAGTGGCGATGGTGCAATCATTAGCATTACCATCCCGCTGCTTTGCCTGCTGAGAAGTTCGCTGCAAACATAAAGGCTGACGCTTTTCCGGTTGGAACAGGAGATGGGGAATGCCAGTATGTTGCTTGATAGCCAGACCACCCTCATGTCTATATCTCAGCGCGTTTTGGAGGAGGGGGAGGAGCAAGAGGAGGAGGGGGAATAGACAGCTGGGCACACTGCAGAGGGTACCCATGCTGCTTGCCTTTCATCTGTTCAGCGTGTATGGGCTGTAGAGGAGGAGGAGGAGGATCCTGAAAGTCATCTTCCTAGTGAGGACAGCGATGTGTTGCGTACTGGTACCCTGGCACACATGGCTGACTTCATGTTAGGCTGCCTTTCTCGTGACCCTCGCATTAGACACATTCCGGCCAACACGGATTACTGGGTGTACACCCTTCTAGACCCACGGTATAAGGAGAACCTTTCCACTCTCATTTCCGAAGAGAAGAGGGGTACAAGAGTGTTGCAATACCACAAAGTGCTGCTAAACTTCCCATCTAACAGCGCAGTAGAAGTAGAAGATGTAGTTCGGAGGGCCAACTAGCGGGGGGGGGGGGGGGGAGCATGTCCAGCACAGGCAGGGGAACACTCTCCAAGGCCCTTGCCAGTTTTATGGCTGCTGAGCAAGATTGTGTCACCACTGCACAGTCAAGACTGAGTCGTAGGGAGCACTGTAAAAAGGTGGTAAGGGAGTACGTAGCCGATCGTACCACTGTCCTCCAAGATCCCTCTGCTTCATACAACTATTGGGTATCAAAGCTGGACACGTGGCACGAACTTGTGCTGTACGCCCTGGAGGTGCTGGCCTGCCCTGCCGCTAGCGTCTTGTCAGAGAGGGAGTTTAGTGCAGCTGGAGGAATCATCACGGATAAGCGTACCCGCCTGTCAACTGCCAGTGCCGACATGCTTACACTGATTAAGATGAGCAAAGGCTGGATTTCCCCAGACTTCTCTTCTCCACCGGTGGAAAGCAGCGGATCCTAAAGATTCTTTTCGCTGCAACAGGAGAAATATGCATCCTCTATCACCCCAAAAAGGGGGAGAAGTAGCTTGATCTCTCCCTCTCGGATCTTACTTCTCCTAAAACAGCATGTCATCACGCTGAACCGCCAATTTTTCAGTGGGCCAAAAGGCTCAGTTAAAACCAATTTTTTTTTCGGAGGGGTTCGCATATACTCTTGCTACTGAATTGTTTCAGGGGTTTGCCTATACTCTTGGTACAGAAAGGTTTGAGGGGTTCACCTGTACTCTTGGTACAGAAAGGTTTGAGGGGTTCGCCTATACTTTTGCTACAGAAATGTTTTAGGGGTCCGCCTATACTATTGCTACAGAAATGATTGAGGGGTTCGCCTATACTCTTGCTACTGCATTGTTTCAGGGGTTTGCCTATACACTTGCTACAGAAAGGTTTGAGGGGTCCACCTATACTATTGCTACTGAAATGTTTGATGGGTTCGCCTATACCCTTGCTACAGAAAGGTTTGAGGGCTTCGCCTATACTGTTTCTACAGAGATGTTTGAGGGGTTCGCCTATACACTTGCTACAGAGAGGCTATCAAAATTGGGACTATTTACTCTAGAAAAAAGAAGGTTAAGGGGTGACTAAATAACCATGTAGAAGTACATGAGGGGACAATACAAGGATCTCTCCCAGGATCTGTTTATACCCAGGACTACGACGGTAACAAGAGGGCATCCGCTACTCTTAGAAGAATGCAGGTTTCATCACCAACATAGTAAAGGTTTCTTTACTGTTAGAGCAGTTAGACTGTGGAAATCTCTGCCTGAGGACATAGTGATGGCAAAATCCATAGAGGAGTTTAAAAGGGGACCTGATGTTTTTCTGGAGAGGAAGGATATTATAGGTTATAAATCCTAGTTTAATTGTTAATCCAGGTATACAGGCAGGTAGGAACTATTAGGGGTTGATCCAGGGAACAGTCTGATTGCCATTAGGGAGTCGGGAAGGAATTTTTTTCCCAAAAGGGCTAATTGGCTTCTGCACTTGGGGTTTTTTGCCTTCCTCTGGATCAACAAAGCAGGAGGCTAACAGGCTGGACTAGATGGACATTGTCTTCATTCGGCCTTATGAACTATGTTACTATGTATATTTCAGGCGTTCGCCTATACTTTTGCTACAGAAATGTTTCAGGGGTTTGCCTATACTCTTGCTACAGAAATGTTTCAGGGGTCCACCTATGCTGTGGGTGCACAAAGGCTTCCCAATGCAGTGTTCAGCTATCTGGCACAAATACACTGAATGACTTGGGTAGGGTACTGAAAGGTTTCCCATTGCGTTGTTCAGCTATCTGACACATACACCAAATGAATTGTGTGGGGACACATGGGTTTTCCATAGCAATGTAGCTGCTGGCACATTGGGTCACACAAGGCGGAGGCTGGTGATTTGCCTTGCTTGCACCGAGTGTGGTGCTTAGCTAGGATGTGCCAACCCATGTGCCATGGTGCTTATGGTCTATCCCAAGTAAATTGTTAGGGGGGTGACCGCCAGGCTCTTGCCCACAATTTCGCTTAATAGTGGGACCTGGGAACCTCAGATGCATCCATGAATGCTGCCCCTGCCGTTCCCTATCCGTTTCTGTGGTGTTTCCATGACTTTCTGATGTTTTCAGGTGTTTCACACACCCTCACCTATGCAGAGCATCGGTCAGCTTGAAAAATGCTCGAGTCACCCATTAACTTCAATGAGGTTCGTTACTCGAAACGAGCTCTCGAGCATTACGAAAAGTTCGACTCGAGAAACAAGCACCCGAGCATTTTGGTACTCGCTCATCTCTAATCTCAATGTGATGATCAAAAGTATAGCTCTTTCATGATAGAACTACTTGCATTAGTCTGGACTATCTAGCCACTGCAATGGTCATAGCCTATACTGATAACAATCCAGATGGCTCTCAAGACTTGCTAACTTTGATTTGCTTGTCAAATACAGAGCTGGTAAAGTCAACACCAATTCTGACGCTCTCTCTAGGTTACCTAAAGCAGGAGACTACTCCCTTGAGGAACATCAGTGGTAGGATGTTGAGATGCCTGACTTGGGAGTTCATCAAGCACAGCAAGCTAGCTCCTTTGAGATCCATAGATCCCTTTTCGGTCAGTTTTGTGCACCAAGAAGGTGAATGGAATCCGCCATTAGGCGATTATCTGGGGAAATTAACCAGCAAAATATCCGATGACACATACATCACATAGTTTGTATCTGCGTGTCCCAAAACCTACAGCTACAGGCTGAACACGGGTAAAACCGTCTTAAAAGTTAATGACATAACTTTAAACGTTGCTAACATCCAGCAGGTAAATTTTGACAGTCTTAAAGATCTAGTTTTGGATTATCAGCTCAATTCCTCCACTGAAACACAGAAATCTATTAGCGAAGAACAGCCGGGGATTGTGAGTAATAAAAAATACTGAAACATTGGAACGAGACCTCTGCGCAAAAAACAAAGATGCGTTTATACAAAGAGACACTTGTTAGATGAATTTACAACATTGCCTTTTGGTTATTAATTCATGTTTCAGACGGCCGTCTGGCACACGCGTATGCAGCTCCTGCAATATTGTTTGAGTTTATGTATGTTGGCTGAAACTGTATAATGACCCATCAGCTTCTTTTCCTAACCAGGCTTAGGCAAAAATAAGAAGTATCGGATATTTGGTGCAACTCCACTACACAGACTACAAAAACGCGTGAGGAGATGATTATTAGATGAATTGTAGGTCACTACTAGAGGCACACAATTGTTTCCTTCCTTCTCTATGTATTGGAGTAGTTGATTTCTGGGTATCCGGGTGGCTCTGGTGATTTCTGGGTATCCGGGTGGCTCTGGTGATTTCTGGGTATCCTGGTGGCTCTGGTAATTTCTGGGTATCCTGGTGGCTCTGGTAATTTCTAGGTATCCTGGAGGCTCTGGTGATTTTTGGGTATCCTGGTGGCTCTGGTGATTCCTGGGTATCCGGGTGGCTTTTGTGGTTTCTGGGTATCCTGGTGGCTCTGGTAATTTCTAGGTATCCTGGAGGCTCTGGTGATTTTTGGGTATCCTGGTGGCTCTGGTGATTCCTGGGTATCCGGGTGGCTTTTGTGGTTTCTGGGTATCCTGGTGGCTCTGGTAATTTCTAGGTATCCTGGCGGCTCTGGTGATTTCTGGGTATCCTGGCAGCTCTGGTGATTTCTGGGTATCCTGGCAGCTCTGGTGATTTCTGGGTATCCTGGCAGCTCTGGTGATTTCTGGGTATCCTGGCAGCTCTGGTGATTTCTGGGTATCCTGGCAGCTCTGGTGATTTCTGGGTATCCTGGCAGTTCTGGTGATTTCTGGGTATCCTGGCAGCTCTGGTGATTTCTGGGTATCCTGGCAGCTCTGGTGATTTCTGGGTATCCTGGCAGCTCTGGTGATTTCTGGGTATCCTGGCAGCTCTGGTGATTTCTGGGTATCCTGGCAGCTCTGGTGATTTCTGGGTATCCTGCAGCTCTGGTGATTTCTGGGTATCCTGCAGCTCTGGTGATTTCTGGGTATCCTGGAGGCTCTGGTGATTCCTGGAGGCTCTGGTGATTCCTGGAGGCTCTGGTGATTCCTGGTGGCTCTGGTGATTCCTGGGTATCCTGGTGGCTCTGGTGATTCCTGGGTATCCTGGTGGCTCTAGTGATTCCTGGGTATCCTGGTGGCTCTGGTGATTCCTGGGTATCCTGGTGGCTCTGGTGATTCCTGGGTATCCTGGTGGCTCTGGTGATTCCTGGGTATCATGGTGGCTTTAGTGATTCCTGGGTATCCTGGTGGCTCTGCTGATTCCTGGGTATCCCAGTGGCTCTGAAGGAAATTCCTTAAAACCTTCACAATGATGACCATCCGAAAATCATATTCAATTTGAGGAACTTTATAGTCAGGAGTGCATTGCCCTCTGTCATACAAAAAGGAACTCATCCTTTTAGGGTAAGGAGCTGCAAGACCTGCTGACATGTACGGACCGCGGACAGGATACAAATCCCCAACACGCAGCAGGACTATAAGATCCCAGGACATTCACATGTTCCAGGTTTGATGTTGTGTACCTGATCCGGTGGAGTAAATGTCCTGTTGGGGGGGCTTTATGTTGGAGAAAAAGGACAAACACTTAAAGCGAGGATGAGATCTCATCGCCACACGATTAAACAGAGAAAGACAGAATTACCTGTGGCGAAGCACTTTTCTAGTCACAAACACAACATAGAAGATATAAAAGTTCTGATACTGAAAGGCAACTTCAAGTCACAAAGCCATAGAAGAATTTGGGAATATAAATTTATACAAGTTTTGACACTTTCAATAGAGAGTTAAATTATTCATGAGCATTTATGCGTGAGTGGGAAGTATGAGACATCTATAGCACAGATAACACTGCTGGCTTATTGACCCCTCACCACCCCAATACCTGCATGAAAGGAGTGCGACAGAAACAACAAGCAGACCTTAACAAGCATGCCAATGCTACAACCTTGCAAATTGGGGATTAAGTCTGGCTCTGCAAGGAACATTGAACTGGCAAACTCAATTCCCGCTGAGAGCCACAGCTTTATGTCATATCATCCATCCTCTCTTAGGAGAAAGGACTGTACTGCATTACTCAAGCCAATAAGAGGCCTCAAATTGTTCATCGCAATAGACTTCAATTCTGCTTGGCGGCTATGCCACCTCCGGAACAAAAGAAGTCTGAAGTGGAAGGGGCGGACACTGACTCCAAATCTGAGCCAGGTAGGCCGCAAGACACTCCGTGTCCAATTACCTTTGATCCAGTGGATCCTATGACCTGGTACCAGAGTCCGTTGATGATGCTACAATCTCCAGTACAGCAGACTGCAACAAAATCCACAGCAGAGTCTGCATCAAATTCCTACTTGTCCTACACCTACACCCAGTAGAAGACTTCCAGCAACCCCAGTGCTGGCTTCCAGATGTTCCATGAGGAGCACCAGAGGACAGCTACCAACCTGTTATTGTGAGTAATCATCTACTTCTTACTTTTTCTTGAATACGGTTGATTTATTGGCATTTTTTTTTTTGGCGTGTTTTTTCTCTTACCCGTAGATTACAAATTTGTTTTCCCCCCTTGGATTACAAATACCAAGAAT
Organism: Eleutherodactylus coqui; assembly: GCA_035609135.1. Taxonomy (NCBI): domain Eukaryota; kingdom Metazoa; phylum Chordata; class Amphibia; order Anura; family Eleutherodactylidae; genus Eleutherodactylus; species Eleutherodactylus coqui. The sequence continues at coordinate 20,192,947 of CM069405.1, read as the reverse complement.
TGCCCTGAGAGACTACTCAGACTCTTCTACAAGGTTCGTGCCCTGAGAGACTACTCATCGAGTTTGCAACATGTAAGAAATTTGCCCCGAGGGACTACTTGGAGATGTTTTTTTTATTTTTAGTTGTTCATGGAAAACCCAGTCCTAGGGGACCGCCAGGTGCATCGCGAACTCATGGCCCCTTTGCACCATAGGATGATCTCTAAATCCTTGTCAGAAAGACAGTCACACTGAAGCCTTCCAAACCCGGACTTAAAGGGGTTGTCCCGCGGCAGCAAGTGGGTCTATACACTTCTGTATGGCCATAATAATGCACTTTGTAATATACATTGTGCATTAATTATGAGCCATACAGAAGTTATAAAAAGTTTTTTACTTACCTGCTCCGTTGCTAGCGTCCTCGTTCCCATGGAGCCGACTAATTTTCGCCCTCCGATGGCCAAATTAGCCGCGCTTGCGCAGTCCGGGTCTTCTGCAGTCTTCTATGGAGCCGCTCGTGCCAGAGAGCGGCTCCGTGTAGCTCCGCCCCCTCACGTGCCGATTCCAGCCAATCAGGAGGCTGGAATCGGCAATGGACCGCACAGAAGAGCTGCGGTCCACGGAGACAGAGGATCCCGGCGGCCATCTTCAGCGGTAAGTATTGAAGTCACCGGAGCGCGGGGATTAAGGTAAGCGCTCCGGTAAACTTTCTTTACTTCCCTGCATCGGGGTTGTCTCGAGCCGAACGGGGGGGGGGTTGAAAAAAAAAAAAAAACGTTTCGGCGCGGGACAACCCCTTTAACAGTATGGCTTTACACTGTATGTTTTACCTTTCAGGTTGTTTTACTAATGTGGACTTTTGAAGGACCTAACCTAAACGTTGTCTATTGCTAACCTATTCATTCTTCTCTTCCACATTACACTGGTTTTTACAAAAGTCATGTTACTGAAATAAAATTTGTCATTTTTTAAATCAATTTTTATGTGCTCAACACAAATATGACAGTCAAAATGCAAAATTGGCTCTATTTTTTTGGAATCTGCAATTATTGCTTACATCACAAAATGCATGCCAATAGTAATAGGCTGATGGTTAACCTGTTTAGGACCAGACACTGTAAATTTACGGCACCTGGTCCTGGGCTTAAAGCCCGCCATATGCAAAATTACAGCGGTGCTTTAAGTCTCCTGCTCTACAATCAGTCAGAGGCAGGAATGGGTTATCAGCTGTTAGTAACATCTGATAAGCCGGAGAAGAAGGCAGGAGGGGTTTGAAACCCTTCCTGCCTTCTGCTTCCCTGAGTACACAGCGCTCAATGAGCACTGTGTACTAGAAAGTGAAAGTAAACTGTAACTTTCACATCTGGAGCCCGGGGGGGATCATGTGACCACCTTGGGTTCCCTGCTACAGCAGAGCTGTAGTCAGACTAGACCCTGGATAGCTCTGCCAGTGACTACTGTCACTGCAGGGGCTGTTTTTCCCTGTAACTTGGGCTCCTATGAATCCGGCTCCTATGGACACCCCAGCTACAGTGGGAAAGTGTCAAATAAAAAAAAAAAATGAATGTCCCCCAGAGGTCTTACATGACGTCATGGGGGACATAGATAGTAAAAAACATAATAACATACATCAGTAAAACAAAACAACAGAATACAACAACAATTTATACATAAGAAAGAAAAAACCCCAAAACCGACGCCAACCAAAACCATCTCCGTATGCTGAGGAACCCATTCCCATACTTTATTTTAGTGTAAATATAAAAATAATTTAAAAAAAAAACTATAAATGATTAAAAAAACTTTTTTTTTTAGCATTTTACCCCGAATAAAATAAAAAAAAAGAAAAGAAAGTCAGTGAAAAAGATATATTAAAAAATCACCCTATATGTCACGGGGGAAAAAAACACAGTAAAAATAATTTTGATAGCTAAAGGAAAAAAATAGGGTAGTAAAACCCCCACATGGGTAACATCCCTAAAAAGTGTCTGGTCCTTAGGGTGGCATCACATGAGCAGGTTTTTGTGCGTACATAGGTGCGCATCCATGTACGTGCAAAAACCTGCGTCAATGCAGATCCGTGCATTGTTTTCAATGGAGCCACGGCTGCTGCTGGTAGCTCCATTAAAGGCAATGGTCTGCCGGCACACCTGAATTGTTTTTCAGGGAAGGGCTTTACATATAAGCCCTTCCCTGAAAAAGAAAACTTTTAGTGTAAAAAAAATAAATAAAAAATTACTTACCTGTCCGCCGCTGCTGTGTACCCCACGGGGATGATGAACACAGGTGCCACATGAGGCAGATGTTCCCTTCATCCTCGCTAGTTAAAAGAACTCCCTGCTGCTATATCTGCCACATCTGTGGCAGATGCAGCAGAGGAATTCTTCAATTCTCTACCGCAGGTGTCACACATGTCAGCTGCAGTAGAGGATTCTGCTGCCGGTAATTGATTTCAGGGAAGGGCTTTAAATATAAGCCCTTCCCTAAAAATCAAGTGAAAGTGGTTTAAAAAACAAAAAAATAGATACTCCCCTCCCTTCAGCTGCGGGGGCTCAGCAGGGTCTTCACCTGCTGTCCCTTGCACTGTGGTGCTGATCTATCAGCAGGCAGGGATTTAAAATTAAGCTCTTCCCTGAAATCAATTACCGGCAGCAGAATCCTCTACCGCAGCTGACATGTGTGACAGCTGCGGTAGGGAATTGAAGAATTCCTCTGCTGCATATGTCACAGATGTGGCAGATGTAGCAGCAGGGAATTCTTTTAACTAGTGGGGATGAAGGAAACATTTGCCGCATGCTTCATCCCCGCGGAGGTCACAGCAGCGGCGGATGGGTAAGTATATTTTTTATTATTTTTATTTTTTTACACTAAAACTTTTCGTTTTCAGGGAAGAGCTTATATGTAAAGTCCTTCCCTGAAAAAGAAAGCAGGGGTGCTGGCAGAGCATTGTTTCCAATGGAGCCGCCAGCAGCAGCCGCGGCTCTATTGAGAGCAATGCGTGCATTCCCTATGGTGCACGCATGTCCTATCTTTGCAGGCACACACCTGTAAAGCACAGACATATGCATGCACCATAGGGAATGCAATGTTGCAAATACAAGCGTGTTTTGTGTGTGCGTATGCGCGCACAAAAACACGGTCGTGTGAAGCCACCCTTAAGGTACAAAACAGCCTGGTCCTTAAGGGGTTAATACCTGTAAAGAATCAAGTCATAGACTAGTCTTAGATTTCTTTGTCTGTCTCTGGTACAGCAGCTCAGGAGCCTCTCCGTGGAGTGTCCCGCAGTAGTCAGCTAGCACAGCAGTGGACCATTTGTCCCATTGTCTTGATGAAACGTTCGCCATGTTCATCACTAACCACAGTTGTCTGCAAAGAAATCCCGATGGGAATGAAGGAGGTGGATCTGTAGAGACGTACTGCAGCCAAGTTTCTGATGCTGCTTCGGCATGTTTTGTGCTGGTTGCTTGTAGTTTTCTGCCCTAACATTCCTGAGAACATTTGTAGACACGAGGCGAAGAGCATTCCCTGCTTGTTTTGCATCACTCTGCAGCAAGTTGCTGAACTATTTTTGAAGAGCTCTTGAATCTGAGGACCCACAAAACCTCCCTCTAATCTTTGCCTCCCTAAGTCGAGGGAATTTTTCATGAAGGTATTGGAAAGCTGGTAAAGTCTGGTCCATGGCTTTCATGAAGTTCAAACCTAGTTTGGTGTGAAGGGGTGGTAGCAGGATTTTGTGAGCCTCGACCAGAGCTGGGTGCTGGATATTCTTCTCTCCAACTGCTACATTTTATTTGTGAGTCCATTCCGTCTGCAATCCCATTAAAAGGGCAACTACCTTCAAACACCAGAGAGGTGCCGGCTGCACTTGTTAAACTCAATGGAATTCAGTAACTGCTTTAATTTACCGTAACTGTAAGGATGTTGTTACAGTCCTGCTGGATACATTTACATGGTGAAACACACAAAATGAACTATATGAAATATCTTCCAAAACGAGAGCCAATAAAGATTTTGCATGGCCATATACGTGTTCAGCGCACCGAGATACTACAGATTAGGACCTTTTAAAATCAGTAACTATTTCAGTGTTGACCAGTGTTACCTGACTTACAGTTCGTGAAAATGTCATTGTATGCAGAAGGGCTTCCACACACTTGCGTTCTTTTTAACTCTGCGATATCATTGTGTGCTTTTAACGTGATTGTCAATGGGACTTTCTAAAGACTCATCGCACAAAAATCGCCGAGCACAAACGTGCGCCGCGTTTTTAACATTAGGAAATCCCATTGACAATCGCGTTAAAAAAAACGCAGCAATATTGCAGCGTTAAAAAAATGCAAGTGGGTGTGAGCCCTAACTGTGATATATGCAATCTTCAGAATGTGGGGAGTAGAATAATGAAAGGGCCTCATAGACAGCTGGGATCGAAGACTTCGTCTTAGCCCAACGTTTCCATCCAAAATCATCTAAACTTGCAAGTAGTTTAATTGTTTAATGTAAATGAGCTGTTATAAACCGAGGGTGGTAACCTGTCCCGTCCTTTGGGTCATAGTTAATGTAGAGGATGGCTGTGTTGTAAGTAGGGGGGAACTATAGTGACCCGGAATGTCCTACAGGGTAGGTAGAGGGTTAATAAGTCCTAGGGACCTCACTATGAGCCCTTATGGGAACATTGGAGGCGCTCCTCAGGAGAAAAGCACTGTCTTTCCCTGCATAATGGGTTGAAAGTATTTTGCCTAGCAGCAGCACGCCCGTTGATTGGCTGCCTGCCGCTCTACCAGGGAAGGATTTAGCGGATTGGAGGACAGCGGGGAGCACAGCAAGACAGAGCGGTGCGGTAACAGAGCAGAGTTTTCCTTCAACCAGATCTCCTTGGTCAGAAGTCCAATGAAGAAAAGACACCCGGCACTCAAAATGGGAATAGGTGCCTTTTACACAAATTGCCACGCGTATCGGCACTACATAATGTGCCTTTTTCAAGCATATGTGATGTAACTAACAAACAGACATATGGAAACGAGGGCTTGCTAGATGTGCTTCCAAAGGGAAACTAGAGCAATAAAGCTTAGTTGAAATCTGGAGCGCAAGTAGCGTTCCATTGAGAGGTCACATGATCTCTTTACGTAGGAGTGTGCTTAGCCCCTCCCCTGTAGATTGCGTCACAGTGCTCCAACGAGGCAATGTGATGGACGCTCAAACGTACGTGTATGGTTACTAATGTGGGTATATATCTGTTTGTTGCATGTAATATGCTTGAAGAAGGCACATTATGTAGTGCCGATACACATGGCAATTTGTAATAAAGGAGTGCCTCAGCTGACGAAACGCTGTGTGTTACTGGCCGAAAAGGGCACCTATTCCTGTTTTGAGCGCGGAGTGTCTTTTCTTCATACCATTGGATTATTGAAAGGGCTCCTGGTTACCCATGGAGTCTACCCCGACTCCAGACGTATCTCCGGTCCAGTCCGGGTAGTGGAAAAAAGTTACTTTAATTTAATGCCAACGTGGATAAGGGGTGCAGGTGGGATTCCCCTAGGTAGGGTTAACCCATCATGCACCAGGTGAGTAAACATTCACCTCTACCACTTTTTTAAATAGAAAATTAGTGCAAGGCGCTTTTCTCATACTTCTTTCCATGGTCAGAAGGAGCCTGAGCCAGGGCGGACCTTGTGTAAGTTGGATGGAAACCAGCCATCACAACCGTGAGTTTAACTTATCCCTACACGGTCAGTGGGTCCACAGGTGAGCCGGCATTGTTCCCTTCATTACCCCATAAACAATCTCTCTGCCCGGCAGTCCTTCCCATTCTGCAAGAGAGGGTCAAAGTTTTTATGTATGCCCTTTATTATACACAAGGAGTCATTGAAGATTTTATTGCTTGCTGCCGAAAGAGTGTAATTATTGTACTCAGTCCAAAAGTTCCAGTAAACGGTGTGCCTTCGATTTTACTGAAGCTCTTTGGACTCGACTCCTCATTTCATCGCTATTTTGCAATTAAAGGACTGGCGTCACACCGAACCTACACCAAGTACAAACTACTCTTACCCAGAACTTTACTGCAATCCCACCTGCTGCTTGAGGCGCTACTCTGCCTAGAGTAGCAACCACCGTGACAAGGTCAGAGATGGTGCCCCCACTCCAGCTGTTCCCTTCCATCTCCTGCTCACGGCACATACTGTATCTGGGGTAAATAATACAAGACACATCATGATGCCATCATTACTTTATTATACTGATCATTCCCTTCCAGGCTTTGTGATTTTTAACAGTTGGTTGAGCTGTTAACAGGAACTCCGAAGACCTGAACTTCACAGAGCTGAAGATGGACACGTTTCCCAGGTAAGATGATATTTATATACTGGCCGATCATCCCATAACACCTGAAGGTTTGAGTAGAGCCAGTACTCATGTCCTTAATCTCGGCACATCTACAATGAGAATAAAAGCAAAGATCAAAGACTTCAAAAACATTCACTCCCAGCACTACAACCATTTGTGTAACAAATAATCTATCAAGGCAACTACTACAGAGGAGATTTACAATTACAGGGGAAAGAAGACATAATACGACCTCCCTTTACACCCAACTACAACAATCTCTAGTACTTTTATATAGTTATGCTATTTGCACCCTAGTTTTGATGGTGACCCCATGATTACTGGTCATGCTCCAAGTTGCTTGGGCTCTCCAGATATTCTTCTGCAATTCCTCACCCAACACATAATCTAGCCTGCTTCATCTGCTTTACATCCTCCTTATTTGACCCCTAGACTAGATTTTTAACAATTCCTGCATGTAAACAGTAATGGGATAAGGTGATACAGATCTCAGGGGATTCAGTGATTGAGATACTGAAAAACATGTCCGGGATGTCTTGTAAAGGGAGTTTCAGCAAATAGAAGAGATTATGCCGTGCCTGACTTTGGCTCACCAGGGAAGATGTTGTACATATGCACATTACTGTAATGGAGTGATATTGGGAGATTTACCCATCTTTGCGTTTCAGCTACTGCCCCTGGTATCAGCCACCTTTCATCTGGGAACTTGGCTAGTTTAAATGCAGATGTTCAAGTATGGACCGGTACAGCGGAATTTTGATTTAATCTGCTCCTTTTTGGACTGACCAGGATGCCCTTTGTTCCATGGTAATGCAGTTAGTAAGTAACCGGAGATACCATTGTCCTCCTGTTCTCACAATACACATTCCGTAGACTGACTGTCTGAGACATTCAGCTACTGAGATTAGACAAAGAAGAATTAATAACTAGGATTGAATCGAATCATCTAAGATGTCTAGCCAGACACCAGTTATATTTTCAGAACTGGGAGGACACCAAGAACACAATGCATCTACTCCAGTTGTTGTGCAGTGGCCAGATCACATGGAATCACACCGCTGCTGGACTAATAATCCTTTACTCAGAGTGTTTCAGGTCTAATTGTTGATAAATTCATGCTATGAAATAAGGCAGCCATAGATTTCCTCCTGGAGCGCCTCCTGGGGAAATATGGTTGAAATACTATGTTGGGCTTTCATCCGGAAGATCTGTGCACATCTACTTAATTTCACAGTCCTGATTTAATTTCATTCTCAACTCGTGCTTTCATTACAGGGCATATCATCAATAAGATATAATAGATCATTTGTAAATCAACCCATAAGAAAAAGAACCCCAGAATTAAGTGATTGGCTCCAAAGTCACCATCAAATGAGGTTGTCTGCAATTGGAGCTTTGGTGTCCATTATTGTTTTATAACCATGGCCTACTGGAGGAGCCTCTGCTACTCTGCTTGGTCAGTGCAACCCTGATCCTATGGAAGAGATGTTTAAGATATACTGAGCAACCTCTCAGCCATTGGCCCCATCTTCCATAACTCCTGAAATAAGTACAAAAGAAGGAATAGAGGGTGTTGTGGGTATTAGAACACATTCTAGTTGCTTCAGATTCTTTTTGGCAGTACTTTTTGCATGTTCCTTTGTGCCCCAAGAATGACAACTGCTAAAGTTATTCTGAAATTGGAACACATGTAGCGTTCCACCACCAGGTCACATGATTCAGTATGTTCTAAGGAGGTTATATCTCCCCTTGAATGACGTCACGGGGCAGTGAGGGATGCCGAGACGGACGCCTCGTTGTGAGTAATTTAATTGTATATGTATTAGCTTATGCTAAGTGCTGTATTATGCTTGAGAAAGGCATTATTGTCAAAATGCCGAAACACATCCCAATAAAGTGAAGATTCCTGGTACCTCCAGTGATTGCTTATCGCATAACATTACTTTGGTAATATCTCCCAGTCCCGAGAGCGCTAGGCTCTTTTATGGATTTGCTGACTGTAGTCTGGATGGACAACTCCACTCCAAGAGTAGCATGGCTTCATTTCACATGGACATTGGCTTGAAAGGAAGTGAAACTCACATTTAGAACTCACTTTGGAATTCTGTAAACCTAAAACAACATTCACCTTGGGTTATTATTTCCATTATTCTCAGGAAGGTTTCCAACAAGAATAAGGGCACCATTTATCCGCTCTCCACAGCAGTCCCCTCTGTTAGTGATAATTATGTGGGAGATCTTATGAGGTTCCAGTAGGTCCACCTTCCACCAGGCTGAGTCATCATTGTTAGTGCTGGAACATGAGCCGTGCTTATAATCTGGGTCCACGTTTCCGTCAATGGCATTGATAGCTCCGGCGAGATAGCCCCACTCAGGTATAAACAGTACAGATGACTGTGTGGCCCGGCCTCGGAGGGCAACATTCTTGTCTGTGGATCACATAAACAAAAAAAAAAAGAGAGAAAATCAGAGAAAATTTCAGTTCCAGCCTACTTTGGGGTTGTCCAGTTGTAAACTATAGATGGACTATGCATGCGCACTGGGCTAATTCTTGATCAAATGTGGTATTACACACATTCATTTCAATGGGATCTTGGCCTGCAGTACCAAACCTGACAACTGCATGAGAATAGAGCTGTCTGCCACCTGCAGGAATCAGCTCAGTGCATGAGTGCACCGACCCAGAGAACAGATGTTTAGCGTGGGTTCTGGACAGCTTACCCCCTCCAATATACTATTGATGGGCTATTTTGTGGATAGCCCAACTATAGTTTACAACTGAACAACCTCATTAATGGTAACTTTTATGTTTATGAATGTTGACTAAAAGGTGGTCATAAACAGGAGATAGTGGCCAACAGAAAAAGACGATTTTGGGCCACCATTGCTTGAATAAGTAACACAGGCTATTCATCCATGATGGGCGGTGGCAGACTAGTCTACCAAAGACCTGGTCCATTCTGTTGGAAAATTTCAATTATCCATGGCCAAAGTTGGAAGTGTATTTGATGATCTGCAAAAACCTTGATGATCGTTTGCTATGCTGTTAAAATATAGAATGTGAAAGAAGTTAAACTGACCGGGCACCGCACCCCTGCTAATTTTCTTTCTACAATAGCCAGTCCCCACCTGTCTTCACTTCTGGATACACACACTGACACAATGCCAAAAGTCAGAGTCATGTCAGACTACTGCAACAGAACCAGTGACTAGCGTCATCACTCCCATGACCATTAGGATGTGGAGACCAGCCAATGGAGGAATGGGAACAGCCAGGAAGTGGCTAAGAATTACTTAGAGGTAAGAATTACTTCTATGTCATTACAGTACTGTAGACCTAGGATAACCCTCATTACTGTTGCTGGTGGGATCGTTTGTAAGTAGCATCGTGGCTGATACTTGTCTTTAATGTATGGTTAGCTTTACACTGCCTGTTAAATACTGTACCAACTGTACACCACTAACCAATCCCAACTATACACCGCCAAACAAACCCATCTGTAGACCACCAACCAATCCTAACTGTACAGTGCCAACCAAATCCCAACTGTACACCACTAACCAATCCCAACTATACACCACCAAACAAACCCACCTGTAGACCACCAACCAATCCTAACTGTACAGTGCCAACCAAATCCCAACTGTACACCACTAACCAATCCCAACTATACACTAAACAAACCCACCTGTAGACCACCAACCAATCCTAACTGTACATCACTAACTAATCCCAAATATACACCAAACAAACCCACCTGTAGACCACCAACCAATCCTACCTGTACACCACTAACCAATCCCAACTATACACCACCAAACAAACCCATCGGTAGACCACTAACCAATCCTAACTGTACACCACTAACCAATCCCAACTATGCACCACCAAACAAACTCATCTGTAGACCACTAACCAATCCCAACTGTACACCATCAAACTCATCTGTAGACTACCAACCAATCCTAACTGTACACCACACACACTCATCTGTAGACCACCAACCAATCCCAACTGTACACCACTAACCAATCCCAACTATACACCACCAAACCAACTAATCTGTAGACCACCAACCAATCCTAACTGTACACCACTAACTAATCCCAACTGTACACCACCAAACAAACCCATCTGTAGACCACCAACCAATTCTAACTGTACACCACTAACTAATCCCAACTGTACACCACTAACCAATCCCAACTATACACCACCAAACAAACCCATCGGTAGACTACTAACCAATCCTAACTGTACACCACTAACCAATCCCAACTATACACCAGCAGACAAACCCATCGGTAGACCACCAACCAATCCCAACTGTACACCACAAACCAATCCCAACTGTACACCACTAACCAATCCCAACTATACACCACCAAACAAACCCAACTGTACACCACTAATCAATCCTAACTGTACATTCCTAACCAATCCCAACTATGCACCACCAAACAAACTCATCTGTAGACCACCAACCAATCCTAACTGTGCACCACTAACCAATCCCAACTGTACACCATCAAACTCATCTGTAGACTACCAACCAATCCTAACTGTACACCACTAACCAATCCCAACTATACACCACCAAACCAACTAATCTGTAGACCACCAACCAATCCTAACTGTACACCACTAACTAATCCCAACTGTACACCACCAAACAAACCCATCTGTAGACCACCAACCAATTCTAACTGTACACCACTAACTAATGCCAACTGTACACCACTAACCAATCCCAACTATACACCACCAAACAAACTCACCTGTAGACCACTAACCAATCCTAACTGTACACCACTAACCAATCCCAAATGTACACCACCAAACAAACCCATCTGTAGACCACCAACGAATCCTAACTGTACACCACTAACTAATCCCAACTATACACCACTAACCAATCCCAACTATACACCACCAAACAAACTCACCTGTAGACCACTAACCAATCCTAACTGTACACCACTAACCAATCCCAAATGTACACCACCAAACAAACCCACCTGTAGACCACCAACCAATCCTAACTGTACACCACTAACCAATCCCAACTATACACCACCAAACAAACCCAACTGTAGATCACCAACCAATCCTAACTGTACACCACTAACCAATCCCTACTGTACACCACCAAACAAACTCATCTGTAGACTACCAACCAATTCTAACTGTACAGCCCTTACTAATCCCAACTGTACACCACCAAACAAACTCATCTGTAGACTACCAACCAATTCTAACTGTACAGCCCTTACTAATCCCAACTGTACACCACCAAACAAACCCATCTGTAGACCACCAACCAATCCCAACTATACACCACCAAACAAACTCATCTGTAGACCACCAACCAATCCTAACTGTACACCACTAACCAAACCCAACTGTAGACTACCAACCAATCCCAACTGTACACCACTAACCAATCCCAACTGTACACCACCAAACAAACCCAACTGTAGACTACCAATCAATCCCAACTGTACACCACTAACCAATCCCAACTGTACACCACTAACCAATCCCAACTATACACCACCAAACAAACCCACCTGTAGACCACCAACCAATCCCAACTGTACACCACTAACCAATCCCAACTGTACACCACTAGCCAATCCCAACTGTACACCACTAACCAATACCAACTATACACCACCAAACAAACTCATCTGTAGACTACCAACCAATCCTAACTGTACACCACTAACCAATCCCAACTGTACACCACCAAGCAAACCCATCTGTAGATCACCAACCAATCCTAACTGTACACCACTAACTAATCCCAACTGTACACCACCAAACAAACCCATCTGTAGATCACCAACCAATCCTAACTAACAGAGTCATACATGGTTCAGATAGGCTTGATAAAAGCTTGATATATCCCGCGAATGTTGATACGATACTTTGACAATGTAAGTACTATAGCACCAGCCCAACTGTCTGTGATGCCTGAGGTTGAGGAACACAACGATCAAACATGTTGTATTTGAATCCTACTGCTGCTTTGTTTCTCTGGAGATAAGCAGAATTTGAGGTATCTTAGCTCTCTACTCTGTAAAAGACTCTGGCATTGACTCATAATCCCAGTGATTGTCACACGAGGTCTTGTTAAAAGGTCTGACATTGACCTGCAGCAATGCTGCCATCCAATAGGTGGTGCTATAGATGCTTTGTTCCATCTTTCAATTTGCATAAATTGAATGTAAGTAATGCTGCCATCTGCTGGCCGTAGTTTAAAAGGCTAAATAGCAACCCAAAAATATTCAGACCACTGCTTAACAAAACATGTTGATAAAACAGGATTAAAGAAGAGGATCTGCATGTTTAAGATTGGCGCTGCTTCTGTAAATAGAACAGACTTTTCTTTACTAATCGTGCAAATTGTTGAATCCACCCCCTTGTTTTCCTATTATGAGCCCTATAATTGGACTAATTAACTCACAGTTCTGAGCAGTAGTTCCGCTGAGCAGCCAGAAGAGAGTGATAGTGAGCAGAGAGTTCATATTGAGAGACGGAATGTGAGGAACCTAAAAACAATGCAGAGACTTACTAAGTGATAAAATTAAAACACAATGCAAACAAAAACGCTCATAACCTAAACATACTATAGGGGGCTCCACTTCATGTAATCTTTTCATTAAACACGGTTCGCTGATGATAAAACAGATCACAGTATGTCTTGCCTCTGGGACTCCAGCAATCACCTGTAATGGGTGAGAGAAGCTGGCAGCAAGTGTTCAATTTCCCTGCAGCGCCCCCATAGGGTAAATGCAGTATTACACAGTTCTTGTTAACATCAGTAGGCTCTCCATGTACTGCGCAGACGTGTCGGGTCCTCCAGAGAGACACTCTTTGTAGCTAATCATGCTGATAATGAATATTAGACCTCAGCTTAACCCCTTCCTGCTGCAGACGTTTTTGCTTTTGTAATTTTCATTTTTTCTCCTTTCAAAAAAATCCTACCGTTTTTATTGTTCCGGTCACATATTGGTAGTTATTGATTTTTGCAGGTTTAGGGTGCATTCACACGAACGTATATCGGCTCGGTTTTCACGCCGAGCCGATATACGTTGTCCTCGTGTGCAGGGGGGGGGGAGGATGGAAGAGCCAGGGCCAGGAACTGAGCTCCCGCCCCCCTCTCTGCCTCCTCTCCGCCCCTCTGCACTATTTGCAATGAGAGGAGGCAGGACGGGGGTGGGGCTAAGGTCCGGGAATTAGCCCCGCCCCCGTCCCGCCTCTCCCTATTGCAAATAGTGCAGAGGGGCGGAGAGGAGGCAGAGAGGGGGACGGGAGCTCAGTTCCCGCTCCTGGGCTCTTCCATCCTCCGCCCTCTGCACACGAGGACAACATATATCGGCTCGGCGTGAAAACCGATATACGTTCGTGTGAATGCACCCTCAAGTTGTATTTTTCAATGGTATTATTTAACCACTTAATGCTCAATGACCCCCAGTTACATCATGGCAGGTATGGCACGGGATTGGATGTCTTTAACAGCTGACATCCACCTGCAAGAGCCGCAATGAGCGCTCACACTGAAGGAGCATGTTAACCCTTTAAATGCCGCAGACAATTCTGACAACAGCATTTAAATGTACAAAATGGTCCCCTTTCCCTCCCCCACTTCGGTTGCCATGGCAGGGGTCCATCTGCTCGGCCCCAGCACTGCCATTGCAGATTGCCTGTTAAGTCATGCCTATGGGGTTGATAGACTCACTGTCAGACCACAGTATAATGTAATACTATGGTATTACATTATATTGCAGGAGTGATTGCAAGTTCAAGTTCTTAAAAACATTGAAAAATTAGGTTTAAAAAGTTATATTAATCATTAAAAAAGTACTAAAATTTTGATTAACCTTTCCTTTTCTTTATAATAAAAACATTTTTAAGAACTCCAAACGATTTGGAATCGCTGCATCCGTAAAAGTCTGATCTAACAAAGTAACGTATTATTTATCCTGCATGGAGAACGTCATCAGAATAAAGAAAATACAGAATGCCAGAATCACCCTTGTTTGGTGACACCGTCTCCATGAAACAAAATGTAACAGAAAGCAGTCAAAAAGTCATTCTGTAAAGTAGTACCAATAGAAACTACAAGACATCATCCAGAAAAAGAGTCCTCATACAGCTATCTCAACGGATAAAGCATGGCATTATGCTGTATAGACCTTCTGAAGTCCCGCTGCTGCCATGACACTCAGTTGGCTCTCTATATTCTCATTGCGGTGCAGCCATTCGGGGCCCCCGACTGCTGATTGGGGCATTTAAATACCAGTGTCAGAAGGGTTATCTCCAATAAGGGCTGTTGCAGGCGGGTGTCGACTGTTAAAGATGGCCAACAACCATAAAGAGTGAGCTTGGCGCTCGAGCCCCCACCATATACACCAGACATGTGCCATACATAGTTAAAGGGGTTGTAGAGGAATGTAACAAAATGGCGGATGTCCTTGCAGCCTCTGGCAACCTATCCTAGGTTAGGAAGATGAATGTGCAGATCGGAGAGGGAAGGGAGTGAAGCCATAGACAGGGGTGGAGCCTAATTCCAAACTCTTCAAAACTGTGTAGAATTATGCTCCACCACAACCGCAGATCTTCTCTATACACACAGTGGCCTGGCAGACAGCTCATCGCTGCATAATCTAAACAACGACTTTGACTACTGAGGACGTATGTTGAGGGGTCCTTGGCTTAGAAAAGTTGAGAAACAATGCTGTGGAGAGATTATAACATGCGGCAAAAGTCTGGACACACCCATTTAACTGGTTTAATACTGAGAAAATTGACTTCCAATGTGTTAAAGTATTAGGTGGTAAAAAAAGCTGGTAATTCAGCTTTTAAAATGGGAGTCATGTGATATATCAATCTTGGCTAGAACTTACTCAGAAACACAATAAAAGTGTCAGTTTTGCCCTATCTTTACATATTTAAGAGTTAAGTGAGGGCAAAGTTGGTAATTGCTTCTGACATCCAGGGATTTTTACGTTGCTGGAGCTCTTAACAGTGAGAAGCCCCTCCAGATGTTACAGGATACCATATTCCTATCTGAGCTCAATGAGAACAGCGAGAAAAGTAATTAACACAAGAGAGGACAGTATATGGCTGCAAATGGATCTAGATAAGTTGTGGGTTTGGGCAGAAAAGTGGCAGATAAGGTTTAACACTGATGAATATAGGGTAATGCACAGGGACAGGGACATACATGTCACCTTTACACACATAATCTTGGAGATTACACCTTTAATGGCTAAAAACAAGACATTATGTGATAGGGAGCTTTCAAACCTACCTAGGGTTCTTCAGGCTTTATGGAATAGATCTAAAGAGGTGTGTATATATATTATACTATCTGATATACCCGGCTTCACCCGAGTTAATTTGGTACTGGTGTTTATCTGGTGTTCACATGGAAAATCTTCTGAAGTCGTGGTTACTTTAGAGATACCGGAAAAAAAATATGTTCACCATTTTGCATAGTTCACTGCGTTACCCAGGAAACACCCCGGGGAGGTAACCATGCGACGTTTCCATTATATAAAATGACATCAGGAAGTGAGAGAATTAGATACCATACGTAAAATTTGGACACTAATTCTTTTGCACTTAGAATTGAATAATCGAGTTGGGACCCATTAACTTTTCCTATTTATGACATAATCAATACCCGTGCCAAATTTCAAGTTTCTAGGACATCGGGAAGTGAGAGATTTAGATTATGCACATAAAATTTCGACGCTAATTCTTTTGCACATAGAATTGAATAATCAAGTTGGGACCCATTAGCTTTTCCTATTAATGACATAATCAATGCTCGTGCCAAATTTCGAGTTTCTATGACACCGGGAAGTGAGGGAATTAGATTCTGTACGTAAAATTTGGACACTAATTCTTTTGCGCATAGAATTGAATAATCGAGTTGGGACCCATTAACTTTTCCTATTTATGACATAATCAATGCCCGTGCCAAATTTTAAGTTTCTATGACATTAGGAAGTGAGAGATTTAGATTATGTACTTTAAATTTCGACGCTAATTCTTTTGCGCTAGAATTGAATAATCGAGTTGGGACCCAATTACTTTTCCTATTTTGGAGATAATCTATGCTTGTGCCAAATTTAATGTTTCTACGACATCGGGAAGTTGGAGAACTTTTGGCGAGTCAGTCAGTGAGTCAGTGAGTCAGTGAGGGCTTTCAGCGAGTTAATTTGGTACTGGTGTTTATCTGGTGTTCACACGGAAAATCTTATGAAGTCGTGGTTACTTTAGAGATACCGGAAAAACATATGTTCACCATTTTGCATAGTTCTCTGCGTTACCCAGGAAACACCACGGGAGGTAACCATGCGACGTTTCCTTTATATAAAATGACATCAGGAAGTGAGAGAATTAGATTCCATACGTAAAATGTGGACGCTAATTCTTTTGCACTTAGAATTGAACAATCGAGGTGGGACGCATTAGCTTTTCCTATTTATGACATAATCAATGCTCGTGCCAAATTTCACATTTCTATGACACCGGAAAGTGAGAAAATTACATTCCGTACGTAAAATTTGGACGCTAATTCTTTTGCACATAGAATTGAATAATCGAGTTGGGACCCATTAGCTTTTCCTATTTATGACATAATCAGTGCTCGTGCCAAATTTCAAGTTTCTATGACATCGGGAAGTGAGAGAATTAGATTTCGTACGTAAAATTGTGGACGCTAATTCTTTTGCGCTTAGAATTGAATAATCGAGGTTGGACCCATTAGCTTTTCCTATTTATGACATAATCAATGCTTGTGCCAAATTTCACGTTTCTATGACACCGGAAAGGGAGAAAAATACATTCCGTATGTAAAATTTGGACGCTAATTCTTTTGCGCATAGAATTGAATAATGGAGTTGGGACCCATTAACTTTTCCTATTTATGACATATTCAATGCCCGTGCCAAAATTTAAGTTTCTATATGAGAAAAAATAGATTATACCTACACGATAATCGGGTTTCCAGGAGTCTCCACGACAGCACCAATTGAGATTCCCTCCTCCTGATAGGACAGGAACACACTGAGAGGTTAAAAGCTCCCCCCCTTCCCCACTTTCCTCAGTGGATTCTAACGAATTGCCGGGGTAGGAGCTCAATTTAAATTTCTTCCCTTAACCGGGGTTTTTTGTTGTTTTTTTTAAATTTTTTATTATTGTAAAATTATATTATATATATTTTTTTATATTATATTCTATAGTTTCTTTTCTATCAATTTAGGGGGGGGGGAAGGTACGGGTGCTGTCATGGAGACTACTGGAAACCCGATTATCGGGTAGGTATAATCTATTTTTTCCCCAGTCGTCTCCACGACAGCACCAATTGAGACGTACCAACTAAAGTTTCCCTAGGGTGGGATTGCTGCCGAGAGGACTTTGCGGCCGAAGGCCATGTCCTCGTCCTGCTGCACTTTTACCCTATAGTGTTTAACTAACGTGTGGGGTTTCTTCCAGACTGCAGCTTTGCATATCTGCTTGACCGAGGCTGAGCTATGTTTGGCCCATGAGGATGCTACTGCCCTTGTAGAATGGGCTTTAAGAGCTAAAGGGATTTCCTTCCCGAGGGCCTTATAGGACTCTATGATGGCTAGGCGGATCCACCTGGCTATGGAGCTTTTTGCTGCTTTGCTCCCTTTATTTGGGCCACTGAACTGGACGAACAAGTTGTCGTTCGCCTCCAGTGGCTTGTTGCCTCTATGTAGCCTAGGACTGCTCTCCTAACGTCCAGGCAGCTTAGGGTTTTTTCTTCCTTGTTCTTAGGTTTACTAAAAAATGAGGGGATTATTATGTCTTGGGACCTATGAAAATGTGATACTACTTTTGGCATGAAGGCAGGGTCCGTTTTAAATACTAATTTGGTGTCCGAGATTTTCAGGAACGGGTGGCGAATGGACAAGGCCTGCAGCTCGCTAACCCGTCTTGCGGAGGTGATGGCTACTAAGAAAATGGTCTTGATAGTAAGCATTTTTATGGGTAGTCCTTCGATCGGCTCGAATGGTACCATTGTCATGGCCCTTAGAGCCCAATTAAGGTTCCAGTCTGGAAATAGATTTATGGGCCTAGGCCGTAATCTAGTTGCTGCTGCTAGGAACCTGTTGACCCATCTGTTGTCTGCGAACTTTGTGTCACATATGGCGCTAAGGGCTGCAAGCTGGACCTTCAGGGTGCTTGGAGAGAGGCCCATCTCTAGGCCCTCCTGCAAGAAGTCTAAGATTAGAGGGATGTCCGGGATAGAATCCCCGCGATCCCTTCCCTGTCTCCATGAGGAAAACCTTCTCCAAACTTTCTGGTAGATAAGGTGGGTCGTCTTTTTTCTGCTGGACATTAACGTTTCTACTACTCTCTCTGAGAATCCCTTCTCTTTTAGTGAGGATTCCTCAAGAGCCATGCTGTTAAGTGGAGTTTGTCTAGGCTCGGATGGTTCAGTGGCCCCTGCGATAGAAGATCTGTCCAGGTAGGGAAGGTGACTGGGTCCTGGACGCTTATTGTTGCTAGAAGACCGAACCAGCTTCTCTTGGGCCAGAAGGGGGTCACCAGGATTAGTGTGCATACCTGGGTTCTGAAATGTTGTAAGACTCTGGGGATCAACGGTATAGGAGGAAAGGCGTATGCCAGCCCCTCTCCCCAGTCTTGGCCTAGGGCGTCTACTGCTGTCGGCCGATCTCCCGGCCGGAGGGAGAAGAAGTTGCTTACTTTGGCATTTTCCCTGGTTGCGAACAGGTCCAATTGTGGGGTCCCCACCGGTTGATCAGGATTCTGAACGCCTCCAGGGAGAGAGACCATTCTCCTGGGTTTATTTGCCTCCTGCTCAGAAAGTCCGCTTTTTGGTTTAGCGTCCCCTTCAAGTGGGTTGCCGTGATCGGAAGGATCCGGCCCTCTGCCCAGTGAAAGATTTTCTATGCGATGTTTTGCAGGGCGGGAGATCTTGTGCCCCCTTGGTGTCGTATATGGGCGACTGCGGTGATATTGTCTGACAGTATCTTTATATGCCGGTTCCGTAGCGAGTTCCCTAACTGCTGTAGGACCTGCCATACGGCCTGTAATTTGATGACTGTTCTTCCGTCCTTTGAGGCCAGGGGCCCTGAAAGAACTGGTTCCCCACATGCGCTCCCTATCCCCAGGCGCTTGCGTCCGTTGTGATGTGAGTTGCTGGGTTTTGTAGCCAATGAACCCCTCTCCGCAGGTTCTCTGGGGATGTCCACCAACGCAGGGATGTTTTCACCATGCTTGGAATGTACATTCTTGTCCCTAGAGAGGACTGCCTCTTGTCCAACGTGGATAGGACTGAGGCTTGCAGAGCTCTGGTGTGAGTCTGGGCCCATGCCACTCCTGGAATGCATGGCGTCAAGCTTCCCAGGAGAGACATGGTTTCCTGAATTGTGCATAATCGTCTCCGTAGGAAGGTCTTGACTAACCGTCGGTTTTTTTGTATTTTTTATTCGGGTAGGCAGGAGCATTGCGATTCTGAGTTGAGCGTTATTCCCAGAAACGTCTTCTGCTTGTCGGGATCTAGGCTGGATTTTTCCCAGTTTATGATCCATCCTTAGGATTGGAGAAGTTCTAGCACTATCCCCAGGTGTTCCGTTAGGAGTTCTCTGGACTCTGCTATTATTAAAATATCGTCCAGGTAGGGTACTATTAGGACCGACTTCTTCCTCAGGTAGGCGGCTACCTCTGCCATAATTTTGGTGAAGATTCTGGGTGCTGAGGAGATCCCGAAGGGCAGGCATCTGAATTGATGGTGCTCTATTCCCTTGCCCATATCCACTGCGAACCTTAGGTATTTCCGGGACCCCTCGTGGATCGGTATGTGGAAATAAGCATCCTTTAAATCGATGGATGCCATGTAGGCTCCTTTGGGAATCAACTTTATCGTTGAGGCGATGGACTCCATCTTGAATTTTCTGTATGTGCTGCAGGTGTTCAGAGGTTTCAGGTTTACTATCATCCGCTGCTTCCCGCAGGGTTTTCTTACTAGGAAGAGCCTGGAATAATGGCCCTGGGTTTCCTCGTCTTGCGGTACGGGGGATATTGCGTTTAGTTGTTGCAGGTCCCGAACGCTTTGCCTTAGTAGGTGTAACTGTTGTTTGCAGCCTCCCGTGATAATGAATTTTCTTTTGGGGAGGGACACCAGCTCTATCCGGTATCCCTGCTGTAAGATCTTTGGGATCCATGGGCCTTCGCAAATCGCGGCCCATTGATCCCCAAGCTCCCCAGCCTTGCCCCTACGGGGATGGCGTCAGGGTCTCTGCTTTGGCTCCCCCTGGTGGGGGTTAAAGAGGATGTTCCTTCCTCTGCCCCCCTTGGGGTAACTCCAGCGGCCTGTCTTGCCCTTGCCTCGGTAGGCCTCGGGCTGTTGCACTGGGGTCCGGAAGAAGGTCTTCCCTCTCTGTGGCTTTTCTTCCGGGAATCCCTTCTTTTTGTTGGCCGCCTTCTCTAGGATCTTGTCTAAGTTTGGTCCGAACAAAAACTGGCCGTAGAACGGGAGGGCACATAGCATATTTTTTGAGGCTAGGTCGCCTGACCACGATTTCAGCCATAACACTCTTCTGGATGAGTTAGAGCGGGCTGTAGCTTTCGCCGAGAGTTTGACAGTTTTGGCCGTGGCGTCCGCTAGGAAATTTGTTGCCATACGCAAGATTGGAAGAGAATTTAGAATCTGTTCCCTCGGCGTCTTATTGGTTAGGTGTAGCTCCAGCTGTTTTAGCCATACCCCCAGAGTCCGCGCCACACAAGTGGCTGCGATCCCTGGCCTAAGTATGTTTGCCGCTGCCTCCCATGATTTCTTTAAAAGGCCCTCCGCCTTGCGATCCATGGGATCTTTTAACTGTGCGGCGTCCTCAAAGGGCAGGGTCATCCTCCTGGCTACTTTGGCCACCGGGACGTCTACCCTAGGTACTTCCTCCCAGCTTGCGCAGACTTCCTCCTCGAATGGGTACCTTCTTTTTACCCCTCTAGCGGAGAAGGAGCCTGCGTCTGGTTTCCTCCACTCTTTCTGGATTATTTTGGTGATATTCTTGTGGACAGGGAAGGTATGCTTGCACCTCTCCCCTAGTCCCCCGAATATCTCGTCTTGTAAAGTACGTGGCTCTCTGGGCTCTTCCATTTTTAGTGTAGCCCTGACTAACTTAATCAATTCCGTTAAATCGTCCTGATGGAATAAGTATCTTTTGTGGCCCTCATCATCTGAGGACTCCTCGGCCGCCTGTTCCTCTTGCTCCGACCCGATAGAACTCTCCGAGTCGGAAGGCTCGTCAGGAACATACGCCCTTTTCTGGCGTTTCGCTGGCAGTGCCAGCTGTGACGTTAGGGCTGATCTAACTTCCTCCTTCACCAGCTTCCTAACGTCCTCCATGAATCCCCCCGATTCCTCTCTGACTAGCCTAGCTACGCATGCCTTGCATAGGGGCCTCTGGTACGTAGCTGGCAGTCTCGTCCCGCATTCCACACATTTTCTGGGTTTTGTTCTGGGGGAATGTCTTTTTTATCCCCCTGACAAACAAAGCATTTTTGCGGGTAAATATGAAATTTTTCCATACACAACATACTGGATATTTGCATTGTATTTTTTGCCGCACTGGCTACTTACGGCCGCTGAGGCTGAGGTTTCAGCTGTCTCTGGGGCTGGAGCACTCATTTCTGTACCGATGCTGCAGAGACCCTGCGACCTGTAGTGCTGGCTGTTCTGGCTTCTCTCAGGTTCCTATGTTTTTTTACATTTTCGCGCTCCTGCGCTAAGCCCTGCCCACTCCGCTCCTGATGCAGACGCGATGATGTCATCGCGCTGGACACGTAACGCGGCGCCCCGCCCCCCACCGTCAAAGGGCTTCCTGGAGCGCCGCGCTGTAACTCCTGCAAGGAGGACGAGGGGGACTGAGGCTCCGGCTTTGTACCCCCATGGGCCGCTGCGGGAGGAACCTGGCCCGGGGGTTACCACCCCATGTGGTGTCCCGGGAGTCGTCTGGCTTGGAAGGGAGGACAGACTGACCCACTGCCCTCCGATCCGCCTGTAAGTAATCCTGGCTGGCTTCTCCACCAGCCCCTCTCAGAGATCCTGCCTCCTGGCAGGACAGGAAGACACTGAGAAAAGTGGGGAAGGGGGGGGAGCTTTTAACCTCTCAGTGTGTTCCTGTCCTATCAGGAGGAGGCAATCTCAATTGGTGCTGTCGTGGAGACGACTGGGGAAAATTACATTTCGTACGTAAAATTTGGACGCTAATTCTTTTGCGCATAGGATTGAATAATCGAGTTGGGACCCATTAGCTTTTCCTGTTTATGACATAATCAATGCTACTGCCAAATTTCGAGTTTCTATGACACCGGGAAGTGAGAGAATTAGATTCCATACGTAAAATTTGGACGCTAATTCTTTTGCGCATAGAATTGAATAATCGAGTTAGGAGGACCCATTAGCTTTTCCTATTTATGATATAATCAATGCTCATGCCTAATTTCACGGTTTTATGACACCGGAAAGTGAGAAAAATACATTCCCTAGTAAAATTTGGACGCTAATTCTTTTGTGCATAGAATTGAATAATGGAGTTGGGACCCATTAGCTTTTCCTATTTATGACATAATCAATGCTCGTGCCAAATGTCACGGTTCTATTTCGAGTTTCTATGACACCGGGAAGTGAGAGAATTAGATTCCGTACGTAAAATTTGGACGCTAATTCTTTTGCGCATAGAATTGAATAATCGAGTTAGGACCCATTAGCTTTTCCTATTTATGACATAATCAATGCTCTTGCCTAATTTCACGGTTTTATGACACCGGAAAGTGAGAAAAATACATTCCCTAGTAAAATTTGGACGCTAATTCTTTTGTGCATAGAATTGAATAATGGAGTTGGGACCCATTAGCTTTTCCTATTTATGACATAATAAATGCTCGTGCCAAATGTCACGGTTCTATGACACCAGAAAGTGAGAAAGTTACATACCGTACGTAAAATTTGGGCGCTAATTCTTTTGCGCATAGAATTGAATAATCGAGTTGGGACCCATTAGCTTTTCCTATTTATGACATAATCAATGCTCGTGCCAAATTTCACATTTCTATGACACCGGAAAGTGAGAAAATTACATTCCGTACGTAAAATTTGGACGCTAATTCTTTTGCGCATAGAATTGAATAATCGAGTTGGGACCCATTAGCTTTTCCTATGTATGACATAATCAATGCTCGTGCCAAATTTCACGTTTCTATGACACCGGAAAGTGAGAAAAATACATTCCGTACGTAAAATTTGGACGCTAATTCTTTTGCGCATAGAATTGAATAATCGAGTTGGGACCCATTAGCTTTTCCTATTGATGAGATAATCAATGCTCCTGCCAAATTTCGAGTTTCTATGACACCGGGAAGTGAGAAAATTAGATTCCATACGTAAAAATTGGACGCTAATTCTTTTGCGCATAGAATTGAACAATCAAGTTGGGACCCATTAACTTTTCCTATTTATGACATAATCAATGCTCGTGCCAAATTTCACGTTTCTATGACACCGGAAAGTGAGAAAATTACATTCCGTACGTAAAATTTCGATGCCAATTATTTTGCGCTAGAATTGAATAATCAAGTTGCGACCCATTAACTTTTCCTATTTATGACATAATCAATGCTCGTGCCAAATTTCGAGTTTCTATAACACCGGGAAGTGAGAGAATTAGATTCCGTACGTAAAATTTCAACGCCAATTCTTTTGCGCTAGAATTGAATAATCGAGTTGGGACCCAATTACTTTTCCTATTTTGGAGATAATCTATGCTTGTGCCAAATTTCATGTTTCTACGACATTGGGAAGTTGGAGAACTTTTGGCGAGTCAGTCAGTGAGTCAGTCAGTGAGTCAGTCAGTGAGTCAGTCAGTCAGTCAGTCAGTGAGTCAGTCAGTGAGTCAGTCAGTGAGTCAGTCAGTGAGTCAGTGAGTCAGTGAGTCAGTCAGTCAGTGAGTCAGTCAGTCAGTCAGTCAGTCAGTTTGTGAGGGCTTTCAGCTTTATATATATATATAGATATATTGATATTGTTGCAGCTGTTCTGGGGTTTTCGCTTTGCTTTGAGGCTGGACCAGGTTTTGACAGTGGTGCTGCCTTTCTTGGGGCTGAGGCGCATGGTGTTTGGATGAGTGATGTCAGTCCTCACCTGTCTCTGAGTGGCCCTGCCCTATATAAGCTATGCTAGAATGGACCTCAGTGCTGGTCAATTTCAGTTGCTTCCTGGATTGCGGCTGAGGAGCACAGCCTGCCACTGGAGCTCATCTTCCTTGCTGCAGATTGCTGCTACAGCTAAGAACCACTGCTGGTTATCATTTACTGTTCCCTTTTGTATCAAGGCTCCCTGGTAGGGATTTATTAGTGGCCTAGGTACGAGTGTGCGTCCACACCTGTCAGAAGGGATCAGCCCGCCGAGTAGGCAGGGCTTCATCCCAGGGTAGAGGTTTGCAGGGAAAGGATATCCCTTAGTTTTGTAATTACGTTGCACGGTCGTGCTTGTTTGCTATGTTACGCACAGTTGTGCTTATTCTTTTCTTTATAACTACCGAACGTCCGGTAAGGACACAACAGATTGACCAGCCCTTACTTACTCAGGGAGATTCTGTGTGTATATGATGAATCCCCTTGAGGTTTTGTCGCACCAGCTTGGAGCACTGGCTGCTGAGGTCGCAGAGGTAACACAGTGACAACATGCGCTACAGGTGCCCAGCAAGGAACCAAAGATTGAGCTACCTGATCATTTTTATGGTGATAGACAGAAATTTGTTTTTTTTCGGCATGCCTGTAAGCTCTATTTTACACTGCATCCAGGGTCTTCGGGGGACTATGCCCAGAGGGTGGGCATTGTAATTTCCAAACTTCGGGGGCGCCATAGTTTGGGGTCAGTATGGAGATCTCTCCAATCATCTATTATACTCAGGACTGTAACAAGGGAGCGCTTCAATAACTATGTGTAGATATATCAGGGGTCAGTATAGAGATCTCTCCCATCATCTATATATACCCAGGACTGTAACAAGGGGGCACTCTAATAACTATGTATAGATATATCAGGGGTCAGTACAGAAATCTCTCCTATCATCTATTATACCCAGGACTGTAACAAGGGAGCGCTTCAATAACTATGTATAGATATATCAGGGGTCAGTACAGAGATCTCTCCCATCATCTATATATATGCAGGACTGTAACAAGGGGGCACTCTAATAACTATGTATAGATATATCAGGGGTCAGTACAGAAATCTCTCCTATCATCTATTATACCCAGGACTGTAACAAGGGAGCGCTTCAATAACTATGTATAGATATATCAGGGGTCAGTATAGAGATCTCTCCCATCATCTATATATATGCAGGACTGTAACAAGGGGGCACTCTAATAACTATGTATAGATATATCAGGGGTCACCACAGAGATCTCTCCCATTATCTATTATACCCAGGACTGTAACAAGGAGGCGCTCCAATAACTATGTATAGATATATCAGGAGTCAGTACAGAGATCTCTCTCATCATCTATTTATACCCAGGACTGGAACAAGGGGGCGCTCTAATAACTATGTATAATATATCAGGGATCAGTTCAGAGATCTCTCCGATCATCTATTATACTCAGGACTGTAACAAGGGGGCGCTCCAATAACTATGTACAGATATATCAGGGGTCAGTACAGAGATCTCTCCCATCATCTATTATATCCAGGACTGTAACAAGGGGGCGCTCTAATAACTATGTATAGATATATCAGGGGTCAGTATGGAGATCTCTCCCATCATCTATTTATACCCAGGACTGTAACAAGGGGGCGCTCTAATAACCATGTACAGATATATCAGGGGACAATACAGAGATCTCTCCCATCATCTATTTATACCCAGGGCTGTAACAGGGGGCGCTCTAATAACCATGTATAGATATATCAGGGGACAATACAGAGATCTCTCCCATCATCTATTATATCCATTACTGTAACAAGGGGGCGCTCTAATAACTATGTATAGATATATCAGGGGACAATACAGAGATCTCTCCCATCTATTATATCCATTACTGTAACAAGGGGGCGCTCTAATAACTATGTATAGATATATCAGGGGACCATACAGAGATCTCTCCCATCATCTATTATATCCATTACTGTAACAAGGGGGCGCTCTAATAACTATGTATAGATATATCAGGGGACAATACAGAAATCTCTTCCATCATCTATTTATACCCAGGGCTGTAACAAGGGGGCGCTCTAATAACCATGTATAGATATATCAGGGGACAATACAGAGATCTCTCCCATCATCTATTATATCCATTACTGTAACAAGGGGGCGCTCTAATAACTATGTATAGATATATCAGGGGACAATACAGAGATCTCTCCCATCTATTATATCCATTACTGTAACAAGGGGGCGCTCTAATAACTATGTATAGATATATCAGGGGACCATACAGAGATCTCTCCCATCATCTATTATATCCATTACTGTAACAAGGGGGCGCTCTAATAACTATGTATAGATATATCAGGGGACAATACAGAAATCTCTTCCATCATCTATTTATACCCAGGGCTGTAACAAGGGGGCGCTCTAATAACATATATAGATATATCAGGGGTCAGTACAGAGATCTCTCCCATCATCTAATATACCCACGACTGTGGCTGTGTCAGGTGGGCATCCTCTACGTCTAGAGGATAGTAGGTTTCTACGCCGACAAAGAAGTGGGTTTCTTATTGTAAGAGCAGTGAGGCTGTGGAACTCCCTGCCTGAGGATGTGGTGATGGCGAATGCAATAAAAAAGTGTAAGAGGGGCCTGGACGTCTTTCTTGAGTGTTACAATATTACATTGTATCACTGATTACTCAGGAGGGTCGGTTTTCCGGGGATTATTCTGATTGCTAGATTGGGCTCAGGAAGGAATATTTTCCGCTATAAGGAGGAAAATTGGCTTCAACCTCACTGGGTTTTTTTACATTTTGGATCAACATGTGGGGAGGGGTTTGGGGGGTAATAGGCTGAACTGGATGGACATGTGTCTTCGTTCAGCCTAACATGCTATGTTACTCTGTTACTGCTAGACCGCTGCACTTTGCTGTGGCTGTACGTGGATGGCTGAATGTGCAGTTCCCTGGGCACTGGTTTGGGTGTAGAGGTCCGGTAGAAGGGCTACCAAGGTCACCGGACTTAAGAACTTTGGACTTTTATCTCTGGGGCCATTTAAAGGCTTTTGAATATGCAGTATGGTTTACATGAAGCAGGTATTCTTACAGGGCTGTGAAGAAATATCACCTGCAGTTCACAAAGACTGGCTTAAATGTTTAACCACATGCATCTCATAGAATGATGGGCACATCGAACACGTCATGTAAAGCACTTTGTAAAAATGTGCCCTCGCTTAACTACTAAACAAGTAAAGATGCAACATAACTGACACTTCCAGTGTGTTTGTGTAACATCTAGCCAAGACTGATATATTACACGACCCCCTTCCCATTTGAGAACCCTGAGCTGAATTAAATATGGCAGAGTTCAAAATCGCTATCTCTTCCACCAAAAAAATGCAGCCCCCTTCCAATGATTTGGAAGTCAATTATGTAATTTAGGCTGCCTGTCCACGGGCGATGATCTGCTTGCAATAAATCGCCCGCGGATCACGCTCTGTAAAGCTTTTCATAGGATTACTATGAAAAGCGCAGCACTGGCGTCCATGAGCGGAGAATCATAGCGATTCTCCACTTGCGGGATTTAAATCGCGGCATGCTGCGATTGTCGCGATTCTCCGCAGAGAGCCTATCTGTTAGATAGGTCTCTGAGATGAGCCTATCATTGCTCCCCCTTCCTCCTCTGTGGCAGAATATCTCTAGTGATATTCCGCCTCGGCCATGGACAGGGGGCCTTAAACGGGTGTATCCAGACTTTTGCATCCCACCTTAATATTAAAAGTTATCCACTAGAAGTCATGACCTTTCTAACATCAGACTTTATCTTGTTGGCTTTCGAGGCTGCAGACTGGCATTGAGTGCTTTCATTTATTGAGACTTCTACCTACATACAATAGAAGGTAAAGATACATTAGAGTCAATGATGTGACTTACCTGGATTCTTCAGTGAAGGGCGGTCGTTATGTTATGGAGGCTCTTAGTTCTTCTCTTATTGCACTTTTCTGTGACTGAAGTGCAGATTATATAGAGCGGTGAATGTTCATCTGCATATAAGCTCCGCCCCCTGATAATGATGAACGATTGTCCATGTCAGTTCCGTGTAATAATGCGACTGCCAAGAATGTGAGAAGGCGGGGATGGTTCTCACATGAAGCCGGTCTAGAATTAATTGCTCACCTTTTTTTCTCTTTCAAATCAAACAAGATGCTCAAAACAAGATAATTTCTTACGAAAAGGCATTTAACCCCTTAAAGGGACGTGTCCTCAGTTTTCTGTAAACTAAACCCATATCATTAACAGTGTAGTTGCAGACTTTCCCACACTGCCTTTCTTGTAAATGTCCATAAAACCTTTTGCAGCAGAGAACCCCCCCCCCCCCCCGCCATGACGTGGATGATGTAGTTGGTGTCATCCACGCATCTCGCTGAAATCTCGTGCCTGCCATATGAGATGCCCAGACAAGTTACTCGATTTTGCCCACAAATGGGATGGCTTATCTGCGCGTCCACCGGGAGCCACAGCACATTGTAGGCACAAGATTTTAGGTAGTTTCAGTGTAGGAAGGATTACAACTACACTATTGTAGTGCTGTTATTGGATTCATTTACAGAGAACTGGTGACAGGTTCCCTTTAACCCCTTAATGCCAAGTTCACATCCTGGCAGAGGGGTAGTTAATGCAACAGGACGTAAGCGTACATCCTGCGGGTGACACGGGCTCCGAAGTTATATATACCCAAAAATGGTATCAAAAAACCCTACAGCTCCCCACACAAAAATCAAGTCCTCATACGGCCATGTCAACGGAAAAGTAAAAAGGTTATGGCTTTTAAAAAGTGGAGATGACAATCCCCCCAAAATTGTTGTGTCCTTAGCACCAACATAGGCCCTGCCATTAAGGAGTTAAAGATGACCCACTGTCAAAAAGTTATATAAGTTGTTTATTTTTCCATTAAGGCAGCTGCCTGAGGACTTGTTGTTTTTGGTGGTGGGGCTATTCGGGACCCTCAAATGCCAACGGGGCATTTAGGAGATTAACAGACCCATGTATCTTCTAAGGGGCCTCTGAATAGAGGGGGCCCATTCCTGGTTGGTTTCATCACCATTTCAATAGATAGCAAGAACCTGCACAGGGATGTGGTCTCCACTGGTACTGATGGAAGGTGAGAACCAGAACTTCGTGTTGAGGTGGATGGATGATGCCTGACTCTATAGTCCCTACTCTATCAGATGGATGGTGTCTCATACCATAATCCCTACTCTGTTGGATGGGTGGTGTCTGATGTCATAGTCCCTACTCTGTTGGATGGGTGGTGTCTGATGTCATAGTCCCTACTCTGTTGGATGGGTGGTGTCTGATGTCATAGTCCCTACTCTGTTGGATGGGTGGTGTCTGATGCCATAGTCCCTTCTCTGTTGGATGAGTGGTGTCTGATGTCATAGTCCCTAATCTGTTGGATGGGTGGTGTCTGATGTAGAGATGAGTGAGCATACTCGCTAAGGACAATTGCTCGAACGAGCATTGTCCTTAGCGAGTACCTGCCGGCTCGTCTCTAAAGATTCGGCTGCCGGCGGCGGGCGGGGAGCGGCGGGGGAGAGCGGGGAGAAACGGAGGGGAGATCTCTCTCTCCCCCCACACCCCCCTGCTCACTGCTGCCACTCGCCTCTCACCCGCGCCGGCAGCCGAATCTTTTCTCCCGCACGGGCAGGTACTCGCTAAGGACAATGCTCGATCGAGCAATTGTCCTTAGCGAGTATGCTCACTCATCTCTAGTCTGATGCCATAGTCCCTACTCTGTTGGATGAGTGGTGTCTGATGACATAGTCCCTACTCTGTTGGATGAGTGGTGTCTGATGACATAGTCCCTACTCTGTTGGATGAGTGGTGTCTGATGACATAGTCCCTACTCTGTTGGATGAGTGGTGTCTGATGCCATAGTCCCTACTCTGTTGGATGAGTGGTGTCTGATGCCATAGTCCCTACTCTGTTGGATGAGTGGTGTCTGATGCCATAGTCCCTTCTCTGTTGGATGAGTGGTGTCTGATGCCATAGTCCCTTCTCTGTTGGATGGGTGGTGTCTGATGCCATAGTCCCTTCTCTGTTGGATGGGTGGTGTCTGATGCCATAGTCCCTACTCTGTTGGATGGGTGGTGTCTGATGCCATAGTCCCTATTCTGTTGGATGGGTGATGTCTGAATTCTTGGTGTGTGTGGGGTGGAATCTCCTGAGTGTTCTGCACTGAGCAAAGCCCATCATCTTTGGATATGTGTTTAAGGAATGAATTTGTTACCCTGAGCTGAGAATAAGGGTGGATTCATCTACTGAACCTTCATCTGATCCGTGACATAAGATATAAAAACAATTCCTGCGTTGATTTGTTTTTATACCTTATGTCCTGTATTTCTACGACCGAGGTCTTGTACTCTGGGCTCCTCCAATGACGCTCTCCATGGACTTCGGGAGCAGTATAAGGACTAGGTGCATGTAGCAGCATCCTAGTGAAGACCTACCTGGAGGATTGGTGTGGGAGCTTGTCGGGAAGACGGGTCCCCCACACCGCTTGAGTCCATCTCGTATTTGTTCCCGTTTTACCCTTTTAGAGAGCTATTCATTTTTTTGCAGCATAAAAAAAAAATTATTAAAAATAGTAAAAAAAATAAATGTGGAAAAAAGTAAACCTTTTTGTGCACTTTCCCGTTTTGCTTAAAAAAACAAACACCCCCCCAGGTTTGATATTGCCGGATTCATAAGGACTAGAGATAAACGAGCATGCTCGTTTGAGCATGTACTCGCTACTCGAGCCGAGCACCACACGGTGCTCGAGAAAATTTTATCTCCCCATCCCACATATTAGCCAATGAACATGCAGGGCAGTCTTTGGCACCTCCTGCTGTGCCGTGCCAACCCTCTGCACATCCATAGCAGTGACTGGCTGGGCTGATCAGGTGACCTCCGAGTATAAACACTCCGGTCAGCTGAGGCTCGCCTCACACGCACTACATGAGCTGATGGACAGAGCTGCTGCTATAGGGAAAGCATTAGTGTAGGGTACAGGTTGCAGTTAGGCAGGGATCCTTGCTCCAAGAACCCAACAGTCCTTTCTGGGACTACTATTCCTCTCATTGTGTGCATCAGCAGTTTGGCTGGCTGGGAGCAGTAGTGCACACAAATTTTTTTCTCAAGCATCCCGGCTGTATACTGCATACGGTTACCGGTTTTATGCAGTATAATGCTGGTGGTGTACACAGTAGAGAAGTAACAGGTAACAGATAAGTAAGTAGGAAGTAACAAAACTCCTATCATTTTTAATTTGCTTACTTTTTTTGTCTGCTGATATACCCGTGTCTGGGTGCTGTTAATCTTCGCTATCTAACAACAGTATACAATGTTAAAAGTTTTTTGGGCCTGCTGATCGCGTACGGTATATACCCGTGTCTGGGTGCTGTGAATCTGTCAGGACCAGCGGCTCTTGGGGTCTCCGTGGCTGCACTGCTGCTCCTATCACTCAGGCTGCAGGGGTGTGGTGCAGGGGAACCCTGGTGTTGGTGACTTTCCCTGGCCGTCAGCTCCGGCCACACGCTCCAGTGCCCAGGCGGCGGGCGCCTAGGTAGCCGGGTTGTTAGCGACGTAGCGGGTCCGTTCTACATCGTGTCCCTGTTGCCATGATGCCCGGCCACGCTGCTCCGTCCCTGATTGTCTGTAGCAGGCTCTGGTCCTCCCAGCACCCTCTGATTAGGTCCTGCTGCTGTCGGACTCTCCTTGGCTTAGAAACACAGAGAAACACTCTTGTGGAGAGGTTTTAATATGAGGCAAAAGTCTGGATACAACTTTTAAACTGGTGTAATAATGAGAAATTTGACTTACAATCTGTAAAAGTATAAAGTGGCTGGGGGCTGCATTTTAGGTGAAGGACATGTTTTTAGCAGCCATTTTTAACTCAGGCATTTTGAATTCAGTTTGGTTTTTCAAATGGGAAAACATCTTGAGCATCTGCTTTAGGGTACCATTGAACTGTTCACACAGACCATTAGTCTGGGGGTGATATGGGCTGGCTACCAGATAATGTGACTCTATATTTTTACAGAGGCATAAGGTATGAGGCTTGATATTAACTGGGGCCCCTGATCGGTAAGCATTTCCCTGGGAAATCCTATGTGGGAAAATATTGTTAACGGCATCATCCACATTCTTGGCCTGCATGGAGGACAGGTCCACGGCCTCAGGGTACTGGGTGGTGTGGTCAACTACGGTCAAGATGTAGCATTTCCCACAGTTGCTGGGAACATCAGGTCCACAGCAAGTCTCTGGAAAGGCTCCTCAATGATTGGCAAAGGAACTAGGGAAGTCTTCGGGCCAGGCCTGCACTTGACAGGTCACGCAGGACCAACAGTAATGGGCTATGTTAGTTGCTATCGAGGCTTTAGTCTTAGCAACCCCTAAGTGTCCAGCCAGCAGGATCTCATGAGCCACTCCTAGCAGCTCCTGTCTGAATGGGTAGGGCACTACCAGCTGCTCTGAGCCATTCCTGCTCAGTGGTACCAGAGACTGTTTCTCAGTATAACCTTCCCTGATCACAGAAGAACCTCTCCTTCTCGGACCATTCAAAACAATGGACAATGCATTCCAAGGAACGCACAAAAGTAGAGCATACCATGATTTTTTTTGGCAGCAAGAAGAAAACCGCTTATTTATTTGACTCCATTCAAAGCAATGCACAAATCTCGTACAATTTTTCTTGGCCGCATGAAAGTGGCCATAATAGGTAAAGTTTCTACCTCATTGGGGTTTTTTGCCTTCCTCTGGATCAGCATTGGGGGGTAATAGGAGGAACTGGATGGACGTGGGTCTTTGTTCAGCCTGACACAATATGTTACTATATTAGGACGGTGCACTTTGCTATGACTGTACACAGGTGGAGTAATGTGCAATACCCTGGGCATTGGATCGGCGTCCCCTCCACCCCCCGTGACATGGATGATGTAGTTGGCGTCATCCACGCGTCTTGCTGAAATCTCGTGCCTGCCATGTGAGATGCCCAGACAAGCTACTCGATTTATTTGCACATGTGCCGGGCGACCCACCGCACACTATAAACTTAATTTCAGGGATTTTGTAATGTGGCAAGGACTACAACTACACTATTGTAGCACCTTTGTCAACAATTTTCTTTAAATTATTCCAATAGATTCCCTTTAATCCCTTAATGCCAAGTTTACATCCTGGCAGGGTAGTAGTTAATGCAACAGGTGAAGTGACCCGAGGGTGATACAGGGTAGTCATGCACTCAGAGGTGGGTATACCTGTCTATGAGCTCCTCAGGTGCGATAGAATGTATCGTACAGGTGAGAGACACCTGTCTTTCCCCTAAATGCACGGGTTAAATCTATTCTGCCCGGCAACAGCTCGCTTCAGGTTGGCTGTTTGCCAATAATTTCCCTGATTAATAAAAACAAAAACCTGGTGAACCTCTCTGAGAATATGGTCTATTGCTCCAGGAAGAAATAAAGGCAGTAGTTCATGGCAATCCTAAGGAAGCTGATGGGTCCGACCAGGCATTAAGGGAACAATTTATTAAAGGGACTCTAAGTGAAACCCCCCATAGCCAGTTAAAATGCTATCCATACAGTATCCTGACAGTAGCTTTATAGAATTTAAAGAATTCTTACCAACAGGAAGGAAATGGTTGAGAAAGTTAAGATGGCTGGGTTCTTAGGAGGCAGTGATCATGGTATCCTTGAATATTGGATAACAAGAGGAGGAAGACCTGAGAAAACTCAGACCTCAAGGTTGGATTTCAGAAAGGCAGATTTCAATTAACTCAGAAAGAGGGTAGGAAGAATCCAATGGCTGGATGTTCTTAAGGACAGAAATGTCCAAGAAGGTTGGGAAATATTGCGAAATGAGATTCTCAAAGCACAATCATTAACAAATCCCTAAAAGAAGGAAGAATGGGAAGCATTTAAAGAGACCCGGATGGATGAACACAGAACTCGTACACATGTTATAAAGGAAGAAAATATGTTCATCAAATGGTAAGAGGGGAAATATCTAAAGAAGAATATAATGCGGTCTGCAGAAACTGGAGGGCAAGGGTCAGAAAAGCTAAAGCTAATAAGGAATTAAGGCTTGTAACAGAGGCCAAAAGCAATAAGAAAGGATTTCGGGGGTCAAAAGCAAATCAAAAATTAAAGATGCTATAGGATGCTTACAAGATGAAAATGGTGAATTGGTTAAGAATGATGTTGAGAAGGCCAAACTTTTAAATTCCTATTTTGTATCTGTTTTCTCTCAGAAAGTAGATGGAACATTAACTGATCTTCCCTGTGCTATTGGGGAAATAAAAGAATGCCAGCTATCTATAAGCAGAGAGATGGTGAGGGAACAATTAGCTAACTTAAATGAATTCAAATCTCAAGGTCCAGATGAATTACATCCTAGGATACTAAAGAAAGCAGCAGAGGTAATTGCTGAACCGTTCGCCATAATCTTTGAAAATTCCTGGCGAACAGGAGAAGTCCCAGAAGATTGGAAAAGGGCAAATGTTGTCCCTATCTAAAAAGGGAAGAAGGTGGATCCTGGAAACTACAGGCCTGTGAGCCTGACTTCTATACCAGGAAAGCTCTTTGAACAAATTATTAAGCAGCATGTATGCAAGTACTTGGATGAAAATGGAGTAATTAACCAGAGCCAGCATGGGTTTGTAACAAACAAGTCATGCCAGACGAATCTAATTTCCTTCTATGATAGTATCACTGACTGGGTTGATAAGGAAAATGCTGTAGATATAGTTTTTCTTGACTTTAGTAAAGCATTTAACAAAGTATCCCATACCATACTTATTGAAAAAATGACCAAATATGGGATTGACAAGGCAACTGTTAGGTGGATTCAGAACTGGCTGAGTGATCATACTCAAAGAGTGGTCATAAATGGCTGCTAGAGATGAGCGAACGTACTCGTCCGAGCTTGATACTCGTTCGAGTATTAGCGTGTTCGAGATGCTCGTTACTTGTGACGAGTACCAGGCGATGTTTGAGTTACTTTCACTTTCATCTCTGAGACGTTAGCGCGCTTTTCTGGCCAATAGAAAGACAGGGAAGGCATTACAACTTCCCCCTGCGACGTTCAAGCCCTATACCACCCCCCTGCAGTGAGTGGCTGGCGAGATCAGGTGTCACCCGAGTATATAAATCGGCCCCTCCCGCGGCTCGCCACAGATGCATTCTGACATAGAGGAGGGAAAGTGCTGTTGGTGCCGGAGCTGCTATAGGGAGAGTATTAGGAGTATTTTAGGCTTCAAGAACCCCAACGGTCCTTCTTAGGGCCACATCTAACCGTGTGCAGTACTGTGGAGGCTGCTTTTTGCAGTGTTGCACATCTTTTTTTTTTTGTATATCGGCCGTGCAGAGCATTGCGCCCTGCAGTAATTATACATACTCCAGGGCCAGTAGTGGTGGTGAGGCAGGGACAGAAGACATATATTGTGAGGCAGGGACAGAAGACATATATTGTGAGGCAGGGACAGAAGACATATATTTATTGAATATAGGCAGTGGGCCTTTCCAAAAACATTTGGGAAAAAAATCTATTTGGGCTGCCTGTGACTGTCCTCAGTGTACTGGGTCTGTGCTGGGTGTAGTTGTCCTCCTAATTCGTACGCAGCCAGCTAAGTGTTACAGCAAGCTTGCGCAAAATTATTTCCTGGCTCTGTGTTGGCTGTTACATCACCGCTGTATTCCTGTCCACAGTGCAACAGTCTGCAGTTATTTTACATACTCCAGGGCCAGTAGCGGTGAGGCAGGGACAGAAGACATATATTTATTGAATATAGGCAGTGGGCCTTTCCAAAAACATTTGGGAAAAAAAATCTATTTGGGCTGCCTGTGACTGTCCTCAGTGTACTGGGTCTGTGCTGGGTGTAGTTGTCCTAATTCATACGCAGCCAGCTAAGTGTTACAGCAGGCTTGCGCAAAATTATTTCCTGGCTCTGCTGTGCGTTCGGTAAGCGAAGTGAGCCTCCAACCACAGGCCAATAAGCGGCTCATTTAATTACAGCGTTCTGTTTCTGCACTACTGGTAATACACCATGCTGAGGGGTAGGGGTAGGCCTATAGGACGTGGACGCAGGCGAGGACGCGGAGGCCCAAGTCAGGGTGTGGGCACAGGCCGAGCCAGTGCGGTGGCCAGGGGTAGAGGCAGGGCCAGACCGAATAATCCACCAACTGTTTCCCAAAGCGCCCCCTCGCGCCATGCCACCCTGCAGAGGTCAAGGTGCTCTATGGTGTGGCAGTTTTTCACAGAGACGCCTGACGACCGACGAACAGTGGTGTGCAACCTTTGTCGCGCCAAGATCAGCTGGGGAGCCACCACCACCAGCATGCGCAGGCATATGATGGCCAAGCACCCCACAAGGTGGGACAAAGGCCGTTCACCGCCTCCGGTTTGCACCACTGCCTCTCCCCCCTGTGCCCCAACCTGCCACTGAGATCCAACCCCCCTCTGAGGACACAGGCAGTACCGTCTCCTGGCCTGCACCCACACCCTCACCTCCGCTGTCCTCGGCCCCATCCAGCAATGTCTCTCAGCGCAGCGTCCAGACGTCGCTAGCGCCACTGTTTGAGCGCAAGTACGCCGCCATGCACCCGCACGCTCAAGCGTTAAACGTGCACATTGCCAAATTGATCAGCCTGGAGATGTTGCCGTATAGGCTTGTGGAAACGGAGGCTTTCAAAAGCATGATGGCGGCGGCTGCCCCGCGCTACTCGGTTCCCAGTCGCCACTACTTTTCCCGATGTGCCGTCCCAGCCCTGCACGACCACGTCTCCTGCAACATTGTACGCTCCCTCACCAACGCAGTTACTGCCAAGGTCCACTTAACAACGGACACGTGGACAAGCACAGGCGGGCAGGGCCACTATATCTCCCTGATGGCACATTGGGTGAATTTAGTGGAGGCTGGGACAGAGTCAGAGCCTGGGACCGCTCACGTCCTACCCACCCCCAGAATTGCGGGCCCCAGCTCGGTGCTGGTATCTGCGGCGGTGTATGCTTCCTCCACTAAACCACCCTCCTCCTCCTCCTCCTCCAACGCAACCTCTGTCTCGCAATCAAGATGTGTCAGCAGCAGCACGTCGCCAGCAGTCGGTGTCGCGCGGCGTGGCAGCACAGCGGTGGGCAAGCGTCAGCAGGCCGTGCTGAAACTACTCAGCTTAGGAGAGAAGAGGCCCACGGCCCACGAACTGCTGCAGGGTCTGACAGAGCAGACCGACCACTGGCTTGCGCCACTGAGCCTACAACCGGGCATGGTCGTGTGTGACAACAGCCGTAACCTGGTGGCGGCTCTGCAGCTCGGCAGCCTCACGCATGTGCCATGCCTGGCCCATGTCTTTAATTTGGTGGTTCAGCGCTTTCTGAAAAGCTACCCACACTTGTCATACCTGCTCGGAAAGGTGCGCCGGGTCAGCGCACATTTCCGCCACTCCAAGACGGACGCTGCCACCCTGCGGACCCTGCAACATCGGTTTCATCTGCCAGCTCGGTGCTGGTATCTGCGGCGGTGTATGCTTCCTCCACTTAACCGCCCTCCTCCTCCTCCTCCTCCTCCAACGCAACCTCTGTCTCGCAATCAAGATGTGTCAGCAGCAGCAGCACGTCGCCAGCAGTCGGTGTCGCGCGGCGTGGCAGCACAGCGGTGGGCAAGCGTCAGCAGGCCGTGCTAAAACTACTCAGCTTAGGAGAGAAGAGGCACACGGCCCACGAACTGTGCCATGCCTGGCCCATGTCTTTAATTTGGTGGTTCAGCGCTTTCTGAAAAGCTACCCACACTTGTCATACCTGCTCGGAAAGGTGCACTGGGTCAGCGCACATTTCCGCAACTCCAAGACGGACGCTGCCAGCCTGCGGACCCTGCAACATCGGTTTAATCTGCCAGCTCGGTGCTGGTATCTGCGGCGGTGTATGCTTCCTCCACTAAACCACCCTCCTCCTCCTCCTCCTCCTCCAACGCAACCTCTGTCTCGCAATCAAGATGTGTCAGCAGGCGTGGCAGCACAGCGGTGGGCAAGCGTCAGCAGGTCGTGCTGAAACTTCTCAGCTTAGGAGAGAAGAGGCACACGGCCCACGAACTGCTGCAGGGTCTGACAGAGCAGACCGACCGCTGGCTTGCGCCGCTGAGCCTCCAACCGGGCATGGTCGTGTGTGACAACGGCCGTAACCTGGTGGCGGCTCTGCAGCTCAGCAGCCTCACGCACGTGCCATGCCTGGCCCATGTCTTTAATTTGGTGGTTCAGCGCTTTCTGAAAAGCTACCCACAGTTGTCATACCTGCTCGGAAAGGTGCGCCGGGTCAGCACACATTTCCGCAACTCCAAGACGGACGCTGCCACCCTGCGGACCCTGCAACATCGGTTTAATCTGCCAGTGCACCAACTGCTGTGCGTCGTGCCCACACGGTGGAACTCTATGCTCCACATGTTGGCCAGGCTCTATGAGCAGCGTAGAGCTATAGTGGAATACCAACTCCAACATGGGCGGCGTAGTGGGAGTCGGCCTCCTCAATTCTTTACAGAAGAGTGGGCCTGGTTGGCAGACATCTGCCAGGTCCTTGGAAACTTTGAGGAGTCTACCCAGATGGTGAGCGGGGATGCTGCAATCATTAGCGTCACCATTCCTCTGCTATGCCTCTTGAGAAGTTCCCTGCAAAGCATAAAGGCAGACGCTTTGCACTCGGAAACGGAGGCGGGGGAAGACAGTATGTCGCTGGATAGTCAGAGCACCCTCCTGTCTATATCTCAGCGCGTTGAGGAGGAGGAGGGGGAGGAGGATGAGGAGGAGGGGGAAGAGACAGCTTGGCCCACTGCTGACGGTACACATGCTGCTTGCCTGTCATCCCTTCAGCGTGTATGGCCGGAGGAGGAGGAGGATCCTGAAAGTGATCTTCCTAGTGAGGACAGGCATGTGTTGCGTACAGGTACCCTGGCACACATGGCTGACTTCATGTTAGGATGCCTTTCTCGAGACCCTCACGTTACATGCATTCTGGCCACTACGGATTACTGGGTGTACACACTGCTCGACCCACGGTATAAGGAGAACCTTTCCACTCTCATTCCCGAAGAGGAAAGGGGTTCGAGAATGATGCTATACCACAGGGCGCTGGTGGACAAACTGATGGTAAACTTCCCATCCGACAGCGCTAGTGGCAGAAGGCGCAGTTCAGAGGGCCAGGTAGCAGGGGAGGTGCAGAGATCAGGCAGCATGTACAGCGCAGGCAGGGGAACATTATCCAAGGCCTTTGCCAGCTTTATGGCTCCCCAGCAACACTGTGTCACCGCTCCCCAGTCAAGGCTGAGTTGGCGGGAGCACTGTAAAAGGATGGTGAGGGAGTACGTAGCCGATCGCACGACCATCCTCGGTGACTCCTCTGCCCCCTACAACTACTGGGTGTCGAAGCTGGACACGTGGCCTGAACTCGCGCTGTATGCCCTGGAGGTGCTTGCTTGTCCTGCGGCTAGCGTCTTGTCAGAGAGGGTGTTTAGTGCGGCTGGGGGAATCATCACGGATAAGCGTACCCACCTGTCAACCGACAGTGCCGACAGGCTTACACTCATCAAGATGAACAAAGCCTGGATTTCCCCAGACTTCTCTTCTTCACCAGCGGACAGCAGCGATACCTAAACAATACATAGGCTGCACCCGCGGATGGAAGCTACGTTCTCTATCACCATCAAAAACGGGGACCTTTTAGCTTCATCAATCTGTGTATAATATTCCTCCTCCTCCTCCTCCTGAAACCTCACATAATCACGCCGAACGGGCAATTTTTCTTAGGGCCACAAGGCTCAGTCATATAATTTTTGTAAACAATTTTTATACGTTTCAATGCTCATTAAAGCGTTGAAACTTTCACCTCCACCAATTTTTATTTTAACTGGGATGCCTCCAGGCCTAGTTACCAATTAAGCCACATTAACCAATTCACCAATTTTTTGGGGCCTTCGCCTACAGTGTAATCCAATTAATTTTTTGCCCACCTGCATTACAGCTGACGTTACATCAGCTGTGCTGGGCACTGCAATGGGATATATTTATGTACCGCCGGTGGCTTCCTGGCACCCACCCATGCTGTCGGTCCACACGGAGTTGTAACTACATGTGTAAGCTTCTAAAGAAACCCAGTCTGACTGGGGCATGCAGTGTGGGCCGAAGCCCACCTGCATTTAACATGACATTACCTCAGTTGTGATGGGCAATGCTATGGGATATATTTATGTGCCGCCGGTGGCTTCCTGGCACCCACCCATGCTGTCAGTCCACAGGGACTTCACAATAGGGAGTTGTACCTGCCTCTGTCTATGAATTAAAAAGCCCGGTTAGGTTGGGGCATGCAGTGTGGGCCGAAGCCCACCTGCATTTAATCGGACGTTACCTCAGCTGTGATGGGCACTGCAATGGGATACATTAATGTACAGCCGGTGGGTTCCAGGGAGCCACCCATGCTGTGGGTGCACACGGAATTTCCATTGCGGAGTTGTACCTGCCTGTGACTATTTATAAATAGTCTGACTGGTGCATGCAGACACCTTGACAGAATGAATAGTGTGTGGCACATAGGTTTCCCATTGCTATGCCCACGTGTGCAGCTCCTGATGGCGGTGGCACAGGATTATATTTCTCATTGCTTCTGTACAGCATTGTGGGCTATCGCCCCGCCCCTTTTAAAGAGGGTCGCTGCCTAGCCGTGCCAACCCTCTGCAGTGTATGCCTGCGGTTCCTCCTCATGGCAGACGCACTTATAAATAGACATGAGGGTGGCGTGGCATGAGTGCAGCTGAAGGCTGCGCAGGGACAGTTTGGTGTGCGCTGTGGACACTGCGTCGTGCGGGGGGGGGGGGGGTGCTGGGCAGCATGTAACCTAGGAGAAGTGGAAGGCGGAGTGTCATGCAGGCAGTGATTGTGCTTTGTTGGAGGTAGTGTGGTGCTTAGCTAAGGTATGCATTGCTAATGAGGGCTTTTCAGAAGTAAAAGTTGTTGGGGGGGGGCACTCTTGCCGCTATTGTGGCTTAATAGTGGGACCTGGGAACTTGAGATGCAGCCCAACATGTAGCCCCTCGCCTGCCCTATCCGTTGCTGTGTCGTTCCCATCACTTTCTTGAATTGCCCTGATTTTCACAAATGGAAACCTTAGCGAGTTTCGGCGATATACAAAAATGCTCGGGTCGCCCATTGACTTCAATGGGGTTCGTTACTCGAAACGAACCCTCGAGCATCGCGATAATTTCATCCCGAGTAACGAGCACCCGAGCATTTTGGTGCTCGCTCATCTCTAATGGCTGCACATCCAAGTGGAAGAATGTATCGAGTGGGGTAGCACAAGAGTCTTGTGCTACCCCACTCGATACATTCGAGGCGTAACTTGAAGCTCTCGGACCCCCATGCAAAACTTGTAACAGGGCCCCCAACTATAATGCTTTACTTATAGTACTCCATTTCCTATATGGAGAAGAGAAGCCTTATGGGCCCCCTAAGGCTCCTGGGCCCGGGTGCAACCGCATCCCCTGCATCCTCTATAGTTACGCCTCTGCACAAGACTCTGTCCTAGGCCCAGTGTTGGTCAACATTTTTATAAATGATCTGGAGGAGGGAATTGATGGAAACTGATAAAATTTGCTGATGACACAAAGCTAGAAGGGATAGCTAACACTAGGGAAGAGAGAGTATTCAAAAAGATCTGTACAGTGGGCAGCGACTAACAGAATAGTATTTAACAAGGAGAAATGGAAAGTCCTACATCTGGGCAAGAAAAATAAAAAAAGCACATACAGAATGGGAGGAATTGGGCTAAGCAGCAGCACATGTGAAAAAGACTTGGATATACTAATAGATCACAGACTGAACATGAGTCAACAATGTGATGCAGCAGCCAAAAAGGCAAACACAATTCTGGGATGTATTAAGAGAAGCATAGAGTCTAGATCACGTGAGGTCATTATCCCCATCTACTCTTCCTTATTCAGACCTTATCTGGAATACTGGGTCCAGTTCTGGGCACCCCACTTTAATAAAGACATAGACAAACTGGAGCAAGTTCAGAGAAGAGTTACCAAGATGGTAAGCGATCTGCAAATCATGTCCTATGAAGAATGGTTAAAGGATCTGGGAATGTTTAGCTTGCAAAAAAGAAGGCTGAGAGAAAACTTAATAGCTGTCTACAAATATCTGAAGGGCTGTCACAGTGCAGAGCGATCAGCCTTATTCTCATTTGACTAGAAGCAATGGGATGAAACTGAAAGGGAGGAGACACAAATTAGATATTAGAAAAAACTTTCTGACCGTGAGGGTGATCAATGAGTGGAACAGGTTACTACGGGAGGTGGCGAGTTCTCCTTCAATGGAAGTGTTCAAACAAAGACTGGACAAATATCTGTCTTGGATGATTCAGTAAATCCTGCACTGAGCATGGGGTTGGACCCGATGACTCTGGAGGTCCCTTCCAACTCTACCATTTTTTGATTCTATGAATGGGCCATCCAGGTACTGGGAACGGAACCCTAGCTGGCTATGGTTAGAAGACTACAAACCCTGCATCAGTCTCCTGGGGAAGGGTGGGCCCCTCCGCTCTTGCAAAGATGGTGGCATAAGATTCTGCGTTGACTACTGCAAACCAAACAACATTACACATAAGGATACATATCCGCTTCCCCGCATTGTAGAATCTCTAACAGCTCTAGGTTCAGCCGCCTATTTCTTTACCTTGGATCTCACTATTGGGTATTGGCAAGTACCCATGACCGAACTAGACAGAGAAAAAACAGCTTTCACCACCCCAGTCGGTTTATTCAAATTTAATTGCATATGATTTGGACTCTGTAATGCTCCCAGTACTTCCCAAAGGCTCATGGAACGACGTCTAGGTCACAAAAATTTTGAATCAGTACTATTCCATTTGGACGACAACATTGTCTACTCAAACTTATGAAGGTAATTTGCAACACTTGAGTGAAGTCTTTCAAATTCTAGTGAACCGTGGCCTTAAATTAAAACCCTCCAAGTGTTATCTACTTCAGACACAGGTGCAATATCTGGGTCACATTGTCAGTGCTGACGGTGCATACCATGATCCTGAAAAGACTGGCCCACGACTAAAAGACTAAAAGACTATCCCCCATTAACTGGGAGGAAGCTTTAAAGAGAAACTTGTCACGCCCCAATTTTAGCATATCCAGACTATACATTACCCTTTAATCTATACACAGATGCCAGCTTCAAATTGCTAGATGTTGTACTGAGTCAAGATCAAGAAGGGAAGGAAAGAGTAATTGCATATGCAAGCCGCTCCCTGAAAGGATCTCAACTAGAGATGGGCGAGCACACTCGTCAGAGCTTGATGCTCATTCGAGTATTAGGGTACTCGAGATGCTCGCAACTCCAGTCGAGCACCATGCGGTACTTGAGTAAATTCCATTTCCCCTCCCCGCATGTTTAGCGCCA
This sequence comes from Eleutherodactylus coqui, assembly GCA_035609135.1. Classification (NCBI taxonomy): domain Eukaryota; kingdom Metazoa; phylum Chordata; class Amphibia; order Anura; family Eleutherodactylidae; genus Eleutherodactylus; species Eleutherodactylus coqui. The sequence continues at coordinate 20,148,917 of CM069405.1, read as the reverse complement.
TTTTTATAGCCACTAAACATGCATGCAAGGCATTACCACTTCCTGCTGTGACGTGCCAGCCCTGTGCACGTCTACAGCAGTGAGTGGCTGGCGGGATCAGGTGACCGCCGATTACTTAAATTGGTCCCAACTAGAGATGAGCGAGCACACTCGTCCGAGCTTGATGCTCGTTCGAGCATTAGGGTACTCAAGATGCTCGTTACTCGAGTCGAACAACACGCGGTACTCGAGTCAACTCCATTTCCTTCCCCGAATGTTTAGCGCCATTTTCTAGCCAATAGACATGCGGGGAAGGCATTACCACTTCCTCCTGTGACATGCCAGCCCTATCCCACCCCACAGTAGTGAGTGGCTGGCGAGATCAGGTGACCGCCGAGTACTTAAACTGGTCCCGCCCGCGGCTCGCCTCAGGCACATGCTGGCAGAGGTTAGGGAAAGTGCTGCTGCTCATTCAGGAAAAGTGTTAGCGTAGGTCCTGTCTTCAAGAACCCCAACAGTCCTTCTTAGGGCTACATCTGACCGTGTGCATTACTGTTGTGGCTGGCTGGGAGCAGTAGTGCACTTTTTTTTTTTTTCATCTCGGGTTGTGCAGGCCATTTCATCTATAGCGTTCTCAGTCTGCAGTGTATTATACAGAGTATAGGGAAAGTGCTGCTGCTGATATAGGGAAAGTGTTAGAGTAGGTCCTGTCTTCAAAAACCCCAACGGTCCTTCTTAGGGCTACATCTGACAGTGTGCATTATACTTGTGGCTGGCTGGGAGTTGTAGTGCATCCATTTTTGTATTACGCATTTAGGCCTGTTCTCAGCCTTTCAGTAATAGTTTTTTCAGGCTGCAGTGCCGTACAACCAGCTCTCACCATGAAACTGCCCTCAAATATTTCCTAGCCAGCTGTGAACAACTTCACTTATACCGCTCTTTGTCTGCAGTGAATTAGACAGCGGTCTCACTGCTAAACAGTACTGTAATATTACCGGGGCCACTGCAAAGTATTTCAGCTCAGCCGCTGTGCAGAGCGTCTCACAATACCCTTTCCTTAGTGGCGTTGAGATAGCCGCAGTTACCAGCACTATCCACTGGCTTTACAGTCTTCTCGCACTCCACACAGCCTCTATTATCTATAAGTCTCTGCAAGTGGTAAATTGTCCTAAGTATCAGCGCAAGACAGCGGGTTAATTTTTTCAAGTCACAGCATAGAGCCTCCGCTATCTTCAAGTCTCTGTGTTCGGTGAATTAAGTCACAGTTGTCAGTGCTGTACAGTGGGGTAATTTATTTGGGCCCTGCTCTATTCTTAATCCACCATGATGAGGAGTAGGGGTAAGGGTTGAGGACGTGGATGCGGACGTCCAAGTGAGGGTGTGGGCACAGGCCAAGTTCCTGGTCCAGGTGAATCACAGCCGGCTGCTGCGGGATTAGGAGAGAGGCAAGTTTCTGGGGTCCCCAGCTTCGTATCACAATTTATGGGTCAACGTGGTAGACCTTTATTACAAACAGAGCAGTGCGAGCAGGTCCTGTCGTGGATGGCAGAAAATGCATCCAGCAATGTATCGACCACCTAGTCTTCTACGAAGTCCACTACTCCCGGCCTAGGGACTGCAACTCTGAATCCTCTGGCTGCTGCTCCTCCTTCCTCCCAGCCTCCTCACTCCATGAAAATGACATATTCTGAGCAGGCACTAACTGTTCTTGGGTCCCTGCCATGAGTGGGGGAAAAATGGTTCCTCTCTCACCTGAGGAGTTTGTCATGACCGATGCCCAACCTTTGGAAAGTTTCCGGAGTCCGTTGAGGCTGGGGACTTCCGGCAACTGTCTCAAGAGCTTTTTGTGGGTGAGGATGATGATGAGACACAGTTGTCTGTCAGTGAGGTAGTAGTAAGGGCAGTAAGTCTGAGGGAAGAGCGCACAGAGGATTCGGAGGAAGAGCAGCTGGACAATGAGGTGACGGACCCCACCTGGTTTGCTAAGCCTACTGAGGACAGGGCTTCAGAGGGGGGAGGCAAGTGCAGCAGCAGGACAGGTTGGAAGAGGCAGTAGGGTGGCCAAGGGTAGAGGCAGGGCCAGAGCGAAGAATCCCCCAACTGTTTCCCAAAGCACCCCTTCGCGGCAAGCCTCCGTGTAGAGGGCTAGGTGTTCAAAGGTGTGGATGTTTTTTAGTGAGAGCGCGGATGACCGACGAACAGTCGTGTGCAACCTGTGTCGCACCAAAATCAGCCGGGAAGCCACCAGTACCAGCCTTACCACCACCAGCATGCGCAGACATATGATGGGCAAGCACCCCACAAGGTGGGACGAAGGCCATTCACCACCTCCGGGTCACACCACTGCCTCTTCCCCTGTGCCCCAACCCGCCACACAGATCCAATCCCCCTCCCAGGACACAGGCACGAGCGCCTCCCGGCCTGCACCCACACCCTCACCTCCACCGTCCTCCACTCCATCCAGCAATGTCTCTCAGCGCAGCGTTCAGCTGTTGCTAACACAAGCGTTGGAGTGAAAGTGCAAATACGCCGCCACCCACCCGCATGCACAAGCTTTAAACGTGCACATTGCCAAATTAATCATGGAGATGCTGCCGTACAGGCTTGTGGAAACGGAGGCTTTCAAAAACATGATGGCTGCGGCGGTCCCCAATTGCCACTATTTTTCCCGGTGTGCCGTCCCAGCCCTACACCAGCACGTCTCCTGCAACATAAATCGTGCCCTCACCAACGCGGTTACTGGGAAGGCCCACTTAACCACGGACACGTGGACAAGTGCTGGCAGGCAGGGCCACTATATCTCTCTGACAGCACATTGGGTGAATTTGGTGGAGGCTGGGACCGAGTCAGAGCCTGGGACCGCTCATGTCCTACCCACACCCAGAATAGCGGGTCCTACCTCGGTGCTGGTATCTGCAGCGTTTTATGCCACCTCCTCCAAACCCTCCCCCTCCTCCGCCACCTCTACCTCTCAATTAAGAAGTGTGAGCATGTCACCAGCAGTCGATATCGCGCGGCAGTGCAGCGGTGGGCAAGCATCAGAAAGCCGTGCTGAAACTAATCAGCTTAGGTGACAAGAGGCACACGGCCCCTGAGCTGTTGCAGGGTCTGACAGAGCAGACCGACCTCTGGCTTTCGCCGCTGAGCCTCCAACCGGGCATGGTCGTGTGTGACAACGGCCATAACCTGGTGGCAGCTCTGTGGCTCGGCACCCTCACACACGTGCCATGCCTGGCCCACATCTTCAATCTGGTGGTTCAGCGGTTTCTGAAAAACTACCCCCACTTGTCTGACCTGCTCAGCAAGGTGCGCCGCGTCTGCGCACATTTCCGCAAGTCCACCACGGGCGCTGCCACCCTGAGGACCCTGCAACATTGGTTTCAGCTGCCAGAGCACCGACTGCTGTGCGACTGGCCCACACACTGGAATTCTACGCTGCACATGTTGACCAGGCTCTATGAGCAGCGTAGAGCAATAGTGGAATACCAGCTGCAACATGGGCGGCGTAGTGGTAGTCAGCCTCCCCAATTCTTTACTGAGGAGTGGGCATTGATGGCAGATATCTGCCAGGTCCTCGGAAATTTTGAGGAGTCTACCCAGATGGTGAGTGGCGATGGTGCAATCATTAGCATTACCATCCCGCTGCTTTGCCTGCTGAGAAGTTCGCTGCAAACATAAAGGCTGACGCTTTTCCGGTTGGAACAGGAGATGGGGAATGCCAGTATGTTGCTTGATAGCCAGACCACCCTCATGTCTATATCTCAGCGCGTTTTGGAGGAGGGGGAGGAGCAAGAGGAGGAGGGGGAATAGACAGCTGGGCACACTGCAGAGGGTACCCATGCTGCTTGCCTTTCATCTGTTCAGCGTGTATGGGCTGTAGAGGAGGAGGAGGAGGATCCTGAAAGTCATCTTCCTAGTGAGGACAGCGATGTGTTGCGTACTGGTACCCTGGCACACATGGCTGACTTCATGTTAGGCTGCCTTTCTCGTGACCCTCGCATTAGACACATTCCGGCCAACACGGATTACTGGGTGTACACCCTTCTAGACCCACGGTATAAGGAGAACCTTTCCACTCTCATTTCCGAAGAGAAGAGGGGTACAAGAGTGTTGCAATACCACAAAGTGCTGCTAAACTTCCCATCTAACAGCGCAGTAGAAGTAGAAGATGTAGTTCGGAGGGCCAACTAGCGGGGGGGGGGGGGAGCATGTCCAGCACAGGCAGGGGAACACTCTCCAAGGCCCTTGCCAGTTTTATGGCTGCTGAGCAAGATTGTGTCACCACTGCACAGTCAAGACTGAGTCGTAGGGAGCACTGTAAAAAGGTGGTAAGGGAGTACGTAGCCGATCGTACCACCATCCTCCAAGATCCCTCTGCTTCATACAACTATTGGGTATCAAAGCTGGACACGTGGCACGAACTTGTGCTGTACGCCCTGGAGGTGCTGGCCTGCCCTGCCGCTAGCGTCTTGTCAGAGAGGGAGTTTAGTGCAGCTGGAGGAATCATCACGGATAAGCGTACCCGCCTGTCAACTGCCAGTGCCGACATGCTTACACTGATTAAGATGAGCAAAGGCTGGATTTCCCCAGACTTCTCTTCTCCACCGGTGGAAAGCAGCGGATCCTAAAGATTCTTTTCGCTGCAACAGGAGAAATATGCATCCTCTATCACCCCAAAAAGGGGGAGAAGTAGCTTGATCTCTCCCTCTCGGATCTTACTTCTCCTAAAACAGCATGTCATCACGCTGAACCGCCAATTTTTCAGTGGGCCAAAAGGCTCAGTTAAAACCAATTTTTTTTTCGGAGGGGTTCGCATATACTCTTGCTACTGAATTGTTTCAGGGGTTTGCCTATACTCTTGGTACAGAAAGGTTTGAGGGGTTCACCTGTACTCTTGGTACAGAAAGGTTTGAGGGGTTCGCCTATACTTTTGCTACAGAAATGTTTTAGGGGTCCGCCTATACTATTGCTACAGAAATGATTGAGGGGTTCGCCTATACTCTTGCTACTGCATTGTTTCAGGGGTTTGCCTATACACTTGCTACAGAAAGGTTTGAGGGGTCCACCTATACTATTGCTACTGAAATGTTTGATGGGTTCGCCTATACCCTTGCTACAGAAAGGTTTGAGGGCTTCGCCTATACTGTTTCTACAGAGATGTTTGAGGGGTTCGCCTATACACTTGCTACAGAGAGGCTATCAAAATTGGGACTATTTACTCTAGAAAAAAGAAGGTTAAGGGGTGACTAAATAACCATGTAGAAGTACATGAGGGGACAATACAAGGATCTCTCCCAGGATCTGTTTATACCCAGGACTACGACGGTAACAAGAGGGCATCCGCTACTCTTAGAAGAATGCAGGTTTCATCACCAACATAGTAAAGGTTTCTTTACTGTTAGAGCAGTTAGACTGTGGAAATCTCTGCCTGAGGACATAGTGATGGCAAAATCCATAGAGGAGTTTAAAAGGGGACCTGATGTTTTTCTGGAGAGGAAGGATATTATAGGTTATAAATCCTAGTTTAATTGTTAATCCAGGTATACAGGCAGGTAGGAACTATTAGGGGTTGATCCAGGGAACAGTCTGATTGCCATTAGGGAGTCGGGAAGGAATTTTTTTCCCAAAAGGGCTAATTGGCTTCTGCACTTGGGGTTTTTTGCCTTCCTCTGGATCAACAAAGCAGGAGGCTAACAGGCTGGACTAGATGGACATTGTCTTCATTCGGCCTTATGAACTATGTTACTATGTATATTTCAGGCGTTCGCCTATACTTTTGCTACAGAAATGTTTCAGGGGTTTGCCTATACTCTTGCTACAGAAATGTTTCAGGGGTCCACCTATGCTGTGGGTGCACAAAGGCTTCCCAATGCAGTGTTCAGCTATCTGGCACAAATACACTGAATGACTTGGGTAGGGTACTGAAAGGTTTCCCATTGCGTTGTTCAGCTATCTGACACATACACCAAATGAATTGTGTGGGGACACATGGGTTTTCCATAGCAATGTAGCTGCTGGCACATTGGGTCACACAAGGCGGAGGCTGGTGATTTGCCTTGCTTGCACCGAGTGTGGTGCTTAGCTAGGATGTGCCAACCCATGTGCCATGGTGCTTATGGTCTATCCCAAGTAAATTGTTAGGGGGGTGACCGCCAGGCTCTTGCCCACAATTTCGCTTAATAGTGGGACCTGGGAACCTCAGATGCATCCATGAATGCTGCCCCTGCCGTTCCCTATCCGTTTCTGTGGTGTTTCCATGACTTTCTGATGTTTTCAGGTGTTTCACACACCCTCACCTATGCAGAGCATCGGTCAGCTTGAAAAATGCTCGAGTCACCCATTAACTTCAATGAGGTTCGTTACTCGAAACGAGCTCTCGAGCATTACGAAAAGTTCGACTCGAGAAACAAGCACCCGAGCATTTTGGTACTCGCTCATCTCTAATCTCAATGTGATGATCAAAAGTATAGCTCTTTCATGATAGAACTACTTGCATTAGTCTGGACTATCTAGCCACTGCAATGGTCATAGCCTATACTGATAACAATCCAGATGGCTCTCAAGACTTGCTAACTTTGATTTGCTTGTCAAATACAGAGCTGGTAAAGTCAACACCAATTCTGACGCTCTCTCTAGGTTACCTAAAGCAGGAGACTACTCCCTTGAGGAACATCAGTGGTAGGATGTTGAGATGCCTGACTTGGGAGTTCATCAAGCACAGCAAGCTAGCTCCTTTGAGATCCATAGATCCCTTTTCGGTCAGTTTTGTGCACCAAGAAGGTGAATGGAATCCGCCATTAGGCGATTATCTGGGGAAATTAACCAGCAAAATATCCGATGACACATACATCACATAGTTTGTATCTGCGTGTCCCAAAACCTACAGCTACAGGCTGAACACGGGTAAAACCGTCTTAAAAGTTAATGACATAACTTTAAACGTTGCTAACATCCAGCAGGTAAATTTTGACAGTCTTAAAGATCTAGTTTTGGATTATCAGCTCAATTCCTCCACTGAAACACAGAAATCTATTAGCGAAGAACAGCCGGGGATTGTGAGTAATAAAAAATACTGAAACATTGGAACGAGACCTCTGCGCAAAAAACAAAGATGCGTTTATACAAAGAGACACTTGTTAGATGAATTTACAACATTGCCTTTTGGTTATTAATTCATGTTTCAGACGGCCGTCTGGCACACGCGTATGCAGCTCCTGCAATATTGTTTGAGTTTATGTATGTTGGCTGAAACTGTATAATGACCCATCAGCTTCTTTTCCTAACCAGGCTTAGGCAAAAATAAGAAGTATCGGATATTTGGTGCAACTCCACTACACAGACTACAAAAACGCGTGAGGAGATGATTATTAGATGAATTGTAGGTCACTACTAGAGGCACACAATTGTTTCCTTCCTTCTCTATGTATTGGAGTAGTTGATTTCTGGGTATCCGGGTGGCTCTGGTGATTTCTGGGTATCCGGGTGGCTCTGGTGATTTCTGGGTATCCTGGTGGCTCTGGTAATTTCTGGGTATCCTGGTGGCTCTGGTAATTTCTAGGTATCCTGGAGGCTCTGGTGATTTTTGGGTATCCTGGTGGCTCTGGTGATTCCTGGGTATCCGGGTGGCTTTTGTGGTTTCTGGGTATCCTGGTGGCTCTGGTAATTTCTAGGTATCCTGGAGGCTCTGGTGATTTTTGGGTATCCTGGTGGCTCTGGTGATTCCTGGGTATCCGGGTGGCTTTTGTGGTTTCTGGGTATCCTGGTGGCTCTGGTAATTTCTAGGTATCCTGGCGGCTCTGGTAATTTCTAGGTATCCTGGCGGCTCTGGTGATTTCTGGGTATCCTGGCAGCTCTGGTGATTTCTGGGTATCCTGGCAGCTCTGGTGATTTCTGGGTATCCTGGCAGCTCTGGTGATTTCTGGGTATCCTGGCAGTTCTGGTGATTTCTGGGTATCCTGGCAGCTCTGGTGATTTCTGGGTATCCTGGCAGCTCTGGTGATTTCTGGGTATCCTGGCAGCTCTGGTGATTTCTGGGTATCCTGGCAGCTCTGGTGATTTCTGGGTATCCTGGCAGCTCTGGTGATTTCTGGGTATCCTGCAGCTCTGGTGATTTCTGGGTATCCTGCAGCTCTGGTGATTTCTGGGTATCCTGGAGGCTCTGGTGATTCCTGGAGGCTCTGGTGATTCCTGGAGGCTCTGGTGATTCCTGGAGGCTCTGGTGATTCCTGGTGGCTCTGGTGATTCCTGGGTATCCTGGTGGCTCTGGTGATTCCTGGGTATCCTGGTGGCTCTAGTGATTCCTGGGTATCCTGGTGGCTCTGGTGATTCCTGGGTATCCTGGTGGCTCTGGTGATTCCTGGGTATCCTGGTGGCTCTGGTGATTCCTGGGTATCATGGTGGCTTTAGTGATTCCTGGGTATCCTGGTGGCTCTGCTGATTCCTGGGTATCCCAGTGGCTCTGAAGGAAATTCCTTAAAACCTTCACAATGATGACCATCCGAAAATCATATTCAATTTGAGGAACTTTATAGTCAGGAGTGCATTGCCCTCTGTCATACAAAAAGGAACTCATCCTTTTAGGGTAAGGAGCTGCAAGACCTGCTGACATGTACGGACCGCGGACAGGATACAAATCCCCAACACGCAGCAGGACTATAAGATCCCAGGACATTCACATGTTCCAGGTTTGATGTTGTGTACCTGATCCGGTGGAGTAAATGTCCTGTTGGGGGGGCTTTATGTTGGAGAAAAAGGACAAACACTTAAAGCGAGGATGAGATCTCATCGCCACACGATTAAACAGAGAAAGACAGAATTACCTGTGGCGAAGCACTTTTCTAGTCACAAACACAACATAGAAGATATAAAAGTTCTGATACTGAAAGGCAACTTCAAGTCACAAAGCCATAGAAGAATTTGGGAATATAAATTTATACAAGTTTTGACACTTTCAATAGAGAGTTAAATTATTCATGAGCATTTATGCGTGAGTGGGAAGTATGAGACATCTATAGCACAGATAACACTGCTGGCTTATTGACCCCTCACCACCCCAATACCTGCATGAAAGGAGTGCGACAGAAACAACAAGCAGACCTTAACAAGCATGCCAATGCTACAACCTTGCAAATTGGGGATTAAGTCTGGCTCTGCAAGGAACATTGAACTGGCAAACTCAATTCCCGCTGAGAGCCACAGCTTTATGTCATATCATCCATCCTCTCTTAGGAGAAAGGACTGTACTGCATTACTCAAGCCAATAAGAGGCCTCAAATTGTTCATCGCAATAGACTTCAATTCTGCTTGGCGGCTATGCCACCTCCGGAACAAAAGAAGTCTGAAGTGGAAGGGGCGGACACTGACTCCAAATCTGAGCCAGGTAGGCCGCAAGACACTCCGTGTCCAATTACCTTTGATCCAGTGGATCCTATGACCTGGTACCAGAGTCCGTTGATGATGCTACAATCTCCAGTACAGCAGACTGCAACAAAATCCACAGCAGAGTCTGCATCAAATTCCTACTTGTCCTACACCTACACCCAGTAGAAGACTTCCAGCAACCCCAGTGCTGGCTTCCAGATGTTCCATGAGGAGCACCAGAGGACAGCTACCAACCTGTTATTGTGAGTAATCATCTACTTCTTACTTTTTCTTGAATACGGTTGATTTATTGGCATTTTTTTTTTTGGCGTGTTTTTTCTCTTACCCGTAGATTACAAATTTGTTTTCCCCCCTTGGATTACAAATACCAAGAATTGCCCTGAGAGACTACTCAGACTCTTCTACAAGGTTCGTGCCCTGAGAGACTACTCATCGAGTTTGCAACATGTAAGAAATTTGCCCCGAGGGACTACTTGGAGATGTTTTTTTTATTTTTAGTTGTTCATGGAAAACCCAGTCCTAGGGGACCGCCAGGTGCATCGCGAACTCATGGCCCCTTTGCACCATAGGATGATCTCTAAATCCTTGTCAGAAAGACAGTCACACTGAAGCCTTCCAAACCCGGACTTAAAGGGGTTGTCCCGCGGCAGCAAGTGGGTCTATACACTTCTGTATGGCCATAATAATGCACTTTGTAATATACATTGTGCATTAATTATGAGCCATACAGAAGTTATAAAAAGTTTTTTACTTACCTGCTCCGTTGCTAGCGTCCTCGTTCCCATGGAGCCGACTAATTTTCGCCCTCCGATGGCCAAATTAGCCGCGCTTGCGCAGTCCGGGTCTTCTGCAGTCTTCTATGGAGCCGCTCGTGCCAGAGAGCGGCTCCGTGTAGCTCCGCCCCCTCACGTGCCGATTCCAGCCAATCAGGAGGCTGGAATCGGCAATGGACCGCACAGAAGAGCTGCGGTCCACGGAGACAGAGGATCCCGGCGGCCATCTTCAGCGGTAAGTATTGAAGTCACCGGAGCGCGGGGATTAAGGTAAGCGCTCCGGTAAACTTTCTTTACTTCCCTGCATCGGGGTTGTCTCGAGCCGAACGGGGGGGGGGTTGAAAAAAAAAAAAAACCGTTTCGGCGCGGGACAACCCCTTTAACAGTATGGCTTTACACTGTATGTTTTACCTTTCAGGTTGTTTTACTAATGTGGACTTTTGAAGGACCTGACCTAAACGTTGTCTATTGCTAACCTATTCATTCTTCTCTTCCACATTACACTGGTTTTTACAAAAGTCATGTTACTGAAATAAAATTTGTCATTTTTTAAATCAATTTTTATGTGCTCAACACAAATATGACAGTCAAAATGCAAAATTGGCTCTATTTTTTTGGAATCTGCAATTATTGCTTACATCACAAAATGCATGCCAATAGTAATAGGCTGATGGTTAACCTGTTTAGGACCAGACACTGTAAATTTACGGCACCTGGTCCTGGGCTTAAAGCCCGCCATATGCAAAATTACAGCGGTGCTTTAAGTCTCCTGCTCTACAATCAGTCAGAGGCAGGAATGGGTTATCAGCTGTTAGTAACATCTGATAAGCCGGAGAAGAAGGCAGGAGGGGTTTGAAACCCTTCCTGCCTTCTGCTTCCCTGAGTACACAGCGCTCAATGAGCACTGTGTACTAGAAAGTGAAAGTAAACTGTAACTTTCACATCTGGAGCCCGGGGGGGATCATGTGACCACCTTGGGTTCCCTGCTACAGCAGAGCTGTAGTCAGACTAGACCCTGGATAGCTCTGCCAGTGACTACTGTCACTGCAGGGGCTGTTTTTCCCTGTAACTTGGGCTCCTATGAATCCGGCTCCTATGGACACCCCAGCTACAGTGGGAAAGTGTCAAATAAAAAAAAAAAATGAATGTCCCCCAGAGGTCTTACATGACGTCATGGGGGACATAGATAGTAAAAAACATAATAACATACATCAGTAAAACAAAACAACAGAATACAACAACAATTTATACATAAGAAAGAAAAAACCCCAAAACCGACGCCAACCAAAACCATCTCCGTATGCTGAGGAACCCATTCCCATACTTTATTTTAGTGTAAATATAAAAATAATTTAAAAAAAAAACTATAAATGATTAAAAAAACTTTTTTTTTTAGCATTTTACCCCGAATAAAATAAAAAAAAAGAAAAGAAAGTCAGTGAAAAAGATATATTAAAAAATCACCCTATATGTCACGGGGGAAAAAAACACAGTAAAAATAATTTTGATAGCTAAAGGAAAAAAATAGGGTAGTAAAACCCCCACATGGGTAACATCCCTAAAAAGTGTCTGGTCCTTAGGGTGGCATCACATGAGCAGGTTTTTGTGCGTACATAGGTGCGCATCCATGTACGTGCAAAAACCTGCGTCAATGCAGATCCGTGCATTGTTTTCAATGGAGCCACGGCTGCTGCTGGTAGCTCCATTAAAGGCAATGGTCTGCCGGCACACCTGAATTGTTTTTCAGGGAAGGGCTTTACATATAAGCCCTTCCCTGAAAAAGAAAACTTTTAGTGTAAAAAAAATAAATAAAAAATTACTTACCTGTCCGCCGCTGCTGTGTACCCCACGGGGATGATGAACACAGGTGCCACATGAGGCAGATGTTCCCTTCATCCTCGCTAGTTAAAAGAACTCCCTGCTGCTATATCTGCCACATCTGTGGCAGATGCAGCAGAGGAATTCTTCAATTCTCTACCGCAGGTGTCACACATGTCAGCTGCAGTAGAGGATTCTGCTGCCGGTAATTGATTTCAGGGAAGGGCTTTAAATATAAGCCCTTCCCTAAAAATCAAGTGAAAGTGGTTTAAAAAACAAAAAAATAGATACTCCCCTCCCTTCAGCTGCGGGGGCTCAGCAGGGTCTTCACCTGCTGTCCCTTGCACTGTGGTGCTGATCTATCAGCAGGCAGGGATTTAAAATTAAGCTCTTCCCTGAAATCAATTACCGGCAGCAGAATCCTCTACCGCAGCTGACATGTGTGACAGCTGCGGTAGGGAATTGAAGAATTCCTCTGCTGCATATGTCACAGATGTGGCAGATGTAGCAGCAGGGAATTCTTTTAACTAGTGGGGATGAAGGAAACATTTGCCGCATGCTTCATCCCCGCGGAGGTCACAGCAGCGGCGGATGGGTAAGTATATTTTTTATTATTTTTATTTTTTTACACTAAAACTTTTCGTTTTCAGGGAAGAGCTTATATGTAAAGTCCTTCCCTGAAAAAGAAAGCAGGGGTGCTGGCAGAGCATTGTTTCCAATGGAGCCGCCAGCAGCAGCCGCGGCTCTATTGAGAGCAATGCGTGCATTCCCTATGGTGCACGCATGTCCTATCTTTGCAGGCACACACCTGTAAAGCACAGACATATGCATGCACCATAGGGAATGCAATGTTGCAAATACAAGCGTGTTTTGTGTGTGCGTATGCGCGCACAAAAACACGGTCGTGTGAAGCCACCCTTAAGGTACAAAACAGCCTGGTCCTTAAGGGGTTAATACCTGTAAAGAATCAAGTCATAGACTAGTCTTAGATTTCTTTGTCTGTCTCTGGTACAGCAGCTCAGGAGCCTCTCCGTGGAGTGTCCCGCAGTAGTCAGCTAGCACAGTAGTGGACCATTTGTCCCATTGTTGCGACATCTTGATGAAACGTTCGCCATGTTCATCACTAACCACAGTTGTCTGCAAAGAAATCCCGATGGGAATGAAGGAGGTGGATCTGTAGAGACGTACTGCAGCCAAGTTTCTGATGCTGCTTCGGCATGTTTTGTGCTGGTTGCTTGTAGTTTTCTGCCCTAACATTCCTGAGAACATTTGTAGACACGAGGCGAAGAGCATTCCCTGCTTGTTTTGCATCACTCTGCAGCAAGTTGCTGAACTATTTTTGAAGAGCTCTTGAATCTGAGGACCCACAAAACCTCCCTCTAATCTTTGCCTCCCTAAGTCGAGGGAATTTTTCATGAAGGTATTGGAAAGCTGGTAAAGTCTGGTCCATGGCTTTCATGAAGTTCAAACCTAGTTTGGTGTGAAGGGGTGGTAGCAGGATTTTGTGAGCCTCGACCAGAGCTGGGTGCTGGATATTCTTCTCTCCAACTGCTACATTTTATTTGTGAGTCCATTCCGTCTGCAATCCCATTAAAAGGGCAACTACCTTCAAACACCAGAGAGGTGCCGGCTGCACTTGTTAAACTCAATGGAATTCAGTAACTGCTTTAATTTACCGTAACTGTAAGGATGTTGTTACAGTCCTGCTGGATACATTTACATGGTGAAACACACAAAATGAACTATATGAAATATCTTCCAAAACGAGAGCCAATAAAGATTTTGCATGGCCATATACGTGTTCAGCGCACCGAGATACTACAGATTAGGACCTTTTAAAATCAGTAACTATTTCAGTGTTGACCAGTGTTACCTGACTTACAGTTCGTGAAAATGTCATTGTATGCAGAAGGGCTTCCACACACTTGCGTTCTTTTTAACTCTGCGATATCATTGTGTGCTTTTAACGTGATTGTCAATGGGACTTTCTAAAGACTCATCGCACAAAAATCGCCGAGCACAAACGTGCGCCGCGTTTTTAACATTAGGAAATCCCATTGACAATCGCGTTAAAAAAAACGCAGCAATATTGCAGCGTTAAAAAAATGCAAGTGGGTGTGAGCCCTAACTGTGATATATGCAATCTTCAGAATGTGGGGAGTAGAATAATGAAAGGGCCTCATAGACAGCTGGGATCGAAGACTTCGTCTTAGCCCAACGTTTCCATCCAAAATCATCTAAACTTGCAAGTAGTTTAATTGTTTAATGTAAATGAGCTGTTATAAACCGAGGGTGGTAACCTGTCCCGTCCTTTGGGTCATAGTTAATGTAGAGGATGGCTGTGTTGTAAGTAGGGGGGAACTATAGTGACCCGGAATGTCCTACAGGGTAGGTAGAGGGTTAATAAGTCCTAGGGACCTCACTATGAGCCCTTATGGGAACATTGGAGGCGCTCCTCAGGAGAAAAGCACTGTCTTTCCCTGCATAATGGGTTGAAAGTATTTTGCCTAGCAGCAGCACGCCCGTTGATTGGCTGCCTGCCGCTCTACCAGGGAAGGATTTAGCGGATTGGAGGACAGCGGGGAGCACAGCAAGACAGAGCGGTGCGGTAACAGAGCAGAGTTTTCCTTCAACCAGATCTCCTTGGTCAGAAGTCCAATGAAGAAAAGACACCCGGCACTCAAAATGGGAATAGGTGCCTTTTACACAAATTGCCACGCGTATCGGCACTACATAATGTGCCTTTTTCAAGCATATGTGATGTAACTAACAAACAGACATATGGAAACGAGGGCTTGCTAGATGTGCTTCCAAAGGGAAACTAGAGCAATAAAGCTTAGTTGAAATCTGGAGCGCAAGTAGCGTTCCATTGAGAGGTCACATGATCTCTTTACGTAGGAGTGTGCTTAGCCCCTCCCCTGTAGATTGCGTCACAGTGCTCCAACGAGGCAATGTGATGGACGCTCAAACGTACGTGTATGGTTACTAATGTGGGTATATATCTGTTTGTTGCATGTAATATGCTTGAAGAAGGCACATTATGTAGTGCCGATACACATGGCAATTTGTAATAAAGGAGTGCCTCAGCTGACGAAACGCTGTGTGTTACTGGCCGAAAAGGGCACCTATTCCTGTTTTGAGCGCGGAGTGTCTTTTCTTCATACCATTGGATTATTGAAAGGGCTCCTGGTTACCCATGGAGTCTACCCCGACTCCAGACGTATCTCCGGTCCAGTCCGGGTAGTGGAAAAAAGTTACTTTAATTTAATGCCAACGTGGATAAGGGGTGCAGGTGGGATTCCCCTAGGTAGGGTTAACCCATCATGCACCAGGTGAGTAAACATTCACCTCTACCACTTTTTTAAATAGAAAATTAGTGCAAGGCGCTTTTCTCATACTTCTTTCCATGGTCAGAAGGAGCCTGAGCCAGGGCGGACCTTGTGTAAGTTGGATGGAAACCAGCCATCACAACCGTGAGTTTAACTTATCCCTACACGGTCAGTGGGTCCACAGGTGAGCCGGCATTGTTCCCTTCATTACCCCATAAACAATCTCTCTGCCCGGCAGTCCTTCCCATTCTGCAAGAGAGGGTCAAAGTTTTTATGTATGCCCTTTATTATACACAAGGAGTCATTGAAGATTTTATTGCTTGCTGCCGAAAGAGTGTAATTATTGTACTCAGTCCAAAAGTTCCAGTAAACGGTGTGCCTTCGATTTTACTGAAGCTCTTTGGACTCGACTCCTCATTTCATCGCTATTTTGCAATTAAAGGACTGGCGTCACACCGAACCTACACCAAGTACAAACTACTCTTACCCAGAACTTTACTGCAATCCCACCTGCTGCTTGAGGCGCTACTCTGCCTAGAGTAGCAACCACCGTGACAAGGTCAGAGATGGTGCCCCCACTCCAGCTGTTCCCTTCCATCTCCTGCTCACGGCACATACTGTATCTGGGGTAAATAATACAAGACACATCATGATGCCATCATTACTTTATTATACTGATCATTCCCTTCCAGGCTTTGTGATTTTTAACAGTTGGTTGAGCTGTTAACAGGAACTCCGAAGACCTGAACTTCACAGAGCTGAAGATGGACACGTTTCCCAGGTAAGATGATATTTATATACTGGCCGATCATCCCATAACACCTGAAGGTTTGAGTAGAGCCAGTACTCATGTCCTTAATCTCGGCACATCTACAATGAGAATAAAAGCAAAGATCAAAGACTTCAAAAACATTCACTCCCAGCACTACAACCATTTGTGTAACAAATAATCTATCAAGGCAACTACTACAGAGGAGATTTACAATTACAGGGGAAAGAAGACATAATACGACCTCCCTTTACACCCAACTACAACAATCTCTAGTACTTTTATATAGTTATGCTATTTGCACCCTAGTTTTGATGGTGACCCCATGATTACTGGTCATGCTCCAAGTTGCTTGGGCTCTCCAGATATTCTTCTGCAATTCCTCACCCAACACATAATCTAGCCTGCTTCATCTGCTTTACATCCTCCTTATTTGACCCCTAGACTAGATTTTTAACAATTCCTGCATGTAAACAGTAATGGGATAAGGTGATACAGATCTCAGGGGATTCAGTGATTGAGATACTGAAAAACATGTCCGGGATGTCTTGTAAAGGGAGTTTCAGCAAATAGAAGAGATTATGCCGTGCCTGACTTTGGCTCACCAGGGAAGATGTTGTACATATGCACATTACTGTAATGGAGTGATATTGGGAGATTTACCCATCTTTGCGTTTCAGCTACTGCCCCTGGTATCAGCCACCTTTCATCTGGGAACTTGGCTAGTTTAAATGCAGATGTTCAAGTATGGACCGGTACAGCGGAATTTTGATTTAATCTGCTCCTTTTTGGACTGACCAGGATGCCCTTTGTTCCATGGTAATGCAGTTAGTAAGTAACCGGAGATACCATTGTCCTCCTGTTCTCACAATACACATTCCGTAGACTGACTGTCTGAGACATTCAGCTACTGAGATTAGACAAAGAAGAATTAATAACTAGGATTGAATCGAATCATCTAAGATGTCTAGCCAGACACCAGTTATATTTTCAGAACTGGGAGGACACCAAGAACACAATGCATCTACTCCAGTTGTTGTGCAGTGGCCAGATCACATGGAATCACACCGCTGCTGGACTAATAATCCTTTACTCAGAGTGTTTCAGGTCTAATTGTTGATAAATTCATGCTATGAAATAAGGCAGCCATAGATTTCCTCCTGGAGCGCCTCCTGGGGAAATATGGTTGAAATACTATGTTGGGCTTTCATCCGGAAGATCTGTGCACATCTACTTAATTTCACAGTCCTGATTTAATTTCATTCTCAACTCGTGCTTTCATTACAGGGCATATCATCAATAAGATATAATAGATCATTTGTAAATCAACCCATAAGAAAAAGAACCCCAGAATTAAGTGATTGGCTCCAAAGTCACCATCAAATGAGGTTGTCTGCAATTGGAGCTTTGGTGTCCATTATTGTTTTATAACCATGGCCTACTGGAGGAGCCTCTGCTACTCTGCTTGGTCAGTGCAACCCTGATCCTATGGAAGAGATGTTTAAGATATACTGAGCAACCTCTCAGCCATTGGCCCCATCTTCCATAACTCCTGAAATAAGTACAAAAGAAGGAATAGAGGGTGTTGTGGGTATTAGAACACATTCTAGTTGCTTCAGATTCTTTTTGGCAGTACTTTTTGCATGTTCCTTTGTGCCCCAAGAATGACAACTGCTAAAGTTATTCTGAAATTGGAACACATGTAGCGTTCCACCACCAGGTCACATGATTCAGTATGTTCTAAGGAGGTTATATCTCCCCTTGAATGACGTCACGGGGCAGTGAGGGATGCCGAGACGGACGCCTCGTTGTGAGTAATTTAATTGTATATGTATTAGCTTATGCTAAGTGCTGTATTATGCTTGAGAAAGGCATTATTGTCAAAATGCCGAAACACATCCCAATAAAGTGAAGATTCCTGGTACCTCCAGTGATTGCTTATCGCATAACATTACTTTGGTAATATCTCCCAGTCCCGAGAGCGCTAGGCTCTTTTATGGATTTGCTGACTGTAGTCTGGATGGACAACTCCACTCCAAGAGTAGCATGGCTTCATTTCACATGGACATTGGCTTGAAAGGAAGTGAAACTCACATTTAGAACTCACTTTGGAATTCTGTAAACCTAAAACAACATTCACCTTGGGTTATTATTTCCATTATTCTCAGGAAGGTTTCCAACAAGAATAAGGGCACCATTTATCCGCTCTCCACAGCAGTCCCCTCTGTTAGTGATAATTATGTGGGAGATCTTATGAGGTTCCAGTAGGTCCACCTTCCACCAGGCTGAGTCATCATTGTTAGTGCTGGAACATGAGCCGTGCTTATAATCTGGGTCCACGTTTCCGTCAATGGCATTGATAGCTCCGGCGAGATAGCCCCACTCAGGTATAAACAGTACAGATGACTGTGTGGCCCGGCCTCGGAGGGCAACATTCTTGTCTGTGGATCACATAAACAAAAAAAAAAAGAGAGAAAATCAGAGAAAATTTCAGTTCCAGCCTACTTTGGGGTTGTCCAGTTGTAAACTATAGATGGACTATGCATGCGCACTGGGCTAATTCTTGATCAAATGTGGTATTACACACATTCATTTCAATGGGATCTTGGCCTGCAGTACCAAACCTGACAACTGCATGAGAATAGAGCTGTCTGCCACCTGCAGGAATCAGCTCAGTGCATGAGTGCACCGACCCAGAGAACAGATGTTTAGCGTGGGTTCTGGACAGCTTACCCCCTCCAATATACTATTGATGGGCTATTTTGTGGATAGCCCAACTATAGTTTACAACTGAACAACCTCATTAATGGTAACTTTTATGTTTATGAATGTTGACTAAAAGGTGGTCATAAACAGGAGATAGTGGCCAACAGAAAAAGACGATTTTGGGCCACCATTGCTTGAATAAGTAACACAGGCTATTCATCCATGATGGGCGGTGGCAGACTAGTCTACCAAAGACCTGATCCATTCTGTTGGAAAATTTCAATTATCCATGGCCAAAGTTGGAAGTGTATTTGATGATCTGCAAAAACCTTGATGATCGTTTGCTATGCTGTTAAAATATAGAATGTGAAAGAAGTTAAACTGACCGGGCACCGCACCCCTGCTAATTTTCTTTCTACAATAGCCAGTCCCCACCTGTCTTCACTTCTGGATACACACACTGACACAATGCCAAAAGTCAGAGTCATGTCAGACTACTGCAACAGAACCAGTGACTAGCGTCATCACTCCCATGACCATTAGGATGTGGAGACCAGCCAATGGAGGAATGGGAACAGCCAGGAAGTGGCTAAGAATTACTTAGAGGTAAGAATTACTTCTATGTCATTACAGTACTGTAGACCTAGGATAACCCTCATTACTGTTGCTGGTGGGATCGTTTGTAAGTAGCATCGTGGCTGATACTTGTCTTTAATGTATGGTTAGCTTTACACTGCCTGTTAAATACTGTACCAACTGTACACCACTAACCAATCCCAACTATACACCGCCAAACAAACCCATCTGTAGACCACCAACCAATCCTAACTGTACAGTGCCAACCAAATCCCAACTGTACACCACTAACCAATCCCAACTATACACCACCAAACAAACCCACCTGTAGACCACCAACCAATCCTAACTGTACAGTGCCAACCAAATCCCAACTGTACACCACTAACCAATCCCAACTATACACTAAACAAACCCACCTGTAGACCACCAACCAATCCTAACTGTACATCACTAACTAATCCCAAATATACACCAAACAAACCCACCTGTAGACCACCAACCAATCCTACCTGTACACCACTAACCAATCCCAACTATACACCACCAAACAAACCCATCGGTAGACCACTAACCAATCCTAACTGTACACCACTAACCAATCCCAACTATGCACCACCAAACAAACTCATCTGTAGACCACTAACCAATCCCAACTGTACACCATCAAACTCATCTGTAGACTACCAACCAATCCTAACTGTACACCACACACACTCATCTGTAGACCACCAACCAATCCCAACTGTACACCACTAACCAATCCCAACTATACACCACCAAACCAACTAATCTGTAGACCACCAACCAATCCTAACTGTACACCACTAACTAATCCCAACTGTACACCACCAAACAAACCCATCTGTAGACCACCAACCAATTCTAACTGTACACCACTAACTAATCCCAACTGTACACCACTAACCAATCCCAACTATACACCACCAAACAAACCCATCGGTAGACTACTAACCAATCCTAACTGTACACCACTAACCAATCCCAACTATACACCAGCAGACAAACCCATCGGTAGACCACCAACCAATCCCAACTGTACACCACAAACCAATCCCAACTGTACACCACTAACCAATCCCAACTATACACCACCAAACAAACCCAACTGTACACCACTAATCAATCCTAACTGTACATTCCTAACCAATCCCAACTATGCACCACCAAACAAACTCATCTGTAGACCACCAACCAATCCTAACTGTGCACCACTAACCAATCCCAACTGTACACCATCAAACTCATCTGTAGACTACCAACCAATCCTAACTGTACACCACTAACCAATCCCAACTATACACCACCAAACCAACTAATCTGTAGACCACCAACCAATCCTAACTGTACACCACTAACTAATCCCAACTGTACACCACCAAACAAACCCATCTGTAGACCACCAACCAATTCTAACTGTACACCACTAACTAATGCCAACTGTACACCACTAACCAATCCCAACTATACACCACCAAACAAACTCACCTGTAGACCACTAACCAATCCTAACTGTACACCACTAACCAATCCCAAATGTACACCACCAAACAAACCCATCTGTAGACCACCAACGAATCCTAACTGTACACCACTAACTAATCCCAACTATACACCACTAACCAATCCCAACTATACACCACCAAACAAACTCACCTGTAGACCACTAACCAATCCTAACTGTACACCACTAACCAATCCCAAATGTACACCACCAAACAAACCCACCTGTAGACCACCAACCAATCCTAACTGTACACCACTAACCAATCCCAACTATACACCACCAAACAAACCCAACTGTAGATCACCAACCAATCCTAACTGTACACCACTAACCAATCCCTACTGTACACCACCAAACAAACTCATCTGTAGACTACCAACCAATTCTAACTGTACAGCCCTTACTAATCCCAACTGTACACCACCAAACAAACTCATCTGTAGACTACCAACCAATTCTAACTGTACAGCCCTTACTAATCCCAACTGTACACCACCAAACAAACCCATCTGTAGACCACCAACCAATCCCAACTATACACCACCAAACAAACTCATCTGTAGACCACCAACCAATCCTAACTGTACACCACTAACCAATCCCAACTGTACACCACCAAACAAACCCAACTGTAGACTACCAACCAATCCCAACTGTACACCACTAACCAATCCCAACTGTACACCACCAAACAAACCCAACTGTAGACTACCAATCAATCCCAACTGTACACCACTAACCAATCCCAACTGTACACCACTAACCAATCCCAACTATACACCACCAAACAAACCCACCTGTAGACCACCAACCAATCCTAACTGTACACCACTAACCAATCCCAACTGTACACCACTAGCCAATCCCAACTGTACACCACTAACCAATACCAACTATACACCACCAAACAAACTCATCTGTAGACTACCAACCAATCCTAACTGTACACCACTAACCAATCCCAACTGTACACCACCAAGCAAACCCATCTGTAGATCACCAACCAATCCTAACTGTACACCACTAACTAATCCCAACTGTACACCACCAAACAAACCCATCTGTAGATCACCAACCAATCCTAACTAACAGAGTCATACATGGTTCAGATAGGCTTGATAAAAGCTTGATATATCCCGCGAATGTTGATACGATACTTTGACAATGTAAGTACTATAGCACCAGCCCAACTGTCTGTGATGCCTGAGGTTGAGGAACACAACGATCAAACATGTTGTATTTGAATCCTACTGCTGCTTTGTTTCTCTGGAGATAAGCAGAATTTGAGGTATCTTAGCTCTCTACTCTGTAAAAGACTCTGGCATTGACTCATAATCCCAGTGATTGTCACACGAGGTCTTGTTAAAAGGTCTGACATTGACCTGCAGCAATGCTGCCATCCAATAGGTGGTGCTATAGATGCTTTGTTCCATCTTTCAATTTGCATAAATTGAATGTAAGTAATGCTGCCATCTGCTGGCCGTAGTTTAAAAGGCTAAATAGCAACCCAAAAATATTCAGACCACTGCTTAACAAAACATGTTGATAAAACAGGATTAAAGAAGAGGATCTGCATGTTTAAGATTGGCGCTGCTTCTGTAAATAGAACAGACTTTTCTTTACTAATCGTGCAAATTGTTGGATCCACCCCCTTGTTTTCCTATTATGAGCCCTATAATTGGACTAATTAACTCACAGTTCTGAGCAGTAGTTCCGCTGAGCAGCCAGAAGAGAGTGATAGTGAGCAGAGAGTTCATATTGAGAGACGGAATGTGAGGAACCTAAAAACAATGCAGAGACTTACTAAGTGATAAAATTAAAACACAATGCAAACAAAAACGCTCATAACCTAAACATACTATAGGGGGCTCCACTTCATGTAATCTTTTCATTAAACACGGTTCGCTGATGATAAAACAGATCACAGTATGTCTTGCCTCTGGGACTCCAGCAATCACCTGTAATGGGTGAGAGAAGCTGGCAGCAAGTGTTCAATTTCCCTGCAGCGCCCCCATAGGGTAAATGCAGTATTACACAGTTCTTGTTAACATCAGTAGGCTCTCCATGTACTGCGCAGACGTGTCGGGTCCTCCAGAGAGACACTCTTTGTAGCTAATCATGCTGATAATGAATATTAGACCTCAGCTTAACCCCTTCCTGCTGCAGACGTTTTTGCTTTTGTAATTTTCATTTTTTCTCCTTTCAAAAAAATCCTACCGTTTTTATTGTTCCGGTCACATATTGGTAGTTATTGATTTTTGCAGGTTTAGGGTGCATTCACACGAACGTATATCGGCTCGGTTTTCACGCCGAGCCGATATACGTTGTCCTCGTGTGCAGGGGGGGGGGAGGATGGAAGAGCCAGGGCCAGGAACTGAGCTCCCGCCCCCCTCTCTGCCTCCTCTCCGCCCCTCTGCACTATTTGCAATGAGAGGAGGCAGGACGGGGGTGGGGCTAAGGTCCGGGAATTAGCCCCGCCCCCGTCCCGCCTCTCCCTATTGCAAATAGTGCAGAGGGGCGGAGAGGAGGCAGAGAGGGGGACGGGAGCTCAGTTCCCGCTCCTGGGCTCTTCCATCCTCCGCCCTCTGCACACGAGGACAACATATATCGGCTCGGCGTGAAAACCGATATACGTTCGTGTGAATGCACCCTCAAGTTGTATTTTTCAATGGTATTATTTAACCACTTAATGCTCAATGACCCCCAGTTACATCATGGCAGGTATGGCACGGGATTGGATGTCTTTAACAGCTGACATCCACCTGCAAGAGCCGCAATGAGCGCTCACACTGAAGGAGCATGTTAACCCTTTAAATGCCGCAGACAATTCTGACAACAGCATTTAAATGTACAAAATGGTCCCCTTTCCCTCCCCCACTTCGGTTGCCATGGCAGGGGTCCATCTGCTCGGCCCCAGCACTGCCATTGCAGATTGCCTGTTAAGTCATGCCTATGGGGTTGATAGACTCACTGTCAGACCACAGTATAATGTAATACTATGGTATTACATTATATTGCAGGAGTGATTGCAAGTTCAAGTTCTTAAAAACATTGAAAAATTAGGTTTAAAAAGTTATATTAATCATTAAAAAAGTACTAAAATTTTGATTAACCTTTCCTTTTCTTTATAATAAAAACATTTTTAAGAACTCCAAACGATTTGGAATCGCTGCATCCGTAAAAGTCTGATCTAACAAAGTAACGTATTATTTATCCTGCATGGAGAACGTCATCAGAATAAAGAAAATACAGAATGCCAGAATCACCCTTGTTTGGTGACACCGTCTCCATGAAACAAAATGTAACAGAAAGCAGTCAAAAAGTCATTCTGTAAAGTAGTACCAATAGAAACTACAAGACATCATCCAGAAAAAGAGTCCTCATACAGCTATCTCAACGGATAAAGCATGGCATTATGCTGTATAGACCTTCTGAAGTCCCGCTGCTGCCATGACACTCAGTTGGCTCTCTATATTCTCATTGCGGTGCAGCCATTCGGGGCCCCCGACTGCTGATTGGGGCATTTAAATACCAGTGTCAGAAGGGTTATCTCCAATAAGGGCTGTTGCAGGCGGGTGTCGACTGTTAAAGATGGCCAACAACCATAAAGAGTGAGCTTGGCGCTCGAGCCCCCACCATATACACCAGACATGTGCCATACATAGTTAAAGGGGTTGTAGAGGAATGTAACAAAATGGCGGATGTCCTTGCAGCCTCTGGCAACCTATCCTAGGTTAGGAAGATGAATGTGCAGATCGGAGAGGGAAGGGAGTGAAGCCATAGACAGGGGTGGAGCCTAATTCCAAACTCTTCAAAACTGTGTAGAATTATGCTCCACCACAACCGCAGATCTTCTCTATACACACAGTGGCCTGGCAGACAGCTCATCGCTGCATAATCTAAACAACGACTTTGACTACTGAGGACGTATGTTGAGGGGTCCTTGGCTTAGAAAAGTTGAGAAACAATGCTGTGGAGAGATTATAACATGCGGCAAAAGTCTGGACACACCCATTTAACTGGTTTAATACTGAGAAAATTGACTTCCAATGTGTTAAAGTATTAGGTGGTAAAAAAAGCTGGTAATTCAGCTTTTAAAATGGGAGTCATGTGATATATCAATCTTGGCTAGAACTTACTCAGAAACACAATAAAAGTGTCAGTTTTGCCCTATCTTTACATATTTAAGAGTTAAGTGAGGGCAAAGTTGGTAATTGCTTCTGACATCCAGGGATTTTTACGTTGCTGGAGCTCTTAACAGTGAGAAGCCCCTCCAGATGTTACAGGATACCATATTCCTATCTGAGCTCAATGAGAACAGCGAGTAAAGTAATTAACACAAGAGAGGACAGTATATGGCTGCAAATGGATCTAGATAAGTTGTGGGTTTGGGCAGAAAAGTGGCAGATAAGGTTTAACACTGATGAATATAGGGTAATGCACAGGGACAGGGACATACATGTCACCATTACACACATAATCTTGGAGATTTCACCTTTAATGGCTAAAAACAAGACATTATGTGATAGGGAGCTTTCAAACCTACCTAGGGTTCTTCAGGCTTTAAGGAATAGATCTAAAGAGGTGTGTATATATATATTATACTAGCTGATATACCCGGCTTCGCCCGAGTTAATTTGGTACTGGTGTTTATCTGGTGTTCACATGGAAAATCTTCTGAAGTCGTGGTTACTTTAGAGATACCGGAAAAACATATGTTCACCATTTTGCATAGTTCACTGCGTTACCCAGGAAACACCCCGGGGAGGTAACCATGCGACGTTTCCATTATATAAAATGACATCAGGAAGTGAGAGAATTAGATACCATACGTAAAATTTGGACACTAATTCTTTTGCACTTAGAATTGAATAATCGAGTTGGGACCCATTAACTTTTCCTATTTATGACATAATCAATACCCGTGCCAAATTTCAAGTTTCTAGGACATCGGGAAGTGAGAGATTTAGATTATGCACATAAAATTTCGACGCTAATTCTTTTGCGCATAGAATTGAATAATCAAGTTGGGACCCATTAGCTTTTCCTGTTTATGACATAATCAATGCTCGTGCCAAATTTCGAGTTTCTATGACACCGGGAAGTGAGGGAATTAGATTCTGTACGTAAAATTTGGACACTAATTCTTTTGCGCATAGAATTGAATAATCGAGTTGGGACCCATTAACTTTTCCTATTAATGACATAATCAATGCTCGTGCCAAATTTCGAGTTTCTATGACACCGGGAAGTGAGGGAATTAGATTCTGTACGTAAAATTTGGACGCTAATTCTTTTGCGCATAGAATTGAATAATCGAGTTGGGACCCATTAACTTTTCCTATTAATGACATAATCAATGCCCGCGCCAAATTTTAAGTTTCTATGACATTGGGAAGTGAGAGATTTAGGTTATGTACTTTAAATTTCGACGCTAATTCTTTTGCGGTAGAATTGAATAATCGAGTTGGGACCCAATTACTTTTCCTATTTTGGAGATAATCTATGCTTGTGCCAAATTTAATGTTTCTACGACATCGGGAAATTGGCGAGTCAGTCAGTCAGTGAGTCAGTCAGTCAGTGAGTCAGTCAGTCAGTGAGTCAGTCAGTCAGTGAGTCAGTGAGGGCTTTCGTCTATATATATATGTATATATATATATATATATATATATATATACACTAGCTGATATAGCCGGCTTCGCCCGAGTTAATTTGGTACTGGTGTTTATCTGGTGTTCACATGGAAAATCTTATGAAGTCGTGGTTACTTTAGAGATACCAGAAAAACATATGTTCACCATTTTGCATAGTTCTCTGCGTTACCCAGGAAACACCACGGGAGGTAACCATGCGACGTTTCCTTTATATAAAATGACATCAGGAAGTGAGAGAATTAGATTCCATACGTAAAATGTGGACGCTAATTCTTTTGCACTTAGAATTGAACAATCAAGGTGGGACCCATTAGCTTTTCCTATTTATGACATAATCAATGCTCATGCCAAATTTCACATTTCTATGACACCGGAAAGTGAGAAAATTACATTCCGTACGTAAAATTTGGACGCTAATTCTTTTGCACATAAAATTGAATAATCGAGTTGGGACCCATTAGCTTTTCCTATTTATGACATAATTAATGCTCATGCCAAATTTCACGTTTCTATGACACCGGAAAGTAAGAAAATTACATTCCGTACGTAAAATGTGGACGCTAAATCTTTTGCGCTTAGAATTGAATAATGGAGTTGGGACCCATTAACTTTTCCTATTTATGACATAATCAATGCTCGTGGCAAATTTTAAGTTTCTATGTGAGAAAAAAATAGATTATACCTACCCGATAATCGGGTTTCCAGGAGTTTCCCGACAGTACCAATTGAGATTGCCTCCTCCTGATAGGACAGGAACACACTGAGAGGTTAAAAGCTCCCCCCCTTTCCCACTTTCCTCAGTGGATTCTAACGAATTGCCGGGGTAGGAGCTCAACTTAAATTTCTTCCTTTAACCGGGGTTTTTTGTTTTATTTTTTTATTTTTTATTATTGTAAAAATATATATTATATATATATATATATATATTTTATATTATATTCTATAGTTTCTTTTCTATCAATTTAGGGGGGGGGGGGGTACGGTTGCTGTCGTGGGTAGGTATAATCTATTTTTTCCCCAGTCGTCTCCACGACAGCACCAAATGAGACGTACCAACTAAAGTTTCCCTAGGGTGGGATTGCTGCCGAGAGGACTTTGCGGCCGAAGGCCATGTCCTCGTCTTGCTGCACTTTTACCCTATAGTGTTTAACGAACGTGTGGGGTTTCTTCCAGACTGCGGCTTTGCATATCTGCTCGACCGAGGCTGAGCTATGTTCGGCCCATGAGGATGCTACTGCCCTTGTAGAATGGGCTTTAAGAGCTAAGGGGATTTCCTTCCCGAGGGCCTTATAGGACTCTATGATGGCCAGGCGGATCCACCTGGCTATGGAGCTTTTCGCTGCTTTGCTCCCTTTATTTGGGCCACTGAACTGGACGAACAAGTTGTCGTCCCGCCTCCAGTGGCTTGTCGCCTCTATGTAGCCTAGGACTGCTCTCCTAACGTCCAGGCAGCTTAGGGTTTTTTCTTCCTCGTTTTTAGGTTTACTAAAAAATGAGGGGATTATTATGTCTTGGGACCTATGAAAATGAGATACTACTTTTGGCATAAACGCCGGGTCCGTTTTAAATACTAATTTGGTGTCCGAGATTTTCAGGAACGGGTAGCGAATGGACAAGGCCTGCAGCTCCCTAACCCGTCTTGCAGAGGTGATGGCTACTAAAAAAATGGTCTTGATAGTAAGCATTTTTATGGGTAGTGCTTCGATCGGCTCGAATGGTACCGTTGTCATGGCCCTTAGAGCCCAATTAAGGTTCCAGTCTGGAAAAAGATTTATGGGCCTAGGCCTTAATCTAGTTGCTGCTGCTAGGAACCTGTTGACCCATCTGTTGTCTGCGAACTTTGTGTCACATATGGCGCTAAGGGCTGCGAGCTGGACCTTCAGGGTGTTTGGAGAGAGGCCCATCTCTAGGCCCTCCTGCAAGAAGTCTAAGATTAGAGGGATGTCCGGGATAGAATCCCCGCGATCCCTTCCCTGTCTCCATGAGGAGAACCTTCTCCAAACTTTCTGGTAGATAAGGTGGGTAGTCTTTTTTCTGCTGGACATTAACGTTTCTACTACTCTCCCTGAGAATGCCTTCTCTTTTAGTGAGGATTCCTCAAGAGCCATGCTGTTAAGTGGAGTTTGTCTAGGCTCGGATGGTTCAGGGGCCCCTGCGATAGAAGATCTGTCCAGGTAGGGAAGATGACTGGGTCCTGGACGCTCAATGTTGCTAGAAGACCGAACCAGCTTCTCTTGGGCCAGAAGGGGGTCACCAGGATTAGTGTGCATACCTGGGTTCTGAAATGTTGTTAGACTCTGGGGATCAACAGTATAGGAGGAAAGGCATACGCCAGCCCCTCTCCCCAGTCTTGGCCTAGGGCGTCTACTGCTGTCGGCCGATCTCCCGGCCGGAGGGAGAAGAAGTTGCTTACTTTGGCATTTTCCCTGGTTGCGAACAGGTCCAATTGTGGGTCCCCCACCGGTTGATCAGGATTCTGAACGCCTCCAGGGAGAGAGACCATTCTCCTGGGTTTATTTGCCTCCTGCTCAGAAAGTCCGCTTTTTGGTTTAGCGTCCCCTTCAAGTGGGTTGCCGTGATCGAAAGGATCCGGCCCTCTGCCCAGTGAAAGATTTTCTATGCGATGTTTTGCAGGGCGGGAGATCTTGTGCCCCCTTGGTGTCGTATATGGGCGACTGCGGTGATATTGTCTGACAGTATCTTTATATGCCGGTTCCGTAGCGAGTTCCCTAACTGCTGTAGGACCTGCCATACGGCCTGTAGTTCCCTGTAATTTGAGGACTGTTCTTCCGTCCTTTGAGGCCAGGGGCCCTGAAAGAACTGGTTCCCCACATGCGCTCCCCATCCCCAGGCGCTTGCGTCCGTTGTGATGTGAGTGGCTGGGTTTTGTAGCCAATGAACCCCTCTCCGCAGGTTCTCTGGGGATGTCCACCAACACAGGGATGTTTTCACCATGCTTGGAATGTACATTCTTGTCCCTAGAGAGGACTGCCTCTTGTCCCACGTGAATAGGACTGAGGCTTGCAGAGCTCTGGTGTGAGTCTGGGCCCATGCCACTCCTGGAATGCATGACGTCAAGCTTCCCAGGAGAGACATGGCTTCCCGAATTGTGCATAATCGTCTCCGTAGGAAGGTCTTGACTAACCGTCGGATTTTTTGTATTTTTTCCTCGGGTAGGCAGGAGTATTGCGATTCTGAGTTGAGCGTTATTCCCAGAAACGTCTTCTGCTTGTCGGGATCTAGGCTGGATGTTTCCCAGTTTATGATCCATCCTAAGGATTGGAGAAGTTCTAGCACTATCCCCAGGTGTTCCGTTAGGAGTTCTCTGGACTCTGCTATTATTAAAATATCATCCAGGTAGGGTACTATTAGGACCGACTTCTTCCTCAGGTAGGCGGCTACCTCTGCCATAATTTTGGTGAAGATTCTGGGTGCTGAGGAGATCCCGAAGGGCAGGCATCTGAATTGATGGTGCTCTATTCCCTTGCCCATATCCACTGCGAACCTTAGGTATTTCCGGGACCCCTCGTGGATCGGTACATGGAAATAAGCATCCTTTAAATCGATGGATGCCATGTAGGCTCCTTTGGGAATCAACTTTATCGTTGAGGCGATGGACTCCATCTTGAATTTTCTGTATGTGCTGCAGGTGTTCAGAGGCTTCAGGTTTACTATCATCCGCTGCTTCCCGCAGGGTTTTCTTACTAGGAAGAGCCTGGAATAATGGCCCTGGGTTTCCTCGTCTTGCGGTACGGGGGATATTGCGTTTAGTTGTTGCAGGTCCCGAACGCTTTGCCTTAGTAGGTGTAACTGTTGTTTGCAGCCTCCCGTGATAATGAATTTTCTTCTGGGGAGGGACACCAGCTCTATCCGGTATCCCTGCTGTAAGATCTTTGGGATCCATGGGCCTTCGCAAATCGCGGCCCATTGATCCACAAAGCTCCCCAGCCTTGCCCCTACGGGGATGGCGTCAGGGTCTCTGCTTTGGCTCCCCCTGGTGGGGGTTAAAGAGGATGTTCCTTCCTCTGCCCCCCTTGGGGTAACTCCAGCGGCCTGTGTTGCCCTTGCCTCGGTAGGCCTCGGGCTGTTGCACTGGGGTCCGGAAGAAGGTCTTCCCTCTCTGTGGCTTTTCTTCCGGCAATCCCTTCTTTTTGTCGGCCGCCTTCTCTAGGATCTTGTCTAAGTTCGGTCCGAACAAAAACTGGCCGTAGAACGGGAGGGCACATAGCTTACACTGGCCAACACATATTTTGGTGCAGAGCGTTTGATAGCGGATCTAAGGTATATTTTGTGTGCTGATTTTAAATATGCCATCCATTTTCCCCTATCAGCTCTAGTTTCTGTGATATAGGCACCTACTGAATTTTTTTACCCTATTCCATATTAGACATATGATCGATATAATTAAACAAATACCGTACAAATTAGTGTTACTTTCTACAATATTGTGATGCAAGGAACAAAACAAAGTAGACTATGTAACAATTTATTATTCCAAATAATGAAAATTAAACTTTTGCACCCGGGCCCCTGAGCCTTTAGGTACACTCCTGAACACAACGATTGTATAGCTATAAAACCCCACAACACCTTGGGCGACAAATGTACACAACCGTTCCTCACTACTGGTTGTGACAAACTAAATGTACTAATAAGATTGGTGATGTGACACGGCGTGGCTGGCCATGTGCATTCGCCGAAACTATAGCTGATGGAGAGAAACTGTTTGCATATTCGTAAATAATAGGCCAAATATACACTTAATCAGTTGTAACATTTCTGGCACCAAAAATTTTTTACAATTTTGTTGGCCAGTGTTATTTTTTGAGGCTAGGTCGCCTGACCACGATTTCAGCCATAACACTCTTCTGGCTGAGTTAGAGCGGGCTGTAGCTTTCGCCGAGAGTTTGACAGTTCCGGCCGCGGCGTCCGCTAGGAAATTTGTTGCCATACGCAGGATCAGAAGGGAATTTAGAATCTGTTCCCTCGGCGTCTTATTGGTTAGGTGTAGCTCCAGCTGCTCTAGCCATACCCCCAGAGTCCGCGCCACACAAGTGGCTGCGATCCCTGGCCTAAGTATGTTTGCCGCTGCCTCCCATGATTTCTTTAGAAGGCGCTACGCCTTGCGATCCATGGGATCTTTTAACTGTGCGGCATCCTCAAAGGGCAGGGTCGTCCTCCTGGCTACTTTGGCCACCGGGATGTCTACCCTAGGTACTTCCTCCCAGCTTGCGCAGACTTCCTCCTCGAATGGGTACCTTCTTTTTACCCCTCTAGCGGAGAAGGAGCCTGCGTCTGGTTTCCTCCACTCTTTCTGGATTATTTTGGTGATATTCTTGTGGACAGGGAAGGTATGCTTGCGCCTCTCCCCTAGTCCCCCGAATATCTAGTCTTGTAATGTACGTGGCTCTCTGGGCTCTTCCATTTTTAGTGTAGCCCTGACTGACTTAATCAATTCCGTTAAATCGTCCTGATGGAATAAGTATCTTTTGTGGCCCTCATCATCTGAGGACTCCTCGGCCACCTGTTCCTCTTGCTCCGACCCGATAGAGCTCTCCGAGTCGGAAGGCTCATCGGGAACATACGCCCTTTTCTGGCGTTTCGCTGGCGGTGCCAGCTGTGACGTTAGGGCTGATCTAACTTCCTCCTTCACCAGCTTCCTAACGTCCTCCATGAATCCCCCCGATTCCTCTCTGACTAGCCTAGCTACGCATGCCTTGCATAGGGGCCTCTGGTACGTAGCTGGCAGTCTCGTCCCGCATTCCACGCATTTTCTGGGTTTTGTTCTGGGGGGGATGTCTTTTTTATCCCCCTGACAAACAAAGCATTTTTGCGGGTAAATATGCAATTTTTCCATACACAACATACTGGATATTTGCATTATATTTTTTGCCGCACTGGCTACTTACGGCCGCTGAGGCTGAGGTTTCAGCTGTCTCTGGGGCTGGAGCACTCATTTCTGTACTGATGCTGCAGACACCCTGCGACCTGTAGTGCTGGCTGTTCTGGCTTCTCTCAGGTTCCTATGTTTTTTTACATTTTCACGCTCCTGCGCTAAGCCCCGCCCACTCCGCTCCTGATGCAGACGCGATGATGTCATCGCGCTGGACACGTAACGCGGCGCCCCGCCCCCTGCTGTCAAAGGGCTTCCTGGAGCGCCGCGCTGTAACTTCTGCAGGGAGGACGAGGGGGACTGAGGCTCCCGCTTTGTACCCCCATGGGCCGCTGCGGGAGGAACCTGGCCCGGGGGTTACCACCCCATGTGGCATCCAGGGAGTCGTCTGGCTTGGAAGGGAGGACAGGCTGACCCACTGCCCTCCGATCTGCCTGTAAGTAATCCTGGCTGGCTTCTCCACCAGCCCCTCTCAGAGATCCTGCCTCCTGGCAGGACAGGAAGACACTGAGGAAAGTGGGGAAGGGGGGGAGCTTTTAACCTCTCAGTGTGTTCCTGTCCTATCAGGAGGAGGTAATCTCAATTGGTGCTGTCGTGGAGACGACTGGGGAAAATTACATTTCGTACGTAAAATTTGGATGCTAATTCTTTTGCGCATAGAATTGAATAATGGAGTTGGGACCCATTAGCTTTTCCTATTTATGACATAATCAATGCTCGTGCCAAATTTCCCGTTTCTATGACACCGGAAAGTGAAAAAATTACATTCCGCACGTAAAATTTCGACGCTAATTCTTTTGCGCATAGAATTGAATAATCGAGTTGGGACCCATTAGCTTTTCCTATTTATGACACAATCAATGCTCGTGCCAAATTTCATGTTTCTATGACACCGGAAAGTGAGAAAATTAGATTCCATACGTAAAATTTGGACGCTAATTCTTTTGCGCATAGAATTGAATAATCGAGTTGGGACCCAATTACTTTTCCTATTTTGGAGATAATCTATGCTTGTGCCAAAATTCATGTTTCTACGACATCGGGAAGTTGGAGAACTTTTGGCGAGTCAGTCAGTCAGTGAGTCAGTCAGTGAGTCAGTCAGTGAGTCAGTCAGTGAGTCAGTCAGTGAGTCAGTCAGTGAGTCAGTCAGTGAGTCAGTCAGTGAGTCAGTCAGTGAGTCAGTCAGTGAGTCAGTCAGTGAGTCAGTCAGTGAGTCAGTGAGGGCTTTCGTCTTTATATATATATATATATAGATATACTAGCTGATATACCCGGCTTCGCCCGAGTTAATTTGGTACTGGTGTTTATCCGGTGTTCACACGGAAAATCTTATGAAGTCATAGTTACTTTAGAGATACTGAGGAAAAACATATGTTCACCATTTTGCATAGTTCTCTGCGTTACCCAGGAAACACCACGTGGAGGTAACCATGCGACGTTTCCTTCATATAAAATGACATCAGGAAGTGAGAGAATTAGATTACGTACATAAAATTTGGACACTAATTCTTTTGCGCTTAGAATTGAATAATCGAGTTGGGACCTTTTAACTTTTCATATTTATGACACAATCAATGCTTGTGCCAAATTTCATGTTTCTATGACATTGGGAAGTGAGAGATTTGGATTATGTACGTAAAATTTGGACGCTATTTCTTTTGCGCATAGAATTGAATAATGGAGTTGGGACCCATTAGCTTTCCCTATTTATGACATAATCAATGCTCGTGCCAAATTTCCCGTTTCTATGACACCGGAAAGTGAGAAAATTACATTCCGCACGTAAAATTTGGACGCTAATTCTTTTGCGCATAGAATTGAATAATGGAGTTGGGACCCATTAGCTTTTCCTATTTACGACATAATCAATGCTCGTGCCAAATTTCCCGTTTCTATGACACCGGAAAGTGAGAAAATTAGATTCCGTACGTAAAATTTGGACGCTAATTCTTTTGCGCATAGAATTGAATAATCGAGTTGGGACCCATTAGCTTTTCCTTTTTATGACATAATCAATGCTCCTGCCAAATTTCACGTTTCAATGACATTGGGAAGTGAGAGATTTAGATTCCGTACGTAAAATTTTGACGCCAATTCTTTTGCGCAAAGAATTGAATAATCGAGTTGGGACCTATGAACTTTTCCTATTTATGACATAATCAATGCTCGTGCCTAATTTCCCGTTTCTATGACATTGGGAAGTGAGTGATTTAGATTATGTACGTTAAATTTCGACACCAATTCTTTTGCGCTAGAATTGAATAATCGAGTTGGGACCCATTAGCTTTTCTCATTTTGGAGATAATCTATGCTTGCGCCAAATTTCATGTTTCAACGACATCGGGAAGTTGGAGAACTTTTGGCGAGTCAGTCAGTGAGTCAGTCAGTGAGTCAGTCAGTGAGTCAGTCAGTGAGTCAGTCAGTGAGTCAGTCAGTGAGTCAGTCAGTGAGTCAGTCAGTGAGTCAGTCAGTGAGTCAGTCAGTGAGTCAGTCAGTGAGTCAGTCAGTGAGTCAGTGAGTCAGTCAGTGAGTCAGTCAGTCAGTGAGTCAGTCAGTCAGTCAGTCAGTGAGTCAGTGAGTCAGTCAGTCCGTGAGTCCGTCAGGGCTTTCAGCTTTATATATATAGATATATTGATATTGTTGCAGCTGTTCTGGGGTTTTCGCCTTACTTTCAGGCCCGACCAGATTTTGACAGTGGCGCTGCCTTTCTTGGGGCTGAGGGGCATGGTGTTTGGATGAGTGATGTCAGTCCTCACCTGTCTGAGTGGCCCTGCCCTATATAAGATATGCTAGAATGGACCTCAGTGCTGGTCAATTTCAGTTGCTTCCTGGATTGCGGCTGAGGAGCACATCCTGCCACTGGAGCTCATCTTCCTTGCTGCAGATTGCTGCTACAGCTAAGAACCACTGCTGGTTATCATTTACTGTTCCCTTTTGTATCAAGGCTCCCTGGTAGGGATCTATTAGTGGCCTAGGTACGAGTGTGCGTCCACACCTGTCAGAAGGGATCAGCCCGCCGAGTAGGCAGGGCTTCATCCCAGGGTAGAGGTTTGCAGGGAAAGGATATCCCTTAGTTTTGTAATTACGTTGCACGGTCGTGCTTGTTTGCTATGTTATGCACAGTTGTGCTTATTCTTTTCTTTATAACTACCGAACGTCCGGTAAGGACACAACAGATTGACCAGCCCTTACTTACTCAGGGAGATTCTGTGTGTATATGATGAATCCCCTTGAGGTTTTGTCGCACCAGCTTGGAGCACTGGCTGCTGAGGTCGCAGAGGTAACACAGTGACAACATGCGCTACAGGTGCCCAGCAAGGAACCAAAGATTGAGCTACCTGATCGTTTTTATGGTGATAGGCAGAAATTTGGTTTTTTTCGGCATGCCTGTAAGCTCTATTTTTCACTGCATGCAGGGTCTTCGGGGGACTATGCCCAGAGGGTGGGCATTGTAATTTCCAAACTTCGGGGGCGCCATAGGTATGGGCTTTTTCCTTGCCCATGACATCTGAGGTCTTGGCCTCAGTTGATAGCTTTTTTGCAGCATCAAGTCTTATCTTTGACGACCCAGATAAGATATCTGTGGCTGAGGGAAATATCAGACGTTTGCAACAGGAAGGCTCCCCCATCGAGGATTATTGTGCTGAGTTTCGATGGTGGGCAACGGAGACTCAGTGGAATGACCCTTCCTTAAAGAGCCAGTTACATTGTGGACTGTCCAATGAGATCAAGGACATACTGGTAGGATATCCAGTACCCCGCAGTCTTGATGAGGCCATGTCTCTGGCTATTAAAGTTGGGAGACGGATCAGGGAGAGGCATCAGGAACTTTCCATAGATTCTGGCTTCTTACCTACAGGTATGGAAGAGCAAATGCAGCTGGGATCACTGGCTGGCGGGGTTAGGAGGAGAAGGACGGTACGGTTTAATGGCCGATGCTTTGTCTGTAACCGCACAGGTCATATGGCTCAGTTTTGTCTCCATCATAAATCCCAGTTGGAAAACAATGGCCTGGAGGTTAGAGGGAAGGTCCCTCTAGGCCATCATATTGCTTGGGTATCCTCCTCCAGGCTGGTGCTTCCCGCTGAGATCCTTTGTGACAGTGTGGGCAGTCCTGTAAGAGTCTTTCTGGATTGTGGAGTTCGTATTAATTTAATACATCAGGGAACGGTCAAACGTTTAGGCTTAGAGATGAATCTTTTGGATTCTCCCATTCCCGTATCCGCCATTGATGCTGCTCCACCATCGCAGAGAAGTCTGAGGTTTTGTGTGCTTAATGTCCATTTAAAGATTGGGCTGTTCCACATGGAGATTATAACATTATATGTCATGGAATCCCTCCCTACACAAGTAGTCTTGGGGTGCCTTGGCTACACTTACACAACCCAAGAGTGGACTGGGAGAGGGGGGACATTGCGAAATGGAGCCCTGATTGTCTGTCCGGTTGCATTTCTGTTAATATAGCATCAGTGGACTAATTAAGTATTCACTCCTCTACGCATCCTGTTTTGGTATTGTTTTAAGTGCAAATTAATCCCACCATGTCTGTGCCTATCCAGACGTACGTGTGTATATAGATGCATGCCTCTTCGGATCTATTCCATTATGCGTGAGGAAGTGTGGATTCGTATGTATAAGCTATTGTTTCTCTGTTATCAGCCCGAAGGCTGAAGCATCTATATATATATAAAGCTGAAAGCCCTCACTGACTCACTGACTGACTCACTCACTGACTGACTGACTCGCCAAAAGTTCTCCAACTTCCCGATGTCGTAGAAACATAAATTTTGGCGCAAGCATAGATTATCTCTAAAATAGGAAAAGAAATTGGGTCCCAACTCGATTATCCAATTCTAGCGCAAAAAAATTGGCGTCCAAATTTAACGTACATAATCTAAATCACTCACTTCCCAATGTCATAGAAACGTGAAATTTGGCAGGAGCATTGATTATGTCATAAATAGGAAAAGCGAATGGGTCCCAACTCGATTATCCAATTCTAGCGCAAAAGAATTGGCGTCCAAATTTAACGTACATAATCTAAATCACTCACTTCCCAATGTCATAGAAACATGAAATTTGGCACGAGCATTGATTATGTCATAAATAGGAAAAGTTAATAGGTCCCAACTCGATTATTCAATTCTATGCGCAAAAGAATTGGCGTCAAAATTTTACGTACGGAATCTAATTCTCTCACTTCCCGGTGTCATAGAAACTCGAAATTTGGCAGGAGCATTGATTATGTCATAAATAGGAAAAGCGAATGGGTCCTAACTTGATTACTCAATTCTATGCCCAAAAGAATTAGCGTCCACATTTTACGAACGGAATGTATTTTTCTCACTTTCCAATGTCATAGAAACGGGAAATTTGGCACAAGCATTGATTATGTCATAAATAGGAAAAGCTAATGGGTCCCAACTCGATTATTCAATTCTATGCGCAAAAGAATTAGCGTCCAAATTTTACGTACGGAATGTATTTTTCTCACTTTCCAATGTCATAGAAACGGGAAATTTGGCACGAGCATTGATTATGT
This sequence comes from Eleutherodactylus coqui, assembly GCA_035609135.1. Taxonomy (NCBI): domain Eukaryota; kingdom Metazoa; phylum Chordata; class Amphibia; order Anura; family Eleutherodactylidae; genus Eleutherodactylus; species Eleutherodactylus coqui. Next base: position 20,110,969 of record CM069405.1, on the reverse strand, counting down.
CATAAATAGGAAAAGCTAATGGGTCTCAACTCGATTATTCAATTTTATGCGCAAAAGAATTAGCGTCCAAATTTTACGTACAGAATCTAATTCTTTGACTTCTTGGTGTCATAGAAACATGAAATTTGGAACAGGCATTGATTATGTCATAAATAGGAAAAGCTAATGGGTCCCAACTCGATTGTTCAATTCTAAGCGCAAAAGAATTAGCGTCCACATTTTATGTACGTAATCTAATTCTCTCACTTCTTGATGTCATTTTATATAAAGGAAACGTTGCATGGTTACCTCCACGTGGTGTTTCCTGGGTAACGCAGAGAACTATGCATAATGGTGAACTTATGTTTTTCCTCCGTATCTCTAAAGTAACCACGGCTTCAGAAGATTTTTCCGTGTGAACACCAGATAAACACTAGTACCAAATTAACTCGGGCGAAGCCGTTTATATCAGCTAGTATTATATATATTGTTCTGTTACTACATATGTATTTAACAAATGACATGTAGCTATTATATGCTACCTTTATCTTTTATTAACATCCCATTTATAAACGTAGTTGACAAAAAGATATTTCTCTCTCTAACAAAAGTAGATCCAGTCTGCTCTTCTATCTATCTAATCTTCCTCTATGTAATAAGTCTCCCATCTAGGAGCTGAGGAACACAATGTAACTGAATACTAGAAGATTGCAGCGACATCCTCCATTGGCCCCTGCCCTCTCCCTCTATGACTTCCTGTAACTTTATGTACATAACTTGCATAAGTGAAAGTAAACTACAGTTAGTCCCCGACTTACGAACAGGTTCCGTTCCAGGATCCTGTTTGCAAGTCCATTTGTTCGCAAGTCCGAACAAATGGTTGTATGGAGCGGGATCACGGGTGGATCCCGCTCCATACAACATCGGGTGCCGGCTGTTCTTACAGCGGGAACCCCGCGGCAGCAGTTCCGATGAGCCGCGCAGCTTGTCGGAACTGTTAACACTTTAAATACTGCTCTGACGCTGTGTGGTTGCTAGGCAGCCGGGGACCTCCTGAAAGGCCCCAGGGCTGCCTATGCAGAGTGCCCATCAAGCGCACGGCTTGATAGGCGCTCTGCATAGACAGCCCTAGGGCCTTTCACAAGGCCCCCAGCTGCCTAGCAATTGCATGGTGTCCCGCGATCTGACCGGACAGGCTTCTATCAGGCTTGATAGAAGCCTGTCCGGTCCCTGCACAGTATGATGTAATGCCATAGCATCATATTGTGCAGGGCAGATTGTTCGCATCTTGCGAAATTCGTAAATCAAATGTTCGCAAGTAGGGGACTATCTGTATACTTCTGTCTTTCTTTGTCTGATCTTAAAAGATAAGATGAGCCAATAAGTGTTATCCTGTAGGCAGGCTTAAATATAGCTATGTAAACTGTTGGATGTAATGAGGCAGTCTGAGATTTGTGAACACACAGTTCCCTTAGACTAAATTGTCTCAACACAGATAAATCTTTGTTCACTTGAACTTCCTATGTGCCCTGGGTATCACATCAGATGTCACCTCATACATCAGGAGAACCCCAAGTAGGTTGAAAAGCTTGCTGTAACATCATGTATTTTTGTTAGCCAGTAGAAGGTATCAAATCTACAAGATTACTTGGTTTCTCTTGCTGAGAACAATCACATTTTGCTAAACTGGCTAACACAATAGCAAACTTTTTTCTTTTTACCATTATATACTAATGGAATATGACTGGGTAACACTGACAGGGAAAAGGGATTTTAGTTAACTGTAAGTTTAACTGGAGCAATCAGTGTCAGGTGGCTGTGGCCAAAGCAAATAGGATTATGGTGTGCATCAAAAGAGGTCTAGGAGCACATGATGAAAACATTGTTCTTCCTCTTTAAAAGTCAGTTTTGGGCAGCAGTACTCATGTATGTATGTGTATATGTGTATGTGTATATATATATATATATATATATATATATATATATATATATTTATTAGTGAGTCAGTACAGAGATCTCTGCCATCATCTATTATACCCAGGACTGTAACAAGGGGACACTCTAGTAACTATGTATAGATATTAGGGGACAATACAGAGATCTCTCCCATCATCTATTATACACAGGACTGTAACAAGGGGGCGCTCTAATAACTATGTATAGATATATCAAGGGTCAGTACAGCGATCTCTCCCATAATCTATCATACACAGGATTGTAACAAGGGGGCGCTCTAATAACTATGTATAGATATATCAGGGGTCAGTACAGAGATCTCTCCCATCATCTATTATACCCAGGACTGTAACAAGGGGGCGCTCTAATAACTATGTATAGATATATCCGGGGACAATACAGAGATCTCTCCCATCATCTATTATACCCAGGACTGTAACAAGGGGGCGCGCTAATAACTAGAAAGATATATCAGGGGTCAGTACGGAAATCTCACCCATCATCAATTAATACTGAGGACTGCAACAACGGGGGGGTTTTAATAACTATGTATAGATATATCAGGGGTCAGTACAGAGATCTCTGCCATCATCTATTATACCGAGGACTGTAACAAGGGGACACTCTAGTAACTATGTATAGATATTAGGGGACAATACAGAGATCTCTCCCATCATCTATTATACACAGGACTGTAACAAGGGGGCGCTCTAATAACTATGTATAGATATATCAAGGGTCAGTACAGCGATCTCTCCCATAATCTATCATACACAGGACTGTAACAAGGGGGCGCTCTAATAACTATGTATATATATATCAGGGATCAGTACAGAGATCTCTCCCATCATCTATTATACCCAGGACTGTAACAAGGGGGCACTCTAATAACTATGTATAAATATATCAGTGGACAATACAGAGATCTCTCCCATCATCTATTATACAGAGGACTGTAACAAGGGGGCGCTCTAATAACTATGCATAGATATATCAGGAGTCAGTACAGAGATCTGTCCCATCATGTATTATACCCAGGACTGTAACAAGGGAGCGCTCCAATAACTATGTATAGATATATCAGGGGTCAGTACAGAGATCTCTACCATCATCTATTTATACCCAGGACTGTAAAAAGGGGGCGCTCTAATAACTATGTATAATATATCAGGGGATCAGTACAGAGATCTCTCCCATCATCTATTATACCCAGGACTGTAACAAGGGGGCACTCTAATAACTATGTATAGATATGTCAGGGGTCACCACAGAGATCTCTCCCATCATCGATTTATACCCAGGACTGTAACAAGGCGGCGCTCTAATAACCATGTGTAGATATATCAGGGTATAATACAGAGATCTCTCCCATCATCTATTATATCCAGGACTGTAACAAAAGGGCGCTCTAATAACCATATATAGATATATCAGGGGACAATACAGAGATCTCTCTCATCATCTATTATATCCATTACTGTAACAAGGGGGCGCTCTAATAACCATATATAGATATATCAGGGGACAATACAGAGATCTCTCTCATCATCTATTATATCCATTACTGTAACAAGGGGGCGCTCTAATAACCATGTATAGATATATCAGGGGACAATACAGAGATCTCTCCCATCATCTATTATATCCAGGTCTGTAACAAGGGGGCGCTCTAATAACTATGTATAGATATATTAGGGGACAATACAGAGAACTCTCCCATCATCTATTATATCCATTACTGTAACAAGGGGGCGCTCTAATAACTATGTATAGATATATCAGGGGACAATACAGAAATCTCTTCCATCATCTATTTATACCCAGGGCTGTAACAAGGGGGCGCTCTAATAACATGTATAGATATATTAGGGGTCACCACAGAGATCTCTCCAATCATCTATTTATACCCAGGACTGTAACAAGGGGGCGCTCTAATAAATATGTATAGATATATTAGGGGTCAGTACAGAGATCTCTCCTATCATCCATTATACCTAGGACTGTAACAAGGGAGCGCTTCAATAACTATGTGTAGATATATCAGGGGTCAGTATAGAGATCTCTCCCACCATCTATATATATGCAGGACTGTAACAAGGGGGCATTCTAATAACTATGTATAGATATATCAGGGGTCACCACAGAGATCTCTCCCATCATCTATTATACCCAGGACTGTAACAAGGGGGCGCTCTAATAACATGTATAGATATATCAGGGGTCACCACAGAGATCTCTCCAATCATCTATTTATACCCAGGACTGTAACAAGGGGGCGCTCTAATAAATATGTATAGATATATTAGGGGTCAGTACAGAGATCTCTCCTATCATCCATTATACCTAGGACTGTAACAAGGGAGCGCTTCAATAACTATGTGTAGATATATCAGGGGTCAGTATAGAGATCTCTCCCACCATCTATATATATGCAGGACTGTAACAAGGGGACGATCTAATAACTATGTATAGATATATCAGGGGTCACCACAGAGATCTCTCCCATCATCTATTATACCCAGGACTGTAACAAGGGGCGCTCTAATAACTATGTATAGATATATCAGGAGTCAGTACAGAGATCTCTCCCATCATCTATTATACCCAGGACTGTAACAAGGGGGCGCTCTAATAACTATGTATAATATATCAGGGGATCAGTACAGAGATCTCTCCCATCATCTATTATACCCAGGACTGTAACAAGGGGGCGCTTCAATAACTATGTATAGATATATCAGGGGTCAGTACAGAGATCTCTCCCATTATTGATTTATACCCAGGACTGTACCAAGGGGGCGCTCTAATAACCATGTATAGATATATCAGGGGTCAGTACAGAGATCTCTCTCATCATCTATTATACTCAGGACTGTAACAAGGGGGCGCTCTAATAACTATGTATAGATATATCAGGGGACAATACAGAGATCTCTCCCATCATCTATTATATCCATTACTGTAACAAGGGGGCGCTCTAATAACTATGTATAGATATATCAGGGGACAATACAGAGATCTCTCCCATCATCTATTATATCCATTACTGTAACAAGGGGGCGCTCTAATAACTATGTATAGATATATCAGGGGACAATACAGAAATCTCTTCCATCATCTATTTATACCCAGGGCTGTAACAAGGGGGCGCTCTAATAACTATGTATAGATATATCAGGGGACAATACAGAGATCTCTCCCATCATCTATTATATCCATTACTGTAACAAGGGGGCGCTCTAATAACTATGTATAGATATATCAGGGGACAATACAGAAATCTCTTCCATCATCTATTTATACCCAGGGCTGTAACAAGGGGGCGCTCTAATAACATGTATAGATATATCAGGGGTCAGTACAGAGATCTCTCCCATCATCTGTTATACCCAGGACTGTAACAAAGGGGTGCTCTAATAACTATGTATGGATATATCAGGGCTCAGTACAGAGATCTCTCCCATCATCTATTATACCCAGGACTGTAACAAGGGGCACTCTAATAACTATGTATAGATATATTAGGGGTCAGTACAGAGATCTCTCCCATCATCTATTATACACAGGACTGTAACAAGGGGGTGCTCTAATAACTATGTATAGATATATCAGGGGACAATACAGAGATCTCTCCCATCATCTATTATATCCATTACTGTAACAAGGGGGCGCTCTAATAACTATGTATAGATATATCAGGGGTCAGTACAGAGATCTCTCCCATCATCTAATATACCCACGACTGTGGCTGTGTCAGGTGGGCATCCTCTACGTCTAGATGATAGTAGGTTTCTATGCCGACAAAGAAGTGGGTTTCTTATTGTAAGAGCAGTGAGGCTGTGGAACTCCCTGCCTGAGGATGTGGTGATGGCGAATGCAATAAAAAAGTGTAAGAGGGGCCTGGACGTCTTTCTTGAGTGTTACAATATTACATTGTATCACTGATTACTCAGGAGGGTCGGTTTTCCGGGGATTATTCTGATTGCTAGATTGGGCTCAGGAAGGAATATTTTCCGCTATAAGGAGGAAAATTGGCTTCAACCTCACTGGGTTTTTTTACATTTTGGATCAACATGTGGGGAGGGGTTTGGGGGGTAATAGGCTGAACTGGATGGACATGTGTCTTCGTTCAGCCTAACATGCTATGTTACTCTGTTACTGCTAGACCGCTGCACTTTGCTGTGGCTGTACGTGGATGGCTGAATGTGCAGTTCCCTGGGCACTGGTTTGGGTGTAGAGGTCCGGTAGAAGGGCTACCAAGGTCACCGGACTTAAGAACTTTGGACTTTTATCTCTGGGGCCATTTAAAGGCTTTTGAATATGCAGTATGGTTTACATGAAGCAGGTATTCTTACAGGGCTGTGAAGAAATATCACCTGCAGTTCACAAAGACTGGCTTAAATGTTTAACCACATGCATCTCATAGAATGATGGGCACATCGAACACGTCATGTAAAGCACTTTGTAAAAATGTGCCCTCGCTTAACTACTAAACAAGTAAAGATGCAACATAACTGACACTTCCAGTGTGTTTGTGTAACATCTAGCCAAGACTGATATATTACACGACCCCCTTCCCATTTGAGAACCCTGAGCTGAATTAAATATGGCAGAGTTCAAAATCGCTATCTCTTCCACCAAAAAAATGCAGCCCCCTTCCAATGATTTGGAAGTCAATTATGTAATTTAGGCTGCCTGTCCACAGGCGATGATCTGCTTGCAATAAATCGCCCGCGGATCACGCTCTGTAAAGCTTTTCATAGGATTACTATGAAAAGCGCAGCACTGGCGTCCATGAGCGGAGAATCATAGCGATTCTCCACTTGCGGGATTTAAATCGCGGCATGCTGCGATTGTCGCGATTCTCCGCAGAGAGCCTATCTGTTAGATAGGCTCATCTCAGAGACCTATCATTGCTCCCCCTTCCTCCTCTGTGGCAGAATATCTCTAGTGATATTCCGCCTCGGCCATGGACAGGGGGCCTTAAACGGGTGTATCCAGACTTTTGCATCCCACCTTAATATTAAAAGTTATCCACTAGAAGTCATGACCTTTCTAACATCAGACTTTATCTTGTTGGCTTTCGAGGCTGCAGACTGGCATTGAGTGCTTTCATTTATTGAGACTTCTACCTACATACAATAGAAGGTAAAGATACATTAGAGTCAATGATGCGACTTACCTGGATACTTCAGTGGAGGGGAGTCTTTGTGTTATGGAGGCTCTTAGTTCTTCTCTCATTGCACTTTTCTGTGGCTGAAGTGCGGATTATATAGAGCGGTGAATGTTCATCTGCATATAAGCTCCGCCCCCTGATAATGATAAACGATTGTCCATGTCAGTTCCGTGTAATAATGCGACTGCCAAGAATGTGAGAAGGCGGGGATGGTTCTCACATGAAGCCGGTCTAGAATTAATTGCTCACCTTTTTTTCTCTTTCAAACCAAACAAGATGCTCAAAACAAGATAATTTCTTACGAAAAGGCATTTAACCCCTTAAAGGGACGTGTGATCAGTTTTCTGTAAACTAAACCCATATCATTAACAGTGTAGTTGCAGACTTTCCCACACTGCCTTTCTTGTAAATGTCCATAAAACCTTTTGCAGCAGAGAACCCCCCCCCCCCCCCCCCGCCATGACGTGGATGATGTAGTTGGTGTCATCCACGCATCTCGCTGAAATCTCGTGCCTGCCATATGAGATGCCCAGACAAGTTACTTGATTTTGCCCACAAATGGGATGGCTTATCTGCGCGTCCACCGGGAGCCACCGCACATTGTAGGCACAAGATTTTAGGTAGTTTCAGTGTAGGAAGGATTACAACTACACTATTGTAGTGCTGTTATTGGATTCATTTACAGAGAACTGGTGACAGGTTCCCTTTAACCCCTTAATGCCAAGTTCACATCCTGGCAGAGGGGTAGTTAATGCAACAGGACGTAAGCGTACATCCTGCGGGTGACACGGGCTCCGAAGTTATATATACCCAAAAATGGTATCAAAAAACCCTACAGCTCCCCACACAAAAATCAAGTCCTCATACGGCCATGTCAACGGAAAAGTAAAAAGGTTATGGCTTTTAAAAAGTGGAGATGACAATCCCCCCAAAATTGTTGTGTCCTTAGCACCAACATAGGCCCTGCCACTAAGGAGTTAAAGATGACCCACTGTCAAAAAGTTATATAAGTTGTTTATTTTTCCATTAAGGCAGCTGCCTGAGGACTTGTTGTTTTTGGTGGTGGGGCTATTCGGGACCCTCAAATACCAACGGGGCATTTAGGAGATTAACAGACCCATGTATCTTCTATGGGGCCTCTGAATAGAGGGGGCCCATTCCTGGTTGGTTTCATCACCATTTCAATAGATAGCAAGAACCTGCACAGGGATGTGGTCTCCACTGGTACTGATGGAAGGTGAGAACCAGAACTTCGTGTTGAGGTGGATGGATGATGCCTGACTCTATAGTCCCTACTCTATCAGATGGATGGTGTCTCATACCATAATCCCTACTCTGTTGGATGGGTGGTGTCTGATGTCATAGTCCCTACTCTGTTGGATGGGTGGTGTCTGATGTCATAGTCCCTACTCTGTTGGATGGGTGGTGTCTGATGTCATAGTCCCTACTCTGTTGGATGGGTGGTGTCTGATGCCATAGTCCCTTCTCTGTTGGATGAGTGGTGTCTGATGTCATAGTCCCTAATCTGTTGGATGGGTGGTGTCTGATGTAGAGATGAGTGAGCATACTCGCTAAGGACAATTGCTCGAACGAGCATTGTCCTTAGCGAGTACCTGCCGGCTCGTCTCTAAAGATTCGGCTGCCGGCGGCGGGCGGGGAGCGGCGGGGGAGAGCGGGGAGAAACGGAGGGGAGATCTCTCTCTCCCCCCACACCCCCCTGCTCACTGCTGCCACTCGCCTCTCACCCGCGCCGGCAGCCGAATCTTTTCTCCCGCACGGGCAGGTACTCGCTAAGGACAATGCTCGATCGAGCAATTGTCCTTAGCGAGTATGCTCACTCATCTCTAGTCTGATGCCATAGTCCCTACTCTGTTGGATGAGTGGTGTCTGATGACATAGTCCCTACTCTGTTGGATGAGTGGTGTCTGATGACATAGTCCCTACTCTGTTGGATGAGTGGTGTCTGATGACATAGTCCCTACTCTGTTGGATGAGTGGTGTCTGATGACATAGTCCCTACTCTGTTGGATGAGTGGTGTCTGATGACATAGTCCCTACTCTGTTGGATGAGTGGTGTCTGATGACATAGTCCCTACTCTGTTGGATGAGTGGTGTCTGATGACATAGTCCCTACTCTGTTGGATGAGTGGTGTCTGATGCCATAGTCCCTACTCTGTTGGATGAGTGGTGTCTGATGACATAGTCCCTACTCTGTTGGATGGGTGGTGTCTGATGACATAGTCCCTACTCTGTTGGATGGGTGGTGTCTGATGCCATAGTCCCTTCTCTGTTGGATGAGTGGTGTCTGATGCCATAGTCCCTACTCTGTTGGATGAGTGGTGTCTGATGACATAGTCCCTACTCTGTTGGATGAGTGGTGTCTGATGACATAGTCCCTACTCTGTTGGATGAGTGGTGTCTGATGCCATAGTCCCTACTCTGTTGGATGAGTGGTGTCTGATGCCATAGTCCCTACTCTGTTGGATGAGTGGTGTCTGATGCCATAGTCCCTTCTCTGTTGGATGAGTGGTGTCTGATGCCATAGTCCCTTCTCTGTTGGATGAGTGGTGTCTGATGCCATAGTCCCTTCTCTGTTGGATGAGTGGTGTCTGATGCCATAGTCCCTACTCTGTTGGATGGGTGGTGTCTGATGACATAGTCCCTATTCTGTTGGATGGGTGATGTCTGAATTCTTGGTGTGTGTGGGGTGGAATCTCCTGAGTGTTCTGCACTGAGCAAAGCCCATCATCTTTGGATATGTGTTTAAGGAATGAATTTGTTACCCTGAGCTGAGAATAAGGGTGGATTCATCTACTGAACCTTCATCTGATCCGTGACATAAGATATAAAAACAATTCCTGCGTTGATTTGTTTTTATACCGTATGTCCTGCATTTCTACGACCGAGGTCTTGTACTCTGGGCTCCTCCAATGACGCTCTCCATGGACTTCGGGAGCAGTATAAGGACTAGGTGCATGTAGCAGCATCCTAGTGAAGACCTACCTGGAGGATTGGTGTGGGAACTTGTCGGGAAGACGGGTCCCCCACACCGCTTGAGTCCATCTCGTATTTGTTCCCGTTTTACCCTTTTAGAGAGCTATTCATTTTTTTGCAGCATAAAAAAAAAATTATTAAAAATAGTAAAAAAAATAAATGTGGAAAAAAGTAAACCTTTTTGTGCACTTTCCCGTTTTGCTTAAAAAAACAAACACCCCCCCAGGTTTGATATTGCCGGATTCATAAGGACTAGAGATAAACGAGCATGCTCGTTTGAGCATGTACTCGCTACTCGAGCCGAGCACCACACGGTGCTCGAGAAAATTTTATCTCCCCATCCCACATATTAGCCAATGAACATGCAGGGCAGTCTTTGGCACCTCCTGCTGTGCCGTGCCAACCCTCTGCACATCCATAGCAGTGAGTGGCTGGGCTGATCAGGTGACCTCCGAGTATAAACACTCCGGTCAGCTGAGGCTCGCCTCACACGCTACATGAGCTGAGGGACAGAGCTGCTACTATAGGGAAAGCATTAGTGTAGGGTACAGGTTGCGGTTAGGCAGGGATCCTTGCTCCAAGAACCCAACAGTCCTTTCTGGGACTACTATTCCTCTCATTGTGTGCATCAGCAGTTTGGCTGGCTGGGAGCAGTAGTGCACACAAATTTTTTCTCAAGCATCCCGGCTGTATACTGCATACTGTTACCGGTTTTATGCAGTATAATGCTGGTGGTGTACACAGTAGAGAAGTAATAGGTAACAGATAAGTAAGTAGGAAGTAACAAAACTCCTATCATTTTTAATTTGCTTACTTTTTTTGTCTGCTGATATACCCGTGTCTGGGTGCTGTTAATCTTCGCTATCTAACAGTATACAATGTTAAAAGTTTTTTTGGGCCTGCTGATAGCGTACGGTATATACCCGTGTCTGGGTGCTGTGAATCTGTCAGGACCAGCGGCTCTTGGGGTCTCCGTGGCTGCACTGCTGGTCCTATCACTCAGGCTGCAGGGGTGTGGTGCAGGGGAACCCTGGTGTTGGTGAATTTCCCTGGCCGGCAGCTCCGGCCACACGCTCCAGTGCCCAGGCGGCGGGCGCCTAGGTAGCCGGGTTGTTAGCGACGTAGCGGGTCCGTTCTACATCGTGTCCCTGTTGCCATGATGCCCGGCCACGCTGCTCCGTCCCTGATTGTCTGTAGCAGGCTCTGGTCCTCCCAGCACCCTCTGATTAGGTCCTGCTGCTGTCAGACTCTCCTTGGCTTAGAAACACAGAGAAACACTCTTGTGGAGAGGTTTTAATATGAGGCAAAAGTCTGGATACAACTTTTAAACTGGTGTAATAATGAGAAATTTGACTTACAATCTGTAAAAGTATTAAGTGGCTGGGGGCTGCATTTAGGTGAAGGACATGTTTTCAGCAGCAATTTTTAACTCAGTTTTTGAATTCACTTTGGTTTTTCAAATGGGAAAACCTCTTGAGCATCTGCTTTAGGGTACCATTGAACTGTTCACACAGACCATTAGTCTGGGGGTGATATGGGCGGGCTACCAGATAATGTGACTCTATATTTTTACAGAGGCCTAAGGTATGAGGCTTGATAAAATAACTGGGGCCCCTGATCGGTAAGCATTTCCCTGGGAAATCCTATGTGGGGAAATATTGCTAACGGCATCATCCACATTCTTGGCCTGCATGGAGGACAGGTCCACGGCCTCAGGGTACTGGGTGGTGTGGTCAACTACGGTCAAGATGTAGCATTTCCCACAGTTGCTGGGAACATCAGGTCCACAGCAAGTCTCTGGAAAGGCTCCTCAATGATTGGCAAAGGAACTAGGGAAGTCTTCGGGCCAGGCCTGGACTTCCCCATTCTTTGACAGGTCACGCAGGACCAACAGTAATGGGCTATGTTAGTTGCTATCGAGACTTTAGTCTTAGCAACCCCTAAGTGTCCAGCCAGCAGGATCTCATGAGCCACTCCTAGCAGCTCCTGTCTGAATGGGTAGGGCACTACCAGCTGCTCTGAGCCATTCCTGCCCAGTGGTACCAGGGACGGTTTCTTAGTATAACCTTCCCTGATCACAGAAGAACCTCTCCTTCTCGGACCATTCAAAACAATGGACAATGCATTCCAAGGAGCGCACAAAAGTAGAGCATGCCATGATTTTTTTTGGCAGCAAGAAGAAAACCGCTTATTTATTTGACTCCATTCAAAGCAATGCACAAATCTCGTACAATTTTTCTTGGCCGCATGAAAGTGGCCTTAATGGGTAAAGTTTCTACCTCATTGGGTTTTTTTGCCTTCCTCTGGATCAGCATTGGGGGGTAATAGGAGGAACTGGATGGATGTGGGTCTTTGTTCAGCCTGACACAATATGTTACTATATTAGGACGGTGCACTTTGCTGTGACTGTACACAGGTGGAGTAATGTGCAATACCCTGGGCATTGGATCGGCGTCCCCTCCACCCCCCGTGACATGGATGATGTAGTTGGCGTCATCCACGCGTCTTGCTGAAATCTCACGCCTGCCATGTGAGATGCCCAGACAAGCTACTCGATTTATTTGCACATGTGCCGGGCGACCCACCGCACACTATAAACTTAATTTTAGGGATTTTGTAATGTGGCAAGGACTACAACTACACTATTGTAGCACCTTTATTGGAATAATTTAAAGAAAATTGTTGACAGATTCCCTTTAATCCCTTAATGCCAAGTTTACATCCTGGCAGGGTAGTAGTTAATGCAACAGGTGAAGTGACCCGGGGGTGATACAGGGTAGTCATGCACTCAGAGGTGGGTATACCTGTCTATGAGCTCCTCAGGTGCGATAGAATGTATCGTACAGGTGAGAGACACGGGTTAAATCTATTCTGCCCGGCAACAGCTTGCTTCAGGTTGGCTGTTTGCCATTAATTTCCCTGATTAATAAAAACAAAAACCTGGTGAACCTCTCTGAGAATATGGTCTATTACTCCAGGAAGAAATAAAGGCAGTAGTTCATGGCAATCCTAAGGAAGCTGATGGGTCCGACCAGGCATTAAGAGAACAATTTATTAAAGGGACTCTAAGTGAAACCCCCCATAGCCAGTTAAAAATGCTATCCATACAGTATCCTGACAGTAGCTTTATAGAATTTAAAGAATTATTACCAACAGGGAGGAAATGGTTGAGAAAGTTAAGATGGCTGGGTCCTTAGGAGGCAGGGATCATGATATCCTTGAATATTGGATAACAAGAGGAGGAAGACCTGAGAAAACTCAGACCTCAAGGTTGGATTTCAGAAAGGCAGATTTCAATGAACTCAGAAAGAGGAGAGGAAGAATCCAATGGCTGGATGTTCTTAAGGACAGAAATGCCCAAGAAGGTTGGGAAATATTGCGAAATGAGATTCTCAAAGCACAATCGTTAACAATCCCTAAAAGAAGGATGAATGAGAAGCATTTAAAGAAACCAGGATGGATGAACACAGAACTTGTACACACGTTAAAAACAAAGAAAAATATGTTCATCAAATGGAAAGAGGGGGGAATATCTAAAGAAGAATATAATGGGGTCTGCAGAAACTGTAGGGCAAGTGTCAGAAAAGCTAAAGCTGATAATGAACTGAGGCATGTAACAGAGGCCAAAAGCAATAAAAAAGGATTTGGGGGTACGTCAAAAGCAAAGGAAAAGTCAAAGATGCTATTGGATGTTTACAAGATGAAAATGGTGAATTGGTTAAGAATGATGTTGAGAAGGCCGAACTTTTAAATTCCTGTTTTCTCTCAGAAAGTTGATGGAACATCAACTGATCTTCCCTGTGCTATTGGGGGAATAAAAGATAGCAGGCTATCTATAAGCAGAGAGATGGTGAGGGAACACTTAGCTAACTTAAATTAATTCAAGTCCCAAGGTCCAGATGAATTACATCCTAGGATACTGAAGGAAGCAGCAGAGGTAATTGCTGAACCATTCGCCATAATCTTTGAAAATTCCTGGAGAACAGGAGAAGTCCCAGAAGATTGGAAAAGGGCAAATGTTGTCCCTATCGAAAAGGAAGAAGGTGGATCCTGGAAACTACAGGCCTGTGAGCCTGACTTCTATACCGGGAAAGGTCTCTGAACAAATTATTAAACAGCATGTATGCAAGTACTTGGATGAAAATGGAGTAATTAACCAGAGCCAGCATGGGTTTGTAACAAACAAGTCATGCCAGACGAATCTAATTTCCTTCTATGATAGTATCACTGACTGGGTTGATGAGAAAAATGCTGTGGATATACCGGTAGTTTTTCTTGACCTTAGTAAAGCATTTGACAAAGTATCTCATACTATTAGAGATGAGCGAGCACCAAAATGCTCGGGTGCTCGTTACTCGGGACAAACTTTTCGCGATGCTCGAGGGTTCGTTTCGAGTAACGAACCCCATTGAAGTCAATGGGCGACCCGAGCATTTTTGTATTTCGCCGATACTCGCTAAGGTTTCCTTGTGTGAAAATCTGGGCAATTCAAGAAAGTGATGGGAACGACACAGCAACGGATAGGGCAGGCAAGAGGCTACATGTTGGGCTGCATCTCAAGTTCACAGGTCCCACTATTAAGCCACAATAGCGGCAAGAGTGGGGCCCCCCCCTCCCAAAAACTTTTACTTCTGAAAAGCCCTCATTAGCATGGCATACCTTAGCTAAGCACCACACTACCTCCAACAAAGCACAATCACTGCCTGCATGACACTCCACTGCCACTTCTCCTGGGTTACATGCTGCCCAACCGCCCCCCCTCCCCCCCACAGCGCCCACCAAAGTGTCCCTGCGCAGCCTTCAGCTGCCCTAATACCACACCACCCTCATGTCTATTTAGAAGTGCGTCTGCCATGAGGAGGAACCGCAGGCACACACTGCAGAGGTTGGCACGGCTAGGCAGCGACCCTCTTTAAAAGGGGCGGGGCGATAGCCCACAATGCTGTACAGAAGCAATGAGAAATAGAATCCTGTGCCACCGCCATCAGGAGCTGCACACGTGGGCATAGCAATGGGGAACCTATGTGCCACACACTATTCATTCTGTCAAGGTGTCTGCATGCCCCAGTCAGCCCGGGCTTTTTAATTCATAGACACAGGCAGGTACAACTCCCTATTGTGAAGTCCCTGTCGACCGACAGCATGGGTGGCTCCCTGGAACCCACCGGCGGTACATAAAAATATCCCATTGCAGTGCCCAACACAGCTGAGGTTGTAATGTCGTGCTTAATGCAGGTGGGCTTCGGCCCACACTGCATGCCCCAGTCAGACTGGGGTTCTTTACAAGTGGACAGATGTAGGTTAAACTCCGTGTGCACCTACAGCATGGGTGGGTGCCAGGAAGCCACCGGCGGTACATAGAAATATCCCATTGCATTGCCCAACACAGCTGAGGTAGTAATGTCGTGCTTAATGCAGGTGGGCTTCGGCCAACACTGCATGCCCCAGTCTGACTGGTAATATGTACCTTAACAGTAACCGCGTTGGTGGGAAATGCCCTCGCCGCCATCATGTCTTTGGGAAGCCTCTGTTTCCACACCCCAGAGACATACCATTAGCAGCGGTATAGGCAGAGCCCATAATTAGTAACATTTCAGCCGTAGCATTAGCGACAGGCCCCACTAACATATCACTAGCAGCATTATAGGGGGAGCACAGTCTTAGTTCCATTTCAGTAATAGTAGCACTCAAGACAGGCCCCAGTAACAATTCCGAAGCAGCAGTATAGGAGGAGCACAGTCTTAGTTCCATTTCAGTAATAGTAGCAGCCTACACAGGCCCCAGTAACAATTCCGAAGCAGCAGTATAGTGGGAGCGCAGTCTTCGTTCCATTTCAGTAATAGTAGCAGCCTACACAGGCCCCAGGAACAATTCCGAAGCAGCAGTATAGGAGGAGAGTAGTCTTCGTTCCATTTAAGTCATTGTAGCAGCCTACACAGGCCCCAGGAACAATTCCGAAGCAGCAGTTCAGTGGGAGCGCAGTCTTAGTTCCATTTCAGTAGCTGCAGTATAGCCAAGGCCCAAGTTACATTTATGTAGCTAAAGTGTAGGCCAACCCCACACACACTTCTGTACCATGAGTGCAGGCGAAGAACATACAAATTGCTATGATTACACTGTAGGTGAGGGCCCAAAAAAATTGGTGTACCAACAGTGCTAATGTACCTCAGTAAAAATTGGCCATGCCCAACCAAGATGGCAGGTGAAACCCATTAATCGCTTTGGTTAATGTGACTTAAGTGGTAACTAGGCCTGGAGGCAGCCCAGTTTAACGAAAAATTGGTTCAAGTTAAAGTTTCAACGCTTTTAAGAGCATTGAAACATATAAAAATTGTTTAGAAAAATTAGATGAGTGAGCCTTGTGGCCCTAAGAAAAATTGCCCGTTCAGCGTGATTACGTGAGGTTTCAGGAGGAGGAGCAGGAGGAGGAGGAGGAATATTAGACACAGATTGATGAAGCAGAAATGTCCCCGTTTTGGATGGTGAGAGAGAACGTAGCTTCCATCCGCGGGTGCAGCCTACGTATTGCTTACGTATCGCTGCTGTCCGCTTGTGGAGAAGAGAAGTCTGGGGAAATCCAGGCTTTGTTCATCTTGATGAGCGTTAGCCTGTCGGCACTGTCGGTTGACAGGCGGGTACGCTTATCTGTGATTCCCCCAGCCGCACTAAACACCCTCTCCAACAAGACGCTAGCCGCAGGACAAGCAAGCACCTCCAGGGCATACAGCGCTAGTTCAGGCCACGTGTCCAGCTTCGACACCCAGTAGTTGTAGGTGGCAGAGGCGTCACGGAGGACGGTCGTGCGATCGGCTACGTACTTCCTCACCATCCTTTTACAGTGCTCCCGCCGACTCAGCCTTGACTGGGGAGCGGTGACACAGTCTTGGTGGGGAGCCATAAAGCTGTCCAGGCCCTTAAAGACTGTTGCACTGCCTGGGCTGTACATGCTGCTCGATCTCCGCACCTCCCCTGCTACCTGGCCCTCGGAACTGCGCCTTCTGCCACTAGCGCTGTCGGATGGGAATTTTACCATCAGCTTGTCCGCCAGGGTCCTGTGGTATAGCAACACTCTCGAACCCCTTTCCTCTTCGGGAATCAGAGTAGGCAGGTTCTCCTTATAGCGTGGGTCGAGCAGTGTGTACACCCAGTAATCCGTAGTGGCCAGAATGCATGTAACGCGAGGGTCACGAGAAAGGCATCCTAACATGAAGTCAGCCATGTGTGCCAGGGTACCTGTACGCAACACATGGCTGTCCGCACTAGGAAGATCACTTTCAGGATCCTCCTCCTCCTCCTCAGGCCATACACGCTGAAATGATGACAGGCAAGCAGCATGGGTACCATCAGCAGTGGGCCAAGCTGTCTCTTCCCCCTCCTCCTCATGCTCCTCCTCCTCCTGAACGCGCTGAGATATAGACAGGAGGGTGCTCTGACTATCCAGCGACATACTGTCTTCCCCCGCCTCCGTTTCCGAGCGCAAAGCGTCTGCCTTAATGCTTTGCAGGGAACTTCTTAAGAGGCATAGCAGAGGAATGGTGACGCTAATGATTGCAGCATCGCCGCTCACCACCTGGGTAGACTGCTCAAAGTTTCCAAGGACCTGGCAGATGTCTGCCAACCAGGCCCACTCTTCTGAAAAGAATTGAGGAGGCTGACTCCCACTGCGCCGCCCATGTTGGAGTTGGTATTCCACTATAGCTCTACGCTGCTCATAGAGCCTAGCCAACATGTGGAGCGTAGAGTTCCACCGTGTGGGCACATCGCACAGCAGTCGGTGCACTGGCAGATTAAACCGATGTTGCAGGGTGCGCAGGGTGGCAGCGTCCGTGTGGGACTTGCGGAAATGTGTGCAGAGCCGGCGCACCTTTCCGAGCAGGTCTGACAAGCGTGGGTAGCTTTTCAGAAACCGCTGAACCACCAAATTAAAGACGTGGGCCAGGCATGGCACGTGCGTGAGGCTGCCGAGCTGCAGAGCCGCCACCAGGTTACGGCCGTTGTCACACACGACCATGCCCGGTTGGAGGCTCAGCGGCGCAAGCCAACGGTCGGTCTGCTCTGTCAGACCCTGCAGCAGTTCGTGGGCCGTGTGCCTCCTATCTCCTAAGCTGAGTAGTTTCAGCACGGCCTGCTGACGCTTGCCCACCGCTGTGCTGCCACGCCGTGCGACACCGACTGCTGGCGACGTCCTGCTGCTGCTGACACATCTAGATTGCGAGACAGAGGTTGAGGAGGAGGAGGAGGAGGAGGAGGAGGGTGCTTTAGTGGAAGAAGCATACACCGCCGAACATGCCACCACCGAGCTGGGGCCCGCAATTCTGGGGGTGGGTAGGACGTGAGCGGTCCCAGGCTCTGACTCTGTCCCAGCCTCCACTAAATTCACCCAATGTGCCGTCAGGGAGATGTAGTGGCCCTGCCCGCCTGTGCTTGTCCACGTGTCCGTAGTTAAGTGGACCTTGCCACTAACCACATTGGTGAGGGCGCGTACAATGTTGCGGGAGACGTGGTCATGCAGGGCTGGGACGGCACATCGGGAAAAGTAGTGGCGACTGGGAACTGAGTAGCGCGGGGCCGCCGCCTCCATCATAGCCTTGAAAGCCTCCGTTTCCACAACCCTATACAGCAGCATCTCAAGGCTGATAAATTTGGCTATGTGGACGGTTAACAATTGAGCGTGCGGGTGCGTGGCGGCGTACTTGCGCTTGCGCTCCAACACTTGCGCTAGCGACGGCTGGACTGTGCGGTGCGAGACATTGGTGGATGGGGCCGAGGACAGCGGAGGTGAGGGTGTGGGTGCAGGCCATGAGACGGTAGTGCCTGTGTCCTGAGAGGAGGGTTGGATCTCAGTGGCAGGTTGGGGCCCAGGGGGAGAGGCAGTGGTGCAAACCGGAGGCGGTGAACGGCCTTCGTCCCACCTTGTGGGGTGCTTGGCCATCATATGTCTGCGCATGCTGGTGGTGGTGAGGCTGTTGGTGGTGGCTCCCCGGCTGATCTTGGCGCGACAAAGGTTGCACACCACTGTTCGTCGGTCGTCAGGCGTCTCGGTGAAAAACTGCCAGACCTTAGAGCACCTCGGCCTCTGCAGGGTGGCATGGCGCGAGGGTGTGCTTTGGGAAACAGTTGGTGGATTATTTGGTCTGGCCCTGCCTCTACCCCTGGACACCGCACTGCCTCTTGCAACCTGCCCTGCTGCTGCCCGTGCCTCCCCCTCTGAAGACCTGTCCTGTGTAGGCGTTGCACACCAGGTGGGGTCAGTCACCTCATCGTCCTGCTGCTCTTCCTCCGAATCCTCTGTGCGCTCCTCCCTCGGACTTACTGCCCTTACTACTACCTCACTGCAAGACAACTGTGTCTCATCGTCATCGTCCTCCTCACCCACTGAAAGGTCTTGAGACAGTTGCCGGAAGTCCCCAGCCTCATCCCCCGGACCACGGGAACTTTCCAATGGTTGTGCATCAGTGACGATAAACTCATCTGGTGGGAGAGGAACCACTGCTGCCCAATCTGAGCAGGGGCCCGAGAACAGTTCCTGGGAGTCTTCCCGCTCCTGAGCATGTGTCATTGTAGTGGAGTGAGGAGGCTGGGAGGAAGGAGGAGCAGCAGACAGAGGATTCAGATTTGCAGCACTGGACGGCGCAGAACTCTGGGTGGATGATAGCTTGCTCAAAGCACTTTCTGCCATCCACGACAGGACCTGCTCACACTGCTCATTTTCTAATAAAGGTCTCCCGCGTGGACCCATTAATTGGGCGATGAATGTGGGGACGCCAGAAACGTGCCTCTCTCCTAATCGCGCAGCAGTCGGCTGCGACACACCTGGATCAGGAGCTCGGCCTGTGCCCATACCCTCACTTGGGCCTACGCGTCCTCGGCCGCGTCAACGTCCTCTCGGCCTACCCCTACCCCTCAGCATGCTGTATTACCAGTGATTTCCAAGCTAGGAAAGAAATTGGCGCAAGCCTGCAGCCAAAATAGAATTTTTTCCCTTGTTTTTCAAAGGACAAGCCACACTGCGTGTATTCAATGAATACTACTAAGTTTAATAACTGTGTTGTGGCCCTGCAAATGTGTCAGAGAACTGCAGTGATGCAAAGTTATTCGCTCCAGCAGATCAGGGATTTCCCATGCAGGAAAAAATTTGGCGCAAGCCTGCAGTAAAACGTAGCTGGCTGCGTCTGATTTTTTTTTAACGTTCTGCACGCAGCACACACGTACCCAGAACCCTGAGGACTGTCAGAGGCAGGCAAAATAGAATTTTTTCCCTTTTGTTTAAAAGGAAAGGCCCACTGTGCCTATTCAATGACTAATATAACTGTGTTGCGGCCCTGCAAAAGTGTCACAGAACTTTACTGTTGCAGAGTTATTAACTGTGGCAGAGCAGGTATTTCCCAGGCAGGAAAGAAATTGGCGCAAGCCTGCACTCAACCGTAGCTGGTTGCGTCTGATTTTTTTACGTTCTCCACGCAGCACACACGTACACAGAGCCCTTAGGCCTGACAGAGGCAGGGCAAATATACTTTTTCCCTTTTGTTTAAAAGGAAAAGCCCACTGTGCCTATTCAATGACTAATAACTGTGTTGTGGCCCTGCCTACACAATTCTGTGCCTGTAGTATCAATGCAGGGTGCAATGCTCTGCACCGCCGATTTTGAGAAAGAAAAAAAAAAAAGCAACACAGCTAACAGCAGCCAGCACAGTACTCCACACGGTTAAATGTGGCCCTAGAAAGGACCGTTGAGGTTCTTGAAGGCTACACTCACTCCTAACACTCTCCCTGCCTAAGCACCACTTCTGTCCCTAATGCCGGGTGCAATGCTTTGCACTGCCGATTTTGAGAAAAAAAAAAATTTTCTCCACTGCTAACAGCAGCCTGCACACACGTAGATGTGGCCCTAAGAAGGACCGTTGGGGTTCTTGAAGCCTACACTCACTACAAACACTCTCCCTACAGCAACTCCAATAGAACAGCACTTTCCCTCAGCTAACTCACACGGCATCTGAGGCGAGCCGCGGGAGGGGCCGATTTTTATACTCGGGTGACATCTGATCTCCCCAGCCACTCACAGCAGGGGGGTGGTATAGGGCTGGAACAACACAGGAGGAAGTTGTAATGCCTTCCCTGTCTTTCAATTGGCCAGAAAAGCGCGCTAACGTCTCAGAGATGAAACTGAAAGTAACCCGAACACCGCGTGGTGCTCGTTACGAGTAACGAGCATCCCGAACACGCTAATATTCGCCCGAGCATCAAGCTCGGACGAGTACGTTCGCTCATCTCTACATACTATACTTATTGAAAAAATGACCAAATATTGGATTGACAAGGCAACTGTTAGGTGGATTCACAACTGGCTGAGTGATCGTACTCAAAAAGTGGTCATAAATGGCTGCACATCCAAGTGGAAGAATGTATCGAGTGGGCTACCATAAGGCTCTGTCCTGGGCCCAGTGTTGTTCAACATTTTTATAAATGATCTGGAGAAGGGAATTGATGGGAAATTGATCAAATTTGCTGATGACACAAAGCTAGGAGGGATAGCTAACACTAGGGAAGAGAGGGAGGATTCAAAATGATGTAGAAAAGCTTGCACAATGGGCAGCGACTAACAGAATGGTATTTAACAAGGAGAAATGCAAAGTCCTACATCTGGGCAAGAAAAATGAAAAAAGCACATACAGAATGGGAGGAATTGGGCTAAGCAGCAGCACATGTGAAAAAGAGTTGGGTATACTAATAGATCATAGACTGAACATGAGTCAACAATGTGATGCAGCAGCCAAAAAGGCAAACACAATTCTGGGATGTATTAAGAGAAGCACAGAGTCTAGATCACACGTGAGGTCATTATCCACCTCTACTCTTCCTTAGTCAGACCTCATCTGGAATATTGTGTCCAGTTCTGGCACCCCACTTTAATAAAGACATAGATAAACTGGAGCAAGTTCAAAGAAGAGTTACCAAGATGGTGATAGGTCTGCAAATCATGTCCTATGAAGAATGGTTAAAGGATCTGGGAATGTTTAGCTTGCAAAAAAGAAGGCTGAGAGGAGACTTAATAGCGGTCTACAAATATCTGAAGGGCTGTCACAGTGCAGAGGGATCAGCCCTATTCTCATTTGCACAAGGAAAGACTAGAATCAATGGGATGAAACTGAAAGGGAAGAGACACAAATTAGATATTATAAAAAACTTTTTGACAGTGAGGGTGATCAGGTTACCATGGGAGGTGGCGAGTTCTCCTTCACTGGAAGTGTTCAAAGGCTGGACAAATATCTGTCTGGGATGATTTAGTAAATCCTACACTGAGCAGGGAGTTGGACCCAATAAACCTGGAGGTCCCTTCCAACTCTACCATTCTATGATTCTATGAATGGGCCATCCAGGTACTGGGAACGGAACCCCAGCTGGCTAGGGTTAGAAGACTATAAACCCTGCATCAGTCTACTGGGGAAGGATGGGCACCTCTGCTCTTGCAAAGGGGAACAGTCTTGGCTAGCTACTCAAGTCAGTGAGCCTGCTGAAGAACCTTTGCAAGACATGCAAAAACATATGGCAGAGTTAACCCATAATGTGGCTAACCTGTGCAAAAAAGTGAGCGAATTGGTAAATCAGAGTTTATTGCCACAGCTGGTGGTCCCAGAGCACAGGCTCTCGTCTGCGTCACCATGACTCCTGTGAACCACGACTTTACTGCAGTCACTGTCACAAATATGGCTGCCAAGAGAGCTATTCTTGGGCTTTAAATGGGCACCTTCCAGGAAGGACAACCTCTGGATGGACAAAAAGTAGGTCCTACCGCCTCAAAAGGGATTGCTAAATATATCAGTCCCCATCCAGTTGAAATAGTAACGAAACCTGTGCAGAATATATTATCACCAGAAGATGTGTTAGAATGTGAAGAGGAAAAAGTACAACAGTATACTCAACAGACCAACTCAATGTCCTCCAACCAAGAATGCTGGGTAACTGACTTAGACAGAGGAGATTCCCAGACAGCCGAAGCTCAGATACAAGATGTACGAGATGTAGCCTTAAAGTAAGCACAGTATGGACCTTGGGTGTGTGAAAGGTATTTCGCACACCATCCCCACAAATGGTCATGCTTCGATCAAAGAACGATACCATCGCATACCCGCTTCTTAACAACAAGTAAAAGACATGATAAAGGAAATGAAGGATAATGACATCATCTGAGAAACCTACAGTCCTTGGGCTGCCCCTATTGCTCTTGTGAAAAGAAAAAAAAGATGGTGGCATAAGATTCTGCGTTGACTACTGCAAACCAAGCAACATTACACATAAGGATACATATCCGCTTCCCCGCATTGAAGAATCTCTAACAGCTCTAGGTTCATCCGCCTATTTCTTTACCTTGGATCTCACTATTGGGTATTGGCAAGTACACATGAACGAACTAGACAGAAAAAACAGCTTTCACCACCCTAGTCGGATTATTCAAATTTAATTGCATATGATTTGAACTCTGTAATGCTCCCAGTACTTCCCAAAGGCTCATGGAACGACATCTAGGTCACAAAAATTTTGAATCAGTGCTACTCTATTTGGACGACAACTTGAGTGAAGTCTTTCAAATTCTAGTGAACCATGGCCTTAAATTAAAACCCACCAAGTGTTATCTACTTTCGACACAGGTGCAATATCTGGGTCACATTGTCAGTGCTAATGGTGCATACCATGATCCAGAAAAGACTGGCCCACGACTAAAAGACTAAAAGATGTTCACAGCTTCTTGGGATTTGTAGGCTATTACAGACACTTCATACCCAACTTTGTCCACGTAGCCACTTCTTCACAACAAATCTTGAGAGGACACCAAAAAAAACCCTCACAAAGGACCTATTCCCCATTAACTGGGAGGAAGCTTTAAAGAGAAACTTGGAACGCCCCAACTTTAGCATATCCAGACTATACATTACCCTTTGATCTATACACAGATGCCAGCTTCAAAGGGCTAGATGTTGTACTGAGTCAAGATCAAGAAAGGGAAGGAAAGAATAATTGCTATGCAAGCCGCTCCCTGAAAGGATCTCAACTAGAGATGAGCGAGCACACTCGTCCGAGCTTGATGCTCGTTCGAGTATTAGGGTACTCGAGATGCTCGCTCCTCGAGTTGAGCACCACGCGGTACTCGAGTCAATTGCATTTCCCTTCCCTGCATGTTTAGTGCCATTTTTTAGCCACTAAATATGCATGCAAGGCATTACCACTTACTGCTGTGATGTGCCAGCCCTGTGCACGTCTACAGCAGTGAGTGGTTGGCAGGATCAGGTGACCGGTGAGTACTTAAGCCCCGGACACATGCTGGCAGAGGTTAGGAAAAGAGCTGCACCTGAGATAGGGAAAGTGTTAAAGTAGGGATCCTCTCTTCAAGAACCCAACAGTCCTTCTAAGGCTACTCCTCACTGTGTGCATTACTTTTTTGGCTGGCTGGGAGCAGTAGTGCACCAATTTTTTTTTCCAAGCATCCAGCCCTGTGCAAACCATCTCACCTCTGCCATTGTCTGTTTTCGGTGAATTAGCTGTAATGCTCATCGCTAAACCGTGGGTTAATTGTTGCTGGGCCAGTGCTGAGCATGCGCAGGCATATGATGTCCAAGCACCCCACGAGGTGGAACGAAGGCCATTCACCGCCTCCGGGTCACACCACTGCCTCTTCCCCTGTGCCACAACCTGGCACACAGATCCAGTCCTCCTCCCAGGACGCAGACACGAGCGCCTCCCGGCCTGCACCCACACCCTCACATCCACAGTCCTCCACTCTCTCCAGCAATGTCTCCCAGCGCACCGTTCAGCTGTCGCTAGCGCAAGCGTTGGAGCAAAAGCCAGCGCCACCCACCCGCATACACAATCTTCAAACGTGCACATTGCCAAATTACTCAGCCTGGAGATGCTGCTATACAGGCTGGTGGAAACGGAGGCTTTTTGCAGCATGATGGCGGCGGTGGTTCCTCAGTACTCGGTCCCCAGTCGACACTATTTTTCCCGGTGCGCAGTCCCCGCCCTACACCAGCACATCTCCAGCAACAAAAATGTGCCCTCACCAATGCGGTTACTGGGAATGTCCACTCAATGATGGACACGTCGATAAGTACTGGCGGGCAGGGACACTACATCTCCCTGATGGCACATTGGGTGAACTTGGTGCAGGCTGGGACCGAGTCAGAGCCTGGGATCGCTCACATCCTACCCACACCGAGGATAGCGGGTCATACCTCTATGATGGTTTCTCTGTCATATTATGCCAACTCCTCCAAACCCCCCTCCTCCTCCGCCACCTCCACCTCTCAATTAAGAAGTGTGAGCACGTCACCAGCAGTCGGGAGCTGTTACAGGTTTTGACGGAGCAGACCGATCTTTGGCTTTGACTGCTGAGCCTCCAACCGGGCATGGTTGTGTGTGACAATCACCGTAACCTGGTGGCGGCTCTGCACCTAGGCAGCCTCACACACGTGCCATGCCTGGCCCTTGTCTTCAATCTGGTGGTTCAGAGGTTTCTGAAAAACTACCCCCACTTGTCTGACCTGCTCGGCAAGGTGCGCACATTTCCGCAATTCCACGTGGATGCTGCCACCCTTAGGTCACTGCAACATCACTTCCAGCTGTCAGAGCACCGACTGCTATGCGACATGCCCACGCACTAGAATTCCACGCTGCACATGTTGGCCAGGCTGTACGAGCAGCGTAGAGCAATTGTAGAATACCAGCTGCAACATGGCTGGCGGAGTGGTAGTCAGCCTTCGCAGTTCTTCACAGAGGAGTGGGCATGGATGGCAGACATCTGTCAGGTCCTTGGAAACTTTGAGGAGTCTACACAAATGGTGAGCGGCGATGCGGCCATTATTAGCGTTATCATCCCGCTGCTTTGCCTGCTGAGAATTTCGCTGCTAAGCATAAAGGCCGATGCTTTGCGGTTAGAACAGGAGATGGGGGATGACAGTATGTCACTTGATAGCCAGACCACCCTCTCGTCTGTATCTCTGCGCATTTTGGAGGAGGTGGAGATTGAAGAGACAGCTGGCTACACTGCAGAGGGTACCCATACGGCTTCCCTCTCATCTGTTCAGCATGTATGGGCTGAAGAGGAGGAGGATCATGAAAGTCATCCTCCTAGTGAGGGCAGCGATGTGTTGCGTACTGGGACTTCATGGCTGACTTCATGTTAGGCTGCCTTTCTCATGACCCTCACGTTAGATGCATTCTGGCCAACACGGATTACTGGGTGTACACCCTTCTTGACCCACGGTATAAGGATAACCTTTCCACTCTCATTCCCGAAGAGGAAAGGGGTACGAGAGTGATGCAATACCACAGGGCCCTGGTGGAAAAAGTGATGCTAAAGTTCCCATTTGACAGCACTAGCGGTAGAAGATGTAGTTCAGAGGGCCAACTAGCAGGGGAGGCGCGGGGATCAGGCAGCCTATCCAGAGCACAGGCAGGGAACACTCTCCAAGGCCTTTGCCAGTTTTATGGCTCCCCAGCAAGACTGTGTCACCACTCCCCAGTCAAGGCTGAGTCGTAGGGAGCACTGTAAAAAGGTGGTGAGGGAGTACATAGCCAATTGTACTACCGTCCTCCATGATACCTCTGCTTCATACAACTATTCGGTGTTAAAGCTGGACGAACTTGCGCTGTACGCCCTGGAGGTGCTGGCCTGCCCTGTCGCTAGCATGTTACAAGAGAGGGTGTTTAGTGCTGCTGGGGGGATCATCCATGGATAAGCGTTTCTGCCTGTCAACTGACAGCGCCGACATGCTTACATTGATTAAGATGAACAAATGCTGGATTTCCCCACACTTCTCTTCTCCATCGGTGGAAAGCAGCGGATCCTAAAGATTCTTTTAGCTGCAACAGGAGAAATATGTATTCTCTATCACCCCGGATCTTACTCCTCCTCCTGAAACAGCATGTCATCACGCTGAACTGCCAATTTTTCAGAGGGCCAAAAGGCTGTTAAAACCAATTTTTTTGGAGGGTTTCCTCCAGGCTCTGTTACAAATTAAGCAACAATGAGCTGTATCTTTAAAAAAAATGTTTATGAGCTTCACCTGCCCTTGCGGTTGAGCAATTTTTCAAGGGTAAATTTGTACTCTTGGTACACAAATTTTTCAGGCCCTCGCCTATACTCTTTGCGAACTAATTTTTCCGGCCTTCGCCTACACTCTTAGTAACCAAATTTTTTCAGGTGTTCGCCTATACTCTTGGTACACCAATGTTTCAAGGGTTCGCCTATACTCTTGGTACAGAAATGTTTTAGGGGTTCGCCTATACTCTTGGTACAGAAATGTTTCAGGAGTTCGCCTGTACTATTGCTACAGGAAGGTTTGAGGTGTTCGCCTATACTCTTGCTACAGGAAGGTTTTAGGTGTTCGCCTATACCATTGCTACTGAAATGTTTCAGGGGTTCGCCTATATTCTTGCTACAGAAATGTTTCAGGGGTTCGCCTATACTATTGCTACAGAAAGGTTTGAGGGGTTCGCCTATATTCTTGCTACAGAAAGGTTTGAGGGGTTCGCCTACACTCTTGCTACAGGAAGGTTTGAGGTGTTCGCCTATACTCTTGCTACAGGAAGGTTTGAGGTGTTCGCCTATACCATTGCTACTGAAATGTTTCAGGGGTTCGCCTATATTCTTGCTACAGAAATGTTTCAGGGGTTTGCCTATACTATTGTTACAGAAAGGTTTGAGGGTCTCGCCTATATTCTTGGTACAGAAATGTTTCAGGAATTCGCCTGTACTATTGCTACAGGAAGGTTTGAGGTGTTCGCCTATACTCTTGCTACAGGAAGGTTTGAGGTGTTCGCCTATACCATTGCTACTGAAATGTTTCAGGGGTTCGCCTATACTATTGCTACAGAAAGGTTTGAGGGGTTCGCCTATATTCTTGCTACAGAAAGGTTTGAGGGGTTCGCCTATATTCTTGCTACAGAAAGGTTTGAGGGGTTCGCCTACACCCTTGCTACAGGAAGGTTTGAGGTGTTCGCCTATACTATTGTTACAGAAATGTTTCAGGGGTTCGTCTATACTCTTGCTACAGAAAGATTTGAGGGGTTCGTCAATACTCTTGCTACAGAAAGGTTTGAGGGGTTCGCCTATACTCTTGCTACCGAAATGTTTCAGGGGTTCGCCTATACTATTGCTACAAAAAGGTTTGAGGGGTTTGCCTATACCATTGCTACAGAAATGTTTCAGGGGTTCGCCTATACTATTGCTACTGAAAGGTTTGAGGGGTTCGCCTATACTCTTGCTACAGATATGTTTCAGGAGTCTGCCTATGCAGTGGGTGCACAAAGGTTTCCCAATGCGGTGTTCATCTATCTGACACATACACCGAATGAATTGTGTGGGAACACATAGGTTTTCCATAGCAATGTAACTGATGGCACATTGGGTCACACAAGGTGGAGGCTGGTGATTGGCCTTGGTTGCACTGAGTGTGGTGCTTAGCTAGGATGTGCCAACGTGTGTGCCATGCTGCTTATGGTCTGTCCCAAGTAAATTGTTAGGGGGCAGCAGAATCCTCTACCGCAGCTGTCGTGAGTGACAGCTGCGGTAGGGAATGGAAGAATTCCTCTGTTGCATCTGTCACAAATGTGGCAGATGTAGCAGCAGGGAATTCTTTTAACTAGTGGGGATGAAGGGGGTCACGACAGGACAGGTAAGTATATTTTTTATTTTTTTACACTAAAACTTTTCTTTTTCAGGGAAGGGCTTATATGTAAGCCCTGAAATAGAAAGCAGGGGGCCGGCAGCAGCCGCGGCTCCATCGAGAACAATGCGTGCATTCCCTATTCTGCACGCATGTCCTATCTTTGCAGGCACACACCTGTAAAGCACAGACATCTGAACACACCATAGGGAATGCAGTGTTGCAAATAGAATCGCTTGTGTGAAGCCATCCTTAAGGTACAAAACAGCCTGGTCCTGTAAAGAATCAAGTCATAGACTAGTCTTAGATTTCTTTGTCTGTCTCTGGTACAGCAGCTCAGGAGCCTCTCCGTGGAGTGTCCCGCAGTAGTCAGCTAGCACAGTAGTGAACCATTTGTCCCATTGTTGCGATATCTTGATGGAACGTTCGCCATCTTCATCACTGACCACAGTTGTCGGCAAAGAAATCCAGATGGGAATGAAGGAGGTGGATCTGTAGAGACGTACTGCAGCCAAGTTTCTGATACTGCATCAGCAGATATATGAAATATCTTCAAAACGAGAGCCAATAAATATTCTGCATGGTCATATCCGTGTTCAGCGCACCGAGATACTACAGATTAGGACCTTTTTAAATCAGTAACCATTTCAGTATTGACCAGTGTCACCTGACTTACAGTTCGTTAAAATGTCATTGTATGCAGAAGGGCTTCCACACACTTGCGTTCTTTTTAACTCTGCGATATCATTGTGTGTTTTTAACACGATTGTCAATGGGACTTTCTAATGTTAAAGAGACATCGCACAAAAATCGCCGAGCACAAACTTGCGATGCGTTTTTAACATTAGGAAATCCCATTGACAATCGCGTTAAAAAAAACGCAGCAATATTGCAGCGTAAAAACTGCAAGTGGGTGTGAGCTCTAACTGTGATATATGCTATCTTCAGAATGTGGGGAGTAGAATAATGAAAGGGCCTCATAGCCAGCTGGGGATCTAAGACTTCATCTTAGCCCAACGCTTCCATCCAAAATCATCTATTCTTGCAAGTAGTTTAATTGTTTAATGTAAATGAGCTGTTATAAACCGAGGGTGGTAACCTGTCCCGTGCTTTGGATCATAGTTAAGGTAGAGGATGGCTGTGTTGTAAGTAGGGGGGAACTATAGTGACCAGGAGTGTCCTACAGGGTAGGCAGAGGGTTAATAAGTCCTAGGGACCTTGCTATGAGCCCTTATGGGAACACTGGAGGCGCTCTTCAGGAGAAAAGTCTTTCCATGCATAATGGGTTGAAAGTATTTTGCCTAGCAGCAGCACGCCCGTTGACTGGCTGCCTGCCAGGGAAGGATTTAGCGGATTGGAGGAAATTGGCCATGTGACCCAAGAGGGAGGAGTTGAGTAGCCAGGGAAAAAGCGAGGTGTGATACAGAAAATAAGCCAGCAGTAGGAAAGGAAGAGAGAGGGAGGACAGCAGGGAGCACGGCAAGACAGAGCGGTGCGGAAACAGAGCGGAGTTTTCCTTCAACCAGATCTCCTTGGTCAGAAGTCCAATGAAGAAAAGACACCCGGCACTCAAAATGGGAATAGGTGCCCTTTTTACACAAATTGCCATGTGTATTGGCACTACATAATGTGCCTTTTTCAAGCATATGACATGTAACTAACAAACAGATATATACACACATTAGCAACAATACACTTACGTTTGAGCATCCGTCACATTGCTAGATGTGCTTCCAAAGGTAAACAAGAGCAATAAAGCTTAGTTGAAATCTGGAGCGCAAGTAGCGTTCCATTGAGAGGTCACATGATCTCTTTACGTAGGAGTGTGCTTAGCCCCTCCCCTGTAGATTGCGTCACAGTGCTCCAAGGAGGCAATGTGATGGATGCTCAAACGTACGTGTATGGTTACTAATGTGGGTATATATCTGTTTGTTAGTTACATGTAACATGCTTGAAGAAGGCACATTATTTATTGCCGATACGCGTGGGGATTTGTAATAAAGGAGTGCCTCAGCTGACGGAACGCTGTGTGTTACTGGCTGAAAAGGGTACCTATTCCTGTTTTGAGCGCGGAGTGTCTTTTCTTCATACCATTGAATTATTGAAAGGGCTCCTGGTTACCCATGGAGTCTTCCCCGACTCCAGACGTCTCTCCGGTCCAGTCCGGGTAGTGGAAAAAGGTTACTTCAATTTAATGCCAACATGAATAAGGAGTGTAGGTGGGATTCCCCTAGGTAGGGTTAACCTACCATGCACCAGGTGAGTAAACATTTACCTCTACCACTTTTTTGAATGGAAGATTAATACAAGGCGCTTTTCTCATACTTCTTTCCTTGGTCAGAAGGAGCCTGAGCCAGGGCGGACCTTGTATAAGCTTGATGGAAACCAGCCATCACAACCGTGAGTTTAACTTGTCCCTATACGCTCAGTGGGTCCACAGGTGAGCCGGCATTGTTCCCTTCATTACCCCATAAACAATCTCTCTGCCCGGCAGTCCTTCCCATTCTGCAAGAGAGGGTCAAAGTTTTTATGTATGCCCTTATTATACACAAGGAGTCATTGAAGATTTTATTGCTTGCTGCCGGAAGAGTGTAATTATTGTACTCAGTCCAAAAGTTCCAGTAAACGGTATGCCTTCGATTTTACTGAAGCTCTTTGGACTCGACTCCTCATTTCATCGCTATTTTGCAATTAAAGGACTGGCGTCACACCAAACCTACACCAAGTACAAACTATTCTTACCCAGAACTTTACTGCAATCCCACCTGCTGCTTGAGGCACTACTCTGCCTAGAGTAGCAACCACTCCAGCTGTTCCCTTCCATCTCCTGCTCACGGCACATACTGTATCTGGGGTAAATAATACAAGGCACATCATGTTGTCATCATTACTTTATTATACTGATCATTCCCTTCAGGATTTCTAGCTTCATGATTTCTAACAGTTGGTTCAGCTGTTAACAGGAACTCCAAAGACCTGAACTTCACAGAGCTGAAGATGGACACGTTTTCCAGGTAAGATGATATTCACAAACTGGCCAATCATCCCATAACACTTGAAGGTTTGGGTGGAGCCGCTAGGCATGTCCTTAATCTCGGCACACCTACAATGAGAATAAAAGCAGAGATCAAAGACTTCAAAAACATTCAGTCCCCAAAGTACAACCATTTGTGTAACAAATATCTATCAAGGCAACTACTACAGAGGAGATTTACAATTACAGGGAAAGAAGACATATTAGGACCTGTCTCTACACCCAACTACAACAATCTCTAGTACTTTTATATAGTTATGCTATTTGCACCTTAGTTTTGATGGTAACCCCATGATTACTGGTCATGCTCAAAGTTGGTTGGGCTCTCCAAATATTCTTCTGTAATTATCCTCCCCCAACACAAAATCTAGCCTGCTTCATCTGCTTTACATCTTCCTTATTTGACCCCTAGACTAGATTTTTAACAATTCCTGTTCATAAACAGTAATATAATAAGTTGCAACAGATCTCAGGGGATTCAGTGATTGAGATACTGAAAAGCTTGTCCGGGATATCTTGTAAGGGGAGTTTCAGCAAAAAGAAGAGATTATGCTTTGCCTGACTTTGGCTCACCAGGGAAGATGTTGTACATGTGCACGTTACTGTATGGAGTGATATTGGGAGATTTACCCATCTTTGCATGTCAGCTACTGCCCCTGGTATCAGCCACCTTTCATCTGGGAACTTGGCTAGTTTAAATGCAGATGTTCAAGTATGGACCGGTACAGTAGGGATTTTGATTAATCTGCTCCTTTGGGACTGACCAGGATGCCCTTTGTTCCAAGGTAATGAAGTTAGTAAGTAACTGGAGATACCATTGTCCTCCTGTTCTCACAATACGCATTCCGTAGACTGACTGTCTGAGACATTCAGCTACTGAGATTAGACAAAGAAGCATTAATAACT
Organism: Eleutherodactylus coqui; assembly: GCA_035609135.1. Classification (NCBI taxonomy): domain Eukaryota; kingdom Metazoa; phylum Chordata; class Amphibia; order Anura; family Eleutherodactylidae; genus Eleutherodactylus; species Eleutherodactylus coqui. Next base: position 20,078,262 of record CM069405.1, on the reverse strand, counting down.
AGGATTGAGTCATCTAAGAGGTCTAGCCAGACACCAGTTATATTTTCAGAACTGGGAGGACACCAAGAACACAATGCATCTACTCCAGTTGTTGTGCAGCGGCCAGATCACGTGGAATAACACCGCTGCTGGACTAATAATCCTTTACTTACAGTACTTGATGTCTAATCATTGATGCTATGAAATATGGCAGCCATAGATTCCCTCCTGGAGCCCCTCCTGGGGAAATATGGCTGAAATATTATGTTGGGCTTTCATCCAGAAGATCTGTGCACATCTACTTAATCTCACAGTCCTCATTTAATTTCATTGTCAAATCTTGCTTTCATTACATGGCATATCATCTATAAGATATATTAGGTTATTTGTAAATCAACCCATAAGATATAGACCCCAGAGTTAAGTGATTGGCTCCAAAGTCACCATCAAATGAGGTTGTCTGCTGCTGGAGCTTTGGTGTCCATTATTGTTTTATAACCATGGCCTACTGGAGGAGCCTCTGCTACTCTGCTTGGTCAGTGCAACCCTGATCCCATGGAAGAGATGGTTAAGATATACTGAGCAACCTCTCAGCCATTGGCCCCATCTTCCATAACTCCTGAAATAAGTACAAAAGAAGGAATAGAGGGTGTTGTGGGTATTAGAACACATTCTAGTTGCTCTTGAGGTTCTTTTTGGATTGTAGCCAGAGTGAGGGGATTCAAAAGGGCAATCTCTCTAACTGTTGTGTTGGCTTTCATGTCCTTCTCCCAAGTTGATATCAATGAGGAAGAATACCACTGTAGTCTGGATATAGAAAAGTATGTCAGAATAGCGCCCTGCGAACTGCACACATGATATTAAGTGTGAAGTAAAAACAGACTCACCTGGTGCTTAGTAGATTAACCCTGATGAGGGAAATCCCACCGGCATCCAAAGTACAGGTTTGCATGTAAAAAACCCTTTAGTCCACGAGCCAGGAGATTGGAGAGTCGTCTGGGGCTGGAAGCTACCTGGACCACCAGGAGCTTAGTGAGAAATATAGCCAGCAAGTCAACAAAAGAGCCCCGCGCTCTTGAGACTGGGAGGTATTACCAAAGTGACGGTATACGCTAAGCAATCACTGGAGATATTAATGAATTCATAATAAGCAATTATTTGCTAATGTGTAAAATATAAATTGTATGATGTGAGGATCCTTAATAATGTAGCCGTTTAGGCAATTGATCGTCCGATGCTTGTATTTATATATAAATAGTATATCTATTTAGCCCCTCGTGGCAGAAATTTTAGCATGTTCCTTTGTGCCCCAAGAATGACAACTGATAAAGTTGTTCTGAAATTGGAACGCACGTAGTGTTCCACCACCAGGTCACATGATCCAGTATGTTCTAAGGAGGTAGTTTCTCCCCTTGAATGATGTCACTGGGCAGTGAGGGATGCCGAGACGGACGCCTCATTGTGAGTAATTTAATTGCATATGTATTAGCTTATGGTAAGTGCTGTATTATACTTGAGAAAGGCATTATTGTCAAAATGCCAAAACGCATCGCAATAAAGTGAAGATTCCTGGTACCTCTAGTGATTGCTTACCGCATAACATTACTTTGGTAATATCTCCCAATCCCGAGAGCGCTGGGCTCTTTTATGGATTTGCTAATTGTAGTCTGGATGGACAAGTCCACTCCAAGAGTAGCATGGCTTCATTTCACTTGGACATTGGCTTGAAAGTAAGTGAAACTCACATTTAGAACTCACATTGGAATTCTGTAAACCTAAAACTATATTCACCTTGGGTTATTATTTCCATTATTCTCAGGAAGGTTTCCAACAAGAATAAGGGCACCATTTATCAGCTCTCCACAGCAGTCCCCTCTGTTAGTGATAATTATGTGGGAGATCTTATGAGGTTCCAGTAGGTCCACCTTCCACCAGGCTGAGTCTTCAATGTTAGTGCTGGAACATGAGCCGTGCATAAAATTTGAGTCCACATTTCCATCATTGGCATGGATAGCAGCAGATAGATAGCCCCACAGAACTTCAAAGTAGATAGATGACTGTGTGGCCCGGCCCCGGAGAGCAACATTCTTGTCTGTGGATCACATAAACAAAAAAAAAATCAACTTTTATCGAGTTGATTTAAACTTTTTTCAAAAGTTATACAGACAGACAATTCGCAGTTTTGGCATCTGAGGATCTTCTAGAGTCACGAAAACCCCTACAGAATTAAATTATAACAGTCAATATAAAGTCCTTCTATCAGGGGGTGGAGGGTCTACCTCCTTCACCATCATAAATCCACCTATTCCAAACAAAATGCTGCCACATATAAGCAAATAACAATAACTATATAAAACAAGAAAAGAACAAAAAAAACCCACACCTAAACGAGCCAGGGCTTGAAGGTGTTTAGGCTGTAAGCCATCTAATTTAGTGCTATCGTGCTGTAGTCCAACTTCTTCCCTAAAATCATATTAATCAGCTTTAAAGGGATAGCAGGGGAGGGTATGGGGGCCAGAGAGTCTCTCAGGGTGTCCCAGACCTCGCAGGGGGCACGTAATAGAGGGTTGAACTTACTGCCGTTGTATGTGTGTTTTGAAGGACACCATAAGTCCTCTAAAAAGGTCATACCGTGTGAACCACGCGCTAAAAATTGAAGTAGCTGATCTCTTTTTGGTACCACCAGGTCCATCCAGTAGCTTAATTGGGAAGCTCTGTAAAAGTCATGGACGTTTAGCAGGCCGATTCCCCCTTCTACACTTCTCTTCATCATGAGACTAAACGCCAGCCTCAGTCTCCTCTGTCTCCAAACATAGCTTATGAAGTTTTTGAAAAACCATCTCAGAAGGAAAATAGGTAATATGCGAATTTTATACAGGATTAAGGGCAGAATCTAGCTATTCAGAATATTTTTCCTCCCATGATATTAGGGGAGGTCGTAAGCTCTTAGAAGACTCTTAACCTTTGTCAGCAAGGGAGTGAAATTCATTGCGTAAAGATCATCTAACTTTTTAGTTATTTTAATGGCCAGATAGTCATTTGAGTTTTCCGACCAGGCGAAGAGAGTACTGTCTTTTAAGGCCTTGCTATGTTTCTCGGGGATAAATACATTGAGGATTGTGGACTTCTCAAAATTAATTTTAAAATTAGAGATCGTTCCAAATTTCTCTAAAAGGGATACAAGTCGAGGGAGATCATTCTCCGGGTCTGTGATCAGGAAGACGATGTTGTCCGCAAAAGCATCTGTGTAAATAGAACCTTCCCCCGAAGTTCAGGCCCCGGATCAGGGGGTCCTGTCCAACCCTTTGCAGCAGGGGTTCGAGAGCTAGAATGAAGAGAGTGGGAGGGAGAGGACAGCCCTGGCGGGTCCCATTTTTTATATCAAATGGCGGGGATAACGTCTCATTCACCTTCAGCTTAGCATGAGGGTGTGCATACAATGTACAAATAGCTGAGATAAACTCATTTGGGATATTATAGCGTGATAAAGCCGCTTCCATGTATTGCCAATCCACGATGTCAAAAGCCTTTTCGGCGTCCGTGCTAAGGAGAGCTAGCGGAGTGTTGTGGGACTGCGCATATCGCATTGCGTGAAGTATGCGAAGACAGTTGTCTCTTCCCTCTCTCTCTCTCACAAATCCAGCCTGCTCACAGTCAATCAACTTAGGGATATGTTCTTGGAGCTCAGAAGCCAGTAGTTTCGCCAACAACTTAACATCAAGGTTTATGAGAGAAATTGGTCTATAGCTGCTACAGCTTTCGGGGTCCTTATTTTCCTTGAAAATCAGAGTGATGTGGGCTTCCTGGGACTGTTTCGGGAGCGAAGCGCCCTGCAGAAGAGCGTTGAATAGTTCCGAGAGACGGGGCACAAGCACTGTTTTAAAGGTTCTGTAGTACGTCATAGAAAGCCCATCAGGGCCAGGGCTTTTGCCGGGTGGACAAGAATCTAATAATTTCTCCACTTCGCCATTAGAAACTGGTATACTTAGTGATGAAGCCTCTACCTCGTCCATGCGGGGCAAGCTTAGTGAGTTTAGGAAGAATGAAGTATTGGCTTGTATGTCCTGTTTCTCAGTCTCCGAAGTTGGGAGCTTCCTCAGGTTGTATAGTTGGGAGTAGTACTTCTGAAAGTCCTAGGCAATATCGCTGGAAGAGGTCACTTTAGGTCCTAATTAGGGTTTTATTGAGTTGATAACGTTTTTAGTGTGTGCCTCCTTTATCAGAGCCGTCGTTAATTTACTGCCCCGATTACCCTGGGCGTATACCATTTGCTTAAAATAGAGGTGTTTTCTGTTAAACTTGGATGCCAGAAGGAGATTAAGTTCCTTCCTTAGAACAGTTAGATTATCAATACTGTCTTTCAGTTGGGATATTTTCACACTACGCTCTAATTTTGCTATCTGCGCAAGTTTATCATCAATTGCTTTTTGTTGCAGTTTTTTAACCTTAGAGCCTAGAGCTATAAGGTGACCCCTTATTACGGCTTTGTGGGCCTCCCAGACAATTGGGATCCCAACTTCGCCAGTATCATTTACTTGGAAGTATTCATCCAAGAGCTTTTCTAGCTGTATTTTGTCTTCTAGGGATTCAAACAGGGACGCATTTAGACGCCATATACACTCCTGGGGGGGGGGGGGGGGTGTCTGAAGAGAGCATAAGTCTAAATGTAAAGGAAATGGTCCGAGATGGTCATTAGGTCCACGCTTGAGTTCTCTAGCTGAGACAGAAGAGACGAGAAGAAAAATATGTAGTCCAACCTCTGGTAAGAGGCACGAACCTGGAAACAGTAAATGTAGTCTTTAACTGAGGGATTCAGAGTCCGCCACGCGTCCACTAACCCCAGCTCCTGTAGACGACGGTTAATTTTTCTCAGTTTGACCTGCGAGATCTGGGACTTGCTTGCTGAGGAGTCCAGAAGAGGATTGAGAGTGATATTAAGATCCCCGCCAAGCAAGATCTGGCCCGCCGCGAAATTCTGAAGTAAATCGAGTTGTTTGAGAAGCCAGGGAACCTGATCTGTGTTTGGGGCATACAGATTAGCTAATGTCACCTTGGCATTGTTGAGGGTGCCCTTTATGAAGAGCACCCTACCCTCCTAATCCTTATACTGAACCTCACAGTTGAAGTTAATAGACCTATGGACTAGGATAGAGACCCCTTTGGATGCCGAAATATGTCTCCTGTAGGAAGAAGATCTTGGTACCATACCTCTTTGCGAGGAGCGCCACGTTATGCCTTTTGAAGGGTGAATTGATGCCTCTAACTTTGAATGAGGTGAGTCGTAGACGGTCTCCAGTCTCTGCTCAGGCGAGAGAGGATCAACTTGCAGGATATCTTGCGGAAGAACTATACGGAAAAAGTGTATTATCACTACGGATCAAAGAAATGACACAGTAATGTGAGGGCTCTTGCCCAGGGCTATCTACTAGTCAGGTGGAAAGGGGAAGCCAGTAGGGAAGAAAGGGAGGGAAGGACACAGTAGGAAGTACAAGTACACAAACAGAAATGACAGAAGACACTCAAATCAGATTCTTAGAGTCACTAAAGGAGCCCCCTACGAGAGGGGAACTCACCTCTATTGACAGCGAGATAACGGAGCAATATGGAACTAAGAATTAAACTTAGAACTACACTTGAGCCTACGCTAGCAGGCACGAGTGGGACCTCTGGAACTAGCAGGAGGTAAACACAGAAAATATTTCTTACAGCTTCAACTTCACATTATGGAAGGGCAGGGTGCAGGGAAAGTCCACCATATTCGTGTTTGTTGAGAACATAAACATTTGGACACGTAGAAGACCATAAACATATAAATACGGAAAAGAGGAGGTGGGGAAGATCCCCCCCAATGCGAAGGGACCAATGGCAATCCATTCGGAACCGGCTGTCTCCCTCCAGCTGAGTAAAGGTCAAAGTATAAAAAGTCCAACAACGGAACCTGTAAATGACCACTCGGACCTCATCCAGGAGAACTTGATTAACTCGGATACGACTCGATACAGATCCGCTGAGGGAATTCAGGAGTCAACCCCTGTGGTGTCCTCTTTGTTTCTCTTCTTTTTGCCTCTCGGTGATTTTGTATTCCTCATGGTAGTCCAGTTCTCGGGGGGGGGGGGTGTCAGCTTGGGGAGGGCAGGAAATTCCGGAAGGGGTAACCAGCTTGGGATATCTATAGGCTCTATAGATATGCCGAGAAGACTCTAGCAATCATGGAGGTCCTCAGGAGTGCGGATATTGATTTTCTTTCCTTTGTGTGTTATCCCTAAGCCGAAGGGAAATAGCCATGCATAGTTTATGTTCTTTGCTTTCAGTGCACCAAGGAGCAGTCGTAGGATCCGACGTTTAGCCAAGGTGGTAGGGGCAAAATCCTGAAAAATTTGGAGAGGCACGTCCGCATAGCGGAGATCATTACAGTTCCTGGCAGCGCGTAAAATGGCTAACGCATCAGGGAAGGAGAGGATTTTACATATCTTGTCCCTCAGGGGGTCAGAAGCTGGGGGTGGTGGTCTCAGAGCCCTGTGTATTCTCTCGATTGTAATGGAGGCCATCTTATCTGTCCCCACCTGGGAACTGAAGATTTCAGATGCGACTTTTGGCAGGGCGTCGGCCGCCCAGGATTCTAGGAGCCCCTTGATGAGGACGTTGCATCCCCTATTGCGGTTCTCCAAGTCCTACTGCATAAAAAGGGCTCTATTTATGTTAGTGTGATGATCCCTGAGGACCTGGGCCACTTCAATGGAGTGAGATGTGATGGAGGCAGATAAGGACTCCAGGTCCTCCACCCGGCAGCCCATGTGTTTAATTTCCTCTTTAATCAGGGAGAGGTCTGCCAGGATGGGATGCATGACCTGTTTTAGCAAGTCCTTCATGAAACCCCTGGAGATGGGCTCATCTTCATCTCCCTCAGAGGACGCTCCCTCCTCCCCTGTACCTTACTGAAAGTTCTGCTTCTGTCTCTCACACCATCTTGGAGGCTGCATGCGATGAGGCTCCTCTCCTCTCCTTCAATAAACGCTGCATATCCACCTGTCCTTTCTGCGGTCTGGGGGTCCCCGGCGCCTCTCCCCCCTGTCTCTGCTTGTCTTCACAATCTTTGGCTGAGAATAGCTGCTGTAGAGGTCCATAGAAGTGCTGCTGAGACTGAGCTATCTCCTCAAGCCTCCATCCAGCTCAGCAGTTAGGCTCCGCCCCCCAAAAAGAGAAAGAAAGTCTGCGAAAATTTCAGTTCCGGCCTACTTTGGATCTAAAGGGGTTGTCCAGTTGTAAACTATAGATGGACTATGCATGCTCACTGGGCTGATTCTTGATCAAGTGTGGTATTACACACATTCATTTCAATGGGAACTTGGCCTGCAGTACCAAGCCTGACAACTGCATGGCAACAGAGCTGTCTGCCACCTGCAGGAATCAGCTCAGTGCATGAGTGCACCGACCCAGAGAACAGATGTTTAGCGTGGGTCCTGGACAGTTGACCCCCTCCAATATACTATTGATGGGCTATTTTGTGGATAGCCCAACTATAGTTTACAACTTAGCAATCTCATTAATGGTAACTTTTCTGTTTATGAATGTTGACTAAAAGGTGGCCATAAACATGAGATAGTGGCCAACAGAAAAGGACGATTGGGCCACCATTGCTTGAATAAGTAACACAGGCTATTCATGATGGGCGATGGCAGACTAGTCTACCAAAGACCTGATCCATCCTGTTGGAAAATTTCAGTTATCCATGGCCAAAGTTGGAAGTGTATTGGATGAGCTGCCAAAACCTTGATGATCGTTTGCCATGCTGTTAAAATATATAATGTGAAAGAAGTTAAACTTACCGGCCACCCCACCCCTGCTACTTTCCTTCCTACAATAGCCAGTCCCCACCTGTCTTCACTTCTGGATACATACACTGACACAATGCCAAAAGTCAGTCATGTGACTACTGCAACATGTGACTTCTGCTTGACAAAGACCCCGAGCGGGTCGAAACGTCGCGTCTATGGAGGAATAAACTTGGGTTTGAATTCTTGGACACCTAGAATGCTGTCACTTCTTGTGCATTGATGAAACTACCGCAACAGAACCAGTAACTAGCTTCAACCCGCCCATGACCATCAGGATGTGCACTTGGCTGTGGAGACCAGCCAATGGAGGAATGGGAAGAGCTGGGAAGTGGGGGCAGGTAAGAATTACTTCTTTTATGTCATTACAGTACTGTAGACCTAGGATAACCCTCATTACTGTTGCTGGTGGTATCGTTTGTAAGTAGCATCGTGGCTGATAATTGTCTTTAATGTACAGTTAGCTTTACACTGACTGTTAAATACTGTACCAACTGTACACTACTAACCAATCCCAACTATACACCACCAAACAAACCCAACTGTAGACCACCAACCAATCCTAACTGTACACCACTAACCAATCCCAACTATACACCAACACACAAACACATCTGTAGACCACCAACCAATCCTAACTGTACACCACTAACCAATCCCAACTATACACCACCAAACAAACCCATCTGTAGACCACCAACCAATCCTAACTCTACACCACAAACCAATCCCAACTATACACCACCAAACAAACCCAACTGTAGACCACCAACCAATCCGAACTGTACACTACTAACCAATCCCAACTATACACCACCAAACAAACCCAACTGTAGACCACCAACCAATCCTAACTGTCCACCACTGACCAATCCCAACTGTACACCAACAAACAAACACATCTGTAAACCACCAACCAATCCTAACTGTACACCACTAACCAATCCCAACTATACACCACCAAACAAACCCAACTGTATACTACCAACCAATCCTAACTGTAGACCACAAACCAATCCCAACTATACACCACCAAACAAACTCATCTGTAGACCACCAACCAATCCTAACTGTACACCACTAATTAATCCCAACTATACACCACCAAACAAACTCATCTGTAGACCACCAACCAATCCTAACTGTACACCACTAACCAATCCCAACTGTACACCCCCAAACAAACTCATCTGTAGACTACCAACCAATCCTACCTGTACACCACTAACTAATGCCAACCATCCACTACCAAACAAACCCATATGTAGATCACAAACCAATCCTAACTGTACACCACTAACCAATCCCAACTGTACACCACCAAACAAATCCATCTGTAGACCACCAACCAATCTTAACTGCACACCACTAACCAATCCCAACTGTACACCACCAAACAAACTCATCTGTAGACTACCAATCAATCCTACCTGTACACCACTAATTAATGTCAACCATCCACTACCAAACAAACCCATCTGTAGATCACCAACCAATCCTAACTGTACACCACAAACCAATCCCAACTATACACCCCCAAACAAACTCATCTGTAGATCACCAACCAATCCTAACTGTACACCACTAACTAATTCAACCATCCACCACCAAACAAACCCATCTGTACATCACCAAACAATCCTAACTCTACACCACTAACCAATCCCAACTGTACACCACTAACCAATACCAACTATACACCACCAAACAAACTCATCTATAGACCACCAACCAATCCTAACTGTACACCACTAACTAATCCCAACTGTACACCACCAAACAAACTTATCTGTAGACCACCAACCAATCTTAACTAACAGAGTCATACATGGTTCAGATAGGCTTGATAAAAGCTTGATATATCCCACCAATGTTGATATGATACTTTGACAATGTAATGACTATAGCACCAGCCCAACTTTCTTCGGCCAGCGGATGTGCTCGGCACGCCGGCTGCGAGCCGCGTGCATGCACCGTGCACATCCGCCCGGCCGAAGAAAGAAGATCCGGCAGTGAAGAAGAGAAGAACTGCCCGGTCCGCTGCGTTTAAGTTATTCTTATTTAGGTCTCCCGCGGATCCGGAACGGCTTCCATAGGCTTCAAGAGAAGCCTGCGGGAGCTGTCCCTGCTGGAGACCCGCATGAACATGGAGCATGTCACGTTTTTTTTCATGCTCCATTTTTTTTAAATTCCCTTTTATTGACCATCCTGCATCCCTATGGGGTGCGGATTCGCATGCGGGTGATCTGCTGCGGATTTTAAATCCTATTTTGCCCATGGACATGAGGCCTAAATGGCTAAATAGCAACCCAAAAATATTCAGACCACTGCTTAACAAAACATGTTGATAAAACAGGATTAAACAAAAGGATCTGCATGGATAAGATTGGCGCTGTTTCTATAAATACAACATACTTTTCTTTTCTTTACTAATCGTGCAAATTGTTGGATCCACCCCCTTGTTTTCCTATTATGAGCCCTATAATTGGACTAATTAACTCACAGTTATGAGCAGTAGTTCCGCTGAGCAGCCAGAAGAGAGCGATAGTGAGCAGAGAGTTCATATTGAGAGACGGAATGCGAGGAACCTAAAAACAATGCAGAGACTTACTAAGTGATAAAATTAAAACACACAATGCAAACAAAACCGCTCATAACCTGCACAAACTATAGGGGGCTCCACAGGAGGTCTTGCTGCTGGGACTCCAGCAATCACCTGTAATGTGTGAGAGAAGCTGGCAGACAGTGTTCAATTTCACTGCAGCGCCCCCATAGGGGAAATGCAGTATTACACAGTTCTTGTTAACATCAGTAGGCTCTCCATGTACTGCGCAGACGTGTCGGGTCCTCCAGAGAGATACTCTGTGTAGCTAATCATGCTGATACATGAATATAGGACCTCAGCTTAACCCCTTCCCGCTGCAGCCCTTTGTGTTTTTGTAATCTTCATTTTTTTCTCCTATTAAAAAAATCATAATGTTTTTATTTTTCCGGTGGAAAGGACGGTACAGTGTAAAGGCCGATGGTTTGTCTGTAACCGCACAGGTCATATGGCTCAGTGTTGTCTCCATCATAATTGCCAGCCAGAACTGGATGGCCTGGAGGTTAGTGAGAAGGTCCCTCTAGGCCATCATATTGCTTGGGTATCCTCCTCCAGGCTGGTGCTTCCTGCTGAGATCCTTTGTGATAGTGTGGGCAGCCCCATAAGAGTCCTTCTGGATTGTGGAGCTAGTATTAATTTAATACATCAGGAAACGGTCAAACGTTTAGGCTTAGAGATGAATCCTTTGGATTTTCCCATCCCTGTGTCCGCCATTGATGCTGCTCCACCATCGCAGAGAAGTCTGAGGTTTTGTGTGCCTAACGTCCATTTAAGGATTGGGCTGTTCCACATGGAGATTATAACATTATATGCCATGGAATCCCTCCCTACGCAAGTAGTCTTGGGGTGCCTTGGCTACGCTTACACAACCCAAGAGTGGACTGGGAGAGGGGGGACATTGCGAAATGAATCCCTGGTTGTCTGTCCGGTCGCATTTCTGTTAATATAGCATCAGTGGACTAATTAAGTATTCACTCCTCTACGATTTGGTATTGTTTTAATTGCAAATTAATCTCACCATGTCTGTGCCTATCCATACGTACGTGTGTATATAGATGCATCCCTCTTCAGATCTATACCTGAGGAAGTGGGGATTCATACTTATCGGCTATTGTTTTTCTGTTATCAGCCCGAAGGCTGAAGCATATTATATATATTGTTCTGTTACTACATATGTATTTAACAAATGATATGTAGCTATTATATGCTAACTTTATCTTTCATTAACATCCCATTTATAAACGTAGTCGACTAAAAGATATTTCTCTCTAACAGAAGTAGATCCAGTCTGCTCTTCTATCTATCTAATCCTCCTCTGTGTAATAAGTCTCCCCTACAGGAGCTGAGGAACACAATGTAACTGGATACTAGGGGATTGCAGCGACATCCTCCATTGCCCCGACCCTCTCCCTCTCTGACTTCCTGTAACTTTAATGTACATAACTTGCATAAGTGAAAGTAAACTATACTATCTTTCTTTGTCTGATCTTAAAAGATAAGATGAGCCGATAAGTGTGTTAGCTTTAATTAAGCCTGCCTACTGCATATGTAAACTGCTGGATGTGATGTAATAAGGCAGTCTGAGATTTGTGACACACAGTTCCCATAGACACAGATAAATCTTTGTTCACTTCCTATGTGCCCTGGGTATCACATCAGATGTCGCCTCATGCATCAGGAGAACCCTAAGTAGGTTGGAAAGCTCGCTGTAACATCATCTATTTTTGTTAGCCATTAGAAGGTATCAAATCTACAAGATTACCTGGTTTCTCTTGCTGAGAACAATCACATTTTGCTCAACTGGCTAACACGGTACCAAACTTTTTTCTTTTTACCATTATATACTAATGGAATATGACTGGGTAACACTGACAGGGAAAAGGGATTTTAGTTAACTGTAAGTTTAACTGGAGCAACCAGTGTCAGGTGGCTGCGGCCAAAGCAAATAGGATTATGGGGTGCATCAAAAGAGGTCTAGGGGCACATGATGAAAACATTGTTCTTCCTCTTGAAGGCTGCATTCCCATGAACGTATATCGGCTCGGTTTTCACACCGAGCCGATATACGTCGTTCTCATCTGCGGGGGGGGGGGGGAGGATGGAAGAGCCAGGAGCAGGAACTGAGCTCTCGCCCCCTCTCTGCCTCCTCTCCGCCCCTCTGCACTATTTGCAATGAAAGGGGGTGGGATGGGGCGTGGCTAAGTTCCAAGAATAAGCCCCACCCCCTTTCCGCCTCTCCCCATTGCAAATAGTGCAGTGGGGCGGAGAGGAGGCAGAGAGGGGGCGGGAGCTCAGTTCCTGCTCCTGGCTCTTCCATCCTCCCCCCCCTGCAGATGAGGACGACGTATATCGGCTCGGCATCAAAACCGAGCCGATATACGTTCGTGGGAATGCAGCCTTACATTGTATCATTGATTACTTAATATTAAAAGTTATCCACTAGAAGTCATGTCCTTTCTAACATCAGACTTTATCTTGTTGGCTTTTGAGGCTGCAGACTGGCATTGAGTGCTTTAATTTATTGAGACTTCTACCTACATACAATAGAAGGTAAAGATACATTAGAGTCAATGATGCGACTTACCTGGATTCTTCAGTGGAGGGCGGTCGTTATGTTATGGAGGCTCTTAGTTCTTCTCTCATTACACTTTTCTGTGACTGAAGTGCAGATTATATAGAACGGTGAATGTTCATCTGCATATAAGCTCCGCCCCCTGATAATGATGATTAATTGTCCATGTCAGTTCCGTGTAATAATGCGACTGCCAAGAATGTGAGAAGGCGGGGATGGTTCTCACATGAAGCCGGTCCAGAATTAATTGCTCACCTTTTTTTCTCTTTCAAACCAAACAAGATGCTCAAAACAAGATAATTTCTTACGAAAAGGCATTTAACCCCTTAAAGGGACGCGTCATCAGTTTTCTGTAAACTAAACCCATATCATTAACAGTGTAGTTGCAGACTTTCCCACACTGCCTTTCTTGTACATGTCCATAAAACTTTTTGCAGCAGAGCTCCCCCCCCCCCGTGACGTTGATGATGTAGTTGGTGTCATCCACGCGTCTCGCTGAAATCTCGTGCCTGCCATATGAGATGCCCAGACAAGCTACTCGACTTTGCCCACAAATGGGATGGCTTATCTGCGCGTCCGCCGGGAGCCACCGCACATTGTAGGCACAAGATTTTAGGTAGTTTCAGTGTAGGAAGGATTACAACTACACTATTGTAGCGCTGTTATTGGATTCATTTACAGAGAACTGGTGACAGGTTCCCTTTAACCCCTTAATGCCAAGTTCACATCAGTTAATGCAACAGGACGTAAGCGTACATCCTGCGGGTGACACGGGCTCCGAAGTTATATATACCCAAAAATGGTATAAAAAAAACCTACAGCTCCCCACACAAAAATCATGTCCTCATATGACCATGTCAATGGGAAAGTAAAAAGGTTATGGCTAGAGATGAGCGAGCACCAAAATGCTCGGGTGCTCGTTACTCGAGTCGAAATTTCCGCGATGCTAGAGGGTTCGTTTCGAGTAACGAACCCCATTGAAGTCAATGGGCGACTCGAGCATTTTTGTATATCGCCGATGCTCGCTAAGGTTTTCATATGTGAAAATCGGGGCAATTCAAGAAAGTGATGGAAACGACACAGCAACGGATAGGGCAGGCGAGGGGCTACATGTTGGGCTGCATCTCAAGTTCCCAGGTCCCACTATTAAGCCACAATAGCGGCAAGAGTGGGCCCCCCCCCCAACAATTTTTACTTCTGAAAAACCCTCATTAGCAAGGCATACCTTAGCTAAGCACCACACTACCTCCAACAAAGCACAATCACTGCATGACACTCTGCTGCCACTTCTCCTGGGTTACATGCTGCCCAACCCCCCCCGCACGACCCAGTGTCCACAGCGCACACCAAAGTGTCCCTGCGCAGCCTTCAGCTGCCCTCATGCCACACGCTGGCCTCATAGCCACACCACCCTCATGTCTATTTATAAGTGCGTCTGCCATGAGGAGGAACCGGAGGCACACACTGCAGAGGGTTGGCAGGGCCAGGCAGCGACCCTCTTTAAAAGGGGCGGGGCGATAGCCCATAATGCTGTACAGGAGCAATGAAAAATCCAATCCTGTGCCACCTCCATCAGGAGCTGCACACGTGGGCATAGCAATGGGGAACCCATGTGCCACACACTTTTCATTCTGTCAAGGTGTCGCATAGCTCAATCGACACTGCAAGGGGAAAGCCGTCTGCGCTCTGCCCCCTACCCAAGTCAGTGAGTGTCTTTGTGCCAGACAGGTCAAACACCACAATGGGAACTAAGTTTGCACCAACAGCATAGGTGGGTCCTAGGAAACCCAAGACATGAACCAAAAATTGATCTGACCGGCCAAACATGGCAGACTTGCACCGCGCCCACGACTTAGGCCTCGGCCCACAGCTTCAGCAATCCTAGGCAGGAAGCGGACTTTCACTGCACCCAGGACATAGGCCTCTGCACAAACCCTCAGCAATCGCGGGCCTACAGCGGACTCCAATGCTAGCGTAGCTGTGCATGTTTCATTAGCGCTGTATTGCTCCTGTAGTTTGTCCCAATGCAGTGCCCCGGATAGTAGAGCTAACGTCAGATTAAATACAGGTGGGCTTCGTCCCACACTGCATGCCCCAGTCAGACCGGGGTTTTTTATAAATAGTCACAGGCAGGTACAACTCCGCAATGGGAATTCCGTGTGCACCCACAGCATGGGTGGCTCCCTGGAACCCACCAGCGGTACATAAACAAATCCCATTGCAGTGCCCAGCACAGCTGAGGTAACGTCAGATTAAATGCAGGTGGGCTTCGGCCCACACTGCATGCCCCAGTCAGACTGGGGTTCTTTACAAGTAGACACATGCAGTTACTACTCCGTGTGGACCGACAGCATAGGTGGGTCCCAGGAAGCCACCGGCGGTACATAAATAAAACCCATTGCATTGCCCAGCACAGCTGAGGTAACGTCAGATTAAATGCAGGTGGGCTTCGTCCCACACTGCATGCCCCAGTCAGACCGGGGTTTTTTATAAATAGTCACAGGCAGGTACAACTCCGCAATGGGAATTCCGTGTGAACCCACAGCATGGGTGGCTTCCTGGAACCCACCGGCGGTACATAAACAAATCCCATTGCAGTGCCCAGCACAGCTGAGGTAACGTCAGATTAAATGCAGGTGGGCTTCGGCCCACACTGCATGCCCCAGTCAGACTGGGGTTCTTTATAAGTAGACACATGCAGTTATAACTCCGTGTGGACCGACAGCATAGGTGGGTCCCAGGAAGCCACCGTTGGTACATAAATAAATCCCATTGCATTGCCCAGCACAGCTGAGGTAACGTCAGATTAAATACAGGTGGGCTTCGGCCTACACTGCATGCCCCAGTCTGACCGGGGTTTTTTATAAATAGTCACAGGCAGGTACATCTCCGCAATGGGAATTCCGTGTGAACCCACAGCATGGGTGGCTCCCTGTGTCAGGGTAATAAAATATTCTAAGTACAGCACCAATCAGGCCCACCCCACTTGCCCGCTGCCGGCGATAAGAAGAAAACACCACACAGAGGTCTGGTATCATTCCCCACACGGGACATGGCTCTCAGCTGTGTTTTATTACAGATTACATGAGATCTTATACCCTCTGTCCCATCACCACCAGGGGGTGATGGGCTCATAACCATATATGGGAAGTCCGGATTTCCGGCCTTAGACAGTGAGGCGCCTCTGGCTTGTACAGAAAATCACGTATTTAATTAACTCCAGTGCAAAGAATCACCCACTCAATTCTAAGAAAACGGCCAAGCATGCATTCTCCATGTATGGGAAGTCCGGATTTCCGGCCTGGGACAGTGAAAATTATGTACATAGTGGAACATCTTGATACGGCACTTCTGGGAAAACGGCCAAGTACATGCGGCCTTCATGTCTGGTTCTTCTTTGCTGTGTTTAAGATACATTTTGTTCAAGATACGTTTTTGTCTTCGCCTGGCAAGGCCTCTTGGAATATCTGATGTAAGGCGACATATAAGTTTTTTTCATTTGGAATTGAATAAAACTTGCATATAGGTATAAAACATAAAAAAACCTATGGCAATATATATATATACCCTCACACCTGGAACCCACCGGCAGTACATAAACAAATCCCATTGCAGTGCCCAGCACAGCTGAGGTAACGTCAGATTAAATGCAGGTGGGCTTCGGCCCACACTGCATGCCCCAGTCAGACTGGGGTTCTTTATAAGTAGACACATGCAGTTACAACTCCGTGTGGACCGACAGCATAGGTGGGTCCCAGGAAGCCACCGGCGGTACATAAATAAATCCCATTGCATTACCCAGCACAGCTGAGGTAACGTCCGATTAAATGCAGGTGGGCTTCTGCCCACACTGCATGCCCCAGTCTGACCGGGGCTTTTAATGCATAGACACTGGCAGGTACAAATCCCTAATGTGAAGTCCCTGTGGACCCACAGCATGGGGGGCTCCCTGGAACTCATCGGCGGTACATAAATGTATCCCATTGCAGAGCCCTGCTCAGCAGAGCTAACGTCACATACAATACAGGTGGGCTTCGGCCCACAGTGCATGCCCCAGTCAGACTGGTAATATGTACGTTAACAGTAACCGCGTTGGTGGGAAATAGCCTCGCCACCATCATGTGTTTGGGAAGCCTCCGTTTCCACACCACAGTGACATAGCATTAGCAGCGGTATACTCAGAGCCCAGAATTAGTAACATTTCAGCGGTAGCATTAGGGACAGGCCCCAGTAACATATCACTAGCAGCAGTATAGGGGGAGCACAGTATTAGTTCCATTTCAGTAGAAGTTGCAGTCTAGACAGGCCCCAGTAACATATCACTTGCAGCAGTATAGGGGGAGCACAGTCTTAGTTCCATTTCAGTAATAGTAGCAGTCAAGACAGGCCACAGTAACATTCCCGTTGCAGCAGTTTAGGGAGATAACAGTCTCCTTCACATTTCAGTAGTTGCAGTATAGACAAGGCCCCAGTTACATTTATGTAGCAAAAGTGTAGGCCAACCCCACACACCTTGCTGTAGCATGAGTGCAGGCGAAGCCCATAAAAATTACTAGGATTACACTGTAGGCGAGGGCCCAAAAAATTGGTGTACCAATAGTACTAATGTACCTCAGAAAAATTGCCCATGCCCAACCAAGAGGGCAGGTGAAACCCATTAATCGCTTTGGTTAATGTGGCTTAATTGGTAACTAGGCCAGGAGGCAGCCCAGTTAAAATAAAAATTGGTTCAGGTGCAAGTTTCAACGCTTTAATGAGAATTGAAACGTATAAACATTGTTTACAAAAGTAATATGACTGAGCCTTGTGGGCCTAAGAAAAATTGCCCATTCGGCGTGATTACGTGAGGTTTCAGGAGGAGGAGCAGGAGGAGGAGGAGGATGAATATAATACACAGTGATGAAGCTAAAAGCTCCCCGTTTTTTATGGTGATAGTGAACAATGCTTCCATCTGTGGGTGCAGCCTACGTATTGTTTAGGTACCGCTGCTGTCCGCTGGTGGAGATGAGAAGTCTGGGGAAATCCAGGCTTTGTTCATCTTGATGAGTGTAAGCCTGTCGGCACTGTCGGTTGACAGGCGGGTACACTAATCCGTGATGATTCCCCCAGCCGCACTAAACACCCTCTCTGACAAGACGCTAGCCGCAGGACAAGCAAGCACCTCCAGGGCATACAACGCGAGTTCAGGCCACATGTCCAGCTTCGACACCCAGTAGTTGTAGGGAGCAGAGGCGTCACAGAGGATGGTCGTGCGATCGGCTACGTACTCCCTCACCATCCTTTTACAGTGCTCCCGCCGACTCAGCCTTGACTGGGGAGTGGTGACGCAGTCTTGCTGGGGAGCCATAAAGCTGGCAAAGGCCTTGGAGAGTGTTCCCCTGCCTGCGCTGTACATGCTGCCTGATCTCCGCGCCTCCCCTGCTACCTGGCCCTCGGAACTGCGCCTTCTGCCACTAGCACTGTCGGATGGGAATTTTACCATCAGTTTGTCCGCCAAGGTCCTGTGGTATAGCATCACTCTTGAACCCCTTTCCTCTTCGGGAATGAGAGTGGAAAGGTTCTCCTTATACCGTGGGTCGAGCCGTGTGTACACCCAGTAATCCGTAGTGGCCAGAATGCGTGTAACGTGAGGGTCACGAGAAAGGCATCCTAACATGAAGTCAGCCATGTGTGCCAGGGTACCTGTACGCAACACATGGCTGTCCTCACTAGGAAGATCACTTTCAGGATCCTCCTCCTCCTCCTCCTGCTCCTCAGGCCATACACGCTGAAAGGATGACAGGCAAGCAGCATGGGTACCCTCAGCAGTGGGCCAAGCTGTCTCTTCTCCCTCCTCCTCATGCTCCTCCCCGTCATCCTCCTCCTCAACGCGCTGAGATATAGACATGAGGGTGCTCTGACTATCCAGCGACATACTGTCTTCCCCCGCCTCCGTTTCCGAGCGCAAAGCGTCTGCCTTAATGCTTTGCAGGGAACTTCTTAAGAGGCATAGCAGAGGAATGGTGACGCTTATGATTGCAGCATCCCCGCTCACCATCTGAGTAGACTCCTCAAAGTTTCCAAGGACCAGGCAGATGTCTGCCAACCAGGCCCGCTCTTCTGTAAAGAATTGAGGAGGCTGACTCCCGCCCATGTTGGAGTTGGTATTCCACTATAGCTCTACGCTGCTCATAGAGCCTGGCCAACATGTGGAGCATAGAGTTCCACTGTGTGGGCATGTCGCACAGCAGTCGGTGCACTGGCAGATTAAACCGATGTTGCAGGGTCCGCAGGGTGGCAGCGTCCGTCTTGGACTTGCGGAAATGTGCGCTTAGCCGGCGCACCTTTCCGAGCAGGTCTGACAAGCGTGGGTAGCTTTTCAGAAACCGCTGAACAACCAAATTAAGGACGTGGGCCAGGCATGGCATGTGCGTGAGGCTGCCGAGCTGTAGAGCAGCCATCAGGTTACGGCCGTTGTCACACACGACCATGCCAGGTTGGAGGCTCAGCAGCGAAAGCCAGCGGTCGGTCTGCTCTGTCAGACCCTGCAGCAGTTCGTGGGCCGTGTGCCTCTTCTCTCCTAAGCTGAGTAGTTTCAGCACTGCCTGCTGACGCTTGCCCACCGCTGTGTTGCCACGCCGTGCGACACCGACTGCTGGTGACGTGCTGCTGCTGACACCTCTTGATTGCGAGGTAGAGGTTGCGTTGGAGGAGGAGGAGGAGGAAGGTTTAGTGGAGGTGGCATACACCGCCGCAGATACCAGCACTGATCTGGGGCCTGCAATTCTGGGGGTGGGTAGTACATGAGCGGTCCCAGCCTCCACTAAATTCACCCAATGTGCCGTCAGGGAGATATAGTGGCCCTGCCCGCCTGTGCTTGTCCACGTGTCCGTTGTTAAGTGGACCTTGGCAGTAACCGCGTTGGTAAGGGCGCGTACAATGTTGCGGGAGACGTGGTCATGCAGGGCTGGGACGGCACATCAGGAAAAGTAGTGGCGACTGGGAACCGCCGCCATCATGTTTTTGAAAGCCTCCGTTTCCACAAGCCTATACGGCAGCATCTCCAGGCTGATCAATTTGGCTATGTGCACGTTTAACGCTTGAGCGTGCGGGTGCCTGGCGGCGTACTTGCGCTTGCACTGAAACAGTTGCGCTAGCGACGGCTGGACGCTGCGCTGAGAGACATTACTGGATGGGGCCGAGGACAGCGGAGGTGAGCGTGTGGGTGCAGGCCGGGAGACGGTCGTGCTTGTGTCCTGAGAGGGGGGTTGGATCTCAGTGGCAGGTTGGGGCACAGGGGAAGAGGCAGTGGTGCAAACCAGAGGCGGTGAATGGTCTTCGTCCGACCTTGTGGGGTGCTTGGCCATCATATGCCTGCGCATGCTGGTGGTGGTGGCTCCCCGGCTGATCTTGGCGCGACAAACCTTGCACACCACAGTTCGTCGGTCGTCTGCACTCTCAGTGAAAAACTGCCAGACCTTTGAGCACCTCTGCAGGGTGGCATGGCGTGAGGGGGCGCTTTGGGAAACAGTTGGTGGATTATTCGGTCTGGCCCTGCCTCTACCCCTTGCCACCGCACTGCCTCTTCCAACCTGCCCTGCTGCTGCACTTGCCTCCCCCTCTGAAGACCTGTCCTCAGTAGGCTTAGCAAACCAGATGGGGTCAGTCACCTCATCGTCCAGATGCTCTTCCTCCGAATCCTCTGAGTGCTCCTCCCTCGGACTTACTGCCCTTACTACTACCTCACTGATAGACAACTGTGTCTCATTGTCCTCCTCACCCACTGAAAGCTCTTGAGACAGTTGCCGGAAGTCCCCAGCCTCATCCCTCGGACCCCGGGAACTTTCCAAAGGTTGGGCATCGGTCACGACAAACTCCTCCAGTGGGAGAGGAACCATTGCTGCCCTATCTGGGCAGGGGCCCGAGAACAGTTCCTGGGAGTCTGCCTGCTCCTCAGAATGTGTCATTTTAATGGAGTGAGGAGGCTGGGAGGAAGGAGGAGCAGCAGCCAGAGGATTCAGAGTTGCAGCAGTGGACGGCGTAGAAGACTGGGTGGTCGATAGATTGCTGGATGCACTTTCTGCCATCCATGACAGGACCTGCTCACACTGCTCAGTTTCTAATAAAGGTCTACCGCGTGGACCCATTAATTGTGAGATGAATCTGGGGACCCCAGAAACTTGCCTCTCTCCTAATCCCGCAGCAGTCGGCTGCGATACACCTGGACCAGGAGCTCGGCCTGTGCCCACACCCTGACTTGGGCCTCAGCGTCCTCGCCCGCGTCCACGTCCTCTAGGCCTACCCCTACCCCTCAGCATGGTGTATTACGAGTAGAGCAGAAACAGAACGCTGTAATTAAATGTGCCGCTTATTGGCCTGTGGTTAGAGGCTGACTTTGCTTACGGAACGCACAGCAGAGCCAGGAAACAATTATGCGCAAGCCTGTAGTGAGACGTAGGTGCGTATGACTGAGCTAGTGTAATTCACAGCGCAAAACCAGTCAAGTGGCCAAAGGCCAGTGGTAGGCCTTAAGTATTTTGCTTCAATTTTTTAAAATGGTGAGGTGAAAAACCAGACAGACACCGTATGCAGCGTATATATGTATACTGTTTCCCTCTGGCGGGATGATGGCGATCATGTAACGGAGCGCACAGCAGAGCCAGGAAACAATTATGCGCAAGCCTGCTGTAACGCTTAGCTGGGTATTAATTAGCGACTACTACCCCCAGCAGACACGCAGGAAACTGAAGACGGTCACAGGCAGCCCAAATATAGTATTTTTCCCCAATTTTTTTGAAAAAGCCCACTGCCTATATAGACAGTATATCTGTTTCACTGTACCACTGTCCCTGCCTCACCAGTACTGTCCCTATACTCTGTAAAATGACTGCAGACTGTCTATGTGTCTGTGACTGTCGGGTGTCAGACACCGTATGCAGCGTATATATGTATACTGTTTCCCTCTGGCGGGATGACGGCGATCATGTAACGGAGCGCACAGCAGAGCCATGAAACAATTATGCGCAAGCCTGTAGTGAGACCTAGGTGCGTATGACTGAGCTAGTGTAATTCACAGCACAAAACCAGTCAAGTGGCCAAAGGCCAGTGGTAGGCCTTAAAGGGGTTGTCTCACGCCGAAACGTTTTTTTTTTGTTTTTTTTTCAATAGGCCCCCCGTTCGGCGCGAGACAAACACAAGGGATGGGTTAAAAGAAAAAAAAGTTTAGTACTCACCCGAATCCCCGCTCTGCGGCAACTTCTTACTTACCTTATCAAGATGGCCGCCGGGATCTTCACCCACGATGCACCGCGGGTCTTCTCCCATGGTGCACCGTGGGCTCTGTGCGGTCCATTGCCGATTCCAGCCTCCTGATTGGCTGGAATCGGCACACGTGATGGGGCGGAGCTACGAGGACCAGCTCTCCGGCACGAGCGGCCCCATTCACCACGGAGAAGACCGCACAGCGCAAGCGCGTCTAAAATCGCCAGAAGACGGCGATTTTAGACGGATCCATGGAGACGGGGACGCTAGCAACGGAACAGGTAAGTGAATAACTTCTGTATGGCTCATATAATTAATGCACGATGTACATTATAGAAAGTGCATTAATATGGCCATACAGAAGTATATAACCCCACTTGATTTCATGAGACAACCCCTTTAAGTATTTTGCTTCAATTTTTTTAAATGGTGAGGTGAAAAACCAGACAGACACCGTATGCAGCGTATATATGTATACTGTTTCCCTCTGGCGGGATGACGGCAATCATGTAACGGAGCGCACAGCAGAGCCAGGAAACAATTATGCGCAAGCCTGCTGTAATGCTTAGCTGGGTATTAATTAGCGACTACTACCCCCAGCAGACACGCAGTAACCTGAAGACGGTCACAGGCAACCCAAATATAGTATTTTTCCCCATTTTTTTAAAAAAAAGCCCACTGTCTATATAGACAGTATGTCTCTTTCCCTGTACCACTGTCCCTGCCTCACCAGTACTGCCCCTATACTCTGTACAATGACTGCAGACTGAGGACGCTATGGTCTGCACGCCCGATATACAAAAAAATAATAATTGTGCAACACTGCAGCCTCAACAGTACTGCACACGGTCAGATGTGGCCCTAAGAAGGACCGTTGGGGTTCTTGAAGATGAATATAACACCTAACACTCTCCCTATAGCAGCTACAGCAAGACAGCACTTTCCCTGATCTCTGTCAGAATGCATCAGTAGCGAGCCGCGGGCGAGGCAGATTTTAATACTCGGGTGTCACCTGATCTCCCCAGCCACTCACTGCAGGGGGGTGGTATAGGGCTGGAACGTCACAGGAGGAAGTTGTAATGCCTTCCCTGTCTTTCTATTGGCCAGAAAAGCGCGCAAATTTCTCAGGGAAGGAAATGAAAGTAACTCGAACATCACGTGGTGCTCGCCTCGAGTAACGAGCATCTCGAGTACCCTAATACTCGAACGACTATCAAGCTTGGACGAGTACGCTCGCTCATCTCTAGTTATGGCTTTTAAACAGTGGAGATGACGATCCCCCCAAAATTGTTGTGTCCTTAGCACCAACATAGGCCCTGCCACTAAGGAGTTAAAGATGACCCACCACTTTTTTTGTTTCAATTTTTGGTTATTCCTACCCACTTTCAAAAAGCTATAAGTTGTTTATTTTTCCATTGACGTAGCTGCCTGAGGGCTTGTTGTTTTTGGTGGTGGGGCCATTCGGGACCCTTACATGCCAATCAGGGCATTTAAGAGATTAACAGACCCATGTATCTTCTATGGGGTCTCTGAATAGAGGGGGCCCATTCCTGGTTGGTTTCATCCCCATTTCAATAGATAGCAAGAACCTGCACAGGGATGTGGTCTCCACTGGTACTGATGGAAGGTGAGAACCAGAACTTCGTGTTGAAGTGGATGGATGATGCCTGACTCTATAGTCCCTACTAGAGATCAGCAAGCGTACTTGCTAAGGCAAACTACTCGAGCGAGTAGTGCCTTATGCAAGTACCTGCCCGCTCGTCTCTAAAGATTCGGGTGCCGGTGGGGGGCAAGGGAGAGCGGGGAGGAATGGGGGGGAGATCTCTCTCTCACTCTCTCCCCCCCCCACTCCTCCCTGCTCACTCCCGCAACTCACCGCTCTCCCCCGCTGGCACCCGAATCTTTAGAGATGAGTGGGCAGGTACTCGCATAAGGCACTACTTGCTCAAGTAGTTTGCCTTAGCGAGTACGCTCGCTCATCTCTAGTCCCTACTCTTTCAGATGGGTGGTGTCTCATACCATAGTCCCTTCTCTGTTGGATGGGTGGTGTCTGATGCCATAGTCCCTCCTCTGTTGGATGGGTGGTGTCTGATGCCATAGTCCCTACTCTGTTGGATGGGTGGTGTTGATGCCATAGTCCCTACTCTGTTGGATGGGTGGTGTTGATGCCATAGTCCCTACTCTGTTGGATGGGTGGTGTTGATGCCATAGTCCCTACTCTGTTGGATGGGTGGTGTCTGATGCCATAGTCCCTTCTCTGTTGGATAGGTGGTGTCTGATGCCATAGTCCCTACTCTGTTGGATGGGTGGTGTCTGATGCCATAGTCCCTTCTCTGTTGGATAGGTGGTGTCTGATGCCATAGTCCCTACTCTGTTGGAAGGGTGGTGTCTGATGCCATAGTCCCTACTCTGTTGGATGGGTGGTGTCTGATGCCATAGTCCCTACTTTGTTGGATGGGTGGTGTCTGATGCCATAGTCCCTACTCTGTTGGATGGGTGATGTCTGAATTCTTGGTGTGTGTGTGTGCGGTGGAGCCGGGGAAATCTCCTGAGTGTTCTGCACTGAGCAAAGCCCATCATCTTTGGATATGTGTTTAAGGAATTAATTTGTTACCCTGAGCTGAGAATAAGGGTGGATTCATCTCCTGAACCTTCATCTGATCCGTGACATAAGATATAAAAACAATTCCTGCGATGATTTGTTTTTATACCTTATGTCCTGTATTTCTACGACCGAGGTCTTGTACTCTGGGCTCCTCCTCCTCCGACGCTCTCCATGGACTTCGGGAGCAGTATAAGGACTAGGTGCATGTAGCAGCATCCTAGTGAAGACCTACCTGGAGGATTGGTGTGGGAACTTGTCAGGAAGACGGGTCACCCACACCGGTTGAGTCCATCTCGTATTTGTTCCCGTTTTACCCTTTAGAGCTATTCATGTTTGCAGCGTGGCCGCATGTATCTATCCTTGTTTCTAGCTGATCCTTGGATCGTGTCGAAGCAGATGATGCGGTTTCTGAAGAATTGTTTACTGATAATTATGGATGCAATGAAGCATCTTATTACGAG
Source organism: Eleutherodactylus coqui (assembly GCA_035609135.1). Lineage (NCBI taxonomy): Eukaryota > Metazoa > Chordata > Amphibia > Anura > Eleutherodactylidae > Eleutherodactylus > Eleutherodactylus coqui. The sequence continues at coordinate 20,052,971 of CM069405.1, read as the reverse complement.
GAAGGAAGTGTGATTGTAATATTATTTGAGCCAGGGCAAATTTAGTGAGAAGCTGCAATTAATTATCGGACAATTAATTATCACAAACACGGAGCTTATCTTTATGGAATCTCAATAGGGAATTCACAAGAATTAGGAGAGATATAAGAACATCATGTGACGACATGTTTAATGCTGGCAAGCCTTCTCTTACTTTCTACAATCCAGTACACATGTACTGCAGTGTGTTATGTAAGCGATTATGGCATCGCAGGTTCAAATTTCCTACAGGGACATAACAAATGTAAGAAAAAAAAATAGTAAAAAAAATAAATGTGGAAAAAAGTCAATCTTTTTTGTGCACTGTCCCCTGTTTTGCTTAAAAAAAAAAGTTTGATATTGCCGGATCCATAAGGACTAGAGATGAGCGAGCATGTTTGTTCGAGCAGTAGCCTGCTCGATGTACTCGTTACTTGAGCCGAGCACCACGCGGGGCTCGAGAAAATTTTATCTCCCCTCCCCGCATGTTTAGCACCATTTTTTTAGCCAATAAACATGCAGGGAAGGCTTTACCACTTCCTGTTGTGACGTACTAACCCTGTACACATCCATAGCAGTGACTGGCTGGGCTGATCAGGTGACCTCCGAGTATAAACACTCTGGTCACCCACGGCTCTCCTCACATGTATGCTGCATGAGCTGAGGGATAGAGCTGCTGCTATAGGGAAAGCGATAGTGTACTGTACAGGTTGTGGTTAGGCAGGGATCCTTGCTCCAAGAACCAAACAGTCCTTTCTAGGACTAGTATTCCTCTCATTGTGTGCATCAGCAGTTTGGCTGGCTGGGACCAGTAGTGCACACAAATTTTTTCTCAAGCATCCCGGCTGTATACTGCATACGGTTACCGGTTTTATGCAGTATACTGCTAGTGGTGTACACAATAGAGAATAGGGAGATGGAATAAATCCTCCACAGTGCCACTTACTGAAAGGCAGCATTCCTTCAAGCCAAAGTCAGACTTTTTATACAAGCCTTGTTACAATGACTGGGAATTACAAGCAAAGCCAAACTCCATGTACATACAGCTGTTTCAGGGTTTTTGCTACTGTACACTGGTCCCCAGCCGCCACTATTTTTCCCGCTGCACTGTCCGTGCCATACACCAGCATGTCTCACGGAACATAAACCGTGCCCTCACCAACGTGGTTACTGGGAAGGTCCTCTTAACCACCGACACGTGGACAAGTGCTGGCGGGCAGGGACACTACATCTCCCTGATGGAACATAGGGTTAACCTTGTGGAGGCTGGGACCGAGTCTGACCCTGGGTCCGCTCACTAACCACACCGAGGATTGCGGGTCCTACCTCGGTCATGATTTCTCTGGCTTATTATGCCACCTCCTCCACCTCAATTACCATGTGTGAGCCCGTGGCCTTCAGTCAGTAGTTCGAGGCGCTGCAGCACTGCTGTGGGAAAGCGTCAGCAGGCTGTGCTGAAATTCCTCAGCTTAGGTGACAAGAGGCACACCGCCCAAGAGCTGTTACAGGGTTTGACGGAGCAGACAGATCTGTGGCTTTTGCCAATGAACCACCAACCAGGCATGGTCGTGTGTGACAATGGACGTAGCCTGGTGGCGGCTCTGCAGCTTGGCAGACCAACACACGTGCCATACCTGGCCCACGTGTTCAATCTTGTGGTTCAGCGCTTTCTTAAAAACTACCCCAATTTGTGTGACCTGCTCAGCAAGGTGAGTCGCGTGTGCGCACATTTCCGAAAGCCCACCACAGATGCTGCCACCCTTAGGACACTGCAACATCGCTTCCAGCTGCCAGTGCACCGACCATTGTGCGACGTGCCCACGCGCTGGAATTCAACATTGCACATGTTGGCCAGCATGTTTACGAGCAGCGTAGAGACATTGTTGAATACCAGCTGCAACAGGGCCGTCGGAGTGGTAGTCAGCCTCCACAGTTCTTCGCAGAGGAGTGGGCATGGATGTTTGACATCTGTCAGGTCTTAGGAAACTTTGAGGAGTCTACACAAATGGTGAGCGGTGATGCGGCCATTATCAGCATAACCATCCCGCTACTTTGCCTGCTTAGAGGGTCGCTGCTAAGCATTAAGGCTGACACTTTGTGGATAGAACAGGAGATGGGGGATTACATTACGTTGCTTGATAGCCAGACCACCCTCAGGTCTGTTTCTCAGAGCGTATTGGAGGAGGAGGGGGAAGATACTGCTGCCCACACTGCAGAGGGTACCCATTCTACTTAGTTCACATCTGTTCAGCGTGTATGGGCTGAAGAGGAGGAGACTGAGTCATCCTTCGAGTGAGGAAAGTGATGTGTTGCGTACTGGGACTCTGGCACACATAGCCGACCATATCAACGTCCTCCGTGATCCCTCTGCTACATACAACTATGGGGTGTCAAAGCTGGACACGTGACATGAACTTGTGCTGTACGCCTTGGAGGTGCTTGCCTGCCCTGCCACTAGCATGTTATCAGAGAGGGTGTTTAGTGCTGCTGGGGGGATTATCACGGATAAGCGTACCCGCCTGTCAACTGACAGCGCCGACAGGCTTACACTCATTAAGATGAACAAAGCCTGGATTTTCCCTGACTTCTCTTCTCCGCCGGTGGAAAGCAGCGTACCATAAAAATTCTTTAAGCTGGAACAGGAGAACCATGCACCCTCTATCACCCCAAAAAAGGGAAGAAGTAGCTTGGTATATCCTTCTCTGATCTTCCTCCTCCTCCTAAACCAGCATGTCAGCACGCAGAACAACCAATTCTTCAGAGGGCCAAAAGGCTCTGTAAAACATTTTTTTTTCCGGAGGGCTGTCCCCAGGCTCTGTTAGCAAATTAAGCAAGTACGAGCTCTATGGTAAAAAAAAAAAATCTGGGTTTCACTTGAACTCTGGGTAAACACATTTTTTAGGGGTTTGTCTATACTCTTGGTACAGAAATGTTTCAGGGGTTCGCCTATACTCTTGGTAAACAAATGTTTCAGGGGTCTGCCTATACGCTTGGTACACAAATCTTTCAGGGGTCTGCCTATACTATTGGTACACAAATGTTTCAGAGGTCCGCCTATACTCTTGGTATACAAATGTTTTAGGGGTTTGCCTATACTCTTGGTGTACAAATGTTTCAGGCTTTCACCTATACTCTTGGTATACAAATGTTTTGGGGGTTTGCCTATACTCTTGGTATACAAATATTTCAGGGGTTCACCTGCACTCTGGGTACAAAAATCTTTTGTTGTAGAATGGGTAGTTGAATTGTGCAGATGGTTAGAAGTACTGGCATCTGAGTCCCCTTATGGCCTGACAATTTTGTGACGGAGGTGGGATGGGATTGCAATTCTGCTCAGCACTGTATAACAAGACAGAACTCATTGCACACTTTCTGTTTTTGGATTTAAGCCAATGTAAAATATCCTGAGCGGTAAACAGATGGTTTGGGTCTGATAAACGAACGCATCCCTCGGGGTCAGCGCTGATCGGCATTTACAATCTGCTCCAGATCTGTTGCGCAGCGCGGGGTCCTGCTTTGGCCACTAAAATTTCTTCCTGTGTCCCATCGCGAGAAAATTGCACAATTTTGTCGCCCGTGTGAAAGCGGCCGTACTGTTACGGTGTGCTAACAGCAACAGATAGTCGAACCAGGGTGGCATCTCCTGGTCAGCCTCGTCCACGTGATCAAGCCTTTGGCACAGTGGAAAGCCTCTGCCCTGTTGCTGCAGAAGGCTCCTTCAGTGTCATCTGTTGGGAATTCCTTAATGGTCCCTTTCTCTCTTCCCAACTTCAATATTTCCTATTGTGAATGGACTGATTTGTCGACAGAGACGTGTGCCCCCTGACTGGCCAATCAGCCATTACTAGAGTGTATATATATTCCTGCCATGCCCTCTAATGGGTGTGGGTCATTTTTCTTTGCTGTGTACATACATGTTGTGTGAGATGTTTGTATTCCTTCATATGGGTGATGTCTAACGCCTTAGTCCCTGTCTGTCCATATGGTTGTTGGCGTGCATGCATGTTGGCTGAAAACTTATTAGTTGGGTGAGTTGTTGGATGCCAGAGTCAAGGCAAGTCCTGCCTGTTCCTCCACTCTCCATGAAGATGCTCCAGACACCTTATTCCTCTAGTCCACATATTCTGCGGGACCCTGCTTCCTTACCCTTTTGTCAGGTGTGCATCTGGACATCGGATGACCCTACTCCATGTGATAGGTGGTCTGGGTATTAGTGTATCTTGATGCCACCAGGAAGTCCTGGTGGAGTCAAGATTGACAGGGGGGACGCCCCCTGTACCTGATTGGCTGCACAGCATCATGGCCTGCAGGTCCTGGGAGCCCACAAAGCAGACATGAGGGAAAAAAAGGGGGCCCAATAAGAAGCATAGATTGCCCTGGAGGCTCTTTGGCAGCGTAGGCACAGAAGGTCGCCCCTCTTTCCCAGCGATGCCACTGTCACATATTGGCTGCCAGCACGGAGGCAACAGTGGTCGCTGCCTGTGGCACTGTGTCCCCTTTCCTCCCTGGCCCGGTACAGTTACAGCCTGTGCTTGGGACAGAGGGCTGATCCTGCGCTCAGGCGGGACAAATCCGCTGTGCCAGCTGGTGGTGTGGACTCAACAGGCAGCCGAAACGCTGCAGAAAGCCTGTGTCCGGGAGTGTGGCCTGATCCGGTACTCTGCCGTCAGATGTTCCGCAACACCCGACGGTGACAGTCCTGCCCAGCGGTGACAGTCCTGCCGCTGGGGAGAGAAGGCCAGCGGTAATGAGCAGGAGCGCGGAAGGGGACACAAGTGACACGGATCTCGGCGATCAGCGGCAAAGGTGAGAGAAGGGAGACGGCCGGGGAACAGAAAACTGCAGCACGGGGAGCCTGGGAGAGTTAGTGAAGCAGCGGGGAGGACAGGAGCAGGAAGACAGGGACATTAATACTTAGTGCAGCAGTGGGGAGGACAGAATCAGGCGCCTGGGTATATTCATACTGAGCCTCCAGGACCTGCTGTGCAGCTACCTCGCCAGCCAATCAGGGTCAGGGGGCGTCACCGGACAGTCACTGCTCTCTGCAGCTCTACTAGATGGTGGCGTCAAAATACACTAATACCGGTGGTCTGACTCTATAGTAACTATGCCCGTCGCATGGGTGAAATCTGACTCCATAGTCCCAATCCCTGTTGGATGGGTGAAGTTTGATTTCATAGTCCCTATGCCTGTCGGAAGGGTGAAATCTGACTCCATAGTCCCTATACCCATCACATGGGTGAAATCTGACTCCATAGTTTCTATCCCCGTTGGATGGGTGATGTCTTGAGGGGGTTGTAGAATCTCTTAAGTGCTCTGAGCTCAGCAAAGTGCATTGTCTTTGCATATGAATTTAAGGGATGAATTTGGGTCTTTTTAAAAAAATTTTACCATGAGAACAAGGGCGGATTCATATACTAAATTTCATCTGATCCTTGGATCGTGTTGAAGGCGCGGACGCGGTTTCTGAAGAATTGTTTGCTGATAATTATGGATGCAATGAAGCATCTTATTCCAAGGAATGAAGTGTGATTGTCATATTATAATAATTATAATTGGTGAGAAGATACAATTATTTATCGGACAATTAATTATCACTTATGCAAACACAGAGCTTGTCTTTATGAAATCTCAATAAGAAATTCACAAGAAGTATAAGAGATATAAGAACATCAGGTGAGACCGATAGAATTTGTGTATATTTATTAAAAGTGCCAAAATTGGGACCATTTTGGGAAAAAAAAATTTTTTCACATTTTCAACGGTAATATCTCAAATATGTGCAAACATACTGTACAAATTTTTACTAAGATATCTATTTCCATCTGTTTATTTTATTCTGGGGTACATTTAAAAAAATTCAGTTCTTTTTTAACCATTTAGGAGACATACAAATTTAATATTACTTCTCAACATTTTGAGGAACACTTTGTTTTCCTGCACCAAGCCAAGATTGCAAAGGCTCATGGGTGTCAGAATGATAGATACCCCCACAAATGACTGCATTGTCACGTCCGTGTGGTCTAATAAGCACAGGGCCCACACAAACGTGCCTGAGACAGATGGGGAACACAAGGAACTACCACAGACTTACACCTCTCCCTATCTTCTACTAAGGTTCGTGACACAGACCTACCAGAGCGGGGACATCGCCCCTATAAAGAGCGGACCAGCGGTCTTCGAATGTGGGCCCTTGCTGCTCCTAGGAACCACGCACCCAGGATAGGACACATAAACATGCCACCACGAACAGAGATAGCTGGACAGAGTAAGCTGACACACAGAGCCAGAATCTCACCGTGTAGCAGCCAAAATGCAACCACTAGTAGCAGATGTAAAGCTATAAATGCCAGGTGTTAGTTGACATTTTGATCAAAACATGGAAGCTAGTGGGCCACGTCACAGCTGCTGGTTACACTGCTAGTCCCTACACTAACCAGGAGTCCAGTGACACCAGCCTTTCTTGCAGCCACCATGCATAGAACCTGTTCACACCACAAACAGAGACGGAATGAGCACCGAACAGGACTGTCCACACCTGATGTCTGGCCACCTGCACAGACACTGGACAAGACACATATACAGGCACTAGCTGATATACCCGGCTTCGCCCGAGTTAATTTGATACTGGTGTTTATCTGGTGTTCACACGGAAAATCTTATGAAGTCGTGGTTACTTTAGAGATACCGGGAAAACAATACTATTTTGCATGGTTCTTTGCGTTACCTAGGAAACACCACGTGGAGGTAACCATGCGACGTTTCCTTTACATAAAATGACATTGGGAAGTGAGAGAATTAGATTACATACATAAAAATTTGGACGCTAATTCTTTTGCACTTAGAATTGAATAATCGAATTGGGACCCATTAACTTTTCCTATTTATGACATAATCAATGCTCGTGCCAAATTTCAAGTTTCTACAACATCGGGAAGTTGGAGAATTAGTAGCGAGTCAGTCAGTCAGTCAGTGAGTCAGTGAGGGTTTTCGTCTTTATATATATAGATGCAAGACTACAAACCCTAGAGAGAAGGGATACAGCTACCCAGACTCGTGGGGATTGGCTGGCAGGAGGAACTGCCCTAATATTATGTCCATATTGTTAGTGTAATATATATATATATATATATATATATATATATATATATATATATTACATCAGCCTAGGCAAACACACACACGCACACACACATATATATATGTATATATACCTTCATAGGGGATGACTATCCGTTAAATGGTTAACTAGTTCAATATTATACACTGGTATGTGCAAGCAGCATGTTGTATCTGCCTACACATGTTTCTCACAGAAGCAGTTGTGAGAAACTGCTCATTTACAGATAACATTATGTCTCTGTGCATTCTTTCACTTTTGATACTTTAGTAACGTGAATTACCATATTACTGTATTCACCAATCCTGTATGAGCCCAATAACTCCTATTTTGTCTTGTAATGTTTGTCCGTAAAAGCGGTTTAATACAGAGCATTGTGTCAATCTGTTACCTTTTGTGCACAAAACGTCTTAATAACTAATTTGGCCCACACAGTGAACTCGGAGGAGCCCTCTCGGCTCTGACAACAGTACGCACAACGTGGCCCAAACCGAAAGGAGCAGCCGGTGGCTTTCAGAACAGAAATTCTGCTTAAAGATGCGTTATAGGCCCCATTACACACTTGTAGAGCCCTTGAGTGGCCAAATCGACAGAAACATCCCATAAATGACCACATTTTGAAAACTAGACCCCTTAACGAATTTATCTAGGGGTGTACTGTGTATTTTGACTGCAAAGTTCTTGAATTAATGTAAGCAAAGCAGAAGAAAAAAATTACCATTTTCATTTTTTTGGCAATTGTGTCATTTTAAAAACAGTTTTTTTTGTACAGCACACATATGAATGAGGACTTTCACCCCAACATGGATCCCCTGGTCTGTCCTGTGTTCAGAAACATACCCATTTGATTTCAGGGCACAACTGAATAAATTTCTGGCCCCGTTGCTCACTTGTGCAGAAAAAATTGACTCCCTAAAACCCTTACCCCCCCCCCCCCCCCCTCCGATGGCTTTTTGGCATTCCCTAAATCTGACATAACAGTAATAATATAAACTGTGTGGTATATCTGCAAATAGGGGTAGTTACGGAGGCCTGGGTGGGATGGGCACATGGAGCAATAAAACCAGGTTTCCCTCCTCCTTGCTTCCTGCAAACCCGGCACTTTTACGGGGGGTATTTCTTGACCTCAGCAGCCGGGAAGGCGTACAAGAAGCTGTTCCTGGGATTGCAGTACGGGGAGCGTTCCCGGGGACTTCTTTTAAATTACGTAGGCATTACAGTCAGCAATCTAAATAGGATCCCAGCTCTAAGCCCGGCTGTGGCCCTGCATACGGCCACGTAATGTACTGCGCATAACTGCGTACTCACACGGGCCGTCATGCGCAGTACACCTTTGTTGTTTGTTTCCTACGCCTTAGCCTAGCGATGACATGCGCACCCACAAGGTAGTTGCGTATGGACTACGGGTATATTCCCTACCATGGACACAATGGGCTCTATGTCATAGATATCCTCTGTAAAATAGAACATGCATTCTGTTTTCTGTAAGCGGATTACGTAATTCTGACCCGCTAATGTGAGCAGAATTGTATAATCCAATGCATTTGATTGAACTGCGTATTACCACGGATCCAACACATGCAGAATCCACAATTCCTATCCGGTTGTGTGAGACCGGCCTAAGGCAGATCGCTACCTTTTTATCATGTGACCGGGGACCGCTCAACGAGGCCATTGCTTACTGCTCCAACCATTGGTAGCCGGGAGTAAGTGTAGTGGCCCCCACATCACTTGTTTGGTTACCTCACGTGGAACGTCTGTGTGTGTCTATGTGTGTATTTCTGTGTATGGAGTTCAGTGTTACCTAACTTGTATCTATCTGTGCCCCTGTCATCCTAACCTGCTCTGTGTCTTGTGAATGGTTTGTGTCTGATTGATTAGTTGGTGGATTTAGTCACAAGAGACAGAGACAAGATGTAGTAAGAAAGAAAGAACGCAAGATAAAAAGCTTTGGCTCAGACCAGCCCGTCTGTGCCAAGCCAAAGTCAATGCCAGCCTACTGTATAGGTTGAGATCCCTCCAGGAACATAGTGGAATGAAAAGTCATGGAGACAGCTGTTGGAGAGTCTTTCTCCTCCCTGCATAAGTTGAAATAAGAATCAGGGCAGACCCGGTGGAAACTGGAAGGAGGGCAGGCCTAGGCATCATGAGTGTAAGTTTTTCAAATGTGCATCCAGAATAAAGTAAACAGATGGAAATATATATCTAAAATTTGTACTCATGAGAGAGGGAATTAAAGAATCAATGTTTGTTACCCTTGCTGTCAGGAGAACTACTAAAGTGACTGTGATTGAAAGTCTCCAAAATGTGAACTGTGTTAACCTTTCAAATGTTGAGTAAACTGTGTACTTTCAGTTTACCCTAAACTACATAGACTAATCTCAATTATTTCATCACAGCGAGCACCGGTTCCCTCAGAAAAGGTACTGGCATCACATAGAACTTTTACTATAGTGGTCATCGATCATCGTTTGTGTGAGCCGTCTGCTGAGTTTGATCAAACCGCTTGGGTTGCATCTGCCAATTCCAGTTCGCTGCACAAGGAGATTTTAAATTTTCCGGGCCACCCTCGACTCCTATGCATGTGTCCATAATTTTGCCAGCGGGCGACTGCACAGAAACTTTTGTGCAAGCACTTGCCATTTTGGGGTACAGTCCGTGGATAAATCTGGGGTCCTTAGGTACGTAATTTCCTCTCCGCACATGTGAGGGGCAATGAAACGTAAACTTTTTTTTCTTTTTTTTTTTTTTTTTTACACTTTTTTTTACTTTTACATGATCGCCATTATCCATTGTATATGGGTAACAGTGATCCTACGGTTCCCGGTGACATCCCCCTGCTCTCGGCTACTAATACTAACCAGGAGCGGGGTGATTTTAAATTTCCCGGGCCTCCCGGCCTTCTGTGCATGTGCATGATGTATTACATCTGGTATGCATTTGCAGAAGCCGACATCAGAATGCCGCGGAACATTGCAGAGAACAGCTTAAGTACTCTCAGCTCCCCTCATGGATCTGATCGGTAAGGGGAGCTGGAACTTAAACTTTTTTAAACTTTTATGCACTCTCCGTTATCTGATGGATAACGGCAATCGTGTGATCGGGGGCACTCACTGGGGCCCCCTATGACAGCTTTCACCCTCACAGACCCGAGGGCCTTAGTCCACAGTCAGGTGTATTGGCAGTTGTTAATGGGTTAATTACAATTGTTGCACACTGTATATGGAACTGGACATTAGAGTCTCAATAGCAGATCCATCAGTGTGCTGAACTGAGGACTTGGTTTCCCTCTGATCTCTCCTCTCCTGCACATTCTTTTTCACAACATAGTTTGTCGTTGCCCGTACAGTTCAGTGACATCATGTATTGTGCCTGTGGTCTGTTTACGTAGACTTCTATCAGCCTCTGTTAGTGACGACCTGTCATGGAAGGTCTCTGTACATGGATGATAATGGCCATGAAAAAACAAAATATAATTTCACGCACCTGCATACGATAAGCGCTATTATTTCACATGCTCACTTTAGAATACTCTTTAGTACAAGGTTATTTACTTTCCTGGGGCAGAGCAGTGTTCCTGCAAAGTTATAATCTCTGCTTATGGCCTCATGTCCAGGAGCGGATTGGATTATCTCATGTGAGAACCTGCAGCGGAATCCGACCATGCCTGCTGCCAGCCACTCTGCATACCTGTCCGGATCTTCTTGTGGATATGTGCGGGTGTGCCGGCTGGCACACATGCGCTGTAGATATTTTATTTTTTAAATCTCTTTCCTGCAGAATCCGCATCCTGGCCGCAATTCCATTGTGAACAGGCCGCGGATCGGACAGCTTCCATTGACTTTAATGGAAGCCGTCCATGTAGGAACTGCAGTAAAATGGAGCATGCTGCGATTCATTTTCCAGACGAAAAGGTCAGCAAATCAAATCTGCATGCTTAAATTCAGCTACGGGCACCCATGTCTCCCTATGGGTGGCTAGAATTGCGGATCGTCCGTGCGGGTGCCCTGCACAGATTCCGCTATTCAAATTTGCCCATGGACATTAGGCCTAAATGTTCCCAAGAAGGACTTTTGGTTTTGGGTTCGGTACTGATTACATGTAAGCTCAATGCCAGGAAGCAGCTGTCCCTGTATTTCTCTGCTATCCAAGTCTGCAAAGAAATGGCTCGATCCTCACAGATATGGGATGTCTTTCAGTGTTACTCCTTAGCTAACCTGTTCAGAGTAGGAAGCATAAAAGAGACATTAAGTTCATAACTAGAGATGAGCAAACATTAAAATGCTCGGGTGCTCGTTGCTCGAGTCGAGGTTGCAGCAAGGCACACGCGCGGGCACATCTTAGCTAGGTGCAACGAAGGCTAATCACCGCCCCCCGGGTGACACCACTGCCTCTTCTCCTGTGTTACATGCTGGCATTGCTGTCCAATCCCCCGCACGACCCTGCGTCCACAGCGCACTCAAATTTTTCCCTGCACATCGTACAGCTGCCCTCATGCCACACGGTCGCTTGATAGCGACTTTCGGAAATGTGCGCACACGTGACGTACCTTGCTGAGCAGCTCAGACAAATTGGGGTAGTTTTTAAGAAAGCTGAACCACGAGATTGAACATGTGGGCCAGGCATGACACGTGCGTTAGTCTGCCAAGCTGCAGAGCCGCCACCAGGTTACTCCCCTTGGCACACACCACCATGCCTGGTTGGAGGTTCAGCGGCGAAAGCCACAGATCTGTCTGCTCCGTCAAACCCTGTAACAGCTCTTGGGTGGTGTGCCTCTTGTCACCTAAGTTCAGGAGTTTTAGCACGGCCGGCTGATGCTTCCCCATGGCAGTGCTGCAGCGCCTCGAACTACAGACTGAAGGCGACGTGCTCACAGATGGTAATTGAGAGGTGGAGGAGGAGGGAGGGGGAGTGCTTGGAGGAGGTGGCATAATAAGCCGGAGAAACCATGACCGAGGTAGGACCCGCAATCCTCGGTGTGGGTAGCACGTGAGCGAACCCAGGGTCTGACTCGTTCCCAGCCTCCAACAGGTTAACCAAATGTGCCGTCAGGGAAATGTAGTGTCCCTTCCCAACAGCACTTGTCCACGTGTCGGTGGTTAAGTGGACCTTCCCAGTAACCGCGTTGGTGAGGCCACAGTTTATATTCCGTGACATGTGCTGGGCGGGGCCGGTGCAGCGGGAAAAATAGTGGTTGCTGGGGACGGAGTACCGAGGGATCGTTGCTACTATCAGGTTATGGAAAGCCTACATTTCTACTAGCCTATAGGGCAGCATCTCCAGGCTGAGTAGTTTTGAAATATGCACGTTTAATGATTGTGCATGTGGATGGGTGGCCACGTATTTCCGCTTGCGTTCTAATGCTTGGGTTATTGACAGCTGATATTGCGCTGGGACACATTAGTGGAGGCAGTGGAGGACCGTCGAGGTGAGGGTGTGGGTGCAGGTCGGGAGACGCTAGTGCCTGCGTCCTGGGAGGGGGATTGGATGTCAGTGACAGGATGTGACACAGGGAAAGAGGCAGGGGTGTTACCCGCAGGCAGTGAATGGCCTTCGTTCCAGCTCGTCGGGTGCTTAGCCATCATATGCCTGCGCATGCTGCTGGTGGTCAGGCTGGTAGTGGTGGCTCCCCTGCTGATCTTAGTGTGGTACAGGATGCACACCACTGTTCGTCGGTCATCCGTGCTCTCATTGAAAAACCTCCAGACCTTCGAACACCTAGCCCTCTGCACGGAGGCTTGCCGCGAGGAGGTGCTGTGGGGAACAGTTGGGGAATTATTTGCTGTGGCCTTGCTTCTCCCTCTGGCCACCCCACTGCCTCTTCCAACCTGTTCTGGTGCTGCACTTGCCTCCCCCTCTGAAGCCCTGTCTTTAGTAGGCTTAGCAACCCAGGTGGGGTCAGTCATCTCATCATCCACCAGCTTTTCCTCTGAATACTCAGTCTGCTCCTCCCTCAGACTTACTGGTCCAACAACAACCTCACTGACAGAAAACTGTGTCTCATCATCATCATCCACAAAAACCTCTTGAGACACTACTTGGAAGTCCCCAGTCTCATCACTCTGAGTCTGTGAAAGGTCTAAATTTTGGCCATTGGTCATGACAAACTCCTCACATGGCTGATGAACATTTTTTCCCGACTCAGGGCAGGGACCCGAGAACAGTTCCTGGGAGTATGCCTGTTCTGAATCTCTCCTTTTCCTGGAGTGACCAGGCTAAGAGGAAGGAGGCGCAGCCTGAGGATTCAAAGGTGCAGTCCCTTGGCTAGCAGGAGTGGACTGTGTGGACGACTGGGTGTTGGATAAATTGCTGGACGCGTTATCCGCTATCCACGTCAGCACCTGTTGTGCTTTTAATAATGGTCTACCACGCGGATCTGCAAAATGTGAGATGAAGCTGGGGAGCTGAGATACACGGTGCTCTACTAATCCCTCAGCAGCAGGCACAGTTTCACCCCGCCCAGGACCTCGACCTCTGCCCGCACCCTCATTCAGACGCCCACATCCTCGTCCTAGACCTCGACCCTTACTCCTAGTCTTCATCATTTTAGATAATGCACTTGGTACGCAAAATGCGAGTTATTTTGCATACGCTTATAGGCCAAAATAGACACAATAAACAGTGTATACTGTTTGATTGCGGAGATTGACTGCAGGCAGACCCGGTTATATACCGTACGTTACCAGCAGGCCCAAAATAAATTTAAACAGTGTATACTGTTAGATAGCCGAGATTCCCACCACCCAGACACTGGTATATACCATACGCTATTAGCAGGCCCAAAAAAATGTAAAACAGCGTATACTGTTTGATAGCGTAGATTCACAGCACCCAGACACGAGTATATAGCGTACGCTTTCAGCAGGCAAAAAACAAAAAAACTGAGAAATGATAGGAGTTTTGTTACTTCCTATCTAGTCTGTGTACACCACTAGCAATATACTGCATAAAACCGGTAACAGTGTGCAGTATACAGCTGGGATACTTGAGAAAAAAATTGTGCGCACTACTGGTCACAGCAAGCCACAATGTTGATACACACAGTGAGAGGAGTTGTAGTCCTAGAAAGGACTGTTGGGTTCTTTGAGCAAGAGTCCCTGCCTAACCGCAACCTATTCCCTACACTAACGCTTTCCCTATACCCTGTTTCCCTGAAAATAAGACATGCCGTGAAAATAAGACATAGCATGATTTTCCAGAATTTTTGAGGATGCAAAATGATTTTTCAGGCATTTTGAGGTTGCTTGAAATATAAGCCCTACTCCAAAATTAAGCCCTGCTAACAGTTAATTTAAAAAGTCAATTTAAATAGTGTCCAGGCAGCTATACATGTAAAAAAGTTAAATCTTTTTGAACAGAAATTAATATAAGACACTGTTTTATTTTCAGGGAAACACGGTAGTAGCAGGTCTGTCCCTCAGCTCATGCAGCGTGTGAGGCGAGCCTCAGGTGACCAGAGTGTTCATACTCGGAGGTCACCTGATCAGCCCAGCCAGTCACTGCTATGGATGTGTACAGGGTTAGTACGTCACAACAGGAAGTGGTAATGCCTTCCCTGCACGTTTATTGGCTAAAAATGGGGCTAAACATGCGGGGAGGGGAGATAAAATTTTCTCGAGCCCCGTGTGGTGCTCGGCTCAAGTAACGAGTAGGCTAATGATCGGACGAGCATCAAGCTCATCTCTATTCATAACTCATTATCCAAGAACTCAAGGAGATCCCAAGGAAGGCAAAAACCACCAGCATAGTCCAATCTGCTAGATTCTGCAAAAAACCCTTTCTTGGCTCCTACTGCCAATCGGACAGATGCCCCGAACGCATATTAGTAGTTTCCGCTTCTGTTATTCCTGCTGCCGATTCCAGCCAATGAGGTAGAAGAGAAGAATTTGTGGCAGCAAGCAGCGATGCAGTAAAAACTTCTTCCTTTATTACTCCATACACATACGACGTTTCGATCAACACAGTGATCTTTGTCAAGTATACATACACCATTAGTTACAGACTTTTTATAGTGCAACACCAATTAAAACCACAAGAAACAGCTGAACAGTACCTAATCCGCATGTGCTCACGTCCTCCACGGCTCACAATGCTTCCGGTTTATCTTCTGTGTAAGTGCACCTGTGCATAATTAGTCTGCTATCACGAGACTACGGAGGGCAGAGGGAATTGTGAAAGACCAAGTGTGCTTGCATCTAGAGTCCTCCGTCAACACTGATAAAGAAATTAAGTTCCGTTTAGTGCTGGAAGCTCCAGAGATCAAATGCGCATATGCTAATGATTCTGTTGATACAGGTAGTCATAGCAACCCTGCTAGATCACGGAACAACAGTGTTAAGTTCCCTTTAGTGCTGGGAGCTCCAAAGATCAAATGCGCATATGCTAAAGATTCTGTTGATACAAGTAGTCATAGCAACCCTGCCAGGTCACGGAACACCAGTATAGAGTGACTCACCACACTTTATGTATATACCATGCTAATGGTAAGCAAGCTTACAAGGAAAGCTTGCTAGGTTCATTAAATAGATATATAGCATATATTAATTGCACAGTAATGTATACAGACGATAGTGGTGATAAATGGGCTTAATAAACCTAATAGAAATTTTAATAATAACCTTTTACTCCAAGAATTTGGAAAGTAAAAAATATGACATAATATACAACCCAATCTAAAAAAGGGTCGTCATAAATCGTCAATGATCTGCCCAATCACACACTTATCGTTCTTTGCAGTGCATATCTTCAACAGAAAACCGTAGATCCAATACTTAGGATATAATCTCCCCAGCAATTATAACCCATAGTAATAGTACATACACAACCACTTCATGCAATAATATTTATTTATGACCCATACTGGGCACACATGCATGCACCAGAAGAAAAACGCTTTTTGAAGAAAATAATATAAATGGAAGCAGAACAACACATAATGGAGCAATCAGGAGTCCGGAGCACATGCATCAAGCAGATATCTGTAACAAAAATTAAAAAAGAGGGGTAATTAAAATCAAATACCTTGGATCAGATCATGTAAACATAATAAACAGATACAGAATAGAAGCACCTATTTAAAGGATAGTGACCAATGAACTTATTTATATACAAGACATAATAGGGTACTCAATATTGAGGCCCTTAGGGGAGAGGGTGTCCAATTCATGTATCCAACGGATCTCTTTGCGTTTAAGAATACCCTCCCGATCGCCTCCACGAGGTAGTGGGGCAACTGAGTCAATGACCCTAAACTTAAGTTGACTAGTGATATGATGAAATTCACAAAAATGTTTGGGGATTGGTAAATCCGTCTTTCTTGTTCGTATGGTGCTCTTATGACTGGTAATGCGGCTGCGCACCTCCATGGTGGTTTCTCCCACATATGCTAGGCCACAAGGGCACGTAATCAAGTAAATAACAAAAGATGTTGAGCAAGTATATCTATCCCGTAACATATACTTCTTACCAGTTGTGGGATGTCTGAATGAATCTCCTTTATTCATATTATGACAGCAAGAACAGGAGAGGCACGGGAAGTTGCCTTTCCTGACTTGCCCAAAAGTGCGCTGAGTCAATCCTCCCTGGGGAGTAATCAAGGGCCTCACAAGCCGATCTCTAAGATTCTTTCCTCTCTTGTACGCCAACATCGGTGGCTGCATAAATTCCGGAATATTACTGCAGCAATTTCCAACAATAGGCCAATGCTTCATGATGATGTTTTTTATTTTTCCACTCAAGGGACCAAAAGTAGAAATAAAAGGAATTCTAGATGTATTTGGTTTACAAGTTCTATCATTCAATAGTTCTTTTCTATCAACTTGACCAATCCTTTCTTTAGTGGACCGTAACAGGGAAGGGGGATACCCTCTTTGTGTGAACTTTTTACACATTTCCTCAATCCTTAGATCCACTGTCCTTTCATCAGTAATCCGCCGTATTCGTAGCAGTTGTGACCACGGCAAGGAATTCACCATAGGACGGGGATGATTGCTACTATAATATAATAATGAATTCCTATCAGTCTCTTTGACATGTAAATCGGTCCTCAATTCAATACCCTCATGAATCACCCTGACATCCAAAAATTGTATGTCAGTATGGGAATAGGTCATGGTAAAATGTAATTCAGGAATGATGTTGTTAAGAAAGTTGTTAAATGCAACCAATTCATCCTCTGTACCGTCCCATAGGACAAAAACGTCATCTATGAAGCGGTACCAGCATACAATATGTTTCCAATATCCCGAGCAATAGACATACTGTTCTTCACACGAACGCATATATATATTAGCGTACGTGGGCGCTACTTTTGAGCCCATTGCGGTGCCCTGTCTCTGGCGGTAGTACACCCCGGAGAACAAAAAATAATTATTCTCCAGGATGTACCCCAGCAGAGACAGGGCAAACCGCTGGCTGTTAACAGGATAAGCAGAGGAATCCAAAAAATGTTCGACTGCTGCCAAACCTCGCGTATGGGAAATGGATGTATATAGGCTGACCACGTCAAATGTGACTAAAATCGTGGAGTCATTTACCATCTTATTACTGAGCTTCCGCAGGAAATCACTGGTGTCTTTCAAGTATGATTGGGCATTCTCAGCAAAACATCTGAGTATCTTATCAAGAAATTGTGCACTATGAGAGAAAAGTGAGTCACAACTAGCTACTATGGGTCTCCCAGGCGGATGATTCAAATCCTTGTGGATTTTAGGGAGCGTGTAAAGCGCCGGGACAATAGGGTGTTGTACATCCAGAAATTTGTATAATGCATTGTCTATTGTACCTTCCAAGAGTGCATCATGCAATAGAATCCTAAGCTGAACCTGAAATTTTGGGGTGGGATCTCCACGAAGAGGTTCATAAATTTGTTGGTCAGTTAATTGTCTCTCTATCTCGGAGCAGTAGTCGGTGGTATTCATCACAACTACCGCCCCGCCTTTATCGGCAGGTTTTATAATGATCGACCTGTCAGTGGACAGGTCGTTCAAAGCCCGATATTCTACCTTAGATAGATTCAAATGAGAGTAGACCTGTTTTTTTTGGGATACCATTCTTAATTTAGAGATGTCCTTCAGTACAAGAGAGGAAAAAGTCTCGATGGCATAATAGGTTGTAGGTGGTACAAACCGGCTTTTATTGCGTAAACCGTGGAGGACGTGAGCACATGCGGATTAGGTACTGTTCAGCTGTTTCTTGTGGTTTTAATTGGTGTTGCACTATAAAAAGTCTGTAACTAATGGTGTATGTATACTTGACAAAGATCACTGTGTTGATCGAAACGTCGTATGTGTATGGAGTAATAAAGGAAGAAGTTTTTACTGCATCGCTGCTTGCTGCCACAAATTCTTCTCTTCTGCTTGCACTATTTTGGGGTCTCAGGATCCGGATCCCTTTTGTGGCGTGCACAAGGTTGGTCCCACCCTGTGGGTTGAGTGGAGTAGTGCTGCCCTGAATTGTATTATATGTTCTGGACGACGGATCCAGCAGGACGTGCACCCCCATAAGAGGACCATATGATGTCAAATCCCCTGGATGATGCTCCAGGCTCCATTGCCATTTTTTCTTATACCGAAGATGAGGTCAGTAACATATTTGCGAGACTGAGATGTGATACTGCGTTCCTGAGTACCCCCTCTACTGAGAATTTATATCGAAGGTGGGAAAATGACAAAAAGAAAGAAATCTCATTGATGTTACATCTCTCTACACTTAGCGAATATTACAGAGTCAAAAGGATACCGCGAGGCCTACGCCCACATGTACGACCCACCTTGTTGCCTAACAATGAGGCTTTTTGTAACAAGTTTGTGGCCATCATCAACAAATTCTCTTTTGATATTATTTTGCTTAATTTGGAATATTTACAAGTCGAGATAGAGACCTACAGGAAGAAGATTGCAGAAACTGAGAAGATGCTCTTGGAAAAGATCTCTGCACAAGATTGTGAGGTTTTTTTTCGCAGCAAGGCACCAATACTGATGAAATTCAAAGAGGAACTTGAGAATAGCAAGCGGTCAAAGTGGTTTCGGGACTTTGATGACTATGCCCAAAAACGGGTGTTTAATTGGCAGAGTGTAAAACAGGGTGATACATCTACTTGGGGAGCCAGTAATAGACGCATTAAAACCAAAAAGAGATATCCCAAACAGAAGAATAGAGCTGGTGTTTCCACTGCCGGCTCTGATTCGACTGATGATGCCTCTAGGGGCAATACCTCTGTAGACCCCTCTGTCTCTGCATCTTCCTCTTTTTTAGGGACTCACACACGTACCAGGTACAAGAGGAAAGAGGCCCCCGCATCTTCCGGCGGAGAGGCGGACAAAGACACTCCAGGGCACGGAAGAGGCGCTACAGGCCTGAATACCCTACCACCGAATTGGCAGTTGCCACCAATGCAGAAGAGACCCTGAACCAAGATATCGTGGTAAATATATCATCTAGACCACTGACTGACATTGAAATCAAGGTATTGGCTAAGGGCTTGTCCTTTTGCCCTTCTAATGACACAGATTGGTTTGGCTTAGAATTAGATCTGCGGAGATTTTTTAGAAATCTCAATTTGAAATATTATTTTGGTTCTCAGGAATATGTACCCGTTGAGGCGACAGCCACTCCAAAGGGGGGGGTTTTCCCTTAAGGAAGTGGGTTTACGCAATAAAAGCCGGTTTGTACCACCTACAACCTATTATGCCATCGAGACTTTTTCCTCTCTTGTACTGAAGGACATCTCTAAATTAAGAATGGTATCCCAAAAAAAACAGGTCTACTCTCATTTGAATCTATCTAAGGTAGAATATCGGGCTTTGAACGACCTGTCCACTGACAGGTCGATCATTATAAAACCTGCCGATAAAGGCGGGGCGGTAGTTGTGATGAATACCACCGACTACTGCTCCGAGATAGAGAGACAATTAACTGACCAACAAATTTATGAACCTCTTCGTGGAGATCCCACCCCAAAATTTCAGGTTCAGCTTAGGATTCTATTGCATGATGCACTCTTGGAAGGTACAATAGACAATGCATTATACAAATTTCTGGATGTACAACACCCTATTGTCCCGGCGCTTTACACGCTCCCTAAAATCCACAAGGATTTGAATCATCCGCCTGGGAGACCCATAGTAGCTAGTTGTGACTCACTTTTCTCTCATAGTGCACAATTTCTTGATAAGATACTCAGATGTTTTGCTGAGAATGCCCAATCATACTTGAAAGACACCAGTGATTTCCTGCGGAAGCTCAGTAATAAGATGGTAAATGACTCCACGATTTTAGTCACATTTGACGTGGTCAGCCTATATACATCCATTTCCCATACGCGAGGTTTGGCAGCAGTCGAACATTTTTTGGATTCCTCTGCTTATCCTGTTAACAGCCAGCGGTTTGCCCTGTCTCTGCTGGGGTACATCCTGGAGAATAATTATTTTTTGTTCTCCGGGGTGTACTACCGCCAGAGACAGGGCACCGCAATGGGCTCAAAAGTAGCGCCCACGTACGCTAATATATATATGCGTTCGTGTGAAGAACAGTATGTCTATTGCTCGGGATATTGGAAACATATTGTATGCTGGTACCGCTTCATAGATGACGTTTTTGTCCTATGGGACGGTACAGAGGATGAATTGGTTGCATTTAACAACTTTCTTAACAACATCATTCCTGAATTACATTTTACCATGACCTATTCCCATACTGACATACAATTTTTGGATGTCAGGGTGATTCATGAGGGTATTGAATTGAGGACCGATTTACATGTCAAAGAGACTGATAGGAATTCATTATTATATTATAGTAGCAATCATCCCCGTCCTATGGTGAATTCCTTGCCGTGGTCACAACTGCTACGAATACGGCGGATTACTGATGAAAGGACAGTGGATCTAAGGATTGAGGAAATGTGTAAAAAGTTCACACAAAGAGGGTATCCCCCTTCCCTGTTACGGTCCACTAAAGAAAGGATTGGTCAAGTTGATAGAAAAGAACTATTGAATGATAGAACTTGTAAACCAAATACATCTAGAATTCCTTTTATTTCTACTTTTGGTCCCTTGAGTGGAAAAATAAAAAACATCATCATGAAGCATTGGCCTATTGTTGGAAATTGCTGCAGTAATATTCCGGAATTTATGCAGCCACCGATGTTGGCGTACAAGAGAGGAAAGAATCTTAGAGATCGGCTTGTGAGGCCCTTGATTACTCCCCAGGGAGGATTGACTCAGCGCACTTTTGGGCAAGTCAGGAAAGGCAACTTCCCGTGCCTCTCCTGTTCTTGCTGTCATAATATGAATAAAGGAGATTCATTCAGACATCCCACAACTGGTAAGAAGTATATGTTACGGGATAGATATACTTGCTCAACATCTTTTGTTATTTACTTGATTACGTGCCCTTGTGGCCTAGCATATGTGGGAGAAACCACCATGGAGGTGCGCAGCCGCATTACCAGTCATAAGAGCACCATACGAACAAGAAAGACGGATTTACCAATCCCCAAACATTTTTGTGAATTTCATCATATCACTAGTCAACTTAAGTTTAGGGTCATTGACTCAGTTGCCCCACTACCTCGTGGAGGCGATCGGGAGGGTATTCTTAAACGCAAAGAGATCCGTTGGATACATGAATTGGACACCCTCTCCCCTAAGGGCCTCAATATTGAGTACCCTATTATGTCTTGTATATAAATAAGTTCATTGGTCACTATCCTTTAAATAGGTGCTTCTATTCTGTATCTGTTTATTATGTTTACATGATCTGATCCAAGGTATTTGATTTTAATTACCCCTCTTTTTTAATTTTTGTTACAGATATCTGCTTGATGCATGTGCTCCGGACTCCTGATTGCTCCATTATGTGTTGTTCTGCTTCCATTTATATTATTTTCTTCAAAAAGCGTTTTTCTTCTGGTGCATGCATGTGTGCCCAGTATGGGTCATAAATAAATATTATTGCATGAAGTGGTTGTGTATGTACTATTACTATGGGTTATAATTGCTGGGGAGATTATATCCTAAGTATTGGATCTACGGTTTTCTGTTGAAGATATGCACTGCAAAGAACGATAAGTGTGTGATTGGGCAGATCATTGACGATTTATGACGACCCTTTTTTAGATTGGGTTGTATATTATGTCATATTTTTTACTTTCCAAATTCTTGGAGTAAAAGGTTATTATTAAAATTTCTATTAGGTTTATTAAGCCCATTTATCACCACTATCGTCTGTATACATTACTGTGCAATTAATATATGCTATATATCTATTTAATGAACCTAGCAAGCTTTCCTTGTAAGCTTGCTTACCATTAGCATGGTATATACATAAAGTGTGGTGAGTCACTCTATACTGGTGTTCCGTGACCTGGCAGGGTTGCTATGACTACTTGTATCAACAGAATCTTTAGCATATGCGCATTTGATCTTTGGAGCTCCCAGCACTAAAGGGAACTTAACACTGTTGTTCCGTGATCTAGCAGGGTTGCTATGACTACCTGTATCAACAGAATCATTAGCATATGCGCATTTGATCTCTGGAGCTTCCAGCACTAAACGGAACTTAATTTCTTTATCAGTGTTGACGGAGGACTCTAGATGCAAGCACACTTGGTCTTTCACAATTCCCTCTGCCCTCCGTAGTCTCGTGATAGCAGACTAATTATGCACAGGTGCACTTACACAGAAGATAAACCGGAAGCATTGTGAGCCGTGGAGGACGTGAGCACATGCGGATTAGGTACTGTTCAGCTGTTTCTTGTGGTTTTAATTGGTGTTGCACTATAAAAAGTCTGTAACTAATGGTGTATGTATACTTGACAAAGATCACTGTGTTGATCGAAACGTCGTATGTGTATGGAGTAATAAAGGAAGAAGTTTTTACTGCATCGCTGCTTGCTGCCACAAATTCTTCTCTTCTGCTTGCACTATTTTGGGGTCTCAGGATCCGGATCCCTTTTGTGGCGTGCACAAGGTTGGTCCCACCCTGTGGGTTGAGTGGAGTAGTGCTGCCCTGAATTGTATTATATGTTCCAGCCAATGAGGTGGCTGGAATCGGCACCACGTGACTTCCCATCGTGGACGAGCAGTACAGTTCAGCAGCCGTGCACGATGAGAGCTGTGCCCGCGCCTCACGTGACCGGTGACGTCACCGAGACTTGAATTTGCCCGCGAATTCCGAGCCCTGGCATCTACAGAGGAAGCTGATGGTTGGAGCCTTTTATACTACTTACAACGTGGGAGAGGAAGATTTCTGTGCTGTGTGTGGTGAGTACTTACCTGAGATTAATGCGCTGTGTGTGGTGAGTACCCTCCTGAGATTTGTGCGCTGTGTGGTGAGTACCCTCCTGAGATTTGTGCGCTGTGTGGTGAGTACCTACCTGAGATTAATGCACTGTGCGCTACGTGTGGTGAGTACCTACCTGAGATTAATGCACTGTGCGCTACGTGTGGTGAGTACCTACCTGAGATTTGTGCGCTGTGTGCTGCTACGTGTGGTGAGTACCTACCTGAGATTTGTGCGCTGTGTCCTGCTACGTGTGGTGAGTACCTACCTGAGATTTGTGCGCTGTGTGCTGCTACGTGTGGTGAGTACCTACCTGAGATTAATGCGCTGTGCGCTACGTGTGGTGAGTACCTACCTGAGATTAATGCGCTGTGCGCTATGTGTGGTGAGTACCTACCTGAGATTAATGCGCTGTGTGCTGCTATGTGTTGTGAGTACTTACCTGAGATTAATGCGCTGTGCGCTACGTGTGGTGAGTACCTACCTGAGATTAATGCGCTGTGCGCTACGTGTGGTGAGTACCTACCTGAGATTAATGCGCTGTGCGCTACGTGTGGTGAGTACGTCACCTGAGATTTGCGCAACGCCACCTGACGCAACCTGTCTTTTTTTGCAGATTTGTGCGCTACGTGTGGAGACGCGGCCACCCGAGATTTGTGCGCTTTTTTGCAAACTTACGTGTGGAGAGGATCCTGACGTTTGGACGCGTTTTGAGAAGAATTTCGCTTCGCTTGCAGACCATCTGACATAACTCGTCGAGGTAAGCTGCTGCATCTGCTAAAATTTTCATTGCGTGCACCTGCTCATACGTGCTTATTTTGCGCATATTTGCAGGTTTTCGCTTGCATCTGTATGTACGTACGTGTATGTATGTATGTATGTATGTACGTACGTGTGTATGTATGTACGTACGTGTGTGTATGTATGTACGTGTGTGTGTGCGCGCGCGTACGCACGTGTGTGTGTGTGTGCGTGTGTGCGTGCGCGCGTGTGTATATATATAATATATGATTCTTCTGACCAGGTTGGGGGAGTAGTGGTCAATGTAAGTGGGTGGAGCGGATCTAGGGATCAGTAATACTGGTGTGATGTGACTGTTAACCTGCTGATTTTTCGTTATTTCCTGCAGATCTGACGTCCTTGAGAATGGGAAGGCTGTCCGACAGTGAAGAGACCCTCGACGTTCAGCAATCTTGAAACCCTTCGTTTTATGGACTGCTTTTTGCCGGTGACTCACCTTTTTTTTTTTTGGTATTTTTGGATAGACTAAGCTTTTATTTATTTTCTAGCAAACGTACAGGTGCCATCACAATACTGTACCAAATTAGCACACAGCTAACAAAGCTTCGGAAAAACATACCAATTGTCCAAATGAGATGTCTGGATCTATTAAAGTTGTGGTGAAGAAAAGCAGGGACAGTATGTAGCTTATAGCGGTTTAGAGATTTATTAGCCACAAAGTATGCAAACCACCAGAATAAAGCAAACTTTTTTCCTTCTTCTTTACAGGTGAGCTGATAAGTTATTTCAAGATTACCACACTGCGTTTGCTCACAATCATTGTTGAAGCAGCAGAGAGACTGACGGTCCTAGATGTTGGCTCAGTAGGACGCTTTCAAGATGGGCATGTTTGCAAATCGAAGTGATTCTTACATTGTTTTTTCTGTGCCTTGTTGTACTTCGTTTAAGTGGTAAAAATGGGCAGTTAGAAGTTGGGTATATTTATTAAAATTAATATTGACAGTTTTGAATAACTTGTAATTTTTTAACATTTACAAATGTTATATCTCATATGTGCAAGCATACTCTACAAATCCATGCCAACATATATTTCCATCTGTTCACTTTATTCTAGACGCACATTTGCAAAAACATCTTTTGTTTGGAACCATTTTGGAGACATTCAAGTTGAACCTCATTTTTCCTCATTTTGCTAAATCCTTTTTCCTCCACCGAGCCAAGATTGCAAAGGCTCGTGGGTGTCAGACTACATACCCCCTAAAATGACCCTATTTTACAAAGTACACCCCTTTGTGTTCACTGAGTGGTGTGAGGAGTATTTAGATCCCACTTTTTCAGGAATTAATGGAATTATGATTTTTAAAAAAATTATAATAATAATAAGGCTTTATTTCGGCTAATGTGCTATTCTAAATTTTTTTCCCCCAAAATCATTTTCATGTGCACTGACACCCCAAAATGGATACCCCTGTTTGTATTGTTTTCAGAAATGTACCCATTGTGGCCCTAATGTTATGTTAGTATGCACAAATGGGACCCAAAATGTAATCAGTACTATGTGGCTTTCTGAACAGACTGTTATGATCGTGTGGGCAGATTTAGCAGACTGCCAACACCATCGTGACCAAAGATGCACACAGGAAATTCACATGGAATCCATGCCACTGACCCTGTGCTAAAAGGGGGGGGGGTCGACAGTGGCCCAACCTAAGCGTAGACATCGCCCAAATAAGAGGGCAGCCCAGTGGTCTTCGGAACTGGGCCATAGCTGATCCTAGGAGCCACAGAACAGGACACACGCATGGCATATAACAGAGACGGAACAGAATACACAGAGATAGAAAACACTGCATACAGAAGCCAAAAATGCAACCACTACTAACAGATAGGCTGATTATAAAGAACAGGTATTACTTGACATTTTAGACAAAACGTGAAGCTAGCGGGCGAACTTCTAAGCTCCTGGTTATACCGCTAGTCCCTACACTAACCATGAGTCCAGGAGACCCGGACAATACTGCCCACTTGGCCTGTAGCAGCAGCCACAATGCATACTCAAGTATAGCCGATCCCAGTGTTAGCCGAGGTACCTAATATTACCCCTTGCCTTATACTCAAGTCAATAATTGACCCCAGGTTTTTGGGGTAAAAGTTGGTACCTTGGCTTATACTCAGGTCGGCTTAGACTGAAGTATATCTGATTACATACAAAAACCTAATGAAATAAGAGCAATCGTTGCATGCAAAGCATTAACCCTTTCCAATCCACTTATTTTTTCTCACCCATTCTCCCCAGCTCCAAATAAATTGGTGCTGGGGAGAATGGGTGAGAAAAAATACATTTTCCCTGCACCCTCCTCATCTGACAGAGTTCAGGAGGGTGCAGGGAGGGACCTGCTTACCTGTCCGGCGTCTTCCGTATTCTCCTTCTGCCTCCCGGCTCGGCGATCATGTGACTGCTGGGGTCAGGTAACACCGGCGGTCACATGATCGCCGGCCAGAATCTATGCATTACATAGCGCTAAGTAATGTGTAAAGGAGAAGGCAGAAAGGATTAAAATCCCTTTCTGCCTTCTCGGGGGTCCTCGATGAGGACCAGTGCAGGAGTGCATCTGCACCCGATGTGCCTGACGATCGGGTGCAGATCCACTCCTGCACTGCAGTGTCGGGCCTGCCCCGACATTGGAGCTGTGGAGGGAAATTATGATGTCGGGGCAGGCCCGACATTGGATTGGAAAGGGTTAACAGCGGGAATCTGTTGTCTCACCCATCCCTGCTGCGGGAGGCCAACTGTCATTAGCAACAGTCTTCAGCAGTAGATGGTGTGGGCTCAGATCTGTAGGATGCAAATGCAAGTCCATTCCAGAAAGCTGCTTCCTAACATATACATACATTCACGTGCTGCGGTGGCAAGGGGTTAAAAGTGGTCCCTGGGACTCCAGTACTGATGATCTATGCGCAGTGAAGTGGTGATCTGCCTCCCAGAATCCCTGCCAATCAGCTGATGACGAGTGCGCACCGCTGCCACTTCAGTCTATGCCAGACGCAGCACCGTACATTTCCGGCTGTACACGCCTGCATAGGATTGCATTTCAATACGCAATCCTATGCAGAAGGCCGTGGTTTGTCTACGCGAAATCACGCGCAGAAAACAAACCGCGCCATGCTCTAATTCTGTGCGGGGTTCGCAGAGCCCCGGACATAAATGTCACTCGCTGGCTGCCGGCTCTGCGCATGCGCCGTCTGCTGGCACAGGAGTCAGAGCTGCGGGAGCGGGCGAGTTCCGCACTGCTCTCTGCAGGCGCTCAGGTCGGGTCCTGTTGCGAGCAGCTGGATGCGACACGGCCGTCTGCAGGCGGCCTTAGGCCTCATGTCCACTGGAAAAATACAATCCGCGTAGAATCAGCTTTCAATTGTATAATTTTTGCATGCAGATATCTGCACACATTGCTATCAATGTGATAGCAATGTGGCCGATCCGCGGTAAAATGGAGCATGCCGGGGTTTTTTCTCCCATGCATGAAAAACGCAATTCTATTAAAATTCCATCCGCGGGTGCAAAAATCAGTTTAATGGACGGGATGGCCAATGATTCCCTAGGGGCAAATCCGCTGCGGAAACCGCAATTCCATTTTGCTCCTTCCCACAGACGGATCTATTCAACCTAATAGCTCAATGCTTACGGTGCGGAATTTCACCGTGGAATTCCGCACCGTAAAATCACCCGTCCTCACCCACGGCATGCTCTATTTGCCGCGGGTATACGTGCGGACGGCTTCCATTGCAGTCTGTGGAAGCCGTCCATTCACGCTATTTTCCACTGTAGCACAGCGGAAGATAGTGTGAAACCGCCTCTACGCCTACCGCGTCACATGCCGCTGCGGTGCGTCACACGCTCGATTGCCCATGCGCGCTGAGGCGTCAAGCGGGACTCCGGAACCGGAGGTAAGTATTGGGGTCTCTTGGGGCCGCCGTGATGGGCTCCGCCCTGGAATTCCATGGCAGAGCTCGTCACAGCCGTGTGCAGCCGGCTTTACAGCGTGGGTAATCAGGAGCCTGAAAACATAAATAAGGTAAAACAGAAAAACAAATTCAAATCACGTTTTATTTATTAAAAATGTGGATTTTACACCAAGTGTCATTCCCTGATAAACCAAAGGCCGCTGTGTTTGGGTATCTTTTCTGTTTACTCAATCGGTGTAAAATATTGCGCAGTTTTTCAGGATACTCCAAAAAGCTTATAAAAAAAAAAAAGGTGAGTCACCGGCAAAAAGCAGTCCATAAAACGAAGGGTTTCAAGATTGCTGAACGTCGAGGGTCTCTTCACTGTCGGACAGCCTTCCCATTCTCAAGGACGTCAGATCTGCAGGAAATAACGAAAAATCAGCAGGTTAACAGTCACATCACACCAGTATTACTGATCCCTAGATCCGCTCCACCCACTTACATTGACCACTACTCCCCCAACCTGGTCAGAAGAATCATATATTATATACATATACACTACCGTTCAAAAGTTTGGGGTCACCCAAACAATTTTGTGTCTTCCATGAAAAGTCACACTTATTCACCACCATGCGTTGTGAAATGAATAGACAATAGAGTCAAGACATCGACAAGGTTAGAAATAATGATTTGTATTTGAAATAACATTGTTTTTACATCAAACTTTGCTTTCGTCAAAGAATCCTCCTTTTGCAGCAATTACAGCATTGCACACCTTTGACATTCTAGCTGTTAATTTGTTGAGGTAAGCTTGAGAAATTGCACCCCACGCTTCTAGAAGCATCTCCCACAAGTTGGATTGGTTGGATGGGCACTTCTGGCGTACCATACGGTCAAGCTGCTCCCACAACAGCTCAATGGGGTTCAGATCTGGTGACTGCGCTGGCCACTCCATTACCGATAGAATACCAGCTGCCTGCTTCTGCTGTAAATAGTTCTTGCACAATTTGGAGGTGTGTTTAGGGTCATTGTCCTGTTGTAGGATGAAATTGGTTCCAATCAAGCGCTGTCCACTGGGTATGGCATGGCGTTGCAAAATGGAGTGATAGCCTTCCTTATTCAGAATCCATTTTACTCTGTACAAATCTCCCACCTTACCAGCACCAAAGCAACCCCAGACCATCACATTACCTCCACCATGCTTAACAGATGGCGTCAGGCATTCTTCCAGCATCTTTTCATTTGTTCTGCGTCTCACAAACGTTCTTCTTTGTGATCCAAACACCTCAAACTTGGATTCATCCGTCCACAACACTTTTTTCCAGTCTTCCTCTGTCCAATGTCTGTGTTCTTTTGCCCATCTTAATCTTTTTCTTTTATTGGCCAGTCTCAGATATGGCTTTTTCTTTGCCACTCTGCCCTGAAGCTCAAAATCCCGCAGCCGCCTCTTCACTGTAGATGTTGACACTGGTGTTTTGCGGGTACTATTTAATGAAGATGCCAGTTGGGTACCTGTGAGGCGTCTGTTTCTCAAACTAGAGACTCTAATGTGCTTATCTTCTTGCTTAGTTGTGCAACGCGGCCTCCCACTTCTTTTTCTACTCTGGTTAGAGCCTGTTTGTGCTGTCCTCTGAAATCTTCAATTTCTTAGCAATTTCTCGCATGGAATAGCCTTCATTTCTAAGAACAAGAATAGACTGTCGAGTTTCAGATGAAAGTTCTCTTTTTCTGGCCATTTTGAGTGTTTAATTGACCCCACAAATGTGATGCTCCAGAAACTCAATCTGCTCACAGGAAGGTCAGTTTTGTATCTTCTGTAACGAGCTAGACTGTTTTCAGATGTGTGAACATGATTGCACAAGGGTTTTCTAATCATCAATTAGCCTTCTGTGCCAATGAGCAAACACATTGTACCATTAGAACACTGGAGTGATAGTTGCTGGAAATGGGCCTCTATACACCTTTGTAGATATTGCACAAAAAACCAGGCATTTGCAGCTAGAATAGTCATTTACCACATTAGCAATGTGTAGAGTGCATTTGTTTAAAGTTAGGACTAGTTTAAAGTTATCTTCATTGAAAAGTACAGTGCTTTTCCTTCAAAAATAAGGACATTTCAATGTGACCCCAAACTTTTGAACGGTAGTGTATATATATATACATACATACATACATACATACATACATACACACACACATACATACACATACATACATACACACACACATATACACACGCACATGCGTATACACATACACATACACACACATGCGTACACATACACACACATGCGTACACATACACACACACACACACACGTGCGTACGCACACACACACACACACACGTGCGTACGCACACACACACACACGTGCGTACGCACACACACACACACACACACGTGCGTACGCACACGCGTACACACACGTGCGTACGCACACGCGTACACACACGCGTACACACACGCGTACACACACGCGTACACACACGCGTACACACGCGCGTACACACACGCGTACACACACGCGCGCACACACACGCGCGCACGCACACACACGCGCGCACACACACACACACGTGCGTACGCGCGCACACACACACACGCGTGCGTACGCGCGCACACACACGCGTGCGTACGCGCACACACACACACACGTACGTACATACATACATACACGTACGTACATACGTACACGTACGTACATACAGATGCAAGCGAAAACCTGCAAATATGCGCAAAATAAGCACGTATGAGCAGATGCACGCAATGAAAATTTTAGCAGATGCAGCAGCTTACCTCGACGAGTTATGTCAGATGGTGTGCAAGCGAAGCGAAATTCTTCTCAAAACGCGTCCAAATGTCAGGATCCTCTCCACACGTAAGTTTGCAAAAAAGCGCACAAATCTCGGGTGGCCGCGTCTCCACACGTAGCGCACAAATCTGCAAAAAAAAGACAGGTTGCGTCAGGTGGCGTCGCGCAAATCTCAGGTGACGTACTCACCACACGTAGCGCACAGCGCATTAATCTCAGGTAGGTACTCACCACACGTAGCGCACAGCGCATTAGTCTCAGGTAGGTACTCACCACACATAGCAGCACACAGCGCATTAATCTCAGGTAGGTACTCACCACACATAGCAGCACACAGCGCATTAATCTCAGGTAGGTACTTACCACACATAGCAGCACACAGTGCATTAATCTCAGGTAGGTACTCATCACACGTAGCGCATTAATCTCAGGTAGGTACTCACCACACATAGCAGCACACAGCGCGTTAATCTCAGGTAGGTACTCACCACACATAACAGCACACAGCGCATTAATCTCAGGTAGGTACTCACCACACATAGCAGCACACAGCGCATTAATCTCAGGTAGGTACTCACCACACGTAGCGCACAGCGCATTAATCTCAGGTAGGTACTCACCACACATAGCAGCACAGCGCATTAATCTCAGGTAGGTACTCACCGCACATAGCAGCACACAGCGCATTAATCTCAGGCAGGTACTCACCGCACATAGCAGCTCACAGCGCATTAATCTCAGGTAGGTACTCACCACACGTAGCGCACAGCGCATTAATCTCAGGTAGGTACTCACCACACGTAGCGCACAGCGCATTAATCTCAGGTAGGTACTCACCACACGTAGCAGCACACAGCGCACAAATCCCAGGTAGGTACTCACCACACGTAGCAGCACACAGCGCACAAATCTCAGGCAGGTACTCACCACACGTAGCGCACAGCGCACTAATCTCAGGTAGGTACTCACCACACGTAGCAGCAGACAGCGCATTAATCTCAGGTAGGTACTCACCACACGTAGCAGCACACAGCGCATTAATCTCAGGTAGGTACTCACCACACGTAGCGCACAGCGCATTAATCTCAGGTAGGTACTCACCACACGTAGCGCACAGCGCATTAATCTCACGTAGGTACTCACCACACGTAGCGCACAGCGCATTAATCTCAGGTAGGTACTCACCACACGTAGCGCACAGCGCATTAATCTCACGTAGGTACTCACCACACGTAGCGCACAGCGCATTAATCTCAGGTAGGTACTCACCACACGTAGCGCACAAATCTCAGGTAAGTACTCACCACACACAGCGCAGAAATCTTCCTCTCCCACGTTGTAAGTAGTATAAAAGGCTCCAACCATCAGCTTCCTCTGTAGATGCCAGGGCTCGGAATTCGCGGGCAAATTCAAGTCTCGGTGACGTCACCGGTCACGTGAGGCGCGGGCACAGCTCTCATCGTGCACGGCTGCTGAACTGTACTGCTCGTCCACGATGGGAAGTCACGTGGTGCCGATTCCAGCCACCTCATTGGCTGGAATCGGCAGCAGGAATAACAGAAGCGGAAACTACTAATATGCGCCCCGAACTGTTATTCTCTTAACTTTCAGTAACCCTGATTATGGTGCTAATTGGGAAAGAGGTCCTTTCCCTTAGTGACCAGGATATTTTCGTCTATAAGAAACAAGTAATTGTCACCATTGCATTGCAAGAGCCATAACTCGTTGACATACCCATATTGTAGTGTCCCAGAACCAGAGTCCCTGTTACACCCCAGTGCAAAGTTGTCATGTGGTTGCATAAAGCATATTTTTCACATGCATAAGAATATATATTGTTTGTATTTTGCACTGCGCTGTGAGAGAGAGAAGCAGCAACCTAACAACCTAGTCAGAAAACCAGAGAGAGATCCCTGTTAGTGAGCAAGAGGAATACATTTAGTGCTAATTTTTTTGTGCCAGTCCTCGCAATGAAGGGAATTATGGTGTTATAAGCTCGGAGGAAAAGGAACAGAGCTGAATATACACAGAGAGGATACGTTGAACAAGGACCCCTTTGCATACACTGATTTTTAACCTCCGGTAGGAACAGTGCTAGTCAGCTACCACGCTGATGAATCGTCCCCGTATGCATCCTTCCAGGTACCGCGTGACAGAACTGAATTGTGAGTACGAAGTGGATATTGTTATGCAATTTGAGTGGAGCCCCACAGCAGAGGTTTATCTAAATTGGACTGTGCATGTTAGGAACTGAATCAATAACTGTTCCCAAAGATATTCCTGAAACCAACCAAGTAGGAGACATTCCCAAGAGCATTATAGGCTGTCGTACAGTAACTCTGCTAAATCAGTCACCTTTACAGTCACGATAGCCAAATAATCATTCATCTACTGCTGTGTTGTAATACCTCATGTTATGCTATGATTGACTGTTCTTAACCTAGATTGTGCATAACCAGCTGCAGTAAAGTTTTCAAAGTTGTTTCACGAATTCTCAGTTTCAGAAGTCAATCCTGCACTCCATATAACTGAAACAGCTCCCTTGATAAAAGGTATGGAGTGGAGCCCGAGGCCCTCAGGTTAGTGAAGCCATTCTGCTATGTGACATAAGAACTACAGCTCCCTGCTAACCTGCTGGATAAACCCCCGATGCACCACAATATGGGGGCAGTTTTTTTTATTGGAACAAGCTGCATCTTAATGGCTGCACTCTGGGATACATATAATGTGTAGAACTTTAAATACATTTTGGGGAGGAAATGGCAAAACCCAACAATAATGGAATCTGCATCACCGCATTCTAGGACGGACAGCATTTTTAAAATTTTTCTAGCAACGGAGCTTTGTGAGGGCTCGTTTTTTGTGGGACGAATTGTAGTTTTTATATGTGCCACTTTGAGGTACATGTGACTCTTGGATTGCTTTTTGTTACTTTTTTGGGAAACGAATAAAATTAAAATAGCAGCTCTAGCGTTACTTTTCAAACATTTATTTTTACGTCATTCACCATGTTCGATAAACAACAAGATATTTTCATTGTCTGGGTCATAACAAATGCGGTAATACTTATTTGTTGCTATTTAAAAAATTTTTTTTTTATCCATTTACAACGTTGTTTTGTGGAAATAAATGTGTATTTTTATAACTGGATTTTTTTTAATTTAAATGAAACTTTATTGACATTTTTTACACAATTATGTAGATGCGATAGTTTGAGCGCTGTGATAGTACACTGCATTACTTTTGTAGACCATTCTACAAGGCCTATGACAGCAGCCTGTCAGATTTTGCCGGAAGCAGGATCTAATGACAGACATGGAGGCCTTTGTCAGGCTTTCAGCTGTCATGGGAATCCATTGTTACCCTGTGATCCCACTGCAGGGTGCCAATAAGCGACATCTCCTTAGCCATCTGCCTAAATGCTGCAGTACTGATTGTGGCATCTAAGTGGTTAAACTGCAGGATCTGAGGTTTCTCCACATGTGGATGTTAGAACAGGAACCTGGCTGTCAGTTGTCAGCTAAGTAACCGCCGTAAAGGGAATCTGTCATCCAGTTTTTACAATGCAATCTCCAATAAATCTTTAACAGCCCTGCTAATGAGATTTTCCTATCACTATTTGGTTGTGTAACGCCCCTCCATCCTTCCTCCTCCCCCGTACCTTCACAATCTGCCTTTGAGATTTTCCTGTGCTACACTGAAATGAGTTGCAGAGAGTCAGATTCCTCCCCCGGTGCTGCATCAGACGCGCCCTTGAGCTCGATTGGCATGCATGCTGATCCCACGTTGGCACTGTAGCAAACCCTGCCTGGGCCTGCGTGCCTCTGCTCTCCCTAACTTGCTGAGACTTCAGCGGCGGACAGCGCATGCACCATGAGGGTCATTACAGTCATCTGACCTTGGCTGCAGTGGGGGTATCGATCTACAAGCCACATGCGCAGTTCGCCGCTGAGGTTACCGCTAGTAGAGGAGAGCTGAGCTGCACACTGTAAAGGTTTAGCATGGATTGCATTTAGAGATGAGCGAGTATACCCACTAAAGGCAATTGCTTGAGCGAGCATTGCCTTTAGTGAGTACCTGCCCACTCGAGACTAAAGGTTCGGGTGGCGGCCCAGGGGAGTGGTGAGTAGCGGCAGTCAGCAGGAGGGAGTGGGGGGGGGGAGAGAGATCTCCCCTCCGTTCCTCCCCGCTCTCCCCCACAGCTCCCTGCCCGCCGCCGGCACCCGAACCTTCAGTCTCGAGCGGGCAGGTACTCGCTAAAGGCAATGCTCACTCGAGCAATTGCCTTTAGCGAGTATACTCGCTCATCCCTAGCGAGCACCAAAATGCTCGGGTGCTCGTTGCTCGAGTCGAACTTTCCGCGATGCTCGAGAGCTCGTTTCGAGTAACGAACCCCATTGAAGTCAACGGGCGACTCGAGCATTTTTGTATATGACCGATGCTCCGCACAGGTCATGACTTGTCAAACACCAGAGAACATCAGAAAGTCATGGAAACACCACAGAAACGGATAGGTAAGGGCAGGGGCAGCATGCATGGCTGCATCTGAGGCTCCCAGATCCCACTATTAAGCCACAATAGCGGCAAGAGTCTGCCCCCCCCCCCCCCGCCCCACCAATTTTTACTTCCGACAAACCCTCATTAGCAAGGCACACCTTAGCTAAGCACCACACTACCTCCAACCAAGCACAAGCACTGCCTGCGGGTCACACCACTCCCTCTTCTCCTGGGTTACATGCTGCCCAACCCCCCGCATGACCCTGCGTCCACAGCGCACACAAAAGTTTCCCTGCGCAGCCTTCAGCTGCCCTCATGCCACACGCTCGCTTCATAGCTACACCACCCTCATGTCTATTTATAAGTGCGTCTGCGATGAAGAGGAACCGGAGGCACACACTGCAGAGGGTTGGCTGGGCCAGGCAGCGACCCTCTTCGAAAGGGGTGGGCGATCGCCCAAAATGCTGTTGAGAATCGATGATAAATTGATGTACAATTATCATTCCAATCCCGTGCCACCTCCGCCGCAAAAATGTCACGAGCCGCAAACATGGGCATAAAGGGGACTCAGCTGCCAGCCCAGCACTTCTACACATCTCCACAATGCAGCAATACTCGGTGTGGGAAGTATGTGAGCGGACCCTAGGTCAGCCTCTGTCCCAGCAAACACCTTGTGTGGCCCAAGGTGCTGCGAGTGACATAGCAATGGGGACTCCATGTGTCCACACACTATTCATTCTGTTTGGGTGTAGGATACCTCATCGACAATGCAAGGGGTAAACCATCTGCACTCTGCACCCTACGCAAGTCAGTCAGTGTCTTTGTGCCAGACAGGTCAAACACCGCTATGGGAAGTCTGTGTGCACCCACAGCATGGGTGTGTCCAAGGATCCCCAAGACATGAACCATGAAGAAATCAGAGTGCCCAAACATGGCAGACTTTCACTGCGCCGAGGACATAGGCCATTGCCCACAGCTTCAGCAATCGCCAGCATAGAGCGGACTCCGATGCTAGTACAGCTATGAACGTCTCATTAATGCAGTAACGCTCCTCTTGTTTGGCCCAAAGCAGTGCCCCGGATAACTGTGGTAACGCGAGAGAAAATACATATTGGCCTCGGCCCACACTCCATGCCCTAGTCAGCCAGTGTTTTTGGGCCATATAGGTAGAACACCGCGATGGGAAGACTTAGTGCACCCATAGTATAAATAGACCCCTGTAATATTCCTCTAGCAAAGGTATAAGCAGACCCCAGTAACATTTCTGTAGCAGAAGTATAGGCAGACCCCTGTAACATTTATGTAGCAGCAATCTAGGCAGACGCCAGTACCATTTCTGTAGTAGAAGTATAGGCAGACCCCTGTAACATTTACGTGGCAGACCATAGGCAGACCCCAGCAACATTTTTGTAGCAGAAGTATACGCAGACCCCTGTAACATTTATGTAGCAGCAGTATAGGCAGACCCCTGTAACATTTACGTAGCAGAGGTATAGGCAGACCCTAGTAACATTTATGTAGCAGCAGTATAGACAGACCCCTGTAACATTTACGTAGCAGAGGTATAGGCAGACCCCTGTAACATTTACGTGACAGAGGTATAGGCAGACCCCAGTAACATTTTTGTAGCAGAAGTATAGGCAGACCCCAGTACCATTTCTGCAGCAGCAGTATAGGCAGACCCCAGTACCATTTCTGTAGTAGAAGTATAGGCAGACCCCAGTAACATTTCTGTAGTAGAAGTATAGGCAGACCCCTGTAACATTTACGTGGCAGAAGTATAGGCAGACCCCTGTAATATTTTTGTAGCAGCAGTATAGGCAGACCCCCGTAACATTTACATAGCAGAAGTATAGGCAGACCCCTGTAACATTTACGTGGCAGAAGTATAGGCAGACCCCAGTAACATTTTTGTAGCAGTAGTATACGCAGACCCCTGTAACTTTTATGTAGCAGTAGTATAGGCAGACCCCTGTAACATTTACGTGGCAGAAGTATAGGCAGACTCCTGTAACATTTCTGTAGCAGCAGTATAGGCAGACCCCTGTAAAATTTCTGTAGCAGAAGTATAGGCAGACCCCTGTAACATTTACATGGCAGAAGTATAGGCAGACCCCAGTAAAATTTTTGTAGCAGAAGTATACGCAGACCCCTGTAACATTTATGTAGCAGCAGTATAGGCAGACCCCTGTAACATTTCTGTAGTAGAAGTATAAGCAGACCCCTGTAACATTTATGTTGCAGAATTATAAGCAGACCCCTGTAACATTAATGTGGCAGAAGTATAGGCAGGCAGACCCCAGTAAAATTTCTGTAGCAAGAGTATAGGCCAACCCCTGAAACATTGGGGCACCATGAGTGTAGGCGAAGGCCGGAAAAATTAGTTGGATAAGAGTATAGGAGAGGGTCAGAAAAATTAGTGTACCAACAGTACAAATATGCCCCTGAAAAATTGCCCAACCGAGAGGGCAGGTGAAACCCATAAATATTTTTTGAAAGATACAGCTCACTGTTGCTTAATTTGTAACAGAGCCTGGAGGCAGCCCTGTTAAAAAAAAATTGGTTCATGCTAAAGTATCAATACTTTTGAAACTTTGAAAAATTGTAAAAAAATTGTTAGATGAGCCTTTTGGGCCGCAGAAAAATTGGCAGTTCAGCGTGATGACATGATGTTTCAGGAGGAGGAGCAGCAGGAGGAGGACTAATGTCAGAGACAGATTGACAAAGCTAAATGCCCCATTTTACCGGTGACAGAGAAGAGTGCTTTTATCTGCGGTTGCAGCGAAAAGAATCTTTAGGTTACGCTGCTCTCCGCCGGTGAAGAAGAGAAGTCTGGGAAAATCCAGGCTTTGTTCATCTTTATGAGTGTAAGCATGTCGGCACTGGCAGTTGACAGGCGGGTACGCTTATCCGTGATGATTCCCTCAGCTGCACTAAACACCCTCTCTGACAAGACGCTAGCGGCAGGGCAAGCAAGCACCTCCAGGGCATACAGCGCAAGTTCATGCCACGTGTCCAGCTTTGACACCCAATAGTTGTATGGAGCAGAGGCATCACAGAGGATGGTGGTATGATCGGCTACATACTCCCTCACCATCTTTTTACAGTGCTCCCGCCTTGACTGGGGAGTGGTGACGCAGTCTTGCTGGGGAGCCATAAAGCTGGCAAAGGCCTTGGAGAGTGTTCCCTGCCTGCGCTGAACATGCTGCCTGATCTCTGCGCCTCCCCTGCTACTTGGCCCTCGGAACTGCGCCTTCTGCTACTAGCACTGTCAGATGAGAAGTTTAGCATCACTTTGTCCACCAGGGCCCTGTGGTATTGCATCACTCTCGTACCCCTTTCCTCTTCGGGAATGAGAGTGGAAAGGTTCTCCTTGTACCGTGGGTCGAGAAGGGTGTACATCCAGTAACCCGTGTTGGCCAGAATGTGTCTAACGCGAGGGTGCCAGTATGCAAGACATGGCTGTCCTCACTAGGAGGATTACTTTCAGGATCCTCCTCCTCCTCCTCCACAGCCCATACACGCTGAACAGATGAGAGGCAAGCAGCATGGGTACCCTCTGCAGTGTGCCCAGCTGTCTCTTCCCCCTCCTCCTGCTCCTCCCCCTCCTTCTCCTCCAAAACACGCTGATATATAGACATGAGGGTAGTCTGGCTATCAAGCGACATACTGTCATCCCCCGTCTCCT
The DNA here is from genome assembly GCA_035609135.1 of Eleutherodactylus coqui. Classification (NCBI taxonomy): domain Eukaryota; kingdom Metazoa; phylum Chordata; class Amphibia; order Anura; family Eleutherodactylidae; genus Eleutherodactylus; species Eleutherodactylus coqui. The sequence goes on along the minus strand of CM069405.1, from coordinate 20,013,865 downwards.
GTTCCAACTGCAAAGGGTCGGCCTTTATGCCTTGCAGCGAACTTCTCAGCAGGCATAGCAGCGGGATGGTAACGCTAATGATTGCAGCATCGCCGCTCACTATCTGGGTAGACTCCTCAAAGTTTCCGAGGACCTGGCAGATGTCTGCCATCCAGGCCCACTACTCGGTAAAGAATTGGAAAGGCTGACTACCACTGCGCCGCCCATGTTGGAGTTGGTATTCCACTATTGCACTACGCTGCTCATAGAGCCTGGCCAACATGTGCAGCATAGAATTCCACCTTGTGGGCACGTCGCACAGCAATCGGTGCCCTGGCAGATTGCGCATGCTGGTGATGGTGAGGCTGGTGGTGGTGCCTCCCTGGCTGATCTTGGTGCGACACAGGTTGCACACCACTGTTCGTCGGTCGTCCGTGCTCTCACTGAAAAACATCCACACCTTTGAACACCTAGCCCTCTGCATGGAGGCTTGGCGCGAGGGTGTGCTTTGGGAAACAGTTTGGGGATTCTTCACTCTGGCCCTGCCTCTACCCCTAGCCACCCCACTGCCTCTTCCAACCTGTCCTGCTGCTGCACTTGCCTCCCCCTCTGAAGACCTGTCGTCAGTAGGCTTAGCAAACCAGGTGGGGTCAGTCACCTCATCGTCCAGCGGCTCTTCCTCCGAATCCTCTGTGCGCTCCTCCCTCAGACTTACTGCCCTTACTACTACCTCACTGATAGACAACTGTGTCTCATCATCGTCGTCCTCCTCAACCACTGAAAGTACTTGAGACAGTTGCCGGAAGTCCCCAGCCTCATCACCCGGACCCCGGGAACTTTCCAAAGGTTGGGCATCGGTCATGACAAACTCCTCAGGTGATAGAGGAACCATTTTATCCCACTCATGGCAGGGGCCTGAGAACAGTTCCTGGGAGTCTGTCTGCTCATCAGAATGTGTCATTTTCATGGAGTGAGGAGGTTGGGAGGAAGGAGGAGCAGCAGCGAGAGGATTCAGAGTTGCAGCAGTGGACGGTGTAGAAGACTGGGTGGTCGATACATTGCTGGATGCATTTTCTGCCATCCATGACAGGACCTGCTCACACTGCTCTGTTTGTAATAAAGGTCTACAACGTGGACCCGTAAATTGTGATATGAAACTGGAGACCCCAGAAACTTGCCTCTCTCGTAATCCCGCAGCAGCCGGCTGCGATTCACCTGGACCAGGAACTCGGCCTGTGTCCACACCCTCACTTGAACCTCCGCGTCCTCGTCCGCGTCCACGACCCCTAACCCCCATCATGGTGGATTACGAACAGAGCAGGGGTCAAATAAATTACCCCACTGTACAGCACTGACAACTGTGGCTTAATTCACTGCACACAGAGACTTGTAGATAGCGGAGGCTCTATGCTGTGACTAGGAAAAAGTAACCCGCTGTCTTGCGCTGATATCTTGGGGTAATTTACTGCTTGCAGAGACTGGTAGATTATAGAGGCTGTTTGGAGTGGGAGAAGACTCTAAAGCCAGTGGATAGTGCTGGTACCTGCGGCGATCTCAACCCTACCAACGGAAATGGTATTGTGAGACGCTCTGCACAGCGGCTGAGCTGAAATACTCTGCAGTGGCCCCGGTAATATTACTGTACTGTTTAGTGGTGAGACCGCTGTCTAATTCACTGCAGACAGAGAACTGTATAATTATGGAATTATATGCGTCCACTTTCACCCAGAGAGCGGTATTGTAACGCTAACTCCAGGCAGAAAAAAATTATACGGAAGGCTGCAAACAGGCCTAGCTGTGAAATACTGAAGCACTACTACTCCCAGCAACCACTCAGTAAAATGCACACGGTCAGAGGTAGCCCTCAGGAGGACCGTTGGGGTTCTTGTAGACAGAATCCTACACTAACACTTTCCCTATCTCAGCAGCACTTTCCCTATACTCTCCCAGTGTGTGTCTGAGGCGAGCCGTGGGCGGGACCGCTTTAAGTACTGGGCGGTCACTTAATCTCGCCAGCCACTCACTGCAGGGGGGGTGGGATGGGGCTGGAACATCACAGGAGGAAGTTGTAATGCCTTCCCTGCATGTCTATTGGCTAGAAAATGGCGCTAAACATGCAGGGAAGGAAATGGAATTGACATGAGTACCGCGTGGTGCTCGTCTCGAGTAACGAGCATCTCGAGTACCCTAATGCTCGAACGAGCATCAAGCTCGGACGAGTGTGCTCGCTCATCTCTAATTGCATTGAAAGAACTTGATGACAGGTTCTCCTTAAAAAAAAATGTATGTGCAGGTTAAAAGCCAATTAGAGAGGACAGTAAAAAGGCATATTGGCCATCACTAAGGGGTTAAGTCTATCCCAATTTCAACCATCTACTAAAACTTGGGGGGCAGGTTCGATAACTTTACAGCTCGGATTGTAAAGGTTCCCGATACTGGAGACTGGTAAGCTGCTGCCGGTCCCACCGGCACATACTGTATCTGGGGTAAATAATACAAGACATCATGATGTCTACATTACATCATTCCCTTCCAGGCTTCATGATTTGTATCAGTTGGGTGAGCTGGTAACAGGAACTCCGAAGACCTGAACTTCACAGAGCTGAAGATGGACACGTTTCCCAGGTAAGATGATATTTATATACTGGCCGATCATCCCATAACACTTGAAGGTTTGAGTGGAGCTGATGCTCATGCCCTTAATCTCGGCACACCTACAGTGAGAAAAAAATTAGAGTTGAAAAACCTCAAAAACATTCACTCCAAACACTACAACCATTTGTGTAACAAGTATCTATCAAGGCAACTATTATAGAGGAGATTTACAATTACGGGGGAAAAAAGACATATTAGGACTAGAGATGAGCGAACATACTCGTCCGAGCTTGATACTCGTTCGAGTATTAGCGTGTTCGAGATGCTCGTTATTCGAAACGAGTACCACGCGATGTTCGAGTTACTTTCACTTTCATCTCTGAGACGTTAGCGCGCTTTTCTGGCCAATAGAAAGACAGGGAAGGCATTACAACTTCCTCCTGTGATGTTCAAGCCCTATACCACCCCCCTGCAGTGAGTGGCTGGGGAGATCAGGTGTCACCCTAGTATATAAATCGGCCCCTCCCGCGGCTCGCCACAGATGCATTCTGACATAGCTCAGGGAAAGTGCTGCTGATGCTGGAGCTGCTATAGGGAGAGCGGAAGGTGTTATTTTAGGCTTCAAGAACCCCAATGGTCCTTCTTAGGGCCACATCTGACCGTGTGCAGTACTGTTGAGGCTGCTTTTAGCAGTGTTGCACTTTTTTTTTTTTTTGTATATCGGCCGTGCAGAGCATTGCGTCCTCAGTCTGCAGTCATTGTACATAGTATAGGGCCAGTAGTGGTGAGGCAGGGACAGTGGGAAAGGTGAAAGAGATATACTGTCTATATAGGCAGTGGGCTTTTTCAAAGAAATTTTGGAAAAAAAAATCTATTTGGGCTGCCTGTGACCGTCTTCAGTGTACTGCGTCTCTGCTGGGGGTAGTAGTCCTAATTAATATGCAGCTAAGTGTTACAGCAGGCTTGCGCAAAAGTGTTTCCTGGCTCTGCGTTGCCCATTACATCACCGCTGTCATCCCGTCCAGAGGGAAACAGTATACATATATACGCTGCCTACAGTATCTGTCTGCTGTATCAGCTCAGCCTTTAAAAAAATAGAAGCAAAATACTTAAGGCCTACTACTGGCCTTTGGACACTTGACTGCTTCTGCGCTGTGAATTCCACTAGCTCAGTCATACGCACCTACGTCTCACTACAGGCTTGCGCTAAATTCCTTCCTGGCTCTGCTGTGCGTTCCGTAAGGGAAGTCCGCCTCCAACCACAGGCCAATAAGCGGCACATTTAATTACAGCGTTCTGTTTCTGCACTACTGGTAATACACCATGCTGAGGGGTAGGGGAAGGCCTAGAGGACGTGGACGCGGGCGAGGACGCGAAGGCCCAAGTCAGGGTGTGGGCACAGGCCGAGCTCCTGATCCAGGTGTATCGCAGCCGACTGCTGCGGGATTAGGAGAGAGGCACGTTTCTGGCGTCCCCACATTCATCTCACAATTAATGGGTCCACGCGGTAGACCTTTATTAGAAAATGAGCAGTGTGAGTAGGTCCTGTCGTGGATGGCAGAAAGTGCATCCAGCACGACGAACTGTGGTGTGCAAGGTTTGTCGCGCGAAGATCAGCCATGGAGCCACCACCACCAGCCTCATCACCACCAGCATGCGCAGACATGGAACAAGGTGGGACGAAGGCCGTTCACCGCCTCCGGTTTGCACCGCTGCCTCTTCCCCTGTGCCCCATCCTGCCACTGAGATACAACCCCCCTCTCAGGACACAGGCACGACCGTCTCCTGGCCTGCACCCACACCCTCACCTCCGCTGTCCTCGGCCCCATCCAGCAATGTCTCTCAGCGCACCGTCCAGCCGTCGCTAGCGCAAGTGTTGGAGCGCAAGCGCAAGTACGCCGCCACGCACCCGCACGCTCAAGCGTTAAACGTGCACATTGCCAAATTGATCAGCCTGGAGATGCTGCCGTATAGGCTTGTGGAAACGGAGGCTTTCAAAAGTATGATGGCGGCGGCGGCCCCGCGCTACTCGGTTCCCAGTCGCCACTACTTTTCCCGATGTGCCGTCCCAGCCCTGCACGACCACGTCTCCTGCAACATTGTACGCGCCCTCACCAACGCGGTTACTGCCAAGGTCCACTTAACAACGGACACGTGGACAAGCACAGGCGGGCAGGGCCACTATATCTCCCTGACGGCACATTGGGTGAATTTAGTGGAGGCTGGGACAGAGTCAGAGCCTGGGACCGCTCACGTCCTACCCACCCCCAGAATTACGGGCCCCAGCTCGGTGGTGGTATCTGCGGCGGTGTATGCTTCCTCCACTAAACCACCCTCCTCCTCCTCCTACGCAACCTCTGTCTCGCAATCAAGATGTGTCAGCAGCAGCACGTCGCCAGCAGTCGGTGTCGCGCGGCGTGGCAGCAAAGCGGTGGGCAAGTGTCAGCAGGCCGTGCTGAAACTACTCAGCTTAGGAGAGAAGAGGCACACGGCCCACGAACTGCTGCAGGGTCTGACAGAGCAGACCGACCGCTGGCTTGCGCCGCTGAGCCTCCAACTGGGCATGGTCGTGTGTGACAACGGCCGTAACCTGGTGGCAGCTCTGCAGCTCGGCAGCCTCACGCACGTGCCATGCCTGGCCCACGTCTTTAATTTGGTGGTTCAGCGCTTTCTGAAAAGCTACCCACGCTTGTCAGACCTGCTCGGAAAGGTGCGCCGGCTCAGCGCACATTTCCGCAAGTCCCACACGGACGCTGCCACCCTGCGCACCCTGCAACATCGGTTTAATCTGCCAGTACACCGACTGCTGTGCGATGTGCCCACACGGTGGAACTCTACGCTCCACATGTTGGCCAGGCTGTATGAGCAGCGTAGAGCTATAGTGGAATACCAACTCCAACATGGGCGGCGTAGTGGGAGTCAGCCTCCTCAATTCTTTACAGAAGAGTGGGCCTGGTTGGCAGACATCTGCCAGGTCCGTGGAAAATTTGAGGAGTCTACCCAGATGGTGAGCGGCGATGCTGCAATCATTAGCGTCACCATTCCTCTGCTATGCCTCTTGAGAAGTTCCCTGCAAAGCATAAAGGCAGACGCTTTGCGCTCGGAAACAGAGGCGGGGGAAGACAGTATGTCGCTGGATAGTCAGAGCACCCTTATGTCTATATCTCAGCGCGTTGAGGAGGAGGAGGGGGAGGAGCATGAGGAGGCCCACTGCTGAGGGTACCCATGCTGCTTGCCTGTCATCCTTTCAGCGTGTATGGCCTGAGGAGGAGGAGGAGGATCCTGAAAGTGATCTTCGTAGTGAGGAAAGCCATGTGTTGCGTACAGGTATCCTGGCACACATGGCGGACTTCATGTTAGGATGCCTTTCTCGTGACCCTCGCGTTACACGCATTCTGGCCACTACGGATTACTGGGTGTACACACTGCTCGACCCATAGTATAAGGAGAACCTTTCCACTCTCATACCCGAAGAGGAAAGGGGTTCGAGAGTGATGCTATACCACAGGACCCTGGCGGACAAGTTGATGGTAAAATTCCCATCCGACAGCGTTAGTGGCAGAAGGCGCAGTTCTGAGGGCCAGGTAGCAGGGGAGGCGCGGAGATAAGGCAGCATGTACAGCACATGCAGGGGAACACTCTCTAAGGCCTTTGACAGCTTTCTGGCTCCCCAGCAAGACTGTGTCACCGCTCCCCAGTCAAGGCTGAGTCGGCGGGAGCACTATAAAAGGATGGTGAGGGAGTACGTAGCCGATCGCACGACCGTCCTCCGTGACGCCTCTGCCCCCTACAACTACTGGGTGTCGAAGCTGGACACGTGGCCTGAACTCGCGCTGTATGCCCTGGAGGTGCTTGCTTGTCCTGCGGCTAGCGTCTTGTCAGAGAGTGTGTTTAGTGTGGCTGGGGGAATCATCACGGATAAGCGTACCTGCCTGTCAACCGACAGCGCCGACAGGCTTACACTCATCAAGGTGAACAAAGCCTGGATTTCCCCAGACTTCTCTTCTCCACCAGCGGACAGCAGCGATACCTAAACAATACGTAGGCTGCACCCGCGGATGGAAGCATTGTTCTCTATCACCATCAAAAACGGGGACCTTTTTGCTTCATCAATCTGTGTATTATATTCATCCTCCTGCTCCTCCTCCTGAAACCTCACGTAATCACGCCGAACGGGCAATTTTTCTTAGGCCCACAAGGCTCACTCATATAATTTTTGTAAACAATTTTTATACGTTTCAATGCTCATTAAAGGGGTTGTCCCGAGGCAGCAAGTGGGTCTATACACTTCTGTATGGCCATATTAATGCACTTTGTAATGTACATTGTGCATTAATTATGAGCCATACAGAAGTTATAAAAAGTTTTATACTTACCTGCTCCGTTGCTGGCGTCCTCGTCTCCATGGTGCCGACTAATTTTCGCCCTCCGATGGCCAAATTAGCCGCGCTTGCGCAGTCCGGGTCTTCTCCTCTTCTCTATGGGGCTCCGTGTAGCTCCGTGTAGCTCCGCCCCGTCACGTGCCGATTCCAGCCAATCAGGAGGCTGGAATCGGCAATGGACCGCACAGAAGCCCTGCGGTCCATGAAGACAGAGGATCCCGGCGGCCATCTTCAGCAGGTGAGTATGAAGACGCCGGACCGCCGGGATTCAGGTAAGCGCTGTGCGGGTGTTTTTTTTAACCCCTGCATCGGGGTTGTCTCGCGCCGAACGGGGGGGGGGGGTTTAAAAAAAAAAAAACCCGTTTCGGCGCGGGACATCTCCTTTAAAGCGTTGGAACTTTCACCTGAACCAATTTTTATTTCAACTGGGCTGCCTCCAGGCTTAGTTACCAATTAATCCACATTAACCAGTCCGGTCTTCTTCTTTTCTGAATGGGGCCGCTCGTGCCGGAGAGCGGCTCCTCGTAGCTCCGCCCCATCACGTGCCGATTCCAGCCAATCAGGAGGCTGGAATCGGCAATGGACCGCACAGAAGACCTGCGGTCCACCGAGGGTGAAGATCCCGGCGGCCATCTTCACCAGGTAAGTAAGAAGTCACCGGAGCGCGGGGATTCAGGTAAGCACTATCCGGTTTTCTTTTTTAACCCCTGCATCGGGTTTGTCTCGCGCCGAACGGGGGGGCTATTGAAAAAAAAAAAACTGTTTCGGCGCGGGACAACCCCTTTAATGACAGAATATCAAAGACCGTTTGGCTCTATGTAATTTCACAACATTCTGATCTTAAATCGGTTTCATGCGAGGTTATTATACTCCATTTTACAACAATCCTGTTATGTTCATCTAGAAGGAAAGTAGGAGTAGAGGAGGAGGGGGGTAGGAGGGGGGTAGAGAGGGGTAGAGGGGGGAGGGGGCCATATCGGGCAACTTTGATTTGTTTAAATGACTTCATAATAAGCATTTTTTTTCTCTTTTTCAAGGCAATAACATCGACCTAAACCAATCCATCCCGCATTCACCTTAAAGTAGAGCGTCCTCAGTGCCTATGGCAAGCTTTGCCGTTAATCTTTGGGACCCCAAGGGGTAAGTGATGAGTATTGTTTCCAGGGTGTCCATAGAAAAGATGGGTGTGATCAATTAGACCAACTAAGTAGTTCTTCTAATATATATATTTGATATATATGTGTTCTTCCACAGTTCTTTTGAAGGTGAGTTTGTTTTCCCCAAGGGAGGGGGTTAGTGCTTTAGCCCCTCCAATCATATAAGAGGCCAGCTTATCTTTTAGGGGGTTAAAGGATGCACATGGCCTACTAAGAAGAATTGTGTCAGGAGAAAGCTGTATATTTCTTCTAAGCATTGTGCCCATTCCCCTTCCTACCTCTGCCCGGAATATCTTAATCTTAGGGCAGTTCCACCAGATACGTAGGTATGAACCTGTCTGCTCTTGGCACCTCCAACATCTGTCCATCTCCCACAGTTTGTGTGCATGAAGCCTCTCTGGGGTTTTATACCATCTAGTTATTCATTTGTTATGGTTCTCCTGCAGACGGACACATGGTGAGATCCCATATGTAGTTTTACATTGTTTTGATTTTGGCTTTAGTTATTTTTATGCCCAACTCCTTTTCCCATGATGAGATAGAAGTTGGTCTGCTGGCAGCACAAGAAGAGATGAGGTTATTTGTCAAATGTGAAATCTTCCTAGAGGTTTTGCTCTGGCTACTTAAAATTTTTTCGAAATCTGTTACTGGTCTCATAGATAACTGCAGAGAGATGTGCAAGGTGCCGGCCCTGAACCTTACTGAGTAGCACAAGAGAGTTCATTATGGTTTGTCTATAACCCCCTGAATGTCCTGAATTGTCAAGTCCGATGTTGGTGGAGTGAGCCGCTTAATTGTAAGCAGGAGTAAGTTTAGGGGGTAGAGGGTGAGGGTGGAAGCTTTGGACTAAGAGTCCCAGGTCTCGCAGACGCCTCTCAGCAAGATATTGAAGTCTTTGGATCCATAGACTCTGGAACTGGGAAACCACAGATCACCTAGAAAACCTTCTTTTTGTGCAATCTAAACTATCCTTTTCAACTTGTGGTTTTCAGTGGATACATTAAGTCCAACCATCTACCGAGCTGGATTGCCTTATAGTATTCTGTGAGATCCGGAAGTCCAATTCCTCCTATTTGTTTTTTCCTAATCATTAGTGACCAAGCCAACCGGGGCCGTTCATATTTCCAGGAACAGTGAGCAAAGGGTGTTGAAGAATGACTGAGGTGCGTGAATCGGTAGCATTTGTATTTTGTAAAGTATCTTGGGTAAAATATATGTCTTAATGAGACTCTTTCTGCTAAGCCAAGATATAATAGGAGGGCTATACGGGGTTCACAAGGTCCTAATTTCCGTTAGTAGCGGTAAGAGATTGAATTCCAGTAATTTCGAGAGGCTTTTTGTTAGTTTAATACCTAAGTAGACAATAGCGTGTTCTGCCAATACATACGGAGGGTTATCCTTCATTTCTGTTACTCTGTGCGGAGGTATAGTAATATTTAAGATCACCAATTTATTTTTATTAACTGTGAAGTTTAAGGCCTCATGTCCACGGGGAAAATCGGGCCCGCTACGGATTCTACATGTAGAATCTGCAGCGGGTCCCTCCTGCCCCGCGGACATGAGCGCTGAAAAGGAGAATAAATGACAATAAACTCACCTCCCATCCGCTCCGTTTCTTCTCTTCGCTGCGGCGTCATCTTCTCTCGTCGCGGCCGGATCTTCTTTCTTCGGCTCAGCGGATGTGCATGATGACGTCGGTGACGTGCCCCGCGCATGCGCCGGGCCGAAGCAAAATGATCCGGCCGCGGCTGAGAGAGGATGGCGCGGCGCCGAAGAGAAGAACCGGAGCGGGTAAGTAAAATGTGATTTTTGTCTCCCGCGGATCCGGACGGCTTCCATAGGCTTCAATAGAAGCCCGCGGGAGCCGTCCCCGCGGGAGACCCGCATGAAAATGGAGCATGGTCCAGATTTTTTCATGCTCCATTTTTTTTTAAATCACTTTTATTGACAATCCGCGGGTATTTATCTACCCGCGGGTGGTCAATGCATCCCTATGGGGTGCGGATCCGCGCGCGGGAGAAGAGTTAAAATCCGCTGCGGATTTTAATTCTTCTTTTCCCCGTGGACATGAGGCCTAAGAGTCCTCCATAAAGATCCAATAAGTTGTTACATTTTATAAGACCCTGTTGGGGATCTGAGGTTAAAAGAAGGATGTCTTCGGCCAAGGCGGCCGTTTGTATACAGTCTTTCCCTATGGTGAGACCTTGTGTTTCTGGATTTTGTCTGACTGGTCGATGGGCTTCTAGTGTGAGTATGAATAATGTTGGGGATAAAGGGCAACCCTGACGGCTTCCATTCATAATATTAAATGATTGGGATAGTGTCATTTATTCTCAGTCTAGCGTATGGTTGGGTGTATAGGCAAAATATCTATCATTAACTAGATGTGCCGGGAAGTGACATTTGTGTAGAACTGCCATCATGAAGGAGCAGTCCGCCCTGTCAAAAGCTTTTCCAGCATCAATTCGCCCCAAAAACAATCATATATTCTTTTGTTTTGCCTAGTATATGGCATGAAAAATGATTGCTGTGTTGTCCTTTCCTCCTCTACCCTTCACGAAACCTGTCTGTTCGTCCGCTATCAGGTCAGGGATAATTTTACCCATCCTAAGAGCCAAATATTACCCAGAGGAGCGTGCATGCCCATTTGAGTCTCCTCACTTAGTTTATAGTTGCTCTCCCTAAGGAGAAAAGATAGAGTTTCTGACCCTAAGAGCCAAAAGTTTTGCCCATATCTTCATATGTAGATTTAGTAAAGAGATTGATCTGTCATTATTGCAATGGGTTGGGTCTTTGCCCTCTTTGTGTATCGGGGTAATATGTGCTTCTTGTGACTTGTGAGCACCCTTCATGATAGCACTGAGAGTAAGCGTAAGATGCGGCAGTATCATCTGCTGTAAAGTTTTGTAGTAACTTATTGTCAGGCCGTCCGGTCCTCGGCTCTTACCACTTGGTAAGCTGCCTATCACCGAACTAAGTTCTTCTTGACTAATAGGTGCAAGCAGGTTCACCGTCTTATCTGAGCTTAGTGAGGGTAGGTTTAGTTCCTTCAAAAACCTATCTATTTGCATAGCTTTTTGTCTGAAGACAGTTGGGTCTCGCCCTCACTTAGATTATAGAGTTTAGTATAATAGGTTGAAAGGCTGCGGGTATGCCCGATGAAGTTGTAGTTATTTCCCGTTCCCTTCCTAATTTCCTTGATGAAAGTTTTTTCTCTCGTCTTTTTTTATAAGCGAGGACATTAGTTTGCCCCCTTTATCCCCATGTGCATACAACTTATGTTTGTAGAAGATGTGCGCCTTAGTATGCTTCTCATCCAACATATGTTTAAGTTGTTCTCTTAATGAGTTTGGCTCTTGTTGTACTTTTACTAAAGGCCTTTTTATCACGTGACCGGCGACCGCTCAACAAGGTCACTGCTCCAGGCTCTCGGCGACCGTGGGTCGCTGGGAGCAAGGAGATTTTAAGTTTCCTGGGCTCCCCAACTCCTGCTCATGTGTCCGGCATTTTGCCGGCGGTCGCATGTGCAGAATCCGGGAAAGTTCATGGAGGAAGATCGCATCGGGGTGCAAATACGGAGGCCTCCGGTAAAAAATTTCATCTCATCTCACCGATCAGATCGGTGAGGGGAGATGAACCTTCACCTTTTTTTTACTTTTACGTGATCGCCATTATCCATTGGATAACGGCCAACACATGATCAGGAACCGCTCACCGCGGCCCCCCGTGAAATCTCCAGGCTCTCGGCTACGTTTTGTAGCCAGGAGCAGGGAGATTTTAAATTACCCTGGCAATCCACGGCTTTTACGCTGCGCCTGCCACTTTGGCGACGGGGGCGCGTGTGCAGAAGCTGGGGTAAAGTCCGCGGATAAATCCGCGGGCCTTAGGTATGTTATTTCATCCTCCCTCACGGATATGATCTGTGGAGGGTGATGAGACGTAAGATTTTTTAACTTTTTACTTTTTTTTTTTACTTTTTACACTTTTTTTTTACTTTACATGATCACTGTCATCCATAGGATAACAGTGATCATGTCCCCGGTGAAATTTCTCTGCTCCTGGCTACACATGGCAGCCAGGAGCAGAGGGATTTAAAATTTCCCGGGGCTCGAGCCCCTCTGTGCACGCACCCGATGATTAACATCGGGCGCGCATGCGCAGACGGGGACTTCGGGTCCCGGAACACCAGGACATCGGCGGACCTGAGGTGAGTATTTTCACCTCCCCTCATGGATCGGATCCATGAGGGGAGGTGAAACTTGTACTTTTTTTAAACTCTTAACTTTTTCGCGATCGCCGCTATCCAATGGATAGCGGCGATCGCGGGCTTGGGGACCGCTCACCGCGGTCACCGGTAACACCTCCTGGTTCTCGGCTACCTTCAGGAGCTGGGAGCTAGGAGATTTTAAATTTGCCGGGGGCTCCCGGGCTTCTGCGCATGCGCGTGACGTCACCGTCTGGCGCACATGTGCAGTAGACCGGCGGCAGGTCCGGGAGGACCAGATCTTCGGAGGCAGCGCGGAGAAGGCGGGTGAGTATTTTCAGCTGCCCTGATGGATCCGATCCATCAGGGCAGCTGAATCTTTAACTTCTTTTCTACTTTTTTAAACTTTTATGCGATCGGCGCTATCCATTGGATAGCGCCGATCGCAATGCCGGGGGGGACCGCCCAGGATGACAGCTCCATGCTGTCATCTACCTGTGGGCACCGACAGCATGGAGCTGTCACGTCCTCAGGCAAGTGGGCATTAATCCTAAGAGGAAGCATAATACTACGTCCTCTAGGATTAAAGCCCACTTACTGAAGACGTAGTTTTCCGATGGGGCCTTCAGTAAGGGGTTAAGTCTCAAATTCTTAAAAGACCGTAAAACCTGCTCCCCAACCACAAAAGGTAAGTAGTTGGCCCACTGAAACCGATTATCAGAAACAAGAAGTCTGTAAGGTACTGGATTAATTCTTGATTCATGCGTTCAGTTTGTCCGTTAGAAAAAGACAAATTAACATTTAGGTTTTTGCATTAAGCTCTATCCAAGATAATATCCTCCGAAACTCCATGTAGCCGAACAATTTCCCTGATAAACAGTTCAGATAGTTGCTTGGCGTCAGGTAATTTGCATATATGAATGAAATGTGACATTTTGGAAAAACAATCAACTATGACCCAAATGATTGTGTTTCCATGCGAGAGAGGCAGATCAGTTATAAAGTCCATGGACAGATGGGACCATGGCCTACATGGAACTGGAACAGGGAGAAGAGGACCCTCAGGACGGCTCCTGAGTCTCTTTTCCCTGGCGCAAACCAGGCATGCCGACACAAAAGACTGGACGTCCCTGGCCATATGAGGCCACCAATAATTCCTGGATAGTAGTTCCTGAGTACCCCTTATACCGGTGTGACCAGCTAGGACTGAACCATGTGTCTCCTCTAACACCTTCAACCTCAATGACAAAGGAACAAAAAGTTTGCCTTCCGGAAGGGCTTCAGGGGCTGATTGTTGAGCAGCGTGTATAAGAGGTGAAAGGTTGGAGGAGACAGCAGCGAGAAACACCCTGGGGGAGAGAATATCCTCAGGCTCAGACTCTGCAGGTTCTGGAGTACCAAAACTCCTAGACAAAGCATCTACCTTAACATTTTTTGAGCTGGGTCTGTAAGTCACCAAAAAGTTGGACCACGAAAAGAACAAGGCCCAGTGGGCTTGCCAAGCATTTAACCTCTTAGCGGAGTCTAGATAAATTAGGTTTTTATGGTCTGTGAGTGCAGTGATCTGATGGAGTGCTCCTTCCAGAAAATGCCTCCATTCCTCAAACACCCACTTAATAGCTAGTAATTCCCAGTTGCCTATGTCGTTCAATAGACGAGAACTTCTTGGAAAAGTAGGCACAAGGTCTATGGTTTGTGAGTGTGGAGGGACCTTGAGACAGTACCGCTCCAACTCCAAACTCAGAGGCATCTACCTCCACTACAAACGGACAGGATAGGTCAGGTTGGATGAGGACAGGCACCGAAGAGAAAGCATCCTTCAGGGTAGAGAAGGCCACAAGAGCATCAGAAGACCAGGTACTCACATCAGCCCCCTTTCTGGTGAGATCTGTTAAAGGCTTAGCTACCATGGAGAAGTTCTCAATGAATTTACGATAGTAGTTAGAGAGCCCAAGGAAGCGTTGCAGAGCTTTCAAGGTGACTGGCTGAGCCCATTCCGTGATGGCTTTCACCTTTACCGGATCCATCTGAATATCACATGGTGTAATGATATTCTCTGGACACCGAAAACACATTTCTCAAATTTAGGGAACAATTTGTTAGCCCTGAGGCAAGTCAGCATGGTTTGAAAATAGACACGGTGTGTCTCCCAGTCAGAGGAGAAAATACGGATGTCATCCAGGTATACCACAACGAACACATCCATGATATCCTAGAAAACGGAATTCATATACCGTTGGAAAATAGCTAGGGCATTACATAACCCAAAAGGCATAACGAGGTATTCGAAGTGGCCAAGAGGTGTATTATAGCTGTCTTCCACCCTTCCTGTATACAGATAGATTATAAGCTCCCCTCAGGTCAAGCTTAGAGAACCACTGGGCCCCGAAAACCTGATTGAGGAGGTCGGGGATGAAAGGAAGAGCGTATTGGTTTCTGACGGTTATTTTGCTGAGCTCTCTGTAATCAATATAGGGTCTGAGACCACCGTCCTTCTTCTCGACTAAGTAAAAGCCAGCACCAGTAGGAGACTCCGAGGGTCGGATGTGCCCCTTGGCCAAACTGTCCTGAATATAGTCCTTCATGGACTCCCTCTCAGGAACAGTTATGTTGTAGATTCAACCCTTTGGAAGTTTGGCACCTGGCACCAGATCAATCTAACAGTCAAAATTTTCAGAAAGCTGCTTGGAGAAAACATCAGAAAATTCTGAGATATAGTCTGGTAACACCACACCCTCACAAACAGAGGTATCTAAGTTCACAGGACAAATGTGATTCGTACATCGGGAACCCCACTTGACCAGCTCCAGTGTGTCCCAATCAATAACGGGATTGTGTTCTCTTAACCAAGGCAGCCCTAAGACTATGTCCACAGACAAGTCTTTCATGACGAGAAAGGTGTAAGTCTCAGTATGCAAGGCTCCTACAATGAGTTTTACCTCCGGGGTAGCTAGATAGATGAGGGAAGCACGCAACGGAGTGGAGTCTACCCCAGAAACCCGAATCGGAGGATCTACACGTACCAAGGAGCCAGAAATCTGAACAACAAAATCAAAATTAACAAAATTTGCTGCGGCCCCGAAATCAACAAAAGCTTGCCCTGCACGAGAGAGAGAAAGAAATTCTAAGGCGCAGGGTAAGAACATCTTAGACACAACTGGGAGTACCTTAGGTCCTAGAAGTCCTCCCGACAACTGACTAGGAGCAGACGTTTTCCTGCTGAGGCTTCTTCCCGCAGATAGCGATCCAATTACCAGACTCTCCACAATATAAACAGAGGTTCTTCTTTAGTCGGTATTCCCTTTGCTGTTTAGAGAGAGATAGCAAGGGGGTCTCAGCAGAACACCATAGGCAACACGGCTTATAAAAATAGGAAGATATGGCAAATAGCCGAAGAATAGCGTAAAAGCTAGTGGGTGCGCGCTCACCGAGGGATCCGGACTTTTAGATCCTAGATGAATCCTGGAGAAGTGTCTAGGAGAGCAGCATCCATTGGAGCATATCACAGAGGAATTCTGAAGTCTTCACAGGATAAAAATCCAATATCCATCTTTATTGATAAAACAGCTCCATTGACAGAACACAAGCCTGCGACGTTTCGTCCTATGCAAAGGACTTTGTCAAAGGACTTGACAAAGTCCTTTGCATAGGACGAAACGTCGCAGGCTTGTGTTTTGTCAATGGAGCTGTTTTATCAATAAAGATGACTATTTGATTTTTATCCTGTGAAGACTTCAGAATTCCTCTGTGATATGCTCCAATGGATGCTGCTCTCCTAGACACTTCCCCTTTGCTGTTTAGGTGACATTGTTCCCAATTCCATGGGTTCAGTGGAGGGAGGTGAAATTGTCTGGTTAAGAGAGGAGGTGGACAGGCAGACCAGACTGGTCCTCACGGATCATCTGGCCCTCAGTCGACAGTTCGCTTGAATAGTTAGCGACCTTGCTTGATCCAGGGTATAAGGCTCACAATGGGCAACCAGCAGATCCTTGAGGCCTTCGGATAAGCCGGCCAAGAACAAATCCTTGAGGGCTGAGTCGTTCCACCCCGACTCCATGCAGTGCTGTCTGAATTGAGAGCAGTAGTCCTCCACCACCTTCCAACCCTGATGCAAGGACAACAGTTGGGAGACAGCGTAGGCAGCACGGTCGGGCTCGTCATAGATATGACTGAGAGCTGAGAAGAAGGCGTCTAAAGATTGTCGGGTGGGAGAGTCAGAGGGTAAAGAGAAAGCCCAATTTTAAAGGTCCTCCTCTTAGATGGGAAATCACAATTCCTACCCTCTGGTACTCAGTGCCAGAAGAGTGAGGTCGCAGATCAAAATACAGCTTGCAGCCTTCTCGGAAAGCAAAAAACTGTTTCCTCTCACTGTAAAGAAATCCGGCAGCGTAGCCCAAGGCTCAGAAGTTGTCACCGGAACAGAGGGAGGCTGAACCTAAGCCAACAATTACACCTGTTCCTGTTGCTGAAAATGGGTAGTCAGGTTTTGAACCAGGTTAGTCAGGGACTGGACTTGGTTAACCAAGGCCGACACGGCCTGCATGGAAGGAGTTAGCGCACCTGGTTGGATATAAGTGTCTGACCTTTTGTGGCCAGTATATCAGTCAGGGAGCTGGGGTCCGGGTGACTGGGAGTCCCTGAATTACCCGCAAGCCCTGTCCCTACCTATTTGCCCCCCTAGGCTAAGCCCTAGGGCGACAACTGGGCAACAGTCCCTAGACTGGCTAGGGATGCGGGTGCAGGAGCCAGACACTCAGACAAATACAAGAAACAAACAAACATGAAGGCAGGTCAGGCAATCTGGGTCAGCAACTGGAAGGAACGAGGAACAAGGGATCAGGCAAAGGCAAAGTCAAGTCCAAAGCAATAAGTCAAGCTGAGAATCAAATGCAGTAAACACAGGTGTAGCTGAAGACCAAACATACACTGGCAAATACTGACAGGAACTGAGAGGTTTAAATGCTGTCAAAACTCCCGGCCCAGAAGGTGATTGGGGCGGGGAGCCTGACGGCAGCAGGAGCCAAAACCCGGACGCTGGAAGAAACAGCCCCCGGCGCCTGCTAAAGACAGACAGGCGCGCCCAGGAGTTATGTCAATGAGAACGCGGTGCCATGACCAGCAACCCGACTAACTAGGTGCATGCCCCCTGTGCACCGGAGCGCTCGCCCAGAGCCAGCATACCGGATTACAGCGGCTAGGAGAGGTCACAAAGACCAGGGCTCCCCTGCACTGCACCCCCGCAAACTGGTTACTAGGACCGGTAGTGCGGGCATGGAGGCCCCCAGAGCCACCAGACTTGACAATATCAAGTAAAAACAAATAGATCTCTCCCATGATCTATTATACCCAGGACTGTAACAAGGGGGCGCTCTAATAATGATTGTGACAGTCCTTCAGGGGGTGGGGGCGGCACAGACACACTGGATTCCAAAGTTCATCAAAACTCACTTTTAGTCTTTATTTTGGCGTATGCTCCAGGCCACACAAAACAGCAACACAAAGTCCATGCAGTATAACAGAAATGAAATGCTGCACCACTATATAGGGGACACAATTACTATTGGGGTCATTAAGGGGGTTCCTATTACTATTGGTGCCCTGAAGAGGGACATTATTCACTTCAGACAAGTCTCAGTGCTTGAAATATGTGTAATGGGGTGGGCCTATGGATAACATTTGGGCTCCCCTCCAGTTCTTTCAATAGGGGTCTTACCTAGGGTGATCCTTTTAGCCACCCCCAATCCAGATAGGGAATCAAGTTTTGTATGTCCTTCACATGGTGTAGGCTCTGTAGAATCCACTGAGGAGTGACGGGCCATTCAGTGGTATGCCTGAGACATCACAGACGCATCATAACTCTTCCGTAAACAATAAGGCTTTACTCAATTCCTCTGAAAGGTGAAAAGCAATAAATTGATTAAACATTGCTGAACTGATGCTAATCGAGTCTCTGTATCCAGCGCCCCCCGTTGAGCTTCCTCTGGGCGCTATTCCATGATATGCGGTAAGTAGTTCCAAATGAGTCCTTCTATTGCTTTCTCGCTCCCCACCAGTTGCACGTCCAA
Organism: Eleutherodactylus coqui; assembly: GCA_035609135.1. Lineage (NCBI taxonomy): Eukaryota > Metazoa > Chordata > Amphibia > Anura > Eleutherodactylidae > Eleutherodactylus > Eleutherodactylus coqui. The sequence goes on along the minus strand of CM069405.1, from coordinate 19,995,483 downwards.
GATGTCCAGGCAGCACAAGGCCGAGAGGCTGTAAGGTTCTGACGCTGAAGAGGACCGCGGCAGCAAAGCAGATACTGCAGAAACCCTTCTCTTTTATGCAATAATGCCCAAACTGAGGAGCCCCGATACGAGGCCTCCTCCGCCGTACTTCATCTCCCTCTTTATGATGTCCGTGTGGTCTTGCAATGCTAAGATGGAAGAGTCCTTTTGGAGAGACTGTAATAGGTTATGTCCAGGGTATGAAGGAACAGAGTCTCCCGGTAAGTGAGATGAAGACAGATTTATTCAGAAAATAACCTTATTACTGGTCAGTCACTATCCTATTACGCTATACGGCGATCCCATTACTCTATACGGCGATCCCATTACGCTATACGGCGATCCTATTACGCTATACGGCGATCTCATTATGCTATACGGCGATCCCATTACGCTATACGGCGATCCTATTACGCTATACGGCGATCTCATTATGCTATACGGTGATCCCATTACTCTATACGGCGGTCCTATGACGCTATACGGCGATCCCATTACGCTATACGGCGATCCCATTACTCTATACGGCGATCCCATTACTCTATACGGCGATCCCATTACTCTATACGGCGATCCCATTACTCTATACGGCGATCCCATTACGCTATACGGCGATCCCATTACGCTATACGGCGATCCCATTACTCTATACGGCGGTCCTATTACGCTATACGGCGGTCCTATTACGCTATACGGCGATTATACTGTACATTTTCTTCCATGAATTCTCATTCCAACAGACTATATTGGTCTCAGTCTTCATTATTTAGATCAGAGGAACTCCGAAGAGCTGACCCTCACAAAAGCCCAAATATCCAGTTATTCCAGGTTTGATGATGTTCGTATATAGACCCTCATACCGCTACATGGGTTGGTTTGACTGCTCGCCAGTGGAATGGATATAACTAGAGATGAGCGAGCGTACTCGGATAAGCACTACTCGCTCCAGTAATTTGCTTTATCCGAGTATCGCTGTGCTCGTCCCTGAAGATTCGGGTGCCGGCACGGAGCGGGGAGCTGCAGGGGAGAGCGGGGAGGAACGGAGGGGAGATCTTTCTCTCCCTCTCTCCCGCCCGCTCTCCCCTGCTCCCCGCTGCGACTCACCTGTCAGCCGCAGCGGCACCCGAATCTTCAGGGACGAGCACAGCGATACTCGGATAAAGCACATTACTCGAGCGAGTAGTGCTTATCCGAGTACGCTCGCTCATCTCTAGATGTAACCTTTGCACATCTGCAAAGAAATAGACTTAATTACAACAATGTCTATGTGAATATCCCAGGATGAGGCTATTTTAAAAAGTTTGAAGACCAATCCGATTGATAGGAGTCTGTCTCCTGGCACCCCACGGTCACAGGCAGGAGAAACAGGAATCAGGGAACAATGTGGACAAAAATGTGTATGCTTTTATCTTCCAAATAAACCTGGAGATGACGCTGCCGCAGAAGCTTGTGTTATAGACAAGTAATATGCGGTTATTCAGAAACGTCAGACAACCTGACTGACTGCAGCTAAGAGGATACTTAACCCTACCGTGAGCGGGGGATGGTAACAATCTGTTATAGATCACAAAGATCAGAACACTTCACTGTAGAACATGTGGTATTACCACCCAATGTTTCACCCCAGCAATGGTGGTTGGCCGCACACAGTAACATAAATGTTGTCCAATTACCTGCCTGAAACTGGTAGATGAATATGCGATGCTCTGGTGTCGAATCGAGCTCAGGTACGATAATTGGCAGGCCTACGTTAAAGTTACTCCCTGTGTGCACACGTCGGGTTTTTTCCTGAGGGCCAACCTCACTTACGGATCTCTAGAGTATTTCGTACTATAATGTAGGTGAAGCATCTTCGGACGTCTGTTAGGGGTCCCCCAATTCGCAGAGCTACAGAACAATGTAAATACTTATCTTATTTGCGTCTTATCAGTACATTTTTTCTACAATTTTATCTATTCGTGCAGAGCTTATTCATCTGGCTTGCACAAGCGGAACCAACATGTCACATCGTGATGTAATAATTGTCCCAAGGGGATCAACATAAATCCGTAAAACTAAAACATATTAAAATGTCCATAATGGGCTTGCAGATGGCAGAGTAAGCAGCATACTAGCTGAACGCCCAACATCCCCACCGTGACTAACCTGCTTCTACAGCAGTATGAGGCACCAAACGACCCCTGAGGCACCATGGGGAAGAAGAGGGTCACAGGCAGGTCCCTGGCAGTGGTGGAGGACGAGCCGCCGCCGATGCAGCGCTACTTTGGAGCACAAGGGGCAGCGGCTCCTTCTCCTGCATCCAAGATGGCACTGGAGCACGTGCGCCCGGCTCCCTTACAACCCCGCAGCGGCAGGGGTGGAACAGTTGGAGCAGAGAACCCTGGATGGCAGCAGATAGGTGGCATACTCCCAGGGTCCCCACACCACAAGAGGAGAACAGCATCTTCCCTACTGCTCAGCCCAATCAGCAGGTCCCTCCACCATAGCTAGCAGCACCTCAGAGTCCAGCAGGCAATGAAGCCCCCAAAGCCCCAGGGCCACAGCACAGCAGCAGGGATGCAGAAGGGGTCCCTACAATCCACAGTCCCCATTATTCACAGGGTTAGCCAGCAGTTGGGCTACTTTGCCTGAGGGGAGTGGTAGTCCCACACAGCAGTCCTACATGAGAGGCTATGCAGCAGCCGCAGCATCTGTAATGTGTTCCCCAACCTCTAATGACCCTAATTCTGATGACAAATGGGACATTTGAGATCTCTTCCAACAAAAAGGGACCTTTAAAGGCTGGAGTCCTCACATAAAGAAGCATTATCCCTTATACAGCAAGAGATTAAACAGATGGGTAACCGCTTAAAATACGGTTGAGACCGCATTCATAGAGCCCTGAACCCCAAACCAGACGACCCGCGGGAAGTCCTATGTAATATACACTTCTTCAAACATAAGGAGACTATCTTGAAGTGTGCTCGTGACAGGAAAGACTCCCTAACCCATAATGCCATCCTTCAGGAGTTCGAAAAATACAGTCAGGTCAGCAATTTTAAAATTAATCTACGAAAATCATAATTCCTGAATAAAACCCTTCCAACCTCAGATACTGCACAAGCTAAACCCCTCTTCCCTCTAAATTGGCGTGAGGACCACATTAAATACCTTGGGGTCACATTACCTCCAGATCCTGGACAACTATTCGATTTACATTATGAACCTATATACGCTACCGTAGTAAAAGACTTAGAAAGATGGCGCCCGTTAACGCTCCCATGGCTTGGTAGAATCAATACCATTAGGCCGCTCTCACACAGGCAATGTTTTTTATCTGTTTTTTATGAGCCAAAACCAAGACAAAGTATAATGAAATGATTTGAATTTCTTCCGTATTTTGGACCCGCTCCTGGTTTTGGCTCACAAAAAACTGCTGAAAAAAATTGCCTGTGTGAAAGTGGCCTAAAGATGAACTAAATTTCTATACCTCTTCCAAACTCTACCCTTACAGATCTCTCAAAACTTTTTCCTCAAGCTAAGAATGGCGCTGACACACTTTATATGGGAAGGCTCTAGGTCCCGTTTGAGTTATAAACTTCTCGGCCAACAAAATGAGGGGGGGGGCAGGGTTACCGGATATGCTTCTTTATTATAGAGCTGCAATCTGCAACCCCGTATTGGACCTCCTACAGAGGAGAGCCTCCAAATTATGGGTCAAACTAGAGCAAAATTCTACCCCTGGTCAGGCTCAGGGCCTCTTCTGGATCAAGAGGGTGTCTGTGATGGTGGGGCATAAAGGCCTCGCCTTTCCTGAGCTCTCTGCTGAGGACATGGGATGACTTTATGTTGAGGAGTGGCATGATAAACACCCCTGGACCATGGACCCAACTGGTGGGGAACCTGGATTTCCCACTGGGAGGCATGGGTTTGCCACTCCTCGACAGCCTGGAGATGCACACTTCTAGAATTCGGGACCTTGTCCAGGAGGATGGAATTAAGCCGCTTGCTGCATTGCTGGGTGATGGCGCACCCATAGCAAGTGTGTGGGTCTAATACTTACAGATATGCTATTTTATTCGAGCTCAGGCATCACTCACTGCCCCACTTATGTCTTTCGAGGAGTTATGCTTTGCTCCACAGGGCTCAATAGGTAAGATCTTCACAGTCTATGCTATCTTAGAGGCTAGGGAGATACAGGACTGGGATATGTCTGGAACAGTATCAACTTATGTCCTGTCACATGGTTTATGTATCCTATAAATGTGAGTGATTGGGGTGTGGTAAGAGAGTTCCTAATCTTCAACGAGAGTGGAGTGGAGTGCTGGCCACATGGGGTACCTTCAGTGATGGAGGAAGAGGAGAGGTTTCCTGAAGTTTACTATTCCAGGAACCACCTCTAAGGAGCGACTGAAGTGAGGAGTCCGCCGTGTAGAGCTGTCTTCAAATACTGAGTGAGTGTCTGTGGAGTGTTCCTACCCCCATCCTCCTCCAGAGTGTGCCCCTTCCAGGAGCGGTACCATACAGATAATGTGGACTGTAGGACCGGTTTCATCCTGTGTCTCCTCCCTGACGTCACAGTCTCTGTCTTTCCTGCACTAGTGTGTGTAAAGTTGTACTCTCTGTATAATACCCTGAGACGGGGCTCACTAGTGCTTACCCCGGAGATTGCTCTTTTATTTATCTTACCGGGCTCTACTAAGGCCAGTAAGAGAGGCATCCTCAGATTCTTTCTCCTGGCCATGAGGATGGTGATCCCGCAGCTCTTGAAGTCTCAGACCTTGCCTAACTTGGATGAGTTGGGCAACAGCCCTTGACAAAAACAGCCACATGGAGGAACTCACAGCTAGGAATGACGATAAATGGATGCCCTTCTACACAACATGGGAGATCTGGATGACCAGTGGCTGGTGAATGGGGTTTACCCACCTAATAGAAGAATAGGGTTTGTGTTGCTGGGGTCAGTCTAAGGCACTTTCTCTACCTCTCTCGTACTTTCTCTCTTCTCTCTCTTTTTCTTTTCTTCTTCACTTTTTTCTTCTTTCCCTTTTCCCTATTCCCCCGATACTCCCCTACTTGTAATATTGACCCCCTTAAATCTTTCTCCCCCCAGTATCCTGAGTGTTCCCCCAATTTCTCTTCCACCCTTCTCTCCCCTCGTTCCTGCCCTTATATAGAAATTTCCATATGGGAATATTCGTCTATGAAGACTTGTTAACAAATAACCTATACAGGTTAACAATGTTTGGCAATATATTCACCAATGTTTTCCAACTGTTAACCTAGCACTCCCAGTTGGTTAGGTATCAACCCCTTGCTGCTATAGGACATACAGTTACGTCCTGTGGGGTCGGGGTATGTATGAGGAGAGATTGCAGGGCGACCTGTAACAGTAAGTTATCATGGCATACAATGAGCTTGAACTTATGTTAGACACTGGAAATAATCTTTGAAGTCCTCCACAGAATACTTACCTTGGGTTGTTGTTCCCATTATTGGCCAGTGAGTCTCCAATGAGAATTTTGGCCTCTTCAATTACCTCTGGGTAGCGGTCCCCTTGGGTCGTCATAGTTATATGTAATACTAGCTGATATACCCGGCTTTGCCCAAGTTAATTGGTACAGGTGTTTACCTTTTGTTCGCGTGGAAAATTTTAGGAAGCCGTGGTTACCTCAAAAGAACGGAGGAATAAAATATGTATACACATAGAAGAGAATTAGATTCTCCCCAGGCTGCATGTACCGATGTCTCTCTACAGAATGTGCCACCCCTCCACTCTCCTCACTTTTTACCCTTAAAGGTAATGCCCCTTTTTATTCAAATTTACCCCCAGACTGGAGGTTATGGTCCCTTCTTAGCCTTAAAGGCATGCTCCATCCTTGCAGTCCATGGCCGCTTCCTTATGTAGTTTACAGCATTTCAGTATATACAAAGAGGTCAGTTATTTTCTCCTCAGTATATACACATAGAGGGGAGGTAGATTCTCCTCAGTATATACACATAGAGGGGAGGTAGATTCTCCTCAGTATATACACATAGAGGGGAGGTAGATTCTCCTCTGTATATACACATAGAGGGGAGGTAGATTCTCCTCAGTATATACACATAGAGGGGAGGCCGATTCTCCTCAGTATATACACACAGAGGTGAGGTAGATTCTCCTCAGTATATACACACAGAGGTGAGGTAGATTCTCCTCAGTATATACACATATAGGTGAGGTAGATTCTCCTCAGTATATACACATAGAGGTGAGGTAGATTCTCCTCAGTATATACACATAGAGGTGAGGTAGATTCTCCCCAGTATATACACATAGAGGGGAGGTAGATTCTTCTCAATATATACACACAGGGGTCAGTTAGATTCTCCTCAGTATATACACACAGAGATCAGTTATATTCTTCTCAGTATATATACATAGAGGTCAGTTATATTCTCCTCAGTATGCACACTGTCAGTTATATTCTCCTCACTAAAAACACACACTGTCAGTTATATTCTCCTCAGTATATACACACAGAGGTCAGTTATATTCTCCTCAGTATATACACACAGAGGTAAGTTATATTCTCCTCAGTATATACACACAGAGGTGAGGTAGATTCTCCTCAGTATATACACAGAGCGGTGAGGTAGATTCTCCTCAGTATATACACAGAGAGGTGAGGTAGATTCTCCTCAGTATATACACAGAGAGGTGAGGTAGATTCTCCTCAGTATATACACAGAGAGGTGAGGTAGATTCTCCTCAGTATATACACATAGAGGTGAGGTAGATTCTCCTCAGTATATACACATAGAGGTGAGGTATATTCTCCTCAGTATATATACAGAGAGAGAAGGTAGATTCTCCTCAGTATATATACATAGAGGTTAGTTATATTCTCCTCAGTATACACACAGAGGCCAGTTATATTCTCCTACCTAAATACACATAGAGGGAAAGTAGATTCTCCTCAGTATATACACAGAGAGATGAGGTAGATTCTCCTCAGTATATACACATAGAGGTGAGGTGGATTCTCCTCAGTATATACACAGAGAGGTGAGATAGATTCTCCTTAGTATATACACATAGAGGTGAGATAGATTCTCCTCAGTATATACACAGAGAGGTGAGGTAGATTCTCCTCAGTATATACACAGAGAGGTGAGGTAGATTCTCCTCAGTATATACACAGAGAGGTGAGGTAGATTCTCCTCAGTATGTACACAGAGAGGTGAGGTAGATTCTCCTCAGTATGTACACAGAGAGGTGAGATAGATTCTCCTCAGTATATACACAGAGAGGTGAGGTAGATTCTTCTTAGTATATACACACAGAGGTGAGGTAGAATCTCCTCAGTATATACACAGAGAGGTGAGGTACATTCTCCTCAGTATACACACAGAGAGGTGAGGTAGATTCTCCTCAGTATATACACAGAGAGGTGAGATAGATTCTCCTCAGTATATACACATAGGAGGTGAGGGAGATTCTCCTTAGTATATACACACAGAGGTGAGGTAGATTCTCCTCAGTATACACACATAGAGGTGAGGTAGATTCTTCTCAGTATATACACATAGAGGTGAGGTAGATTCCCCTCAGTATATACATATAGAGGTGAGGTAGATTCTCCTCAGTATATACACATAGAGGTGAGGTAGATTCTCCTTAGTATATACACACAGAGGTGAGGGAGATTCTCCTTAGTATATACACACAGAGGTGAGGTAGGTTCTCCTCAGTATATACACATAGAGGTGAGGTAGATTCTCCTCAGTATATACACATAGAGGTGAGGGAGATTCTCCTTAGTATATACACACAGAGGTGAGGTAGATTCTCCTCAGTATATACACATAGAGGTGAGGGAGATTCTCCTTAGTATATACACACAGAGGTGAGGTAGATTCTCCTCAGTATATACACATAGAGGTGAGGTAGATTCTCCTCAGTATATACACAAAGAGGTGAGGTAGATTCCCCTCAGTATATACATATAGAGGTGAGGTAGATTCTCCTCAGTATATACACATAGAGGTGAGGGAGATTCTCCTTAGTATATACACACAGAGGTGAGGTAGATTCTCCTCAGTATATACACATAGAGGTGAGGTAGATTCTCCTCAGTATATACACATGGAGGTGTGGCAGATTCTCCTCAGTATATACACATAGAGGTGAGATAGATTCTCCTCAGTATATACACAGAGAGGTGAGGTAGATTCTCCTCAGTATATACACATAGAGGTGAGGTAGATTCTCCTCAGTATATACACATAGAGGTGAGATAGATTCTCCACAGTATATACACAGAGAGGTGAGGTAGATTCTCCTCAGTATGTACACAGAGAGGTGAGGTAGATTCTCCTCAGTATGTACACAGAGAGGTGAGATAGATTCTCCTCAGTATATACACAGAGAGGTGAGGTAGATTCTTCTTAGTATATACACACAGAGGTGAGGTAGAATCTCCTCAGTATATACACAGAGAGGTGAGGTACATTCTCCTCAGTATACACACAGAGAGGTGAGGTAGATTCTCCTCAGTATATACACAGAGAGGTGAGATAGATTCTCCTCAGTATATACACATAGAGGTGAGGGAGATTCTCCTCAGTATATACACACAGAGGTGAGGTAGATTCTCCTCAGTATATACACAGAGAGGTGAGGTAGATTCTCCTCAGTATACACACATAGAGGTGAGGTAGATTCCCCTCAGTATATACATATAGAGGTGAGGTAGATTCTCCTCAGTATATACACATAGAGGTGAGGTAGATTCTCCTAAGTATATACACACAGAGGTGAGGGAGATTCTCCTCAGTATATACACATAGAGGTGAGGTAGATTCTCCTCAGTATATACATAAAGGAGAGGTAGATTTTCCTCAGTATATACACACAGAGGTGAGGTAGATTCTCCTTAGTATATACACACAGAGGTGAGGTAGGTTCTCCTCAGTATATACACATAGAGGTGAGGTAGATTCTCCTCAGTATATACACATAGAGGTGAGGGAGATTCTCCTTAGTATATACACACAGAGGTGAGGTAGATTCTCCTCAGTATATACACATAGAGGTGAGGGAGATTCTCCTTAGTATATACACACAGAGGTGAGGTAGATTCTCCTCAGTATATACACATAGAGGTGAGATAGATTCTCCTCAGTATATACACAGAGAGGTGATGTAGATTCTCCTCAGTATATACACATAGAGGTGAGGTAGATTCTCCTCAGTATATACACATAGAGGTGAGATAGATTCTCCACAGTATATACACAGAGAGGTGAGGTAGATTCTCAGTATGTACACAGAGAGGTGAGGTAGATTCTCCTCAGTATGTACACAGAGAGGTGAGGTAGATTCTCCTCAGTATGTACACAGAGAGGTGAGATAGATTCTCCTCAGTATATACACAGAGAGGTGAGGTAGATTCTTCTTAGTATATACACACAGAGGTGAGGTAGAATCTCCTCAGTATATACACAGAGAGGTGAGGTACATTCTCCTCAGTATACACACAGAGAGGTGAGGTAGATTCTCCTCAGTATATACACAGAGAGGTGAGATAGATTCTCCTCAGTATATACACATAGAGGTAAGGGAGATTCTCCTCAGTATATACACACAGAGGTGAGGTAGATTCTCCTCAGTATATACACAGAGAGGTGAGGTAGATTCTCCTCAGTATACACACATAGAGGTGAGGTAGATTCCCCTCAGTATATACATATAGAGGTGAGGTAGATTCTCCTCAGTATATACACATAGAGGTGAGGTAGATTCTCCTTAGTATATACACACAGAGGTGAGGGAGATTCTCCTTAGTATATACACACAGAGGTGAGGTAGATTCTCCTTAGTATATACACACAGAGGTGAGGTAGGTTCTCCTCAGTATATACACATAGAGGTGAGGTAGATTCTCCTCAGTATATACACATAGAGGTGAGGGAGATTCTCCTTAGTATATACACACAGAGGTGAGGTAGATTCTCCTCAGTATATACACATAGAGGTGAGGTAGATTCTCCTCAGTATATACACAGAGGGGTGAGGTAGATTCTCCTCAGTATATACACATAGAGGTAAGGTAGATTCTCCTCAGTATATACACATAGAGGTGAGGTAGATTCTCCTCAGTATATACACAGAGGGGTGAGGTAGATTCTCCTCAGTATATACACAGAGAGATGAGGTAGATTCTCCTCAGTATATACACACAGAGGTGAGGTAGATTCTTCTCAGTATATACACAGAGGGGTGAGGTAGATTCTCCTCAGTATACAAATCATTTCTCTAAAATTTATGGTTTCTGAGAAAAGTACTGGCTCGTGTATCGCAGATTTTCACAGTTTTTCACTCTTAGAATTGAATATTGTTGATGCAACCCCTATTCTTTTCTATCAGGACATAAAGAATGGTCATAGCAAATTAAATGTTGTTCGGTTCAGATGTGTGTTATTAGTTACATTACATAGGGGGTCACTTACTTTCACACTTATAATTAAATAATCAAGTTGCAACCCCTTTACTTTTCCTATTTACGACCTAAAGAATGGTTGTGCCAAATTTCATTTTTCTATGACACCAAGGAAGTTAGAGAATTAGATTAGGTACATAACATTGGGGGTCCTTTACTTTTGCACTTACAGTTTAATTACTTTTCCTACTAGGATTTACAGAATGCTCGTGCCAGATGTCACGCTTGTACAACACCGGGAAGTTACATTACATAGGGGTGCACTTACTTTTGCACTCAGCATTGAATAATCAAGTTGTGACCACTTTACTTTTCCTAATTATGACCTAAAGAATAGTCGTGCCAAATTTCACATTTGTGTGGTACAGATGTGTTTTATTATTTACATTACATAAGGGGTCACTTTTTTGTGCACTTAGTATTGAATAATGGTGAAAATGGATGAGAAAAAATACATTTTCCCTGCACCCTCCTGAACTGACAGAGTTCAGGAGGGTGCAGGTGCTCACTGCACCATGGGGGGACCTGCTTACCTGTCCGGCGTCTTCCACATTATCCCTTCTGCCTCCCGACTCAGCGATCATGTGACCGCTGGGGTCAGGTGGTACCCAGCGGTCACATGATCGCTGAGCCAGGAGACAGAAGGGAGAATGCGGAAGACGCCGGACAGGTAAGCAGCCCCCCCCACGGTGCAGGCTCCCGACTCGGCGTTCATGTGGCCGCCGGGGGTCTGGTGACACCGGCGGTTACATGATCGCCGGCCATGCATTACATAGCGCTAATTGAGCGCTATGTAATGTGTAAAGGAGAAGGCAGAAAGGGTTAAAAACCCTTTCTGCCTTCTCCTCGGGGGTCCTCGATCAGGACCAGTGCAGGAGTGCATCTGCACCCGATGCGTCTGACGATCGGGTGCAGATGCACTCCTGCACTGCATTGTCGGGCCTGCCCCGACATCGGAGCTGTGGAGGGAAATTATGATGTCGGGGCAGGCCCGACGTTGGATTGGAAAGGGATAACAGCCTAAACAATGGTTGCGCCAAATTTCAAGTTTCTACGACATTGGGAAGTTAGAGAATTAGATCAGGTACATTACATAGGGGGTCACTTATCTTTGCACTTAGAATTGGATAATCAAGTTGCGACCCCTTTACGTTTCCTATGTAGGACCTAAAGAATGATTGTGGCAAATGTCTTGCTTGTATGTCTTGACCACAACCGATAGTCTTGTGCTACATCATTAAGCGCAATGGACATGAAAATATCTGAGTCTATTCTCAGTTTGTACACAGCTCTTTATTTTTTATTGTGAACATACAGCAAGTAAATCTTCTACAGAACTTATTAAAAAAAGGAAGATCCCTCGTTCTAGAGCTGAAGATTGACCTGGGTCTTGCTTAACAAAACTTAGTCGTGTGTTAACAGTGCTCACGTGAGGTATAGAGGAGAAAAACCATTAACCCATACAAAGTAGAGTGGATGAGGTGGACTTTATTTTGGCTGGGAGCAGCTGGGTCATTGTGCCATTGGTCTAGTACCTCAAGTTGTAAACTACTAATCGGGAACCCTACTTGGCTGTGAACTTTAGTCTTATAACACAGTGAGAAGTTCAAAACAGAGTCAAAAAGAAAGACTAGGAGAACCCTGAATGGGTCCTGACTGCAAACTTGTCAGTGTATTTAGAGTTCAAGGTTGGGGGTAAAAAAACTGGACCCATTTGTGCCAAAAATAAAAGAGGAGCTAAATGTCCTAAAGGATCGGTACTGTGATGCTCTGATGCAGAACGTTGTAAACCAGGACAACCCCCAAAAACAGCATGCTATGTCCATCAACATTTTTTTCAAAAATTAAAAAATTGTTGGTGCTTGGATTTGCATGAAGATTCAGTCTCGACTTCGATTAAATTCCTTTTTCTTTCTCCACATGATGCCTAGATGCAGGACACTTTTAAAAACCCTTGAAGATTTGAACCTCGAATATACACTCCTCATCATTTAAATTGCAACACCAAGAAGGAAAAGTCGTGGAATTATGGAAATCGTAGGATCGATAGACAAGTTCATGATATGGAAATGATGAGAAAATGGAGACAAAATATTAAAAACATCCCAATTGTTTTCAGTATCGAGTATGAGCGCCACACGCAGAAATACACCCTCAGCCTTGGCATGCTATCAATGAGGTTATGGTTGAGGAGTGTTCTGCCACGCTGAAAGCACTTGGGAATGCAAATCATCAAGATGCGTTGCTGGCGGCTCCCTGTGCAATTATTAACTATTATTGATGTCCCAGATGTGCTCCATGGAAGACGGTGCAGGTCATGGTACCATGTTTAGGCTATGTAGGCTGCTCACAGATGCACAAGCAACATATGCTTTGGCTCCTGAGATACTTCGGAGAAATGGCCATACCACTGGTACCACGACCGAAACAACATACTGCTGAGCTGTTTGTGTACGTGGAATGAAGACTAGAGAGGTCTGACTACCATATATTATACCGCCTCACACCGTAATCCCGGTAGTATGTCTGGTGTGATGTTCCCTTGTGAAAACCTCCCCATGCTGTTGCCCACGTGGCCTCCAGACCAATCTCTGGCTCTCATTGTGTCCGAGACAAGAAATGGGATTCATCACAGAAGAGCTTGGAGCTTCATTTCAGCGACCTTTACTATATTGCTCTGTACTATGCTAGTCTTTGATAGCGGTGACGTGAGGTCAAAGGAGCACCTGTCCCTGGCTCATAGCGCAATGTCCTGCAAATGTCCTCTGATGGTTCGAGTAGAGACACTATTCGGCACCCGAAGCTTGGGATGTGGCATCCAATGTCACCTGCAGTACAAAATGATCCCTACGCAGCATTCTTCTAATCTGATGATCCATCCATGCAGATGTTTGTTTCTCTGCACCTCTTGCCGTCATTCAGGTTCCTTGTTGTTTTCCCAACCACTGGCAAACTGGCAAACGTTGAGCATTGCTGACATCTCTGGCCTGAGCACATAGTGATAAACTAAGTGCCTCAGCTCAAGGATTCTGTCCCTCTCTGCAATAAGTGACTGGCAAGTCGAAGAACAGGAAGCATCACACAATCATACGAGAAGACTTTATTTTTGAGGTTTCATGCGGCTAAAAAAGCTTGCTTTCGATTGGGCTTTGATACCATTAAAACCCCTCCCACATGCCACAGATTGGAGCTAGGAACTTGAAAATTTGATAATTTTTCCTCTCTGTGTTGCAATTTTAATGTTAAAGGGTGCAATTAAGACATTTCTAGGCATCAGTGGGTAATTCCAACCGGAGGTAAAGAATGATACCCTAACAGGGTCAAGAGGTGGAGTACTGTTGTGTCAAGTCATTAGTTTATAAGAACACATGAGTGACTTGTGTAACTGTCTCTATTGCTAAATTTTTTACCACAGCCACCGCATAGAAATGTTTTGGTCCCCGACTGCCTCTTCTCTTGTCTCAAACAACTTTGGGCACTGCAGAATTTTTTCCCGCATATAACACAGGCACAGGACTTATCTTCATTATGGACTTTCTGGTGCAAAATAAGATTAGAACTACTGCTGAAACATTTGCTGCACTGGGAACAGACGTATGGGTCCTCTCTCTGGTGGAAGCTTCTTTGGAAATCTTCTGAGCAAACTAGGACCTTCTCATCAGAATGCACCATCCTGTGGAGCTCCAGCTCATAGATCTGGGTGAAAGACTTCCCACACTCCTCGCATGCATGCGGCTTCTCTCCGGTGTGAGTTTTCATATGAGTTGCAAGGTTAGAACTTTGGTTAAAACTATTTCCACATATGTTACAAGTGTAGGGTCTTTCTCCTGTGTGGGTTCTTTCATGTCTGCTCAGTTGGGACTGGAGCCTAAAACGTTTGTGACATACAGTACAAGACCATGGTTGTCGTTCCTCATGAGCTTCTTTATGGAGGTTGTATGTAGTTGAGTCTTTGAAAACCTCCCCACACTCATTACAGGTAAGACTACTGTCCTCAGAGTGGTTCCTCTGGTGCTTTCGATACCCTGATCGGGTGAAGAAAGTTTTATCACACTTATTGCATTTGTAGATGGTCTCCGTCATCAAGGTAATGTTCCCAGCGGGGTCAATGGTACTTCTTTCTCTGGTGATTGACTTTTCGGGAGATGACCTATCAGAACTTTGTACTCTGTCACGCGGCTTGTAAGATCTTCTCCCACGTTTGTTGACCATTTGTCTGAGGTTGGATGTGGTTTGTAAATTTGCTTGGGGGTTAATGGGTGCTACATCTTCATAAAGATCTATGCAGCTTACGTCTTCATCTGCTTGGAAGAAACATATTGAAGGGTGTCAGAGTTTGACAATACAGAAATCTTCATGGTGTAGATTCGAAAGACTACTGTAAATTCAAGGAATGTTTTTGACATACATCCACCATAACAACAAGAATTAACAAATTATTATTGACTATGTTTCCACTAATGATGGTATTATCCTCAGCTGGGCCCACTAGAGAATACTCTGTTCTTTTGGTGGGCTAGTCCAAACCTGGTATTAAGTCTTAAGTAGTATCAGCGGAGTAACTTGATGCTCCTGCAAAGCCTTTAACAAGTTTCCTCACCTACCATGTACCATATATAATACAAGTGTTTTCTTATGTAGCAGACAGGGGCACCCCTATCATGAGGCAACCTGAGACTACCACCCCAGGTGGCAGTCTGCAGGACCTTGAAGGTGCAGTGGGTTGCCACCCGGCTGGTAATTACTTTTTACCGGCCATATTAGTGCCCGCCAAAAAATTGCCGGCTACGAACTGGCCAGGCAGCAACCGCAGAAGCATTTCACTCACTCTGCCTGCTTCTCTGGTCCTGCGGCAGCTACTGCTGAATCTGTGACCACTGACCTCTCCCCCCTCAATGCCTGTGCACTGCGTACAGGTCAGCATCTACAAGAGTTGCAGGCAGAGTGAGTGAAATGCTTGTAGGGTTGCTGCCTGGTGGGAGGTCCACTAGGGAGGATACTATTAAAACTGGGGCCACTATGGGGGTCATTATTGCTATTAGGGCCATTAGCAGAGTACTATTACTATTGGGGCCACTAAGTGGGACACTTACCATTTGGACCACTAAGGGAAACACTAACTAATGGGGCTACAATTACTCTGTCACTTCAGACAAATCTTAATTGCTCAAATACGTGTTGAGTATCTTATGTATTGGCACCTACAATGCTTGTAAAATTAGTGTTTTTCTGGATGGAAGAAGGCATTTCACACTTCGCCTCAGGCAGCATAAGATCTTGTGGCACCCATGGTGGCAGGGGGGTATGTAGGCCCACTTAGGCACCAAGTACTGGGTTCATCTTCTACCTCTGCACTCCCTACAGCTACACCGAAATCACCAAAAATGAAACCCTAATCTGCAGGACCCACCTGAACTGAATGTCCTTTTGAAAGACCTCCCAGGTGAGTAGATGTCCCATACGTCTTCTTCTTTATAACTGGACAGTTGACCCAAGTCTCCAGGACCCAACCTTATCAAAAAAGATGAGACATGGTTAATGAGAAAAGAATCAAGTGCTGGATTCTGAAAAAGATGGACATGGGTGAAAAAAAACTTGAAACCTAAGAAGACAAGTGATCACAGGATGTTTAGCCTTAGATGGTAGACGGCTGGAGGGGAGACCACCACTAACAGCTCAGGAACTTCAGGGTTGTTCTCTTGGGTTTTCTTGATGCAAGCCTTTTGGAAGGAGGACCAGAGTCTATTGAAGAAGGAATAACTGGCTGTTCTAAAGTCAACAACAAAGTTATGGCCAAAAGTTTGAGAAGATGCTCAGAACTTTACGCCATCCATTTGGCTCCATTTTTATAGCCTTACATATTCATAAACAGGTGGTTGTCACCTTTAAGGTGTCCTTAACCCCCCTACATTTAACATGACTGCTGGCCGGTTAAACATTAGATGAAGGCGAGCTGAACTCAATTTTGGCCCGAGCAGCCATTCATGTAATGTGTATGGGGGTCACCTGACTGTCCCCTTAAAGGGGTTTTACAAGCAGTGCCAGGTTAACTGGGGTCAAAGCCACTGGAATCAGTCTCATTGAAATCAATGGGAGATGTGCCTGCAATTACAAGGGCCGTTCACTATATGGGTCCGAGGTGTGGCTTCTGCTCCAACCCAGATGTATCCCGACACTGACAGCCGGCGCTGCCTGGAAGACCCCTTCAATGTTTGGGGAAACAAGAATTAGGCACATTGGAGATAAGTAATGGTAAGGAGTTCTGGAAGTGATATAGGAGTCTCGCAGTGGCAGAGAGAACAGTAGAGAAGGGACCTCAACACTCCTGCTGTTATGAGGACACCGTGGTTAGCGCTATTATGGTGCCATGGAGCCAACACCGTTTAAGGGGATGCCGTCGCCGACACTGGCAATGGGGATGCCGTGGCCAATGCTGTTAAAGGGGAAACTATGGTTGAAGCTGTGACTCATGCAAACACAGAGATATGCTTGATGGCTGACCCCATCATGACAAGAAGAGACTGCCGCTGACCCTCATGGGGGGCGGTGGCCGATACTTTGGGGACATTGTGGCATCACAAATATTAGCCAGAAGAAAGAATTTACCAGCAGACATCAGAGTCCGACGAGGTCTCGTCATGGATGACGTAGTGCGATGCCCCCGCCATCCTCGCTGCGGTCTCTCCGACTCACAACCATACACAGGATTCCTAAACACATGGAAGTATTAAATAGTCATACACATAACAACAGTAATAACAGAGGAGGGCAGGAAACGTCCATCAGCCGTACATCAACAGGAGCTGGTAGGGGCTTCCTTATGAAATCTCAGGCCCCGGATGGGCAGGAAGGCACCACACAACGGGCACCGTTCTAGACCACCAGGAATGTAATAATTAACCCCTTTAATGTTCTAAACCACCAAAGCTGATTTAACTGAAACCAATAGTCCACTGGGAATGTTAATATTAAGCTCTTTGATGCCCTTGGCCAGTGTTTCCCAAACTCCAGTTCTCACGGACTCCAACAGGTCGTGTTTTCAGGATATCCTATAGAAAGACACCTGTGGCAATGTCCAAAATAATAATTACATCACCTGCGCAATACCAAGGCAACCCTGAAAACCTGACCTGTTGGGGGTCCGTGAGGACTGAGTTGGGAAGCACTCCCCTAGACCATCAGGGATGTTCTCACTAATACTGCTGGACCACTAGGGATGATAGCACTAAGCCCTTTGCTGTGCTCAACCACCAGGAATATCATCATTAACCCCTTGACTACCCTATAGGCCACCATTATTATCATTAAACCCTTCATTGCCCTGGGTATGTTATTAACACCTTCAATGCCCAACACCATCAGCAATGTTTTAACCTCTTCTCTGCCTTAGGCCACCAAGGATACTCCTACTAAAACCTATAGACCACTAGAGATGTTAGCACTAAGCCTTTTGCTGCAATTAACCACCAGGCATGTTACCATTAACCGCTTCAATGCCCCAGACCACCATGGATGTTCTCACTCAGGGTGACTACCTATAACCGCTCTTTTTTCACTGCGAAATTCGCAGCATTTTTTTTTCCTGGTGTCTATGGGACTTGTTAATGTTAAAATTGCAACGTGGAAAATCGCAATTTTGCGGTAAATTGCGATTTTCCGCATTGCGATTTTAACATTAACAAGTCCCATAGACAGCAGGGGGGAAAAAAACACTGCGAATTTTGGAGTGAAAAAAGAACGGTAGTGGGTAGTCACCCTGATACCTATAAACCACCAGGATGTTTATCATTATAGAGGTTTTCCACAGAGAACAAAGCAAAACATTCTTTTTGGATCTGAGGGGACCGGCACTCCTGCATTGATTATTCTTTTTATTGTACAGCTCTTCCATCTTTTTTTTTTAGTCCCAGAAAACCCCATTAGCCCCTTCTATGCCCTGGACCACTAGGGGTGTTATAACAAAGCCCTTTGCTGCTATACACCAGCAGTGATCATCAAACATTTCAATGCCCTAAACCAGGGGTCCCCAACTCCAATCCTCAGTGACCCCAACAGGTCATGTTGTCAGGATATCCTATAGTACAAACACCTGTGGCGATGTCTGAGGCACTGGCAATAATGACATCACCTGTGCAACACTGAGGAAATCCTGAAAACATGACCTGTTGGCGGTCCCTGAGGACTGGAGTTGGGGAACACTGCCCTAGACCACACATGTCAAACACAAGGCCTGCGGGTAGAAGCCGGCCTACCACCACATTTAATGTGGCCCGCCAGCCATGCAACAACCTAAGGGCTCTTTCAAACGGGCGCAGCGATTTTCGGTTGGCCGTGGCATGGCCACACTGTGACAGAAAATTGCGTGAACGTCCATGCGGCTGTTCCGATGGCGCGGTCCGGGGAGTATATGCCAAGCCCAGGGTACCGTCGGGCAGGGGAGAGATAGTTTAGCTTTGCTATACTACCTCCCCCCTCTTACCCCCTCACTGGCTCTAGGCATGAGGTTACTATCACTACTGGGGCCACTATGGGGGTCCCTGTCACTACTGCGGCCACTATGGGGGTCACTATTACTATACTGTCTTACAATTGGCCCTTCGAAGGCACCCATAAGGCTGATGTGGCCCTCGATAAAAATGAGTTTGACGCCCCTGACGACCATCTAAAATTTTATTATCCTCTTTACTACTGTAGACCACCAAGGATGGCGGCATTAAAGGGGTTGTCTGGATGCAAACTATTGATGGCCTATTTTCAGGATAAGTCACAAATAGTAGATTGGCAGGGCTCTGTTGCCGATCAGATGTTTGCTGGGCTACCGCACAGGGTATTGAACTGAACTCTGCAGGAAGCAGAGTTCTTTGTTCTTTCTGTAGTGGCCAGGCTTGGTATTGCAATGAATGGGAACTTTGCCTGCAATACCAAGCCTGACCACTACAGTAAGAACGGAGCTGTTTGCTTTATTCAAAAATCAGCTTACTACACAAGCCTGGCATATAGCTGATTATCAGGGGGTCTCCAGCAATCTACCACTTTAACCACATAGACCCGCATTACCCTAAATATGGCAGAATAACTCTTGGCTAGTCCAACAATTAGTAATTGCCAAACACTGCAGTGATGCTACATGTTACATCCCTACAGACGGGCGTTATTAGTGCGAGCGGGGGTGCGGTGCCCTACGGTCAACAACAGGACATGATCATAAATCTGGGGTGCGGAGGAGGGTCAGGAGGGGCGGTAATTACACTGCCGGCTGTACTGTAGGGCCAGAATCACGCGGGTCTATTTCTGCGCACAATATGCAGCGAGTAGAACCTATTGATTCCCGTGGGTCCGCTCACATGCGTGGATTTTGCGTGCACAATTCCATCATGCATAAATACACGCAGCAAATACTATTTTCCTCCACATTTGACCATATTTAATCGGCTAATTAGGCATTTTAACACAGTTTTTTTATTTTGCGCGCCGGCGGATGCGCATGATTTACGCACACAAGAAGTACAGTAAAAACCGAAGTAATGCTTGCAGAAGCGCGAACTCTGATGCGTCACAACATGGTATGGAAGTCCGCACACGCTCATGTGGATCCGACCGTACAAGGCTGCGCTCACACTTGGCGCTCTCGCTACGCTTCTGAACCGCAAGAAGGGGCAGAAAAAGTTGCATGGATTATTTTTTTTAAGTATTTTTTAATGGAGTTTTTTTGTGGTTCAGAAATGCCCCAAAACCGCCCAGTGTGAGCGCAGCCCCAGACGCCTCTAGTTCCGTTGCTGCATTACTGTAGGTCGCCCTCGTAGTTTTCCAAGTGCCCCCCAGCCGGCTGCCCCCCAAGACCTGCAATAACCAGCTCCCTGCACACTGCCCACCCCTCAGATTAATTAGATGTATTTCCATATGTCCATAAGCAATGAGCTGCAGCCAGGCAGCGGGGGGTGCAGGCAGGTGTGGGGGGCACACAGGACTCTGCACCTTGCTCTCCCCTCTGGACCTGCACTGGTTCATCCCCCCTCCCTGCAGCAGCACTGTGCCCACCCCCCCTCACTTACAGTGCAGAGCCTCATCCCAGGGTGGGGTGTGCGGGGCTCCTGGGTATTTGGGGTCCCCCGAGTCTGCAGACAGATACTGAATGGTGCATGTGTCATGAAAGGAAGGACCACCCAACCCAGGAACCACATCCCAAACAATGCTGGCCCTGACTGCGGCATTGTGGGAGATGTAGTCTTCTGCAGAGGAGGCAGGGATTGTGGCTGCGGCTGCCGGATCGCCCCCTTCATTTACTTGCAAATATTCCTTATGGGGAACAGGATGGGAAGTCTTGGCTCTGAGATGAAAGAAGTCGCCGCTTCATGCAAATAAGGCAAAATCCCCAGAGAAGAAGACCTTCTGCGACTGATTACTAGACTTGGTTGTGATTCTTCATCTCCTTCCAGATCTCTGCTGTCAATAAGGGGCAGAAATAATCCTCCATCTGCCAAGGAGCTGGCTACAATGTATCAGTGGGCGATAACAGCAGCAGTGTGACCCTCTCTCCTGTGCTGACACATTGTTACAATGTATCAGTCTGCAGTCCAGAGCTCACAGAGCATTGTCTACACTGGATACAACTGAGTCCACCTCTTAGCTGAGAGCAGACTAGCTATATACAATGTATCAGTAGACGATCTTCATGAACAGGACGGGGTGTGGGGGTGGGGAGTATATCTCTCTCAGGTCCTGCTAAATTGTTACAGTGTATCAATCTGAAGTCCGGGCTGTTGAGCTCACAGAGCATTGTCTACACTGGATACAACTGTATCCACTTCTCAGCTTAGGCCTTCACCATACTCGCGATTTTTCACCAAGAAAATTGCAGCAAAGTCGCAACTTATTTCCCATGACTTTTGAGCACCAGCGCTGCTTTTTCTCGCAAAAATATCGCTGCTGCTTGCGATTTTTTTTTTCACAATTTTTTTAGCGCAAAATTCAATAGGACTCTCTAATGTGAAAAACACATCGCACAAAAATCGGGAAACATGGGAGAATAAAAACAAAGCAAAACGCAGAAAGAGCGGACATGCCGAGATATTCCCACAACACCTCATGAGTGAAAACATCCCAAATGTGAAGGGAACCGTTCAGAAGCGCCGGGGACAGAACTCTGCGTGTTCACTCCCTCTGACATTGTGCAATGTTATCACAAGTGTGAAGACCGCCTTAGGGCTTATTCAGACCTGCGTATATCAGACGGGTTTTCCCTCCCACTCACCGACTCTCTGCTTCTCTCCTCCCCTCCAAGTGGTTTGCAATGGGAGGGGGCGGGATGTGGGTGGAGCTAAGCTCCCATTCCCTCATCGCCCCTTGTCCATAGCCAGCAATGGGAGTGGGCGGGAGAGAACGGCGCTTAGCTCCACCCACATCCCGCCCCTCCCGTTGCAAACACAGGAGGGGAAAAGAGAGGCAGAGAGCCGGTGAGTGGGAGGGAGCGGGGTACTGCTTAGATGGAAGCGTCTATCGGCCGGCCGTGAAAATGCTGGACGATATACGCTCATGGGAGCAAGCCCTTAGGGTGAACACCCACTTGCGTTCTTTAATGCTGCGATAGCGCTGCGTTTTTTTTCACGCGACTGTCAATGGGACTTTCTAATGTTAAAAAGGCATCTCACAAAAATTGTCGAGCACCAAAGTGTTTAAAAATCTATAAATGATTATAATTTAACCCCTTAGTGACCAGCCCACAGTGTTTTTACGTCCTGCTCCTGCTTTAATCCCCGAGGACATAAAAACCTGCTTCCTCTGGGGATTAAAACACTGCAGGCTCTGGACGAGACAGCTCAACCACCTTCCACCCAAACTCCCCACTCCCCCGGTCACAAGTCAATATAAAGTAAATAGATGTTAAACTTTCAGCTCCCCTTACAGATTGGATCTGTAAGGGGAGCTGAGAATACTCACCCCCATCCTCCGCAATGTCCAGCGGCGTTCTGGTCCGGCAGGACCTGACGCCGGCATCTGCGCATGGACGGCAGATGTCATTACGTCACACACAGAGGGCATAAGGCCCGGAAAATTTAAAAACTCCCTGCTCCTGGCTAGTATGAGTAGTCGCGAGCAGGGAGCTGTCACCGGGAGCCACGGTAAAAATTAAAAGAAAGTGTAAAAAAGAAAGAAAAAAGTTAGTTTCATCTCCCCTCATGGATCATATTTATGAGTGGAGATGAAATTAGGTACCAAGGCCCCCGAATCTATCCGCGGACCTTACTCTGGCTTTTGCGCATGCACCCATCACCAAAGTAGCAAACAAATGCACAAAAGCCACAGATTGCCGGGTAATTTAAAATCTCTCCACACCTGGCTACTAAATGTAGTTGAGACCCTGGAGATCTCACGGGGGGCCGCAGTACACGTTTCTTGGTCACGTGATCATTTAAAAGTTAAAAAAACCTAAACTTTTACCTCCCGTCACGGATCTGAACCGTGAGGGGGGGGGGGGGGGTGAAATTACTTATCTAAGGCCTGCGTTGATGTCCCCTGATGGGATCCTTATCTGTGGACCTTTCCCCAGCTTTGGCGCATGTGCCCATCGCCGAAAAGGCAGGCGCAAGCGCAGAAGCTGGGGAGGGCTTGAGAAAGTTAAAATCTCCTTCATCCTGGTTACTAAAGGTAGCCGAGAGCTCGGAGCAGTAACCGAGGGCCGCGGTGAGCGCTCCCCGGTCAGGTGATCCTTGTTATCCAATAGATAATGGCGATCATGTAAACGTTAAGACAGTTAAAGGTTGATGATCGGTGCAGCTTGGGCCCCGTTGTGCATCCAGACAGATTAGGGCCACAATGGGTATGTTTATGAACACGGGACGAACGGGGGGGGGGGTCCATTTTGGGGTAAAAGTCTTCATTCTTTTCAAAATTTTTTATTGGGTTTTATAATAAACAAACAATAATAAGAAAATATTCGGA
Organism: Eleutherodactylus coqui; assembly: GCA_035609135.1. Lineage (NCBI taxonomy): Eukaryota > Metazoa > Chordata > Amphibia > Anura > Eleutherodactylidae > Eleutherodactylus > Eleutherodactylus coqui. The sequence goes on along the minus strand of CM069405.1, from coordinate 19,972,042 downwards.
ATACATACAACATTTTGATCGCTTTGTATTGCATTTTTGGGGGGAGACAGGGTGACTAGAAAAGTGCATTTCTGGCGGGGGGGGTTTTTGGATTATGTTCACCATGCAAGGTAAATAATGCTTTACTTTGATAGATCAGACTTATAGGGACGCGGCGACACCAAATATGTATTTTTATTTTATGACTTAGGTTTTTTTATTATAAATATGGCAAAAGGGGGGGGGGTGACTTAAACTATTATTACTTTTTTTTTTACAATTAATAAAATTTTATTGATCTTATTTCTACTTTTTTTTTTTTAAGACCCCCCTGGGGGACCACAACTATTAATGCTTTGATCACTCCTACAGTATGACGTAATGCTGTACGATTGCAGGTATTGCCGGTGGATGTCAGCTGTAATAAACAGCTGACGCCCCCGCTGTATGAAGAGACTTCGCGCTGCGATCTCTCTTCATACATACCCCTATGCTGCAGGACGTAAATGTATGTACTGGAGCGGGAGGGGGTTAATCTGCAGGGCATGAAAAAAAAAAAACGTGGCAAAAATAGCTGATTTAACCTTTCTGTCTTTAGTAATTTCACCATACAAATAACAGAATGAAAAAGTGGTCACAATTCTGCACAGATCAATAAATGGCGCTCAGCCAGCAAAATAAAACCCCTTACACGGAATAAAACCCCTTACACGGCTCCATTGATAAAAAAAATAATAAATGCTAGGGGTCTCTGAATGCAGCAATAAAAAAAAATTATTTATTTTTTTCTTTAAACTGTGAAAAAGTAGCGAAAAAGAAAAAAACTCTTACAATTTGGTATTGTCCTAATCGCACCGGCCTGGAGAATTACTGTAATACATTATTTATACTGCTCAGAGAATGCAGGCAAAAATAAAAAACATGCCAGAATTACAGATTTTGGTAACCTTGCCCCTAGAGAAAATGGAATAAAAAGCGATCAAAATTTTACATGTTCCTAAAAATTAAATAACTGAAGACTGGAGTTCACCCCGCAAAAAACACGGCCGTCTAGAGCTCTGGTAATGGGAAATAACATTAATACGGCTCTTGGAATGGGGTGAGATAAAAGCAAACCGCTCACACACTGCCGCCTATACGCAACTGCTCACACGCCGCCACTTTTTTTTTTCACTCAATCACCCAATCCTGCTGCACTTACACCTTGCACACAGACACTTATACACTCACACTCTAATACCCCCTCACCTAGTCACAGACACACACTTAGACCCACAAGCGCACGCACGCACGCACGCACACTAGATACACAGAAGACACACACTTAGATTCACACATACACACAAAGAAACACTAGATACACAGAAGATACTGATCAGCTCCTGTCGCAGTTTCTTCGTACCTCTGGTGACATCACCTGCTCTCCTGGCAGCCGCGCTCTCTGCCCTCCTGCTGCTCCTCTCCAGGACCTGCTACTCTGCTGCTGCCCGCTGACATCACCTGGATTCTTCCTGCGTCAGGCACGCCGGTGATGGCAGGCAGGATGGCCACAGAGGAGAGGGCACAGTCCGGACACCCTGGTACTGGGTTTTGGGCCACTTTTTGCAGCCAGGTGGACGGCGCACAAGTGCCAACACTGCCCCTTTGGCCACGGTTCACGTCGGTGTCCCCTGGCTCTCCCCCGCGGAAGAGCCTTGCTTCAGGTGACAGCCGAAGGTTATGACATTTGCCAGTGCGGGACAAGGCACTGGAGAGGTCCAGCTTTAGGGGGACAAAAGGAAGCTAGGTAGGGAGAGCGAGATGATGTGGAGAGAGGCCGTGTTGGCAGCCAGACCCCAAATGTGCATGCACGCCTCCTCTCCACGACACCTGCAGAACCTTTCGATGTACCCTGAAGCCTAACCTCCCATGCTGCTCCTGCCCTGGGCCAGCATCTCGTGTCTCATGTTCAGCGCGGGCTCCTCTGGGGCCTGGGGTTCCCTGCACACCTAGACCTCACCTTCTCGGTAACTGTTCTTCAGAGCCGTCCCGTAGCCGGAGGGTTGTGTCCTGCACTCCACACACTGGCATGGTCCGTATTTTACTGTGGCCCTTTAATTCCCGGTGCCACGTAGAGGGCATGGCCTTGACGCCCTGGTACTGGGCCCTTTTTTGCAGTCGGGCAGAAAGCGCAAACACCGCCCACCCCCACCCCCCGCCACAGGTTTACGTTGGCATCCACTGGCTCTCCCCTGTGGAGGAGCCTTCCTCGAGCGACGCCTGAAGGGATGAGATGCGGCACCAGAGAGGACAAGCTTTAGGAGTACAAAAGGGAGCCAGTAGGCAGAGCAAGATGACATGGAGAGAGGCCTTGTCAGCAACCAGACCCCATGTGTGCCTCCTCTTCACCATATCTGCAGGACCCTTGTGACATATCCTGAAGCCTACCTCCCGTGCCACTGCCTCCTGTGGTCAGCGCAGGCTCCTCTGGGGCTTGGATTTCCCTGGACACCTTTGCCTCACCTTCTCAGAAATTATCCTTTCGCTGGTTCACCTACAGAAACATTGTTATGATCTGAGGACCTCACTAAGCCATCCAATCAGTAATATCGACGGGCGGTGTCTACAAAGGGCAGGGACTTAATCAAGGCAAGCTTATGACCCGCACTTACTGGGAATTCCTTGTTCATGAGAAATAACCACAACCCCCGATTGATATCACAGACAGGGTTCAGCGGGTTCAGCGGGTTACCCACACCTGTCTTCAAAGGGTAAAACACACACTGGTCCGTTCAGCACTGGACATCTAAGGCCATCACAGACCTGTTACAGATCAGTCTCATGTGGCTGAAAGCAACTTGTCCCTCTAAGAAGCTGGATGCAGACCACCAGGGGTCGCGCAGCTAGATAGCATGGGGGAGTCTCGTTCGTTATAGGTATTAACCAGACAAATTGCTCCACCAACTAAGAACGGCCATACAGCACCGTCCACAGAATTGAGAAAGAGACATCAATCTGTCAATCCTTGCCTTGTCCGGGCCGGGTGAGGTTTCCCGAGTCAAATTAAGCCGCAAGCTCCACTCCTGGTGGTGGGCTTACCTCAATTCCTTTAAGTTTCAGCTTTGCAACCATACTCCCCCGGAACATGGGAATAACACCGCCGATTCATCAGTCGTCATCGTTTATGGTCGGAACTACAACGGTATCTGATCGTCTTCGAACCTCCGACTTTCGTTCTTGATTAATGAAAATATTCCTGGCAAATGCTTTCGCTCTGGTTTGTCTTGTGCCGGTCCAAGAATTTCACCTCTATCGGCACAATACGAATGCCCCCGGCTGTCCCTCTTAACCATGGCCCCACTTCCAAAAACCAGCAAAATAACCGGGGTCCAATTCCATTATTCCTATTTGAAGCATTCAGGTGACCAGCCTGCTTTGAACACTCAAATTTTTTCAAAGTAAATGCTTTGGGCCCGCCGGGACACTCAGTCGAGAGAATTGGAAGGGTGCGGAGAGGCAGGGGCTGGGACAGGCAGTAAGCTTGCTTCGCAGGAGACTGCCAGCTCAAGTCCAAAATTAAACTATGAGCTTTTTAATTGCAGCAACGTTAATATACGCTATTGGAGCTGGAACTCTTTTATTATGAAATTACAAAACATTACAAAGCAAAACTGATCATACATCTCTTCTGACAATGCTAACAAAAATTACGCAAACTGCCTGAAGTGTCCTTTTTGACCTTTTTCTTGTGACCTTCTGCGGTGTTTTCTGCTGCTTTCAGCCGTGTCCCCAACCTTTCTTTGCCGTGCCCCCGTGCAGAAACGCATGTGGAGGGAAAAGAAAAGGAAAAGAAACTTGTAACTTCATTCAACACAACACACAAACCTTTAAGGGAGGGAGGAAATGCCCTGCGGCAGCTACCCCTATGACGGGTCCGCCCCTCACCCCCAACAAAAAAACCCTATATACATGTACCCATATATATACCAAACCAAATTATATGTACAGAAAATTATATGTGCAGAAATTTTTTTTAATTTTTTTTATATATATTACACAATTATGCCTAAACGGGACCAACCCTAAAAAAAGGGAAAATACAAGAAACCAGCAAAGCAGTAGAACATGTTTTTTTTTTTTTTTACCATATACCCCTGAAAACCCCGAAAAACTATAATATTACATGAACATAACCTTACAGAAAAAGACATAACCTTACAGAAAAGGACATACATGAAAAACCATACGTTACCCCCTTTGTGGCTCCAGGGCAGATGTCTGAAAACCCTATGCACACATACCTGCTTTGAAAAAACAAAATTCTGTTATGTGCAGGAAAGGGGGATAACAGCCCTCCACCAGGGAGGAGAGAGCAGGGAACCTAAGGCACCGGGAAGTGGAAGCTCCTCCACCTCCCACCCGGCGTGCCTCGGTCCCCCGACTCCCTGGAGCGCAATTTCACCAGGTCTCCAAGGATGTCCCTACATACTGTGTCTACAGGGAGGACTTTCTGTCGCTTCGAAACTAAACATCTTGCGTGCCACGTGTAATACCTAACCACTAGGCTAACTAGGTATAACGTGCAGCGGTCCTTGCCCTCCAGGTATCTAAACGCCCCGTACGCCCACTCAGGGTAGGAGAGGGCAGCTAGCCGAGGCCAGCCGATGGAAGCCCCCACCTGTTTGTAAACCTCTGTATTGTAGGGGAACTAAAGCAGAAAATGGTCTCCACTAGGGAGGCACATTGCTCGCGGGGACAGAATCTGTCATCCGCGTTTCTGTACTTCAGGTTGTCCCTTACATACAACTTCCCATGGAAGGAGCGCCAGGCCAGATCCCAAAACTTCTGGGGGACCCGTGTTGAATTCAAAAGCAGCAGCCCCCCCTCTAGGTCCTTACCTGGGCAGTCCTTGAGGGCCAGTGGTTTTTGGAAGTGGGCGATCAAGACGCGCCTATCGAGACATTGCCTCGTCAGGGATCTGATCTCCCCCACCCCCAAACCCCACCGACGTATCAATTTCAGAACCGGAGCAATGTAAGCAGGGAGGTGTCCGTGTGGCGTGCGGAAATCCTTCACACGCCCTTCAGTCTCCCATTCCTGGAAGAACGGCCCAAACCATCCTTTGGCGGAAACTACCCACCAAGGAGCCCTTCCTGTATTCCAGAAGTTGGCCACGTTGGTTTTAAGAAATGTCTTTACCAGAAACACCACAGGGTTTACCATAGCCAAACCTCCAAGTCTCCTTGGTCGATATGTGATCGTCCGTTTGACTAGGTTCAGCCTGTTTCCCCATAACAGTTGGAAAAACAGGCTGTAGACCCGTGTCCAGAAAGGTTCTGGCAAGACGCAGACGCTGCCCAAATAAACTAACAAGGGGAACAGGAAGGTTTTGACAAGGCTCACCCTTTCTCTTAGGGACAAAGACCATCCCTTCCACTGGTCGACCTTCTGGCTGACATCCTTCAGTCTACCTTCCCAATTTTTGGTGGGGTAATCACCCAGGTCAAAACGGATGCCCAAAATTTTGGCGCTCTCTTGGGGAGCTGGGAGGGTGTCCGGGAGCCTAAAATCAGGCGCTCCCTCCCCCAGCCAGAGACTCTCACACTTTTCCCAGTTGACTTGGGATCCGGAAGCCTCCGAATACCTGACCACCTCCGACACCACGGCCTCCGCCTCCCCCTGGGAGGAGACTAAAATCGTGACATCATCGGCGTAGGCCATCACCTTCAAGGCCGGACCCGGCCCAACAAGACCCGCCCTGACCCCCACCACCGGTCCGCTCCCTAACCGCCTTAAAAAGGGGTCTATCGCGAACACGTATAGTAGGGGGCTTAAGGGACAGCCCTGGCGGACACCAGACCCCACCGAAAAGGGGCGCCCAACCCAACCATTCACGAGCGGGAAACTCTCAGCCCTTCTATACAAGATCTTTAACCATTCCACAAACCCCTTTGGTAGACCATAGCGCAGAAGGACCAACCAGAGATACTCGTGGTTAACCCTGTCAAAGGCCTTTCTCTGATCCAGGGACAGAAGAAACCCCTTCCACTTTCCAGCCCTACTCTGCTCCACGGCCTCCCGGACACAACAGACAGCACCTAACATGCTTCGGCCAGGGACAGAGCAATGCTGGTCCGTCGAAAGGAGGTTCGGTGCAAAATGCACAAGCCGGTTGAAAAGAATCTTAGCCAGAACCTTCCGTTCCGTGTTGAGAAGAGCTATGGGCCTCCAATTCTCAATACGGGACGAATCTTTACCCTTTGACAGGATAATCAGGGCTGACTTCCTCATTGACTCCAGCAAACTGCCCGAGGATAGGCAGTCGCTAAAGATCTCGGTCAATAGGGGAGCCAACTGCTCCTTAAAAGTCTTGTAAAACTCGGACGTTAAGCCGTCCGGACCTGGCGTTTTCTTGGGCCGAAGCCCATCAAAGGCCAGTCTCACTTCCTCTACCCTGATAGATTCTGTCAAAATGTGCAACCCGGGGACCACGCCCTCCTCCGAGATGGTTTGGGTCAGGAAGCTAGAGACTCCATCTTTGTCCAGATCCTTCTCTGCCAGGAGCTCCGAGTAGAAGGATCTGACGATCTCCAGAATCTCTGAACTGGACCTCTTCAGGGATCCTGTACCATCCATCAGTCCCGTCACCAACTTACTTCTCACTGACATCTTACAGTTCCTGTAGGGGTCGGGCGAGCGGAACTTCCCGAAATCCCTCTCCAGAACCAAAGATGTGTGCCTATCATACTGGCAATTCCTAAGCAGAGATTTCACTCTGGTGACTTCTGCACGGTCGCCCCCAGTGGAGACGAGTTTCTCTAGCCTCCTCCTCAGGCCCTGGTACACTCGGTACAACGTCAGGGACCTGAGGCTGGATAGCTCACGGAAGAATCTCGCCGCCCTCTTTTTGAAGACCTCCCACCACTCTGACTTACTATTGCAGAGGCCCATGAGTGGAATCTGGCTCTGAAGGAAATCCTCGAAGTACTATCTCACCGCTTCTTCTTCCATGAGGACCGGATTCAGCTTCCATAACCCCCTTCCCGCCTGAGGAGTTTCTGAAACATTCAGAGAAAAAGAAATCAAACAGTGGTCGGAGAATTCCACCTCGACCACCTCGAGAGGTGACGAGATGGCCTCCTCCTTAACATAAAACCTATCTATTCTAGATCTACAGCTACCTCGATGATATGTGAACACCGTGCCGCCTGAGGTGCCTCGAACGTGGACATCCTCCAGGCGGGCCTCACTCACTATGCTATTTAATGCGACGCTGTCATAGGCCAACCTGTCTCTGGCGCCTCCCCTATTCGAGGGCCTCGTGACGTTATTGAAGTCCCCGCCAAAGACCACCAGTCGACCTGAAAAAAGATAGGGTTTAATCCTTGTGAAGAGGTCCTTCCTCTCGAACTTGGATTGAGGGCCATAGACGTTGATGAGCCGAAGCTCCTGCCCCTCCACAAGGATGTCTAGCACCAGACATCTACCCATTTCTACTTCGATCACTCGTCGGCATGTGACATTTGCAGTCTTAAAAAGGACTGCCACCCCGCTATATGGCTCGGCCGCAAGAGACCAGTATGATGGTCCGTGCCTCCACTCTCTCTTCGTCTTGTGTATTAATCCGAGGTCAGTTAACCTGGTCTCTTGCAAAAACAAAATGTCGGCTTCAACGCGGCCGAGAAAATCAAAGGCCATAAATCTTGCCGTATCAGACATTATGCTGCCAACATTAATACTTGCCAGCGTCAACGAGGAGAGTGCCCCCATAAAGAGTGATTAAAGTTAGACGGCCTTCCTCTTCCCACCTCCCTCCACCAACACAGTGTCCCCGCTTCCCTCCACCCCCCTCTTGAGGCACACAGATACGTCCATCCCAATCCCCTGCCCTCCACCCTCTGAGGATGGGTCACCTTTGTCTGGGGGTTCTCTATCCCCACTTCCCTCGGCAGAGACCGACTCTGCCGACAGGGGGGGCCGCATTCTGCTCTTCCCGGGCCCTGTCCGCCACTTGTTTTTGGCGCTAGAGGGACAGGATTTACCCCCTCCCCGTCCACTGAGGCGGGCAGGAGTGAGCCTGTCTCGCTGACATTCTCCAGGGCCCGAAAGCGGTTAGACTCCTCCAGGGGGGAGCCAGCCACGCTTTCCTTTGGCATTTGGATTTTGGGTTTAACCGAGGAGGAAGGCCCGGCCTTCCTCCGGCGCCTCTTTCTCTTATTCTGTGCCCAGTCCTGTCGGCCCTCATCCACACTGTCCTCACTTAGATGGGAACTTGCAGGACTGGAAACCGCCTCTATTCTTCCAACCTCCTCGTTCAGTTCGCTCTCCTGCAGAGGTCTCGCAGGAGTCTCGGAAACAAGACGCCCTTTGGGCGCGAGGCTCAGGGGCACCTTCCCTGCTGGAGGGACCTGCCTTATGGGGCGCCGCCGCCCCGTCTTTCCTCAGGACCGCCTCCATTTGTGGCCCCGCAGCCTTTCCTATGTTTTTGGAGGCTGCCTTGATGCTGCCCTTGTTTTTGCTTGGCGAGACCACGCCCCCCGCGGCGCCACCGCCACACCTACTTCTGGGGCCGTGGTCCCCTGCGACACCACTGCCGTGCTCTCCCGCTGGGCCACGCCCCCTTGTGACACCGCCGTCACTCTTGCCTGTGGGGCTGTGCCCCCTGGTGAGACCACTGCCACGCCCTTCTGCGGGGCCACGCCCCCCCCGTGATGCCGTCGTCACACCGTCTGTTTGCACCACGCCCACCCGCGGGGCTACGCCTCCTCCTGATGCTGCTGCTGGTGACGTCTTTACACCTTCCCGCTGGGCCACGCCTCCTCCTGATGCGGATGGTGATGCTTTCACGCCTGCCCGCGGGGCCACGCCCCCTCCTGACGCCGCTGATGATGTCACTGATGACGCCGTCTTGACCTCCCGTGAGGCCACGCCCCCTTGAACTGCTATGGGCTTTTCCACTGGCTGTGGAGTTGTTGCCCCACCCGATGTCTCCTTTTCAGCTGGGCTCACCCTGTAGAGGACCACGGAGCATTTGGTGACCCCCTCCTTGGATCCTCTCCTGGGCTTCTCCGTCTGGCTTGGAGATTGGAAACTTTCCTGTGCAGTACCAGCGGGGACACCCTCCTCCCCGTGCCTGCTCACGGATGGTGGTAAGAACAACCGGGGTTGCATTATTGGGGCCCCTTTCTGGCTCACTTCCTGTGTCTTTCCCTGCATTCCAGGGGCGCCCGTAGCGGTGGCGCCCTGCGGTGATGGTGGGGGACCAACCTTCACTTCAGTGTTGTCCTCACTCCCCGACCCGCTCTCTGAACCGGAGAACTGGTTGGGGCTGCTTCTCCAGGCTGCCCCTCCGATCCCTGTAGTACGCTCTGCCATGTCTGGCTGACTTGCTGCTCGGCTGTCCGGACTTGCCGAAACTTCTGGGACCAGTAGCTCTCCACCATCCCTGGCTGGTCCCCCCCAGGAGATGGTGGCTGCTCCGGGTTGGAGCTCCACTCCTTAGACTTAGGCTTCTCCCTCCGGGCTTGTCAGGAGAAGCAGAGACAGACCTTCTCCCTCGCTGGAGTCTGCACAGGCACTGGCTAACCATGCCTCCCGGAACCAGCAGCTGCAATTACCGCGGCTGCTGGCACCAGACTAGCCCTCCAATGGATCCTCATTAAAGGATTTAATGTGCTCATTCCAATTACAGGGACTCGAAAGAGTCCTGTATTGTTATTTTTTGTCACAACCTCCCCAGGTCAGGAGTGGGTAATTTGCATGCCTGCTGCTTTCCTTGGATGTGGTAGCCATTTCTCTGGCTTCCTCTCCAGAATCAATCCCTGATTCCTTGCTACCCATAGTCACCATGGTAGCCGCAAATAGCACCATTGAAAGTTGATAGGACAGGCGTCTAAATGGATCGTCGCAGCCACAGGTGACAGTGCGATCTGCCCAAGGTTATCTAAAGTCACCAATGCAGCCAAAGGCGTGGCGGGCACCCAGTGGCCATGACGGACCCCGGCTGGTGCCCTTAGACCACCATGGGCCACACTCGGATTTGTTTTGGTCTGACAAATGCACACATCTTGGGGGGTTCAGCGCTCGTCGGCATGTATTAGCTCTAGAATTACCCCAGTTATTCATGTAACTGGTTTGGAGCGTTCAAAGGAATCATAACTGATTTAATGAGCCATTTGCAGTTTCACTGTACTGGCTGTGTGTACTTTCACGTGCATGACTTAAAATCTTTGCAACAAGCATATGCCACTGGCAGGACCAACCAAGTAGGTGGAGAGAAAGTACCAACAATGATCTCTCTCACCTGGCCACAAGGCATACAGGCCTTGTGGCTGGGGTGGGCACAGGGAGGGCTCTACCGACAAAAAGGACAACACGCCCGGATGGGAATGTGGCTGTGACAGCCATGAAAGAGCGTTTTCCGGGGGCTGCCGGAGGGCGAGTCTGAGAGCCAACGGTTTCCAAGGGAGCCACACCAGTGGATCCTCACCCTGTGCCTCCCCATCGGACGCCGGGATCGTGGGGAACTTCCCACTGTGCCTTCGGAGAACTTAGCACCACTGTTCTGGGACTCCTGGTCGCCGGCCCTCGCCAGCCACCCCCTCGTGTGGGCAGCGGATTTGGGGCCTCGGTCATCAGGAGCCTCTAGAACCAGCTCTAGTGTTGAGCCTCCTCGAGGCCGGAAGCTGCCATCTCCACCAGTGAAGGGGTTCGGCGGCGGGCACTCTTGAGGATCAGGAAGACCATCCTCAAGGGCCTTCTTGCAGCCATTGGTCGCTGTTCTGCTCAATCGGAAAGGTGTTCGAGGAGCTGCTACCTCAGGGAACCAGCGGTGTCATATCACATTACGCTTCACCACCATAATGGGGGAAGGGTTGAGCTACATACGGAACTATGCTGTTGCTCAAACTACCAACAGTCCCAGTCACCGACACGGCTAACGCACATTGGATTTCACTGGCAGGCTCCTTCAGCTTACACACCACACACAACATCCTAGTCTACCCTGCCCTAGCCCAGGAAGGGTTCGTGCAAAGATACAGGCCACCACAGGCTTTGTCGAGAGTACACCTGCCGGACCAGGATTCCTAGTTGCCATCCCCCGCCATGCCACCTCACGTGGGCAGTGGGCTCGGGGCATCGGCCGTTAGGAGCTTCTAGGACAGACTTTGGTGTCGCCAAGCTACCCTTGGCCTCGGGACCAATGGGTCCTTTGCAGCATGGGGTGCCAGGCCACCACTGTTGTCAAGGTTGACTTACCCACCGAACTAAGACTCCTGGTCGCCCGCTCCACAGAAAGTGCACTCCCCCACTCTCAGGGGAACAGACCCGTGGCGTTGGTCATCATGAGCCGTGGAGGAACGGTGGCGCCAAGGCATTGTTAAGACATGGGGGCCCAACACGGCAACAACAAGCAACACTCTTCTTCAAACCCCTTTATGGCACTCAGACAGGGGGGAAGAGCGGTGTCATAGAACACCACAGGCTTTCAGAGCACACCCGCCACCAGACCAGGAGTCCTGGTCGCCTGCCCCGGACTGTAATCCATAGATTTGGGGTAGGTCGTGGAGTCGGTCGCCAGGAGCCTGAAGAACCAACTATGCCACCCTGCAGCCACAAAGGGAACGTGGAATTACTGTATACTACCCACTGGAATCTCGAAGTGCAGGCACCGCTGATCCAGGACTCCAGGTCGCCGGACCTCACCTTGCCACCCCCTTGCATGGGTGGCAGGCTCAGGCATCGGTTGTCGGGAACCTCCAAGTCTAGCTTTGGTGTGGAGCCTCCTCGGGGCCAGGAGCGGTCATTGACTGCAACACGCAGCAGCCTTCGTTGAGTTGGCAGGCAGACACCTTCCCACATTCTTAGCACTTCAAAACACAGGAGGCGTTGCCCCAGGACACCCCAGCGGGCCTTAGGAGAGCTTACCGCCACCGCATACAGGACCCCCAATTACCACAGACACCTGCCGTCCACACCATAAAGCAGAGAGCTGGGGAGGCCACATTCGTCAGGAGCCGTTAAGAACCAACCTCGGTAGCCTCCATGTGCACCACTAGGGTAGACGCCTCATGGCAGCACTCCCGCGTTTAACTTGCATTGCCACATAGCCCGCACCGCCGGGGCCTGCCATGCACTGTTGATGGTCGTCCGTCTCTGTTTACCCACTCAGGATCCTGCCTCAGTCATGCCTGAGGAAAGACGGGGCCACTTGAACACAAGAAAAGGTTTTACAGCTCTTTTGCATTCGCGTCACGTGGTGCTTGCGAAACAGCTGTGCTCTTGCTGAGTGCATCCTCCGAAGCACTTTCTGAGGCAGGAGAGTCTTTCTTGGCACCCTGTCACCATCACATGGTGCCTGTGAAATGGCTGCAGCCGTGTGCCGCAGTACAGTTATGTTATATATACTACCCTTAGGAAGTTTCGCCCCAGGAATACGGTCGATCTTACAATCCCACTATCGATGGGGGGGGGGGGGGGGGTACGCCTCGGACAGCTGTATAGAGGAAACATCAGCCAATTCGGCGATATAATGTGGTAGGGTCAGATCCTTACATTCAGTAGAATGGACCTGAAATGAGGGCATGTGATCACTACACCCTGACCCCCATCGGACGAGCCCCATAGTCTCCCAGTTAATAACTGGGTTATGTACCTTCAACCACGGTAGGACGAGCACCATGTTTACCGACAAGTTTTCCATGACCAGAAAGGTACAAAACTCTGTGTGCAATGCCCCCATGGAAAGTTTAAGCTCTGGAGTAACCCAACTGACCTGCCCGGCTAGTAAGGGTGTAGAATCCAGTCCAGAAACCTGGACGGGAGGCTCAAGATTTCTTAACACCTTGGCAATAGGGACTATGAAATCAAAGTTAATGAAATTGGCGGCTGCCCAGGAATCTATGAAGGCTTGACCAGAAGAATAGCATGAATTACAAACAATAGAACATGGTAGCAGCAACTTGGAACACTCCGGAAGTATCTGAGCTCCTAAGTGATCCTCCTGGAAATGGCCATTGTCTTGAATTTGATTCCTTGTTCTAGGTATGTGTGTGTGTGGAGGGGGGGGGGGGCACATATATATGTCCAGAATACTGTATCAATAGGGATTCCCTCTCTGGACCTTCAATCTGTCCTGTTAACCCCGTTTGTTTATACAAAATGGATGCTTGCTAGATCAGCTTCAATGGAGAGGTTGCTGTGTTTGCCCGCATCTCTCTCCATTAAAGTCTAAGGTATTTAAACATAACTTAGATTTCAATAGAAAAGGAAGCCTGCAAACAGCGCCACCTGTCTATTCATTATACTGGAAAAAGGGCCTGATGCCTGGACTGAATCACTGAAGTTGGGTCATGAGACCTTCATTTTTACAGTAGGCTAGAACCCTAACTACAGTTGCAAAATTATTTAACCCTCATTGCAAATTTGTTTTATTTGCCAAATTTACAAACTTTCAGCTGTTTTCACAAAAAATAAGAACATGAACTAGAACATATGAAACAGCGCAATACAACTGATATAATATAGTTGATTACTCCAATTTCAACACAAAATGCCATTTTTACTGACTAATGCAGTCTCAGAATTATTCATCCCTTTGAAAAGAATCACTCACAACAGCACACATCTGCAAGTCAGATGTTGGCTCAAGCACATCTGATGTAACTAATCAAGGACTTCATTAGTTGCATCAGGTATGCTTGAGATAAAACATCAAATACCTGGACTGGCGAGGTGTTAAGGTTGTGCATCTGGGGAATTGTGGTTCTACAGGCTTCCTTGTGCACACCCTCACAGGTAGGGGGTAATTGAACTGGCTGGGTGTGGTATTCTCCAGCAGCCAATCCCCCTGGTTTGCAGCAGATAAATACTAGCAAACTTTTGGGAATGCTTTTTGGTCATTTTAGTGCCTTATGTATCACTGTTAATCCCACTCAGAGCTGGTGTGGTGCATGCTTGTCTTTAGTGTCCCTCTCCTCCCCTCAAGATGGTCTGGGCACCTGCTTTCCCTCTTCTCCCTGCATTCTGGTGTGCGTGCATTATGTAGTGTGTGGTACTGTGACCACACAGGTGCAGGCGACCTGCAGGTTTCTCCCTATCACTGGGCGGGTGTGGCCTCCAGATGCCTGATGTCCTATGTGTGTGTCAGGTGGGAGATGCCTGACACTGCTCCCCATGTCAGCATGGTGGCTGACGTTCTATTTCCCTGGTCTAAGGACACTGGGACTGCTTTGGTTTGCCATTGGTATGCATGTGAGCTCTGGGTGGTATTGTATGCACTACCTGTTGTATGTTGGTGTGAGCAGTGACTTGTGTTGTATATCTATGCAGGTGGCCAGACATGAGTTGTGTGCAGTCCTGTGCTATGTGGTATGTGTTACACTGTATGTTGGTGTAAACAGCGATGTATGTTATGTCTGTGCAGGGTGCCAGATGTGCTTTATGTGCTGTCCTGTTCTGTGTACATTATGAACAGTGTGCATCTCTCCAGCTCCCTGATCAGGAATAGCTAGGTCCTAGAAGAAGACCGAGGCGCCGACCTTATCAGGACGATAACCCTGCTTTGTTGCAGAAGACAAATCCAAGACTTAGTGATGTGGAGGGCACTATCCATGAGTAATAGGTTATGACTCCTCAGGAACGTGGTCAGAAGCTGCTATCTGGCTCTACATCACTTCGGCAGCCGGTCATAAAAGCAGAAGGAGCTCTAATTACTAAAGGACACTTGTCATGAAGGGGGCAAATAATTCTGAGACTGCAGTAGTCAGTAAAAGTGGCATTTTGTGGTGAATTTGGAGAAACTGCTTATTATGTTAGTTTTGTTGAGATATTTAAATTGTTCCTAATTGTTGGGGTTTTTTTTGCAAACAACAGAAAGTTTGTAAATTTGGTGAATTAACCAAAATTGCAATAATTTTGATCACAACTTTATTAGTCATGTATGGGCTTATCCCGTGGCTAGGCCTAAGATTGGAATATCCCTTTAATGCCATTCTTAGCAGAAAACAGTGCTCTAGGCCATGGTTGTGCCAAGTCTATCACTTCATCTTCATGATTTGGGGCAGTTTGCACCATTTACTCTGATTCCCACCTCTGTTTATCCTATGATGCTATTGGTTAATCTACATATTTATTTTCAATGTGGGCTTTAATTGCTACATGTCTGTCCACATCTGCCACCTGTGAATGGAAGTGTAATTACTGTATGGCTAACACATTTCATGGCCTGGAACAATATGTATACTGAGAATGGCAGCCATTGAAAAAAATGCCATGTTATACACCTTTTGTAGGATCCTTTTGTATTAAAAACGTAGTCAACTTAAAGGGCCACTCAAGCAAAAACACATTTTTCATCCCTGCCTCGCCCTCACTTGATTGCATGTCACATTCTGGAGGTCTTCTCTGAGTATGGCAACCACATCCATGCAATGCAGAACCCTGTCTGATGCTTATCAGGCACTTTCTTTATGGTGAGATTTTGTATTTTCAGGCTCACATCAATCCCATGATGCACTAACTAGAGGTTGTATAATTTCTGCCTGCTGGGGGACAGTTTAATTATCATTATCTTCTATATTCACCTAAATAATCCACAGCACATAAGTATACAGTCAGGAGGATGAGCTGTGATCTCCTCTATTATACCTGTGTGACAGGAGCTGTGTAATGATTATCAGTAACTGTGACAGGAGTTCCTGTGTCTCCCTCTAGGCAATTTCTGTGGTAGGATTAATCCAGAAGCATAACACAGACTGAGAAATTGATTAGTTTCAGACAGCATCAACCCAAGTAAATATGAGCTGATTATAATTGAGATCATATGATCATCTGAAGAGTAAGAGGCCTGGAGTTTCAGATAGAAAGGAATAAAGGCAATACTAACCAACTTATATATACTGTCGGGATAGCGATAATGAATGAATGCAAAAATCAGTGGAGTGGCCCTTTAAAATAAAGGTCCACTGACTGATTCTGGCAAAAAGGGCAATCTTTTTGAATATCTTTTTGCTACTAAAGTCAATGGCATGTATATCAATAAGCATTCTCAGGTTAGAGCAATTTAATTTAGGAGAGACCTCCCCTCTCTTCCTCTTAGTCCACCTACAGCAGCCAAGGACATCAACAACATCAGATTGACTCCTGCTGTGATTGGTTGACAGCTGAGCATGCAAAATTAACAAGACAAGATCTGAACCCACAGATTTGCATTAACGTGACATATTTCACAGCATTAGTTTCAATCAGTCAATTCTAGTTAAAATAAACCTTTTCTGAACTATTGACATGAAGTAAGAGGCTGGCCTTTATAATGTTATTATTAACGAGTCATATATTTCTTCATCCGTCTCAGAGCTCGCTGGACATCCTTGTTTCTCAGACTGTATATCAAAGGGTTTAACATGGGGGTAACAACTGTATAAAACACAGACACCATCTTATCGGTGGCCTCTTTAGTTTTGTATCTTGGTCTCATATACATGAACAAAGCTGTTCCGTAGAAAATGATGACCACAATAAGGTGTGACAAACATGTGGAGAAGGCCTTGTACCTTTGAGAGCGAATTTTAATGAGAACTAAAGAAATTTGCATGTAAGAAAAGAGAATAAGAGATACAGGGACAATAAGCAATATGGTACTTCCAACTATCATTACAATGTTATTAGCGGAAATATCACTGCAGGCTAATTCTATCAGTGAAGGAGCTTCACAGAAGAAATGGTCGATGGTGGTGGTGGATCTACAGTATCTCAACTTACTCAAAAAATACATATCAATGGAGGAAATTATACAACCAATGACCCAGGAGGCACAGATCATCTTAACACAAGACACCGTGTTCATAATCACGTTATAAAGTAAGGGGTTACAGATAGCAACATATCGGTCATAAGCCATGAATGCCAACAGGATACACTCGGTTTCCCCCATAAGCAAGTAGAAATAAACCTGAAGAAGACATCCAGAAAAGGAAATGCTTTGTGAAGATACAGCAATGTTCACCAACATCTTGGGTATGATGATTGAGGTGTAGCAGATGTCCAGGAAGGAGAGATTCGAGAGGAAGAAGTACATAGAATGGTGCAGACGACTGTCTACTCTCACTGCCGCTATGAGAAGCAGATTTCCAAGAATGGTTGACATGTAGAAGAACAAAAATATTTGGAATAAAACGACTTGTATTTGTGGATTTTCTGATAATCCAAGGAGAATAATCTTGGTCTGGTTGGCAAATTCCATGTCAGTTCTGGCCAATCAGACCCTCCATTTATGGCAAAATACTAAAACAAATGTCAGAGATTAAAACAATGTAGGGCTCAAGGCCACAGTTTTTGAAATTTTTTATTTAGCCATTTTAAGCTTATTAACTTCTGTTTCTGGGATGGTTACTGGTCAACAATAGATCTAATAATTCGATAACGGTTTGAGCCTAATTAGTTTCCTATCAACTCAACCCAGTTATTTTCTTCTGAAACTTAATATTTCTACTCATAAATGTTTCTAATATTTTTGAAAGCTTGAACCATGATGAGCACAAGGTAACCTAACCAATGGATGAGGAGGGATTTACTCTACTTTCGAGCAGCATATCTTATATGGATGCACATCATTAATTGCAGGATTTGATTAATTCAAGTTTGTACATATTGTCATTTGCTTGCTTCTTTGTGAATTCAATGTTTACACCTTCAGCCAATGTGGTATCGCCACTGTATACTGGGCATCTATGTTCTGAAAGAATGAAACCCCTTGCTAAGGTAAAAATATCCACGCATCAAACCAGGTGGGATTCATAAAGCTTAGAACGTAATGTCTCAAATGCATTCAGTGTTTATTATAATGAATGTTGTCTTCAACAACCACATTTGTTCATACCAATATTCACGTTCATTATGATTCTCACAACTCATAATTCTACTCTTTGATGGGTTTCAACACACATTTACAATCCTGCATTTTAGTGATCACTTAGAGCCATGAATGTTCCTCTCTAGTTATACAATTTGGTTACATATACATAGAAATCAGTTTCACTTATACGATGGCCCTTATTTACGAGTATTGGCGTATATTGCACCAATTCTTTTTAGAGCTTGACAGTCTTAAATTTCACCAAAGTGACGCATGGACTTGCAAATTTGGCACAATTTACGCTATACCAAAAACAAGGAAAAAAAAGCACCAACTTCTGCTCCAAAGCTTTTATTCTGCATCATCTGCTAATATAAAATAGTCAACAGTCAAAATAATCACTAAATAATGAGTAAAAAGAAAAGAAAAAAAAAACAATCAATGTAGTTTGATTTGCGCCAGAAGAAGCATGCACCAAAAATTTGTGCCAAATGCCTCTTCATTCACACCAACTTTCATTGTGTAATGTTTAGTGTGACTTTTTACTAACACTTTCTTGTAATAATGTTTCATCAAACGTGTTGGAAAGATAGACAGAAGCTTGCCACGCCCCCCTTTCGGGGAAAAAACTTATGTTTCTCTGATCTTTTTCTTCCTTTTGGTGCAAGCTATGTGGAAATTTGTGTAAAGTCTGTGTGCCTTAATTCTGGTGCAGTTTTAGACCCAAAGATGTTGAAAACACATTCATAAATGAGGGCCAATGTGTACAGATCTTTCAGGGGTCAAATGTAGATCCTAGGGGAGGTTTTCCACTAATTTACAAATTTTGGACATTACATTTTAATACACAACACCTATCACAGGTCCGTGCTCCACCTACCACAGGTCCGTGCTCGACCTACCACAGGTCCGTGCTCCACCTACCACAGGTCTGTGCTCGACCTACCACAGGTCTGTGCTCGACCTACCACAGGTCCGTGCTCCACCTACCACAGGTCCGTGCCCCTCCTACCACATAACCTCCATCGTTAAATGTATTATGTAGAGTTGTACAAATTGGAGGAATGGCCAGAAATGACAACATTCAAACATTCCCAAAAAAGAAATGATAAAAAAGCTCAATACAATTATAAGTGCAAAATGTAATTTCATGGCCAATTGTGTCTTCCAACATGTCTGTGTATTAGTATCGGAGTTGGAGAAATTCCTACATTATTATTATTATTTCCTTTTTTTGCTTCTGCTTAAGAAGATTTAATTTTAGGTGTATTTGCTAAATGAATACATAAAATGCAATTTAGGTTTTATTCATTTTCATTTTAAAGAAAATTTTAATTTTTTTTATTTAACATTTTTTTTAAAAGAAATATAAACTAATTAAAAAATGCAAAAAGCTTTGTTTAAAATAAATTTATAAAAGGAAAAAAATGTGTAATTTCTTTACTAATGTTGACCACAGTGATATCATTAGATTTCCTACATTAAAAGTGTTATTTTCATAGAAATACACGTCCTCTATAAAAATAAATATAACATTGCAAAAAAGAATCTCCCTCACGACAAAAACAAAATATAAATTTGTAAATTTAGAAATGCACAGTATTTTGAAACTTTTTACTAGTGAACTCCCAATAACCCTGTCCTTTATGTAGATACACCCCGCCTGGAATTTTAATTCAGATCTACCTCTTTTTAAAAATAAAATATAACATTTGACACAAACTGAAATACTGGAAATGCGGTGAATCTAAAAATTGTACAATTTGCTGCAAAGTATAAATACACAATAAAATGAGTAGCGAATGACATCCAAAAGCCTCTAACTAATCATTGCACTGAAATCCTACTTCATGTCCGTTAGTTTTGCCTTGTATCTGCCGCTGAGTGTTTGAGTTTTCATTTTTTTTCCAAAGATGCAAAAACTGTTATTCTTCACAACCGCAGCGGCTTCTTATTATATATTAGTAGTTAACAATATCTTATCTTGCTTTATGTGATTCAGACCAGCCTATAGTTTGGACATTTAAAAAAATACCAAATTCCTGAAGAAAATCCTGAAACCATTTTAATAGGTTGCTTTATATATTTGCAGGTCAATTATGGTGAATCTGGTTAGAGTGGAGAAGATCCGCAGCTTAAACGGACTTGTGCTGCAAATGAGGTAGAATTTGCTGCAACGTTCTCCAATACAAAAATATGTTTATTTATCTGTTAGAAGATCTTCTCCTATAAATCACGTTTCATATTCCCTTTACCTCAAATGTGCCATTATGCAGATTCTGACTGCAACTCCCCAGATGGAACAAAATGAGTTTCCAGAGATTTTCATTTACAACATAAAAATAAACCGGTAACAAACACGATCCCTGAGGAGTTCTAAATGGAGATGATATTTGTAATGGTAAAACAGATCTGCTCCTCGACTTGTAAAAGTTACTCATGTATTAAACCAACAGCATAAAAGAGGCATTTAGTTACATCATTTTTTGTTGCTTCATACAAGGGCTTTAAAAACAACCCTTTTTTGACCCGTCATAATCAGACAGATCATAAAAGTACCGTATTTCTGGACTATAAGATGCATCCAGGTGTAGACAACAGAAAATAGGCTAAAAAATGTTTATACTAATTAAAACTTCTGTGGTGGGCGAAAAATAAAAAGTGGAGGGTTTAGTTTCGAATGGACTTAGAAAGTAGTAATCATGCCCACTCTCAGTGCCCCCAGTAGTAATACTGGCCCCCAGAGGTCCCAGTAATAATATTGGCCTTCAGTAGTAATAGTAATATTTTTTTCTGATATTCCCAGGAAGTTGCACTTTGATATCTTTGGATTACCAGAGAAAAGAAAAAGAAGAGTCTGATGTGTTGCATGTAACTCCAGGAAGGGAGGACCAACTGACATCCGTAGACCATAACCATAGTACATCATCGGCGATTCCTAAAAAATAACCATCACATTTGCTTCTTCCTGGACAGTATCCACCATTATTGCGATGTCTGCAGTCACTGAGGCTTTGGTTATCAATAGAGATGAGCGAGCACCCAAATGCTCCGGTCCGCGTTATTCGAGTCGAGCTTTTGATAAAATTCGAGAGCTCTACTCGAGTAATGAACGCCATTGACTACAATGGGAGACTCAAGCGTTTTTGTATGTGGGACGCTGGGTCCCAAACTCTTTTTTTTTTTTCTCTCTCTCTCTCCCTCCCCCTCCCTCTCCCTCTCCCTCCCTCCCTCTCCCTCTCCCTCCCCCTCCCTCCCTCTCCCTCTCCCTCCCTCTCTCCCTCCCTCTCTCCCTCTCCCCCTCCCTCCCCCTCTCCCTCCCTCCCTCTTTTCCTCCCTCTCCCCCTCTCCCTCTCCCTCTCCCCCTCCCGCCAGACCAAAAGTTTTGGTGCCGCACTAGAAAGGCAGCAGGATCTTAGGGAGGTAAACAAGGGGCTCCGAAGTTGGTGTAAGAAGGAGGGGTTTGGGTTCCTGGAGAACTGGGCTGACTTTGCTGTCAGCTACAGACTCTGCCGTAGCGACAGGTTGCATCTTAATGAGGAGGGTGCAGCTGTGCTGGGGAGAAGAAGGCTGAAGGAGTGTTTAAACTAGAGGCTCGGGGAGGGCATAAAGAGAAACAGGGGTAGGAAGTGTGAATAGCGACCTAGGACCAAGTAATGGAAACGGGGGTGGAGAAGGGGGTGAGGTTAGTACAGTTAGAACTGACAGAATAGCTAATAGTACCATTAGTAGCACAATAAATATAAAGAACAACAACCGTATAAATTGTATGAAAACGATTAAAGAAGTCTGATCAGTAAAGTGGGTGAGCTTGAAACGAGAATGTCTGGTGAAAATTATGATATAGTAGGAATAAGGGAAACATGGCTTGATGATAAGTGTGATTGGGTGGTGAATTTACAGGGCTATAATCTCTTCAGAAGAGGCCGTGGAAACCAGAAAGAAGGAGGGGTGTGTCTGTACGTTAAATAATACTTAAAGGGGTTGTCCCGCGGCAGAAATGAAAATTTTTTTTCTTCCCAGTCCCCCTGCTAAAGCAAACATACTACACTACCCGTGGAAAGCATTATGAAAGAGCGTTTCTACTCACCATTACCTCGTTTCGTGAACTTTTAAAATTTCTTCTTTAAAGATGGTCGCCGGTCCCTTCCCAAGGGGCACTGCGGGTATTCTCCCACGGTGCACCGCGCTTGCTGTAGCCCTGCGTGCGCGCTCCCGAGACGCCGGTCACGTGAAGCAGTTGATGACGTCATTGCGGGAGGCGGGGACCTCTACTGCATGTAATGCCGATTCCAGCCACCCCATTGGCTGGACGGCACGACGTGCAGTAGGGAGGTGGAGTCAGTTGAGAGGCCAGCCAAGGGAGGAGTCAGCTACCAGCTGTGTCTCCCTGACAACCAGATGCCCCGCGGCCGCCGACCGGACCCCACAGCTACCAACTGGGCCTCGGGATTGAATGCGGCTGACCACGGCACACGCTCTTGGGCCACAGTAACCCACCGCTAGGCAGCAGGTAAGCGGCGCTAGGCCCCGGCTCCCCGGCACTAGGCCCCCGACACTAACCGCAGAGCTAGGCCCCTGGCCACAGCGGTAGGCCCCCCGGAGTCCGGGGCCTAGACAGTCCCCCCAGCGCCGACAGCACCCCCGACCCCTCACTTACCCGGGCGGCTGGGCTGCACGGCGGCTGGGCTGCTCGGCTAGGCGGCTGCTCGAGCTCCTGCACCTTTCTCTATGGGAGGCGGTAGCAGAATTGCCGCTCCAGCGCGCTCCCGAGAAGTGACAGCTCGTCTGCGCTTGCGCAGATGAGCTGTATCGCGCGAGCACGCTGAAGCGGGTCGTCCACAGAGAAGTAGTAAGGACTGCGCAAGCGCGTGTAAAGAAGCCAGAAGATACAGAAATTAGTCGGAGCCATGGAGACGGGGACGCTAGCAACGGAGTGGATAAGTGTATAACTTCTGTATGGCTCATATTTAATGCACGATGTACATTACAAAGTGCATTAATATGGTCATACAGAAGTGCATAACCCCACTTGCTTTCACGGGACAACCCCTTTAATGCCGAAGCTACGAGAAGCTATAGATGAATCACTGTGGGTAGAAATACAGGGAGAAAAAAATAAAATCCTGATTTTGTTTGATTTTCTATAGACCACCAAGAGCAACAGAAGAAACTGAAATCTTATTATTAGGCAAATAGAAAAGGTGTCAAACCACAATAAAGTAATTATTATGGGGGGACTTTAATTATCCGGATATAACATGGGAAGATGAAACCTGTAAATGTCACAAGGGTGATAAGTTCTTGAGAACAATTAAAGATAATTACTAGAGATGAGCGAACGTACTCGTCCGAGCTTGATGCTCGCTCCAGTATTAGGCCTCCTTCCCACGAATGGATTTACGCCGCGTAAAAATCCGCTGCGTTGCCCCCTGCTATTAGGTTCTATTGAACCTAATAGCACAATGCTCACGATGCGGAATTCCGCCGCGGAATTTCGCACCGTGAAAGCTCCCGTCCTCACCCGCAGCATGCTCTATTTGCCGCGGGTGTACGCGCTGACGGCTTCCATTGCAGTCAATGGAAGCCATCCGTTCACGCTATCTCCCGCTGTAACACAGCGGAAGATAGCGTGAAAACGCTTTCCCGCCTACCGCCGCCGCGTCATATGACGCGGCCGCCGCGTCACGTGACACGGCCGGCCGCGTCATGTGACGCGGTGGGCGTGTCACATGACGCGACGGCGGTGGGCGGGGAAGCGTCTTCACGCTATCTTCCGCTGGTAAGTATGGGGTCTCTGGGGGGCGCCGTGATGGGCTTCACTGCGGAATATTCCACGGCGGAGCCCGTCACGCTCGTGTGAAGCCGGCCTTAGGGTGTTCGAGATGCTCGTTACTCGAGGCGAGCACCACGCGGTACTCGAGTCAATTCCATTTCCTTTCCTGAGAAATTTGCGCCCTTTTCTGGCCATTAGAAACACAGGGAAGGCATTACAACTTCCTCCTGTGACGTTCAAGCCCTATCCCACCCCCTTGCAGTGAGTGGCTGGCGAGATCAAGTGACCCCCGAGTATTTAAATCAGCCCCGCCCGCAGCTCACCACAGACACACGCTAAGAGAGATCAGGGACAGTGCTGCTGCTGCTGCTATAGCGACAGTGTTAGCATCTTCAAGAACCCCAACGGTCCTTCTTAGGGCCACAGCTCACCTAGTGTATTACTGTTGTGGCTGCTGTGAGCAGTTTTGCACAAATTTTTTTCTATGTATATCGGGTGTGCAGGCTGTAGCGTTCTCAGGCTGCAGGCTATACTTGAGTATAGGGGCAGTATTGGTCAGGCAGGGAGAGTGGTAGTGTAGAATAATGTCTACAAGCACTTCAACGGTTCTTCTTAGGGCTACCTGTGACCGTGTGCATTTAACTCCGTGGTTGCTGGGAGTTGTAGTACCTCTGTATTGCACAGCAGAGCCTGCATGCAGCCTTCATTTAAACATATTTCTGTCCGCACTTTGCGTTGCCTCACTGCAGTCGGCCTCTAAGTGTACGCCAAGAAACCACACATTTTCCACAACGCTCTGTTATACATGTGCTGTCTCAGAAGTTCACGGTCTGCCCGACGCCCATAGATTGAAAGTGCAATACACACTGCATAGCCTCAGCCTTCATTGCATAGTAAAATAAGGAGATTTAAAAAAAAAAATTCCTTTTTACGACTACCGGAGACCCAGTGCATTTGCCTGCGTGGCCTGTGGGACTTCACGTCCATCCAAACTGCATAGTTCACAGCCTAGCCTGCGTGCAGCCTTCCTTATAATTTATCTCTGGCTTCATTTAGCGTTATATTACGGCTGGCAGCCACCAACTGCGCGGCAATAATTCACAAACATTTTTACACTGCTCTGTCTCTGCTCGATTTTTAATCCAGCATGCTGAGGGGTAGGGGTAGGGGCAGAGGACGTGGATGCGGTCGAGGACTCGGAGTCCCAAGTGAGGGTGTGGGCATAGGACGAGTTCCTGGTCCAGGTGAATCGCAGCCGGCTGCTGCGGGAGTAGGAGAGAGGACAGTTTCTGCGGTCCCCAGCTTCATATCGCAATTTTTGGGTCCACGTCGTAGACCTTTATTAAAAAATGAGCAGTGTGAGCAGGTCCTGTCGTGGATGGCAGAAAGTGCATCCAGCAATCTATCGACCACCAAGTCTATGCCGTCCACTGCTGCAACTCTGAATCCTCTGGCTGCTGCTCCTCCTTCCTCCCAGCCTCCTCACTCCATGAAAATGACTGATTCTGAGGAGCAGGCAGACTCCCAGGAACTGTTCTCGGGCCCCTGCCCAGATTGGGCAACAATGGTTCCTCTCCCACCGGAGGAGTTTGCCGTGACCGATGCCCAACTTTTGGAAAGTTCCCGGGGTCCGGGGGATGAGGCTGGGGAGTTCCAGGAACTGTCTCAAGAGGTTTCAGTGGGTGAGGAGGACGATGACGATGAGACACAGTTGTCTATCAGTGAGATAGTACTGAGGACAGTAAGTCCGAGGGAGGAGCGCACAGATGATTCGGAGGAAGGGCCGCTGGACGATGAGGTGACTGACCCCAGCTGGTGTGATAAGCCAACTGAGGACAGGTCTTCAGAGGGGGAGGCAATTGCAGCCGCAGGACAGGTTGGAAGAGGCAGTGGGGTGGGCCAGGGGTAGAGGCAGGGCAAGAGCGAATAATCCACCAGCTGTTTTCCAAAGCACCCCCTCGCGCCAAGCCACCGTGCAGAGGCCAAGATGCTCTAAGGTGTGGCAGTTTTTCACTGAGACGGCGGACGACCGACGAACAGTGGTGTGCAACCTTTGTCGTGCCAAGATCAGCCGGGGAGCCACCAGCAGTATGCACAGGCATATGATGGCCAAGCACCCCACAAGGTGGGACGAAGGCCTTTCACCGCCTCCACCTTGCGCCACTGCCTCTCCCCCTGGGCCCCAACCTGCCACTGAGATCCAACCCACCTCCCACGACACAGGCACGACCGTCTCCTGGCCTGGACCCACACCCTCACCTCTGTTGCCCTCGGCTCCATCCAGCAATGTCTCTCAGCACAGCGACCAGCTGTCGCTAAGAGAATCGTTGGAGCGAAAGCGCAAATACGCCGCCACGCACCCGCATGCTCAAGCTTTAAATGTCCACATAGCCAAATTGATCAGCCTGGAGATGCTCCCCTACAGGCTGGTGGAAACTGAGGCGTTCAAAAACATGATGGCGGCGGCAGCCCCGCGCTACTCTGACCCCAGCCACCACTATTTTTCACGGTGTGCCGTCCCAGCCCTGCACGACCACGTCTCACGCAACATCGTACGTGCCCTCACCAACTCTGTTACTGGCAAGGTCCACTTAACAACGGACACATAGACAAGCACAGGAGGGCAGGGCCACTATATCTCCCTGATGGCACATTGGGTGAATTTAGTGGAGGCTGGGACCGAGTCAGAGCCTGGGACCGCTCATGTACTACCCACCCCCAGAACTGCGGGCCCCAGATCGGTGCTGGTATCTGCGGCAGTGTATGCCACCTCCACTAAACCACCCTCCTCCTCCTCCAACGCAACCTCTACCTCGCAATCAAGACTTGTCAGCAGCAGCACGTCGCCAGCAGTCGGTGTCGCGTCAGCACAGTGGTGGGCAAGCGTCAGCAGGCCGTGCTGAAACTACTCAGCTTAGGGGAGAAGAGGCACACGCCTCACGAACTGTTGCATGGTCTGACAGAGCAGACCGACCTCTGGCTTTCGCCACTGAGCCTCCAACCGGGCATGGTCGTGTGACAACGGCCGTAACCTGGTGGTGACTCTGCAGCTCAGCAGCCTCACGCACGTGCCATGCCTGGCCCACGTCTTTAATTTGGTGGTTCAGCAGTTTCTGAAAGGCTACCCACACTTGTCAGACCTCCTCGGCAAGGTGCGCCGGCTCTGCGCACATTTCCGCAAGTCCAACACGGACGCTGCCACCCTGCAACATTGGTTTAATCTGCCAGTGCACCGACTGCTTTGCGACGTGCCCACATGGTGGAACTCTACGCTTCACATATTGTCCCAGCTGTATGAGCAGCGTAGAGCTATAGTGGAATACCAACTCCAACATGGGCGGCGAAATGGGAGTCAGCCTCCTCAATTCTTTACAGAGGAGTGGGCCTGGATGGCAGATATCTGCCAGGTCCTTGGAAATTTTGAGGAGTCCACCCTGATGGTGAGCAGCGATGCTGCAATCATTAGCGTCACCATTCCCCTGCTATGCCTGTTGAGAAGTTCCCTGCAAAGCATAAAGGCTGATGCTTTGCGGGTGGAAACGGAGGCGGGGGAGGACAGTATGTCACTGGATAGTCAGAGCACCCTCATGTCTATATCTCAGCACGTGGAGGAGGAGGAGGGGGAGGAGCCTGAGGAAGAGACAGCTGGGCCGACTGCAGAGGGTACCCATGCTGCTTGCCTCTCATCCATTCAGCGTGTATGGCCTGAGGAGGAGGAGGATACTCAAAGTGATCTTCCTAGTGAGGACAGCCATATGTTGCGTACAGGTACCCTGGCACACATGGCTGACTTTATGTTAGCATGCCTTTCTCATGACCCTCGCGTTAGACGCATTCTGGCCACTACAGATTACTGAGTGTAAACACTGCTCG
Organism: Eleutherodactylus coqui; assembly: GCA_035609135.1. Taxonomy (NCBI): domain Eukaryota; kingdom Metazoa; phylum Chordata; class Amphibia; order Anura; family Eleutherodactylidae; genus Eleutherodactylus; species Eleutherodactylus coqui. The sequence goes on along the minus strand of CM069405.1, from coordinate 19,944,581 downwards.
ACCCATGGTATAAGGAGAACCTTTCCACTCTCATTCCCAAAGAGGAAAGGGGTTTGAGAGTGATGCAATACCACAGGGCCCTGGTGGACAAACTGATGGCAAACTTACCATCTGACAGCGCTAGTGGCAGAAGGCGCAGTTCCGAGGGCCAAGTAGAAGGGGAGGCGCAGAGATAAGGCAGCATGTTCAGCGCAGGCAGGGGAACACTCTCCAAGGCCCTTGCCAGCTTTATGACTCCCCAGCAAGACTGTCTCACACCTCCCCAGTCCAGGCTGAGTCGGAGGGAGCACTGTAAGTAGATGGTGAGGAAGTACGCAGCCGATCGTACCACCGTCCTCCGTGACGCCTCTGCTCCGTACAACTACTGGGTGTCAAAGCTGGACACGAGGCCCGAACTCGCGCTGTATGCCCTGGAGGTGTTGGCTTGCCCTGCGGCTAGCGTCTTGTCAGAGAGGGTGTTTAGTGCAGCTGGGGGAATCATCACGGACAAGCGTACGCGCCTGTCAACTGACAGCGCCGACAGGCTTACCCTCATAAAGATGAACAAAGCCTGGATTTCCCCAGACTTCTCTTCTCCACCAGCGGACAGCAGAGCTACTTAAAGACCTTTGTCAATCTGTGTATGATATTCGTCCTCCTCCTCCGGCTCCTCCTCCTGAAACCTCTCGTAATCACCGCGAATTGGCAATTTTTCTGTGGGCCAAAAGGCTCAGATAACTTTTCTAAATAATATTTATCTGTTTCAATTCTCATTAAAGCATTGAAACTTCCACCTGAACCAATTGTTTTTTAGACTGGGCTGCCTCCAGGCCTAGTTAAAAATTAAGCCATAGTACGCTAAGCAATTAATGGGTTTCACCTGCCCTCTCGGTTGGGCATGGGCAATTTTTCTGGGGTACATTTGTACTGTCGGTACACCAATTCTTCGGGCCTCGCCTACAATGTAATCCAAGTAATTTTTATGGGCTTCGCCTGCACTCATGCTACACCACTGTGTCTGGGGTTGGCCTACACTTTTGCTACAGAAATGTAACTCTGTTCTGCCTACCTATACTTCTGCCACAGTAATACTACAGGGGTCTGACTATACTTCAGCAACAGAAATGTAACTTCGGTCTGCCGATACTTCTGCTCCTGAAATGTTACCTTGGTTGGTGTATACTGTTACTACTGTAATTTTACTAATACTGGGCTCTGCCCATAATGCTTCAACGGAAATGTTACTGGGGCAGGTCAATACTGCTATAACTGAAATGTAACTAATAGTGGGCTCTGTCCATACTGCTTCTACGTTAATGTTACTGGGGCCTGTCTATACTCCTACTACTGAAATGTTACAAATACTTTGGTCTCCCTACACTGCTGCCAGGGAAATGTTTATCTGCTGCTTTGCCCATAATGCTTCTACGTTACTGTTACTAGGGTCTGACTATACTGCTACTATTGAAATGTTACAAATACTTTGATCTCCCTACACTGCTGCCAGGGAAATGTTTATCTGCTGCTTTGCCCATACTGCTTCTACGTTAGTTACTGGGGTCTGTCTGCACTGCTGGAACTGAAATGTGACTGGGGCATGTCGCAACTGATACTACTGAAATGTTACTGGGGTCTGTCAATACTGCTGGAACTGAAATGTTACTGGGGTCTGTCTAGACTTATACTACTGAACTGTTACTGGGGTCTGTCTATATAGATACTACTGAAATGTTACTGGGGTCTGTGTATACTGCTGCAAATGAAATGTTACTGGGGTCTGTCGTCACTGCTGCCAATGAAATGTTACAGGGGTTTGTGCATACTCTTACCACTGAAATGTTACTAATTCTCGGCTCTGCCTATACTGCTGCTACTGCAATGTTACAGGGTAGTGGAAACGGAGGCTTCCCAAAGACATGATGGTGGCGAGGCCGCGCTACTAAGTTCCCCACGCGCGACAACTTTTCAGCGACGCGGTCACTGGGAAGGTGCATATAACCACGGACACGGGGACAGGACACGTACTGCCTCAAAAACCTCCCCCACCTCCTCCTCCAACAATGAAAACATTCTTGGCAAATGCTTTCGCAGTGGTCCGTCTGGCGGCAGTCCAAGAATTTCACCTTAAATGACACAATAAGAGAGCACCACCACGGCCCACTTAATCCTGGCCACATTCCGAAAACCAACGGAATAAAACCACGCTAATAGGTCCACAGTCGCGACCACTATCCCACCAACACGGTTACTGGTAAGGTGCATATAACCACGGACACGGGGCCAGGACACATACTGCGTCAAAAACATCCCCGTCCTCCTCCAACAATGAAAACATTCTTGGCCGAAGCCCACCTGCATTTAATCTGACGTTAGCTCTGCTGTCCAGGTCACTGCAATGGGATCTATTTATGTACCGCCGGTGGGTTCCAGGGAGCCACCCATGCTGTGGGTCCACAGGGACTTCACATTAGGGATTTGTACCTGTCTGTGTCTATGTATTAAAAACCCCGGTCAGACTGGGGCATGCAATGTGGGCCGAAGTCCACCTGCATTTAATCTGACGTTACCTCAGCTGTGCTGGGCAATGCAATGGGATTTATGTACCGCTGGTGGCTTCCTGGGACCCACCCATGCTGTCGGTCCACACGGACTTCACATTAGGGAGTTGTACCTGCCTGTGTATACTTCTAAAAAAAAACCCAGTCTGACTGGGGCATGCAGTGTGGGCCGAAGCCCACCTGCATTTAATCTGATGTTACCTCAGCTGTGCTGGGCAATGCAATGGGATTTATTTATGTACCGCCGGTAGCTTCCTGGGACCCACCCATGCTGTCGGTCCACACGGAGTTGTAACTGCATGTGTCTACTTATAAAGCACCCCAGTCTGACTGGGGCATACAGTGTGGGCCAAAGCCCACCTGTATTTAATCTGACGTTACCTCAGCTGTGCTGGGCAATGCAATGGGATATATTTATGTACCGCCGGTGGCTTCCTGGGACCCACCCATGCTGTGGGTCCACACGAACTTCACATTAGGGAGTTGTACCTGCCTGTGTATAGTTATAAAAAAAACCAGTCTGACTGGGGCATGCAATGTGGGCCGAAGCCCACCTGCATTTAATCTGATGTTACCTCAGCTGTGCTGGGCAATCTAATGGGATTTATTTATGTACCGCCGGTGGCTTCCTGGGACCCTAATGAGACCCTAATGAGACGTGCACAGCTACGCTAGCATTGGAGTCCGCTGTAGGCCCGCGATTGCTGAGGGTTTGTGCAGAGGCCTATGTCCTGGGTGCAGTGACAGTCCGCTTCCTGCCTAGGATTGCTGAAGCTGTGGGCCGAGGCCTATGTCGTGGGCGCGGTGCAAGTCTGCCATGTTTGGCCGCTCAGATCAATTTTTTGTTCATGTCTTGGGTTTCCTAGGACCCACCTATGCTGTTGGTGCAAACTTAGTTCCCATCACGGTGTTTGACCTGTCTAGCACAAAAGACACTGACTGACTTTGGTAGGGGGCAGAGCGCAGACGGCTTTCCCCTTGCAGTGTGGATTGAGCTATGCGACACCTTGACAGAATGAATGCTGTGTGGCACATGGGTTCGCCATTGCTATACCCACGTGTGCAGCTCCTGATGGAGGTGGCACAGGATTGGATGTCTCATTGCTTCTGTACAGCATTGTGGGCTATCGCCCCACCCCTTTTAAAGAGGGTCGCTGCCTGGCCCTGCCAACCCTCTGCAGTGTGTGCCTGTGGTTCCTCCTCATGGCAGACGCACTTATAAATAGACATGAGGGTGGTGTGGCTATGAAGTGAGCGTGTGGCATGAGGGCAGCTGAAGGCTGCGCAGGGACACTTTTGTGTGCGCTGTGGACACTGTGTCGTGCGATGGGTTGGGCAGCATGTAACCCAGGAGAAGTGGCAGCGGTGTGACCCGCAGGCAGTGCTTGTGCTTAGTTGGAGGTAGTGTGGTGCTTAGCTAAGGTAAAAAGTAAAGTAAAAATTGTTGGGGGGGGGGGGGGGCACTCTTGCCGCTATTGTGGCTTAATAGTGGGACCTGGGAACCTGAAATGCAGCCCAGCATGTTGCCCCTCGCCCTGCCCTGCCCGTTTCTGTGTTGTTTCCATCACTTTCTTGGGTTTTGCAGATTCTCACCAATGAAAACCTTAGAGAGCATTGGCAATATACAAAAATGCTCGAGTCGCCCATTGACTTCAATGGGGTTCATTACTCGAAACGAACCCTCAAGCCTCGCAGAAAGTTCGACTCGAGCAACGAGCACCCGAGCATTTTGGTGCTCGTTCATCTCTAATAATTACCCTACCCAAATTGTTTGGGAGCCATCTAGAGGGAGAGCTACTCTGGAGGTAGTATTAACTAACAAACCGGACTGAGTAGTGGGAGTGCAGGTTGAGGGACACTTGGGAAAAAGTGACCACAATATAATTAATTTCCAGCGGTCATTCAACAAGAAGCCTTACTAGGGAGCGACAAAAAAAAAAAACTTTAGTAAAGTAGAATTTGATCAGCTCAGAACTACTATCGGAAATCCTTTTTGCAGGGGATTAAGTGTTAATGTTTTGCAGTTTAAAATCCTTTGATGCCAAATGAAGTTCAATATTGATAAATGTAAGGTTCTGCTCATGGGCAGAAGAAACGGATGTCACCAATATACACTAAATGGGAAAAGCGAGATAGAAAAAGACCTGGGGGTAGTAGTGGACTGTAGATTTAACTTGAGCAATCAATGCCAGTCAGCTGCTACAAAAGCAAACAAAGTCTTGGGGTGCATTAAAAAAGAGGTATAGGGTTGAGGGACTAGAACATTATTCTTCCACTATATAAGGCACTTGTCAGGCCTCACATGGAATACTGAGCACAGTTCCGAACAATGGTGCTCAGGAAAGATATTGCAGTGCTTGAGGGGGTTCAAAGAAGGACAACTAAATTAATAAATGGAATTGGAGGACTGGAATACACAGAGCGGCTATCAAAATTGGGATTATTCACCCTGGAAAAAAGAGGGCTAAGAGGTGATCAAATAACCATGTATAAGTACATGAGGGGACAATACAAGGATCTCTCCCAGGATCTGTTTATGCCCAGGACTGTGATGGTAACAAGAGGGCATCCTCTACGTCTAGAGGAAAACAGGTTTCATCACCAACATTGAAAGGGGTTCTTTACTGTAAGAGCAGTGAGACTGTGGAACTCTCTGCCTGAGGACATGGTGATGGCAAAATCCATAGAGGAGTTTAAGAGGGGACTTGATGTATTTCTAGAGCGCTATGATATTACAGAATATAAACATTAGGGGACCAGCGGGTTGTTGATCTCAAATGTTGATCCAGGGATTTCTCTGGCTGCCATTATGGAATCAGGAAGGAATTTTTTTTCCTCCATAGGAGCTAATTGGCTAACTGGGGTTTGTTTTGCCTTTCTCTGGACTAACAAGGGGGAGGTTAAAACAGGCCGAAGTAGTTGGATATTGTCTTCATTCACCCTAACATACTATGTTACTATCTACCCTAGCCTGACTGAAGTTTTTATTATAGCCCTTTCAATCATTCATATAGTCCAATTTTTAATCCTTTTTCAGATCTTCTTATATCCCCTTTTCAGCTCCTCATAGTATTCTTCTAAATCTTCTCATGGCTCTTTGTAAAGAAAATTTTTAGTTATTTTGAGGCTCTCATTCTCCAATAACAATGTCTAATGTGGCCAGAATATTTTAATTTAGCCTGAAAACACAGCAGATTGCATCACTGTAGGAGCACACATCATATTGCAGGGGATTCAAGGGTTAATGTTTTGCAGTTTAAAATCCTTTGATGCCATATGACTCAAAAATAATCAATTCGTTATTTCATAAATTACCAATTTTCTTTTGTTCCATTTCTAATGAGGATTCAATATACCATCAAGAACTGTGTAGGTAAAGTTGTGAGGTGAGCTAGATGAATATTTGGGGTTCTTAACATACTTTTGAGCCATTCTAGATTGTTGATAGATGTCTAGAACCTTTTACAGAACATGATCTGACTCTATCTTATTTTGGTGTGGTAGGACAAGGACCTCTTCGAGGTTAACTGCTAACTATTCTAAAACCTTCCACAAAAGTCTTAGCGAACACGTATATGTTTCGATCCTGGGACCTTCAAACCTTGCAGCATTTTGTGAACTTTTTGAACAACATAATCTCTTAATATTTACATGTTTTTTGTGCTAGAGTAAAGATCTCTTTGTGGCTCAACCACTGATGTTAAAGGGGTTGTCCCGCGAAAGCAAGTGGGGTTCAGCACTTCTGTATGGCCATATTAATGCACTTTGTAATGTACATCGTGCATTAATTATGAGTCATACAGAAGTTATTCACTTACCTGCTCCGTTGCTGGCGTCCTCGTCTCCATGGAGCCGTCTAATTTCAGCGTCTAATTGCCCGATTAGACGCGCTTGCGCAGTCCGGTCTTCTCCCTTCTGAATGGGGCCGCTCGTGCCGGAGAGCTGCTCCTCGTAGCTCCGCCCCGTCACGTGTGCCGATTCCAGCCAATCAGGAGGCTGGAATCGACAATGGAACGCACAGAGCCCACGGTGCACCATGGGAGAAGACCTGCGGTCCACCGTGGGTGAAGATCCCGGCGGCCATCTTCGCAAGGTAAGTAAGAAGTCACCGGAGCGCGGGGATTCAGGTAAGTACTATCCGTTTTTTTTTTTAAACCCCTGCATCGGGTTTGTCTCGCGCCGAACGGGGGGGCTATTGAAAAAAAAAAAAAACCCGTTTCGGCACGGGACAACCCCTTTAATGTACTCGATCACATGTTTAAAGGAGTAATTTGATGTTTTAAAATATTTAAGCCTATTTTGTATTGTCAGATTTCTTCCAAGAACCTTCACAGTCTTATCTTTACCAAGTGTCCTCAGAAGAGGTAAGATCTCTAAAACTAGGGTCATAGCATGGTTTACTCACATATAAAGTGAGAACCAGACCTTAATAACCAGTTTAATTCTTCTTGGTCTTTCGGACAACCTATATGTGCAGGTGATATGTGCTCATGTTCTTCTTGACTGTGTCCTTGTCTACTGTGGCTGGGAACCTCCTGCTCATAATTGCAGTAAGAGTAGACTGTGGTCTATATATCAGTGTACTTTTTTTCTCTCACATCTCTCCTACCAGAACATCTGCTACATGTCAGTAATTATACCAAAGATGTGGATGAATATTGCTGTGTTCTTACAAGAGTATTTCTTTTTCTGGATGTCTTCTTCAGATTTATATCTTTCTCTTCATGGAGCAAATGAAGTGCATCTTTTGGTCTTTCATGACTTTTGACTGATTTGTAGCTACATGTAACCTCTTACATTAGAATGTGATCACGAATGTTGTGTCCTGTGGTCGGATGATCGTGATCTCCTGGGTCACTGGTTGTATCATCTCTTTCATTGATTTATATTTTGTGTTTCAGTTAAGGTTCTGTGGACCCACTACCATCAGTGACCACTTCTCCTGTGACACCGTCATTGCTGCAATTAGCCTGAAACGATATCTCAGCTAATAACTTTTTGATGTTGGTTGAAAGCACCATCTTGCTTCATATAACTTTATCTCTTATTCTTTTTTTCTTATATGCACATTTTCCTGGTCATCCTGAAAATTCAATCAAGATTGAACAAGGCGTTCTTCAAGTGTGTATCACACCTCATTGTGGTGACTCTTTTATGGGATAGGTATATTCACGTACATGAAAGAAAGACATAGAACTTCTAGGGTGTATGATAAAATGGTAGCTGTTTTCTACAACATCATCACACCAATGTTAATTACTTTAATCTAGAGCCTACAACATAAAGATGTCCAACTAGCTCTTAGACATTCGGGAAGGTTCATGGTTACCTTGTAGATTTTTCCAAGTAAACATGATTTTCTGAATGAAGTTAAATCAATACATCGCAATGAATGGATCTTACTTAGGTCTAGGTGTATAGTGAATAGTAACTTCTAACATTTTCAAAGTGAATTACTGTATGAACATTCTCTCATTGAGAACCACTGATGCATCAGGATACAACCCTCTTTTTATAGCTTCAAGACCTAAAAGTACAAATCGCAGAAGGCGACAGGTTACAGACAGAGCTGTCTGAGAAGGCAAATAGACTGCAAGTGGAAGTGGAATCTCAGATCCAAGAGTCTCAGAAACTAGTGCAAGAAGAGACACACAAGAGGGTTGGCCTTAGTGCACACCTAAAGATGAGAGAAATGTGTTCCCCAATCAGTTAGAGGAAGATGCTGAAACAAATAAAAATCTGTCTAAGCACATTTCAATACTTCAGAATATGGTTGCAGATATGACAAAGAAAATGGAGGAAAATACTGCATGCTTGGTCTCTGTTGAACAGCAAAAGAGATAAATTCTAGAAGCATTGGAAGTGCAGATTCAAGATTCTCAGAAATTGTTGCAAGAAATAAGAAGCTTGACCTTAGCGTCAGGCTGAAACAAATGTAAGATGAGAGGAATGTGTTCCATGAGCAACTAAAGGAAGAAACCAAGAAAATCTTATCAAATCAGCTTTCAAACACTGCAAGCTCAGGTGTCAGATAGGAAAAAGAAAATGGAGAATACTGCATGTTTGGATTCTGTTGAAGAGCAGAAGAGAAAACTTCATAAGGAATTTGAAGCTACAAATCAGTGGTATGAAGAAAAAGCAGCTGCTTACAATAAACTAGAGAAGACTAAAATTAGACTTATAGAAGATATTAGTGTTGATCTTAATCTTCAAAGTCAGATTGTGTCCAACTTGGAGAAGAAACAGAAGTTTGATCAGTTGCTTGGTGAGGAACAAACAATTCCTGCTAAATATGCCAAAGAATGTGACCGTGCTGCAGCAGAGGAGCGTGAAAAAAAAAATCAAAGCGCTCTCTTTGGTACACACCCTGGAAGAGACCCTTGAAATGAAGGTCGAAGTAGAACGGCTTAACAAGTATTTGCACACAGAAATGCAAGACTTAGCAACAAGAAAGATGCTGAAAAGAGAACTCCAGTACGAGAGACGTCAAACAGTGTGTTCCAATAGCCAGTAGAAGAGATGAAGACCATATTGGAGGATTTTAAAAATGGTTTACAAGCAGCAAAGTATGCCAATTTGTGCTTGTAAGGTAGCCTGAGTGCTATAGGTGAACAGTTTGTGAAAAGTGAAAAAGTCTTGAAGCAAGAGATCGCCTCTGTAAACAATTGTAGAGAGTTGGAAGACACTAAGGCATCCAGAGGTGACACAAGGGGTCACTTTACAATAGGTGAGAAGAAACGGGCTCCTACTCTGATGCAGATGAGAGATGCCATGTTGCAAGCTAAATAGTACAAATGGCTTGTGTACCAAGCTGAAGAACATTTGAAGCAGAAAGAGCTGAAAAAAATAGGTCAGAAAGATGATCTCTGCCAAAAGGAAAGGGATTTTATCTGTAAAACATGAAGAGCGTTGTAGAGAGAACATTACACATAGAGATCCCTGAGTGGACCCTCAACACCTATCAGTTCTCGCAGGGACCTCACACCCACCCCTGAGACCACATCACGCACTTGGGTTAAGTATGTTTCCAGTCTGGAGAGTAGTGTGGAGTTGCCAAACAATGCCATTAATAATGGGTGGCCCCACAGGGTTTGAGTGGACCACTAGGTTTAGTCGTGATGTAAGCCTGTCCCATGCAGCTATCAATTCGCTTCCAAGTGGTGATAGGTTAGGCATTTTTCAGGCCGACCGACAAGATAGCCAAAAAATCCCCTAGGGTTTCTGACTACTAATTAGCTGGGACAGCTGTAGGGGTGTGTTTGGAGGAGTTAAAACCTCCAGCCAAACTGCTACAAAGGTTTTTTGTTTTTTTTCCAGGAGCTCAGAGAAAGCTCCATTGGGGACAGCTCAGAGGGAGTTTAGAGCGCTGTGGGCCTGGGGTACTGTGCGGATCGGACTGCCAAGAGCATGACAAGGATAGATGACCCCTATGCTGACATGAGTTGATGACACTACTGATGGTGCTATGGACTTTAGCATGTGCACTGTGATGCCTGTTAAAACAATGTGAATACTGCTGAATTGCTGCAATAAAAGGCTGAACAAGTTTTCTATGAAAACTACATTGGATTGGAAAAGGTTAAGAGAAGCAGAGCGTCTAGATCACAAGAGTTAATTATCCCCTCTACTCTTCCTTAGTCAGACCCCATCCGGAATACTGTGTCCAGTTCTAGGCACCCCACTTAAATAAAAAAAAAAAAAAGACATTGTCAAACTGGAACAACTTCAGAGAATTGCCAAGATGCGGACTGCTCTGCAAACCATGTCCTATGAGAAACGGTTAAAGTGACCCCTGCTTTTGGGATAAATTTCTGGCCCATGAGCAGAGGTGGAAGGTAGATTACCTGTTGCTGTTCTTTTCTGATGTTGGCCTTCTGAGCCGCTGGTTCTGGATCCTGTTTTCAGCTGTCCAAGATGGCTAACCCAATTTTCTAACTATTTAATGCACAGTGTGTACTGCTCTACTGAGGGGAGCAGTGCTGACCAATCAAAGAGCAAATATAGTGCATTGGTAGTCTCGCACTACCAATGCACTGTGAGAATTAAGTAGTCTAAAGATTGCATCAGCATAGAGGACCAACTGCGGGTAGTATAACTGCTTCCATTAGTCCCAGGGCAAGATTTTCTCCTGAAACTGGAGGAGGCTTTTAAGGATCTTGGAATGTTTACCTTGTAAAAAAAAGAAGGCTGAGAGGAGACTTAATAGCGGTCTACAAATATCTGAAAGGCTGTCACAGTGCAGAGGGATCAGCCCTATGCTCATCTGCACAAGGAAATGGGATGAAACTGAAAGGGAGGAGACACAGATTAGATATTAGCCAGTGTGGATGATCAATGTGTGGAACAGGTTGCCACGGGAGGCGGGGAGTTCTCCTTCAATGGAAGTCTTCGAACAAAGGCTGGAATATCTGTCTGGGATGATTTAGTGAATATTGCACTGAGCAGGAGGTTGGACCAGATGACCCTGGAGGGCCCTTCCAACTCTACCATTTTACGATTCTCAAAGAATTATGGTATGGACTTTCCTGCTTAGATTTCTAGATTACAACCACCAAAGTAGTCAACAGCTGGAGGCACTGCAGATATTACCACAGAGATGAAAATGTAGAATACATACAAAGGACCGTATAGCCAAGGGTCAATACTGAAAATACATTCTGAGTCAGGCAGAAGTAGAAGAAAGTTAGAAAAGAGAGCTGACGTTGAAGTAACAAGGTCAGAAGAGACAAGGGAGAAGCGTATTTGCATTGTAGCAAGTTAACAACCAGGGTCAAGATGCAAAACAAAAGACAGAAAAGCACTTGTAATACTAATCTTAGATTCAAACAGAGCCTGGAGGGTGATATATTTTTCAAAATGAAACCTTTCTGGTGACATCATTTCGCCAAACAGGTTGTCATGGAAACTGGTTGAGTACAGCGTTCTGGGCCTTCACCTATAGTGTACTATTTAGAATACTTGTGACTTTTTATTTGGCAGAGAGGCCTACAGGCTACCCCATGATCCAAGTTTCATTGCTAATTTTGCCCTCCCTAGAGCTGTACCTTTCACCCCGTTACCAGAGTCTGAGAGGGGCGCATTATTGGGATGAGAGAAGCTGGGTGGTCATATTGATGAATTACTCACTACCTGTGCCGTTCTGACTATACTGACAGACATCCACTGTTCCCAACACCTCCTAAGGGCATGTACACAAGGTGACACCCTCGACAGCCCACCTGTAGAGAGGATCCTCTGATCATCCAACAGGCATGAGTAGCTTCAACTGTTTTGCTGACCACTATCCAGAGACAGGTGGCACCATCATTACACTCCTGTGTCTGTCAGAACCACTTCCAGGCACTTGGTTGAAGGTCATTTGGTCTCACAGCATTCGTTACATGTAATGTCTTTGACACCCACCCACCGTCATCATCTCAGTGGGGTCGTGAACGGCGAAAGTGGACTGCTATGGAGTGGAACTGGGTTGTCTTCAGCAACTAATCCAGGTTTAGTTTGGGCGCTGACGACGGTTTATGTCCGGAGACCTCGGGGTGAGTGCTTCAATCCTCTCTTTGCTGTGGAGTGGCACACAGTCAGTCATCCCTAGTAGCGGTACGGGGGACAATGACAGCTCAGTGATACATTCAGGCCATCCTGCAGCCACATGTGTTCCTCTCATGACGGCTTCCAAAAGGGATTTTCCAGCAGGATAATTCTCGGCTGCACACACAAGGGGGTCGCAGGAAGCCCCCAAAACATTGACACACTTATGTGGCTTGTCTGGTTGCCAGATTTATCAGTAATCAAACATCTTTGGGACCATCTGGGACGCCAACTTCGACAGTCTACAAGTTTTCACAATCTAGTGGTTCAGTTACAGCAAATGTGGAGTGAAATGCTGCATGATACCATACGGAACCTGTATACTTCCATGCCCGCGCATATCACATCTGTTATCTAAGCTAGAGGCGGTACAACAGGGTACTAGAACCTCCATTCCAACCTGTATCACATCTTGTATCCAAGCTAGAGGCGGTACAAAGGGGTACTAGAACCTCCATGCCTGCCGGTATCACATCTTGTATCCAAGATAGAAGCGGTACAACAGGTTACTAGAGTCTCCCTTCATGGGATCGGTTCTCCACAATAAATTCTCCTTTGGTAATCACTTACTTATATGAACATTACAATCAGTTTCCTACAACTTTTTTTAGTTGCTTCACTTTTTTGAGAATGAGTATTTTTGTAGAAATGGTAAATTTGCAAAAACTCAGTGAAGAGAAAGCAGGAGATGCACATTTTGAGGTGATGCTCAAAGAAGAGTTTTTTAAAAAAATATCAGAAACCATTCAGTGTGTGACAAGCAGCCAATACTAATGGGCTTGAAAGGGGCGCATCCTTTTTTTCCCATCACAACAGGTTCACTTTACTACCGATGTATATTTGTGTTGTAATAAATTCATTGTTATTTTAGTTTAGACCTAATTTGTGTCTAGAGATGGAAGTAATGATCCCTGTACAACCAGGAACCATCTCCGTGTAGCAGTCTTCTGGGATCCCGTGTGGTCTCTGGTGCCGACACCTGATTGCTTGGATTCTGTGATGGGAATAAAGGAAAAGATATATAAGAGACCTAAGAACATACAAGCTCTGACAGTCCCCAAGCTGCAGCCACAACTCTCTGCAGCCTTTCATTTGAACCCCTTCATGAATAAGGGTCATTGTTGCGCGTGCATCGACATCACATTCTGCAGGGTTTTTTTTTAACAGAATGACCAAAAAAATGCATTTCTGCTATTCATTTTTTTTCTTTTTTTCCTAATGCAGGTAATCCTGTGGGATTAATTATGTGTTATCTTAAATAAATGGACCTCTATGGATGCACCATTTTTTTAAAATTGTGATGACCAGGGAAAGGTTGTTTTTTAATTTTTAATAATTTTTAAAATAAACAAATATTCTACTTTTTTTATTAGTCCATTCGAACTTGCGATCGTTTGATCACTTATATAGTACAATGTAATACTATGGTATTGCATTACGCCGTCTTTTAACAGGCTGCCTAGTAATGACAGGCCACAGACACATTTTCAAAAGGCGAATGATCATGACAGTCTTGGGGGGCCTTCAGAAGGCCCCCAACTGATATGAGAACCAAACAGCACCTCCACGATCTTACTGCGGCGAGACCATTCGGGTCATCAAAGTCCCAATCGGGACATTTAAATTCTGTTTTCAGGTTATGAGAATAAATGGAGCAGACTACAAATGAAATAGGGGTGTTGAAGAGGCACTATTACACGAACTGATATTTACCGGGAGAATTTGAGCTTGGACTATGGGGTTCCATAACTGCATGGTGAGGGAGTATTGATACCAGGATGCCCAGGTTCTCTTGAAAAATTCCTGACAATCAGTAAGAATGGATGCTAACTTCTTATTGATTATTATGCAGGACAAGTTGATTTTAACAAGGTCAATACTGACAAATGCTTTCCTCCAAGAGTGAGCAATAGCCATACGGGAGACAGAAAACACAGTGAGACCCATCTAAATGTGCGCTTACGTATATTGGTAATCCGAATGCCAAGGAGTGCTTCCCAAGGTGATTTATGCAAGTTTAAATATGTGATGGGAAATAATAAAAAGTGTACACTTGAATCCAGAAGTGACGAAGCCCAGGGCAATTCCCCAAAATGTGCAAAAAGGGACCCGATACCCCAGGGAACCTACAGGATAATATCTGGGGGGATCAAGTACCAGTGCATTAAAAATTTATAGCTCACTTCCATAATCGACAAGTTAAATTGAAAGTTTTGCACACAAATTTGCCAATTTATGCCATTTCGAAGCAGGAGGCTCCTCATCCAGGTCTGCCTCCCATTTGTGCATGTGGGAAAGTTTACCTGTAGGCAAAGTAAAGTTAGAGTCTGGCGATGATCCCAAAACTGCATAACAAATGCGTACGAATATGGACATATCAACTAAAGTACGTCTATTATCGATTAAGGATAAGACGTAATGCTTAATCTATCATAAGCAAAAAATTTCAGTGAACCGACTGGAAATACTCAAGCTGTTGAAAACCCAACCCTGTCCTCCCCATCAACAATTCTAGTGCAGCTCTTGGAAATCCCCCACCCAAAACCGACAGTATCCAGACCCGGAGGAAAAGCAGGATTGCCAAACAAATTTGACATAGGTTGATACTTGAAGCATTTAATGTTTTTGAATAGCAAATTCTCTCCCTGTATTAAAGTTCTTCATGCTAGGGCAAAGATCTCTTCATGGTTCAGCCACTAATCCTAATTTTCTTGATGTAATGTTTTCAAAACCTGGTAAAGTACTTGAAGCATCTTCTCTAAACCTTAACCTAGATTAGTAATTTGAGCCTCTAAAAAGTTTGTAAGACTATTTTGGGTTGTTGAAATTTCTCCAAGAACTATTGCTGCCTTGCCTTAACCAAGTGTCCTCATGAGAACATGGTCTCCATAATTAAGTGATTGCTGCCATGGAAAGTGAGAACCAGACCTTGATCAATTATTTCATTCTTCTTGGTCTGTCCGACGATCCACATCTGCAAGTGTTAGTACTTCTGTTGGTATTGACTGTGTACTTGACTACTGTGGCTGGAAACCTCCTGCTCATAATGGCAGTGAGCGTTGACAGTCGTCTACATGTCTCCATGTACTTCTTTCTCTCAAATCTCTCCTTCCTGGACATCTGCTACACAACAGTTATCATACCAAAGATGTTGCTGAACATTGCTGTTTCCTCCAAGAGTATTTCATTTTCTGAATGTTTTCTCCAAGTTTACTTCTATCTCTTAATGGGCCAAACGGAGTGCATCCTTTTGGCTTTCATGGCATACGACCGACATGTGGCTATATGTAACCCCTTACATTATAATGTCATCATGAATATTGTGTCTTGTATTACGATGATCGGTGTCTCCTGGGTCATTGGTTGTATCGTCTCTTCTATTAATATATATTTGATATATCGCTTGAGGTTTTGTGGATCTCCCACCATTGACCACTTCTTCTGTGAAGGTCCATCATTGCTACAATTAGCCTGCAGTGATATCTCACTTAATAACATTTTTATGTTGGCTGGTGGCACCCTATTGCTTCTTATTCCTTTTTGTCTTATTCTGATTTCGTATGTACACATTTTTCTGGTCATCCTGAAAATCCAGTCTGGGAGGTACAAGGCCTTCTCCACATGTATGTCCCACATCACGGTGGTGATTCTCTTTTATGGGGCGGCTACTGTCACGTACATGCGTCCAATACATAGAACTTCCAATGTGTATGATAAGATGGTAGCGGTTTTCTATACCATCATCACACCAATGTTAAACCCTTTAATCTACAGCCTACGAAATAAAGATGTCCACCGAGCTCTTAAACATTTGGGGAGATCAATGTTTATTTCATCTCATAGGGTTTTCCAAGTAAACAAGATGTGCTGAATTAACTATATATATGTATATATATTACACACACACACACATATATATATATATATACACACACACACACACACACATACATATACAGTACATGGAGATGAGGGCATCTTACTGAAGTCCAGATTTACAGTCTAACTCTTCAGTTTGTGGTTCACAGATGCCTGCTGTTTACTTACCGTATGAATTCTAGAAACGAGGCTGTTGATGGTCTCTTACGAGGGGGTACGCGTTAGAAAGCGGAATTAATTAAAAATTATCTATTTGTTTGTGGATTTTGAAATTTCAGCCTCATTCAAAGTACTCTCCATTTGAAGCAAAAGATTGGTCCAAATTTTTTTTTTAAACTCAGCGTTATTGATGTCTTTTAGTACTTGTGCCGTTTGCTTCACCTCTTCAACATCAGCAAATGCTTTACTTTGAAATCTCTTAACTTGAGGAAATAAGAAAAAGTTGCACGGAGTAAAATCAGTTAACTGAAGAGGGTGAGGAAAGGGTGTAATGCCGTTTTTCATCGTAAATTGCTTGACGCTCAGCGCTGTGTGGGCAGGTGTGTTGTCACGATGGAAGAACCAGTCACCTGTTTGCCAAAAATCGGGAAGTTGTCTTCGTACAACGTGATGCAACCTTTTCGAAGCTTTCACATAAAAAGTTTGGTTGACTGTTTGACCCCGTTAGAAATGAGAGTGCACTAATCCTCTCACATCAAACAAACAAAGAAGCATTGTTTTCACCCTGTTGTGCTTTTTGGGATGAGGAGAAGATCGACTTTTTCATTGGCTGAATCAGTATTTCCGTTTTGTTTCTGGATCGTAACCATAACACCAATCGTTCCTTCAAAGCATGGTACACAGATGGGCGATTGTCCATCTGCTCAGGGGTCAGCAGACGAAGCATGAACTTTGCTGCAACTTGTTTCATGTCCAATTCATCTGTTAAAGTCTGCTGACAGGAACATTA
The DNA here is from genome assembly GCA_035609135.1 of Eleutherodactylus coqui. Classification (NCBI taxonomy): domain Eukaryota; kingdom Metazoa; phylum Chordata; class Amphibia; order Anura; family Eleutherodactylidae; genus Eleutherodactylus; species Eleutherodactylus coqui. The sequence continues at coordinate 19,927,631 of CM069405.1, read as the reverse complement.
TGAAATGCCAGTGAACTCCATGCATTCATCCATTGTCTGATGGCGATCTTCCAGAATGGGTTGACAAATTTTCATCACATTTTCATCAGTTCTATGGTGGACCCAATCTTCAAGTATTAAAGGCCCGTTAATGTTATGAGCAGTTGCTATTTCTGGAGAATCCTCTGGAGAAAAAAAATCATTATATCTTCTCTACATGAAAACTAGCGTGTAGATGAAAGGAGATTGGGGAAGAGGATGAAAGAAGGAGTCAAAAAGAATAGAGTAGATCAAAGTGGAAGCTTATCAATCTTGTAAATTAGACTCTGTCACCTCCTTTTAGCCCTATTAGCTAAGCTTAGAAGGAGGCAACACACTGATTCCGGGGATGTGTTATACTTAACTAACCTATTAAAGTGCTGGAAGCCGCCACTGCAGTGCATTGAGTAGTCCGCTCACCATAAAGTTAAAATAGGGTGGACTACTTAGCGCACTGCTTAATGCGCGAAGCTGTGGCTTTCAACTGTGATGCCAGGGGAACAACAGAGAAAGGTAGGTATAACACATCCTCAGACTCAGCAGGTCACCTACACTCAGCCCATAAGCGTAGCTTACAGAGCTAAAACGTAGGTGACAGATTCCCTTTAAAGGCTCAATGAGTTCTGCACTCCAGTGAATCCTGAAATTCAATCCAATATATCCATGTTTTCAGAAATTTATGTATACCCTTTAGCGAGGCTGTGAGGTCTTCCACCTCCTGTATCGGTTTAAACCATATTGATAGGACATGACGAGGTTTGTCAGCATAGCTTCGGGATTCAGGCTCTTGCTGTGTTAACCAGATGGCACACGACTATAGGTAGACAGTAGAACATCACTGAGGTGCAAGAGAAGCAGCATGGGTGATTTAGTTAGAACAGAATTTGTAAATCTATTAATAAATGTGCCATACCTCTGACCAAAAACCTGCCAGTTTTGGACAATCTCAAAATAAGTGTAACATCGTATCTTGTTCTCTTCCAAATCCCCAACAAAGTGGGGACACAGAAGGTATCAAGATGTGCAGGTGGGAAGGCATGTACAAGCGAGAGAGAATTGTGAATCTTGAAGGAGACGAAAGGTGTGTGAATATACAGAGCTTGTGTTTTTGTTCCACCGTGAGGTCGACAGATCTCTTTCCCAACTTAGTACATACGAGGGACTTGTTGCATTGAAATGGGTAAATAGGAGTCTATAAATATGCAATAGGGTATGTCGAGTGGGTTCCTTCATCACTGCAAAGCTGCTCAAAAGGTGTCTTCACCCAGCAAATGGGGTAAGGATGGAAGGAAGTGTCAAAGGTGGAGAATCTGCCATGATGACAAGGGAGAATAATGTGTAAAAAAAGTCAGGATAGCGCTTCACGAGTGAGCAGGTTTATATATAGCAAAAAACTCACCCGGTGTTTAGTGAAGATCCTGTTTAGGATCTCCACTACACCCCTTGTCCAGATAAGCCTTCAATGCATAATGCCTTTAGATCCCTGATGTCCTGCTGGGCCAGTCAGCTGGGGAGCCGCGTGTATCCTCCGTCTCTCAGCCAGAGAGCCGCTCAGAAGAAATGACTGTATATAGTAAACAATGGATCCGCGCTCCGAGAACTAAAGTTTCTTTTCTTCTTTTTTAAAAAGGTTTATTTTTACACACAATGCGTTTCGTCCTTACACAAGGACTTTTTCAAGTGTCTTGAAAAAGTCCTTGTGTAAGGACGAAACGCGTTGTGTGTAGAAATAAACCTTTTTAAAAAAGAAGAAAAGAAACTTTAGTTCTCGGAGCGCGGATCCATTGTTTACTATATACAGTCATGATGACAAGGGAGCCGGGTTTACAATACTTGCCAGGTAGCCATTGCCCTCCTTGGAGGAAATGGTAGGATCTGTATCTATGGCTGAAGATCTATTGATGGAAAGCCCCACCTTCCACACTAGATGGAAAGGTTTTATTTCCCAAGATGGGGAAAGAGAGGGAGAGATACCAGACCTAGGGAAGATCCAGCAATTCACTTTCAGAGTAGGGCTAATTATGGGGTTGGCTTGGGCTTCTGTAGGTGTGTCACCATGAAGCCAAGGTAATGCCATCAAGGGTGTGAGCAGGAATGCTTGCTCTAAGGAAAACCATTGTTTAAAGTTCCTTATGTCTATGCAAGTCGACAACGAACACCAAATGAAAAGCTTGGCGAAAGGCCACAAAATCTGGTAGGCCAAGTCTGCCCTCCACTTTATGTCTGGCAAGTGTTGAATGTGTGATATGGGTGTGTCTGTCCACCTAAATGAATCTGGCATGGAAATATAGTAAATGCCTAAAAATGGTAATGGGCAAGACCTGAACGATATAAAGGATTTGGGGGAGTATGTTCAGAAAACCATTTTTAATGTCTGGAAATCAGTTTGAAAAAAGAAAAAAAAAAAACTTGAATGAAGCGGCACACAAAGAATTCACAACGTTAAACTTTTTTATTTTGCAATTGCTTACAAATACCTTCTAAAATAAAGAATATGGCGGATGTATAAATTTCCATACACAAATGTACAGGACTCTCTAAAGCTGTACAACAAATTTCTTTACATAAATGATTTTTCTTCTTGCAGTCTGAAAAAATAGTATTTCTTTTCAAAAGGATTTCCTCCCTGCTTCTGCACTATACATACCCTATGGTCCGATGATAACAGTCCCTTTAAAAACATTCACCCCTCTTCCCCCAAATAAAAGAAAAATACAATAAAATCACAGCGGGCCGGATCTTCCCTGACAAATCCAAATCTTATTGCATTTGTGTAAAATCAATCTAAATAAAAGCTCTATCATCTTCACCTCGCTAATGGCGTACACAATACCCTGTATATAAACTCTAAACTCTTTCATATATATATGTATATATATATATTACTTCAAATATATTATTATATGATCATATGCTTAATTCATTTTTGTATCCATATACATAGTGCGAATATAAAAAAATTGGATTACCAAGAGCCATTGAAGAATTGGGGGGTTTCTCTCCATCTGTAAGCAGAGACAGGCCCCCTCCAAGTTCCAAGCCGGAACCTGTGTATGTTAATGGGTTTTCTAACCCATCAATGAGCATTAACCCTGAGTATCATCTCCACAAATAAAGAGGCCCAGTGGTCAAAACCGCAAGTGTTGATGTCGGTCAGTGTCTACATGATACTAAGGACATATTTCAGAGTGCTCTCAAAGATGTGAGCAGATCCCATGGGAAGCCTTCCTGCTTTCTACTGATGGGAACCTCTCCAGTGTTGGGCAAGAACTATATGGACTTGACGTACCGTCATGTGAACGGGTCCTAATTCTTTGTGCATTAAAAGGAGAAGATCAATAACTGGACACAAGTGACTAACTGCAAATATCTTGCCATAGATTACAGACATGGCCACCACTGAACACAAGACTTCTGTTTGCATTAATTAGGATACAATTTCCAATATAGTTATCTAAAAAGTCTTTAACAAGTAACACATGGCTTATGTTACCTTAGAGTTGGCTTCTAGGAGGCAGGACTGTGTTCTGAAGTCATCCATCGTTATTCTTAGCACGAAGACTCATGCAATCACCAAGATTTATGATGCGATGCTTTAACCCTTTGCAATCCAATTTTGGATTCAGGATTTCCTAGGGGGCTTTCTCTTTCTGCCATTATACAATGGTGCCATCTGCTAGCTAGAGCCAGTAGTGCAGTATGTGACATTCTGGAGAGGCCCCCCGTCAACAGAGCGGCCAGTAATCTACAGTAAGAAAACCCTGCCAGACGTCTTCCGACATCGGAGCTGTACAGGCTTCAATCAGAATGTCTTTAGACATCAGTGGACTGGAAAGGGTTAATGGGAGAAGACCTCTATAATAGGACATGTGATGGAATACGGCATATGAGCATAGAAGTACATTATGGGTACGCAAACTACTACAGGTGCCATAGTATGAATTTGTAAATATGGACGTGTAACCAGGCCCTAACACTCTACGCCTACTTTAGCGAAGGCACGCCCAGCTCTCCATCCTATCGTACCGTACTATTAAATATGCTTGTGTAGTATTTAGTCTGATTGTATTCCTCCATTCTAAGGCATGTAGCAAACCGAAAACTCTCTAACACGCAAGGCTTCAATTCAATCACTCTGCAATGGACAGTCACTAGAGTCATCCAGGTAGGAGGAACGATCCATCCACAGAGAGATTTCCAGCGATTACTTGGCTGATCGTGTAAAGGTACCTTTATAACAAAGCCACTGCCTTCCTGTCATTGGGGTGGTATTAATGCAGCACTAGTAAGAGTGTGGGGTAATGAGATGTCTCATACCTTCAGTTCATCCTGCTTCTCTACTGTATTGCCATGAATACCGTGACCGTAGGTGACCTACACAACAAAAATATAGATTCTTGAAGAAAAAAAAAAATCTTAAGTGCAAAACGTTCTTTTTTTTCCAAAATATGATTTCTTTTATAACATGATGGTGTGAATTATCTTAGAAAATGTTTTTATAGCATTTTACAGAAACGCATAGGAAGTGGTCTGAATGACCTCGTGACGAGAGATGAGCTTTCCATGAAGAACTGAACAATTGTCTAAAGATGTCAAAACTCAAACCAAAGGCCAACAAGACCCAACAAGACCGCGCACTTCTATTTTCTAGGTGAACCAATTTCTCTCCAACTTTACTTTCGGCATGCACAATAACCTCAGACTCCATAAACTCTATACTTCCAGTGCTTCCATCCCCTCTTTCAGAATACACTGCCACGATCACAAAACGAGGAGAGTAGGAGACTTTCTTTTCACTCAGTCTGACTGACAACAGCTCCCGGGGTGACACAACACTGAGTAGAATACAAAGTCTGTTACTTGAAAAGAGAATCCCCATTGCACACACTGGGCCAAGGAATAAGGCGCGAGATGGAACCCCATTACTGTTCCAAAAATACAGTACTACTGCAATACACACTGAATGGCCAGTTTAGTAGAGACCACCAAGTAGCGCATTGGAACTCTTCTGGCCTTCAGAACAACAGCAATGTGTCGTGGTGTAGATTCCACTAGATTCAATCAATATACAGGAATATTGGCCCATGTGGACAGGAAGCTTCTTGTAGTTTCCGCACCTTAGATGGTGGTAGTGACCTGTTCTGTCCAGCTGATAGGAAGGCGTTATCGATCCATGCAGCTTGTGTCAAATTCTGATCCTCCTATTAGAATGGTACAATAGAAATCTGGGTTTATCTGACCCGGCAATGTTTCTCCGCGGCTCTAATGTTTGCGCTCTTTTGCCCCCCTTCCTCCCTCGAGTCTTGCTTTTCGGTTTCTCTTAGACACAATGCCACTGGAACTGGTTGTCTGCTATTTATAATAGCCCGTCCGTGCTAAGGAATAACAATTGATTTATTTGGAGCACTGGCATCGTATTGGACTACAATCTGCTTGACTGTGCAATGCCCGTTCACCAGGACGATTCTTGACATCCTCATTTAACCCCATTTGGTACAGAGTTGTTATTGTACACATGATCCCCTTTCAATGGATGTTTTCCTCGATCAAGCCATACTCGGTATACTCTCCACACCAGCCCACGAGAAAACCCGCATGGTTGGCAGTTAAACCCCGCCTAGTCTAGCACCGATGACCTGACCTCATTCAAAGTCCCTCAAAATACTGGATTTTCCCATCTAATGTGGATTCACACTGAAACTGATACCCAGAAAACCTGACATGTGATTTTATGCTGCACTCTGGTGTGCAATTTTCAAGCAGGTAAGCGCCAATTGTGAAAGTGCCAGGGGCTCTAATAAAGGGCTGGGGGCTTTAGTAAAAGGGGCTATTCAAGATATAATGCAAATACTTTGAATCACATTACTCTGCTGACAAATGCATGCCTTGCACCCTATGTGGAAATCTGTAGTCTTTGACTCTATCCTATATAAGCAGCATCTTCAGAGTAGTATGAACCTGCAAAAGGTATCCCACAAGGCCCACAATCGAGGAAAGAATAGGCTCACTTGTCACATTGCAAATATGTCCTCCAAGAAAACATAGGCTCTAGCTGTAGGGATAGGGTCATCTAGCCCATTTTCCCTATGGGATACCCGCACTTCTGCATATTAGACTGACAGACACTAGACTGGCAGGAGGAAGCTGGGAGCCATAATACAATACAGCCTGAGAGTTAACAGAAAATCAGCACAATTTTCTCTAATATGGATTTAAAGGGGGTGTCCATTTGAAAACTATTTGTAGCCCATCCACAAGACAGGTCCTCACTAGTGGATCAATGAGGGTCCGCTGCCCAGAGTCACCTGTTTGCCGGGCTGGTGCACAGATCTGATTCCTGCAGGAAGTGGACAGCTCCGTTCTCACTGCAGTGGCCCAGGCTTGCTTTACAGGCACAGTTCCCATGGAAGTGAATGGGAACTTTGTCTGCAATACAAAGCCGGGCCACTGCAGTGAGAACGGAGCTGTCCACTTCCTTCAGTTCAATGCATGAGCACGCTGGCCTCAGCTGATCAGCAGGGGTCCTGAGTGACAGACCCAAGTTGTTCCACTATTGATAACCTGTCCTGAGAATAGGCCATAAATAGTTTACAAGAGGACAACCCCTTTAATAGAACATGGTGTCATCTACGTTATAGTCACAGGGATATCAGATTGCTCATATATGCATCTTTAGGTGTCTATGGATTGAGTGTTATGTGGGAAGAGCGTCTAATATATTTTCTTCCCCCAATGAAGGGAAGGCTAAAGTTGTGTACATAAGAAGGTAGAGGACGCAGCTGGAAGTCAGCGGGTTATGTTACAAAACGCAGTCAGATGCACTAAAGACAACCTTTAAAAGGGGTCATTGGGATTTTCCCTTTCACCTCCTGTATACAAGGCCTCATTCAGTAGGCAGAAGCCCTTGAGGCCTCTAGGACGAGTCAAGAAGGGACTATGGCTTATCATCGCATACAAAGCTTATGTTGACTGGGGAGCAAAAAGAATCACAGTGTTGTCCACCAATATCTTTTGAAGGCTTCACATAATATTACCCGAGCCCAACTCATTCCTAAGTGCTTATCTACTAACCAAAGTGCTATTTGGACCGAGGCTGCTAGAGGCTCCGGGACCAGCAATATTACATTCTATATGGTCCTGCTTAGCGCAGCCCACATTGTGCGTCTACGTGCAGAACATGGTCAGGCCAGTCCCGATCACCCTACGTAATAAAGCATGCGCCATAGAGAACATAGTAGTCGAGCTGGTCTTGATCACCCTATATACAAGAGTCATGCAATAATTATTGGCAACACCACTCTACATTTGCATTAGAGCAAAGTCAGAAAAAATGTGGTATGTGGTTATCTATATAGTATCGTTCACAACTCCTCCTCTAACCGGAACGGGTCATTACCCGTCAAATGACATCATCTCACAAAATGCCATGTTCTATCAACAGATTTATTAGGTAGGAATGTATGAAAGTGTCACCTAGGTCTTCGAGAAGCATGTGGTGAACAGACACTGCCATGCCGGAGGGTGGCGAGATGGGTAGCAGTGTTTAAGGAAGGACATGAAAGCATTGAACATGAGGCCGGAAGACCACCAATGATGGCCATGCGAAGACTTAGCTGCTGAGATTAGCATGAGCACATTTCTTTCTGGAAAAGTCAGGTTGCTCATGCCGTTTCAGCGCAGGCTGGTAGTTCCGTCCATGCCCATGTCTTATCAACTGTGTTAACACGTCTAAGAAAAGATTCTTCTCCTTTTTTATATCGAGCCAGATGGGACGCAGACACTTCCAATCAGTGCCAAGCTTGAACCTCTGAAAGGTGGTGTGGAACCCATTTGTGTTCTCAAGTGTACTGTCAGAAGTGAATGCACAGATTTGAATGAAATGTTTATTTCCGTAACCAAATCTTCATATGTCCATCATCGGTCTTCTTCCAGCAACAGGCTGACTCAAGTAACGCAACATTTGTCTGTGGCCATTACAGGCCTACCGGCTCCGGCCTCATGCTGCCCATCCCACCACCGTCTGGTATGGCAGTAGCCGTTCACCACACGTTTCTCAAAGGCCTTGGTGACACTTTTGTGCGTTCCCACAACGAGCAACCTGAATATTCACTAATGATATCTGCTGACATGGAGAGAACATTGCGTTGCAGGGCGGTTTTTAGCAAGATGCTGACACCTTCTGGTTGGCAGAAGTAGTATAATTGATACTATAGATTATGCTCATGGCCTCTATTTTTGTATTATATACCACATTTTCTCTCACTTTGTTATCCTACAAATGTAGCAGGGTGTTGTCAATAATTTTTGCATGACCCTTGTACATGATGCAATACCATACAGTGGTTGGGCTCAAGCCACTCATACTATGCACCCCAGTATATCAAGTGGTGGTCAGGCTGGTCCAGTACATTATATGACAGTCCTGCTAATAAAAATCTATGTTGGATTCTATATGGGGTGCCCACTGGGCACTGATTTTAGGTAGTTTAAAATTATTGCTTAGTTTGGGGATCCCACGTCTCCCATAGTGCAGCGCTACAAGGGACATATTGCACCAGTCTTTGGAAATCTGGTCTTCAATTTAAAACCAAAATAAAAATCTACTCAACACTCGTGTATTATTTACAGCATTAAGTGCAAACTTATGTCATGACTAATTAGGGCTGGCGAGAACCCTACAACGTACCCGGTAACATCTTCATCTTTAAAAATATCTAAAAAAAAGGGCTTTCCTGGCTGGAGTATGGCCCACTGCAAGGGTTCGCCTTACACAGGTAATAGATCTATCCCGTGAGTATCGGAGAAAATGATTGGAGGTCACCGAACCACAAGGCAGGAGACACAGAGTTTGGAGGGACCAATGCAGTCATCATGGCAGAACGCACCGCAGCCTTTACACATGATCATGGCTTTCAGCCGACAGTAGCATTTGGAAGGAGACATTTCTATACTGCCGTCATCAGTGTACGTCTGGATAGAGATGGGTTGTTCACAACCACCAGAGCTTACACTCTGACTTGAAGGGATTGTGGTGACAGTCACGGAGAAGGATACAACATTCTCCGTATTGGCTGGACTGAAATTTCCGCTTGTGGAGATGGAGGATCTATTTAGGACCTCTGGTGAAGTGGAGATGTTGATTGTGCCACCATAGCCAGACCCAGGTAGACTAGTAGGACTCCCATAAGTTCTTGATGACTGCAGTAACTTAGGGTGCGATGATGGGGGTGAAGCATGGATTCCAAACATGTCAGAGGTATTATGCTTCAACTTGACCCCCAATACATTGGCCATTTTGGCCTGGGCAGCTTGTATTAAATCTCGGGCTATATCTGTCTCGTTGTAAATGTTGCCTTTCGTGACGATTTGAACAGTCTCCTTCACATCAAATGTTGGAAAAAATTCATTGTTTTCCATCTTCTGAGGTTTGGCTTTAGGAGAAGAGGTCCTAAGTGCAGAGCGATGCTCTTCGGTTACAGTGTCTTCCTCTCCACTCTCCAAGAGAGACTCAGTTTCCATTTTAGTCTCTCTATTGTCCACATGCTCGGGAACATTCACAGAAGTATCGACGGTGCTGTCTGAAGGAGCTTGTCTGTACACCTCCGGAACCCTACCGTATGTTGAGATGTTGAGCAGATAATGACCGGACATGGCTGGCTTGGATGACCTTCTGCCAAGAAAACCAAGCATGAACCTCTGAGAAATGTTTTCTCTTTGGGAAATACTGGGGGCTGTATTGAACTCTGATGGATTTGCGTTCTCATGCCAAACCTTCTTAATTAAAGTCTGCAGCACCTGCTCCTGGCTTGAGACATGCTCCTCAGTACCTTGCATTTGATTTCCAGAACTTGTCAAGTCCTTACCTGTAAAAAGTTGCCATATCCTTTGACCTGACGGATGTTGCCGGTTGTGGCACAGAAATCTCTCTAGTTGCTGAGCAGCTGTATTTGATATTCGCTCTGCTTCCTCCCTTCTACAAGGTTCTAATCCTGGTAGTGAACCTTGTGGTCTTTCGGCAGACGATAACGGCACGGTCTTCATTTCCACTTTAGTTAGAGGCCTGGGCATGATTTGCTCTAATGGGACATTCTTTCCTTGCAGCAGCTTTGTAACAAGTGGATTATTTGCAGGAATGCTGGAGGTTGACTTGCTGAGCTGCCCACTACCCAAACGTATAGGCTTCAAACTTGGGTTGTGTGCTTGAGTGGATGGTACCTTGTCCATCCCATGGGTTGTGGTAGATGTCCTTAACTTTATGAATGAAGTTTCTGGTTGCAGCTGACTTGGGGCCATCTTTGCAGGTGATAAAGGTGGTAAATGACGCATCCGCTGCTCTGCTTCATCATCTTGTGTTCTCTTTGCTGAGATGCTTGTGCCTTCGAGAGATAAGACCTTCTCATTCTTGAGGAAGCTTCCACTCGTTGGAGTCTTCAAAATCCCAGAAGGCTGTACAGCTTTATCTGGTGTTACTGGTTCCTGAGTCAGCTTCCTATTGCTGATTAAGTGGTCTCTTGCTGTGCTTTGGGTGATACTTTTTGTACATTCGATGGAGTCAAGTTGATGGGAAGCAACCGTGAATCCGGGTTGTACACAGGGTTTTTGCAGTAACTGTGTTCTTGCTGCACTGTCAGCTGATGCCTGCACCGATTTCTTGACTTCCCTTTGATTTTGGTTATCTGGTATAGGGGGTGAAGATCCCCTTTCACTTCTCCTGCTTCCAGTATTTCCCAAGTCCAGTACTCTGTCTCCGATTTCCCCTCTGGGTCCACCTCCTGAGCCTCCTCCAGGACCAGGTCCGGGGATGGAACCTCCATGGGCTGCGATGGCCGCTGCCCTCTGTGCACGGGCCAAGCGGGCTTTTGCCTTGATGTCTGCAAGTGTGCGGGCTCCTGTTCTGCTAGGACTGGTACCGGTGACTGGAAATGTGGGCCTGGGAGAGACCTGACAGCTGCGAAATGGCTTTTGGGAGATCCGTGCCACAGGAATCTAGACCATGAAAAACAAAGCAAGCAAATGGTTAGTTGTATGATACTGAGACATAGGAGGAATTCACAGAAAAAGCAAATGTCAATGTCTTATAAACCAATCATCTTCAAAGAATTAGCCTGGAAAGTTTGATTTGGGAGGGAAAAGGAACGATGCCTTTCTGTGCACTGGTGATCCAAAACCTACAGTCTACAGTTCCTCATCTATTCCTCAAGCAACTTTGTCTCATTACAAGCCGTTATTTTGCTTTTGTCATTTGCAACTTTTTGAGCTGGTCCCAACCCCAAATAGGATTCTGCAAGAGCTCATTCACTACAATGTAATATCTGGCTGTTGGGGCTGCAGGGTAGCTACCTATAGGTGGCGCTTGAGAGACCGTTGTCCTCCTTCTGTAGGAGAGCTAATTTGCATACATTTTCTCAAGAAGCATTGCCCCAAAGACTTCACCTCCAGGTGAATATCCCCAAGGAGAACCAGTTGCTTTACTTAAAGCATAGTCACCTATAGGTGGCACTAGAGAGACATTTTTCTCCCTTTTGGAGAAGTATTTAATATTTTTTTTTCCAAGGAGCAATGTACTAAAGCTTCCACCCCTGGTAATCAGTACCATCAGAGACATTGACCTACACTGTGGTCACCTATAGGTGGCACTATAAAGGCAATTTTCATCCTTCTAGAGGAGAAGTATTTTGCATACTTCTCCCCAGGTTGCTCTCCTTATCAGTTGGATCTCCGCAAGGGGAATAGATACCTCTCGAGAGTAGAGTGGGGTATTTACAAAACATTCAGAATCAGCCATTATGTAGGTAGAATGAACAAAACATGTTGGACCTTTAACTGGGAGTTCATACCTTGAGTGGTGGCACCTTCTGCTCCAGAAATTGCTGCTGCGTTTCGATAGGAGGCTTACATAAGGCACGAAATGACTGCTGGGACTGGTTGAGTTCCATCATACGTGGACTCTTCTCAGGAGCAGCCGGATGATCCTCCCCGACCTCCAGACGTCTCTTGGCTCCAGTGCTGAGGGTGGTTGTTTCAGCCTTCTCTGGTGACTCAAAGCTTTGAGGAAGGTTGACCTGACTTGACATTGCTCCTGTTGATTGTACATGGGTCGGGCTCTTTGGTTTGATGGGAGTCATGCAAATATGGCTCTTCGACTCCTTGTCTTTGGACTCACAGGTGGCTGGAGCCTCTTTAGTGGTTTCGGTTTTCTCGTTGACTTCTTGTTTTTCACTTTCAGCTGTGGTCCCCTCAATAACGGCCCCGTTCCTTGTCTCAGGCTCTTTTATGGCTTCTGTAACTTCGGGGTTCTCATGATTGTCCTGGTCGTCTTCAATCTTCATAGACCACTGCCCTTCTACAGATGGACTGCTTGTGGTGTCTTGAGTGGGATCTATTGCAATGTGTACGATGGGAGGGGATACTCTGCCCTCAATCTCGCTGTCTTCTGCAGTCATCTTACTCAGTTCCTCTTCAGTCATACCAGAGCTTCGAAGACAAAAATGGCGGATGGATTGTTAGTATAGTACAGCGTAAAGCAAAACGTATAGCCTTGGCTGGGGCAGATGAGTAACAACCTCCTCCCTAGTAGATCTCTTACAACCAGTGATCTCAGGAATATCCGCTTTACACAACCAACCTGACACCAGCACTTCATCTAATTCTAAAGTCTGGACGTACTTCTCTCCATAGTAACTCTCGTAGAACTGCTCCTTCCAGGACTCCACCTTCTTCTCCTTCTCAATCTCCTGACGAATTCTCAGTTGCATCTCCGGCGTGAATTCACCTGTCAATCAACATACATAGAAAGACTGCTTACCCAGAGACAGAGACCGTGCAGGAGAGTGCTGGGTGCTATAGAGACTGCTTACCAGGAAAGACATTGTATAAGAGTTCTGAGGGCTGCAGCTACCTGAAGGCAGGAGGTGCAGGAAAGCCTAGAGAGACAGCTTGCCCAAAACAGAGACATTGTAAGAGTGTTCTGGAGAATGCAAAAAGACTGCTTACACAAAACAGAGACAGTGCAGGAGACTGCTGGGTGCTCTTAAGACTACGTACCCTGCACACTCTCTCTTCTAAGTAAGTAGTCTCAATAACACCCAGCACTCTTGTGCTAAGTTTTGGGTTATCAGTCTCTTTTCAGCCCACAGAACTCTCCTCCAATGTCTTTGTCCTGTATAAAGAGTCTTTATCGTCCCCAGCACTCTCCTGCACACGCTGTGAGTGCCGGGGGCTATACTGTCTACTCAGGACAAGAAAGTGCTGGGGACTGTACAGACTGCTCACCCAGGACAGAGTCAGTATAGGAGAGTGCCAGGGACTGTGCAGACTGCTCACCCAGGACAGAGTCAGCACAGAAGAGTGCTGGGGACTGTACAGACTGCTCATCCAGGACAGAGTCAGTATAAGAGAGTGCCAGGGACTGTACAGACTGCTCACCCACAACAGAGTCAGTATAGGAGAGTAAGAGGGACTGTACAGACTGCTGGGGATTGTACAGACTGCTCACCCAGGACAGAGTCAGTATAGGAGAGTGCCAGGGATTGTACAGACTGCTCACCCAGGACAGAGTCAGTTTAGGAGAGTGCTGGGGATTATACAGACTGCTCACCCAGGACAAAATCAGTACAGGTGAGTGCTGGGGATTGTACAGACTGCTCACCCAGGACAGAGTCAGTATAGGAGAGTGCTGGGGATTGTACAGACTGCTCACCCAGGACAGAGTCAGCACAGGAGAGTGCTGGGGATTATACAGACTACTTACTCAAGACACAGTCAGTACAGGTGAGTGCCAGGGATTGTACAGACTGCTCACCCAGGACAGAGTCAGCACAGGGGAGTGCTGGGGATTGTGCAGACTGCTCACCCACGACAGAGTCAGCACAGGAGAGTGCTGGGGATTGTACAGACTGCTCACCCAGGACAGAGTTAGTACAGGAGAGCGCTGGAGATTGTACAGACTGCTCACCCAGGACAGAGTTAGTACAGGAGAGCGCTGGAGATTGTACAGACTGCTCACCCAGGACAGAGTCAGTATAGGAGAGTGCTGGGGATTGTGCAGACTGCTCACCCAGGACAGAGTCAGTATAGGAGAGTGCTGGGGATTGTACAGACTGCTTACCCAGGATATAGACTGTACAGTAGAGTGATGGCAGCAGGTTACATATGGAATATAAGACCTTTTTACATCGCCACCCTAATATGGTCTCACCTTCTGACAGGCGTTCCTTCCAGCTCTGAGACGCTGATGTAAAAAACTCGTTATTAAGAGCCGAACTGTTCAGTTTCATGAGTCCGTCGGGTCCAGCCTGCAGGGGGAACGACAAGAGTGACTCCTCCTACTCTGGAGCACCATGAGAACACCCTATCAAAGGCTGACTATAGGGCCAGTGTAACAGAGGGGTGCAGTATAAAACTTTACAAGGCATTTACTATACTTGCAAAGTGATTGTGATCCTAGCCTGTGTTACTTATACCTATCCTCTCCCCCAAGAGCTTCTGCAGCAGCTGGGATAATCAAACATAAGAGTCAATACAGAGGAGTGCAAGGATATCGTAATGGCAAGTATATAAGTGTGTCAATCTACCCTTTGCCATTCCTGCAGGGCAGAACATGCGGGCTGCAAGTCATTACTCCATGAAGCCCATATGTGAGATGACAGGAGGGTCTCTCATCCTTACATGATTTACAGTGGTGCTTAAAAGTTTGTGAACCCTTCAGAATTATCCATATATCTGCTTAGAAAAACCACATCAGATTTTCACACAAGTCCTAAAACTAGATAAAGAGGCCCAAATCCAACAAACAAGTCAAAAATATTAGACGTGGTCATTTATTTATTGACGAAAATGATCCAATGCCAAATGTCTGAGTGGCAAAAGTATGTGAACCCTTAGGATTAGCAGATAATGTGAAGGTGTCACAGTCAGGCCGTTTCCATCAATGGGATGACAATCTAATGCGAGTGTTTTATGTTAAGAAATAGGATCTGTCAAAGTCTGGACATCAGAAGAAGAGTTGTTGATGCTCATCAGGCTGCAAAAAGTTACAAAACCATCTTTAAAGCGTCTGGACTCCACCAATCCACAGTCAGACAGATTGTGCAGAAATGGAAGAAATGCAAACCTTTATCACCCACCTAAGAGCAGTCAATCATCAATGATCACACCAACAACAAGGCATATAATAGTCCAAGAGGTCACAAAGAAACCCAATGTAACCTCTAAGCAACTAAAGGCTCACATTAGCTAACAGTAATATTCAGCATCAGGGGAACCCTGAACAGCAATGGTGTGCCATCAGGAGGACTCTGAACAACAATGGTGTGCCATCAGGAGGACCCTGAACAACAATGGTGTGCCATCAGGAGGACCCTGAACAACAATGGTGTGCCATCAGGAGGACCCTGAACAACAATGGTGTGCCATCAGGAGGACCCTGAACAACAATGGTGTGCCATCAGGAGGACCCTGAACAACAATGGTGTGCCATCAGGAGGACCCTGAACAACAATGGTGTGCCATCAGGAGGACCCTGAACAACAATGGTGTGCCATCAGGAGGACCCTGAACAACAATGGTGTGCCATCAGGAGGACCCTGAACAACAATGGTGTGCCATCAGGAGGACCCTGAACAACAATGGTGTGCCATCAGGAGAACTCTGAACAACAATGGTGTGCCATCAGGAGGACTCTGAACAACAATGGTGTGCCATCAGGAGGACTCTGAACAACAATGGTGTGCCATCAGGAGGACTCTGAACAACAATGGTGTGCCATCAGGAGGACTCTGAACAACAATGGTGTGCCATCAGGAGGACCCTGAACAACAATGGTGTGCCATCAGGAGGACCCTGAACAACAATGGTGTGCCATCAGGAGGACCCTGAACAACAATGGTGTGCCATCAGGAGGACCCTGAACAACAATGGTGTGCCATCAGGAGGACCCTGAACAACAATGGTGTGCCATCAGGAGGACCCTGAACAACAATGGTGTGCCATCAGGAGGACTCTGAACAACAATGGTGTGCCATCAGGAGGACACTGAACAACAATGGTGTGCCATCAGGAGGACTCTGAACAACAATGGTGTGCCATCAGGAGGACCCTGAACAACAATGGTGTGCCATCAGGAGGACACTGAACAACAATGGTGTGCCATCAGGAGGACCCTGAACAACAATGGTGTGCCATCAGGAGGACCCTGAACAACAATGGTGTGCCATCAGGAGGACGCTGAACAACAATGGTGTGCCATCAGAAGGTCACTAAACAACAATGGTGTGCCATCAGTAGTCCTCCTGAACAACAATAATGTGCCATCAGAAGGTCCCTGAACAACAATGGTGTGCCATCAGGAGGACTCTGAACAACAATGGTGTGCCATCAGGAGGACTCTGAACAACAATGGTGTGCCATCAGGAGGACTCTGAACAACAATGGTGTGCCATCAGGAGGACTCTGAACAACAATGGTGTGCCATCAGGAGGAACCTGAACAACAATGGTGTGCCATCAGGAGGACCCTGAGCAACAATGGTGTGCCATCAGGAGGTCCCTGAACAGCAATGGTGTGCCATCAGGAGGACTCTGAACAACAATGGTGTGCCATCAGGAGGTCCCTGAACAACAATGGTGTGCCATCAGGAGGACTCTGAGCAACAATAGTGTGCCATCAGGAGGTCCCTGAACAACAATGGTGTGCCATCAGGAGGACCCTGAACAACAATGGTGAGCCATCAGGAGGACGCTGAACAACAATGGTGAGCCATGAGGAGGACTCTGAACAACAATGGTGTGCCACCAGGAGGTCTCTGAACAATGGTGTGCCACCAGGAGGACCCTGAGCAACAATGGTGTGCCATCAGGAGGACCCTGAGCAACAATGGTGTGCCATCAGGAGGACCCTGAGCAACAATGGTGTGCCATCAGGAGGTCCCTGAACAGCAATGGTGTGCCATCAGGAGGACCCTGAACAACAATGGTGTGCCATCAGGAGGTCCCTGAACAACAATGGTGTGCCATCAGGAGGACTCTGAGCAACAATAGTGTGCCATCAGGAGGTCCCTGAACAATAATGGTGTGCCATCAGGAGGACTCTGAACAACAATGGTATGCCATCAGGAGGACCCTGAACAACAATGGTGTGCCATCAGGAGGTCACTGAAGAAAAACGGTGTGCATGGCAGGATTGCAAGGGAAAAAAAAGGCTACTCTTCAAAAGAACAATGCTGCCTGTCTGCTGTTTAAGTACAGGTGGACTAGCCCAAAGGCTATTGCGACAATGTGTTGTGGACGGATGAGACCTAATAGAGCATTTTGGCTTAAATGAGAAGCGTTATGTTAGGAGAAAGATAAACACAGCATTATAGCACAAACACCCCACAGATCCGTGACACCCAGTGGTGATGGTATCAGGGTTTGGGCCGGCTTTGGTGCATCTGGGCAAGAACGGCTCGCCACCATTGATGGAACAAGAAATTCTGAATTATCCCAGCCAATTGTACAGGTAAATATCTGGACATGTGAGCCGAATCTGAGAGAACATGAGACGGGCATCAACATAACGGGCCGAAGCACAAGTCAGGCTACAAAACAACGGCTAAAGAAGAAGGAAATTAAAGGGGGGGCCAAGTCATCTGCTGCCCTTAATCCCACAGACCTGTTGTGGAGGGAGCTGAAGCTGCAGATCAGGGGAGGCAACCACCAACATGGGAGGGGTGAAGAGGTTGTGTACGGAGGCATGGGCTGATGGGCAGCGCCAATCAACAATTACTGGAAACGTTAAGATGCCATTACTGCAGCCAAGAGCGTCACACCAGATACTGGAAGCAAAGGTTCACATACTTTTGCCACTCACAGACATGTGATACTGGGTCATCTTGACTCACTGCTTTGATTTCGGTCTCTTGGTCTGCTTTCAGAAAATCTAATGTAGTTTTAGGTTAAATATAAGCAAAATAATTGAAAATTCTGAAGGGTTCACAAACTTTCAAGCACCGCTGTATAGGCACCCCCATCACTATAGTCTGCTCACCGGACGGTCCACCTCTGGCAAGAGTCGCAGGAGCCGTTGCTGGCAGTCCACGGGGAGCAGTGAGAAGGTGTGCTTATTAATCAGCGCCCGCAGGTTGGTGTTCACCAAAATCGAATCTGGCGTCTCCACGTCGATCTCGGCCCCTTTGGTCCTCTTCAAGTGTCCTGCGAGAGAAATCAGAGACGTCTTACAGAGCGGGCAGAGACGTCTTACAGAGCGGGCAGAGACGTCTTACAGAGCGGGCAGAGACGTCTTACAGAGCGGGCAGAGACGTCTTACAGAGCGGGCAGAGACGTCTTACAGAGCGGGCGCCTCTACTGGCCGGTGTCAGTGTTAATGGATGAGATATTATATATATATGTTATATATACATATCCCGCCCCTCCCCCTCCTCCTGACACAGGGCGGTGATAGGGAAGAGCTGTGCACGTACTGTGAGACGCTGCGGGCTTCGCTGGAGTGATGGCGCTCGCGGTTTTCACGGTTTTCAGTATGAGGTGTTGCGTGGACGGAACTGGGATCCCAGATCGCCGCCGCTGCTGCTTCTTCTGCTGCTGCTGCTTGAGGGCCTGCAGGGAAAGATGGGGTACACTGCGTTATATACATACTGTCACCCTACTGGGGTACACTGTACTACACATCCCCTCCCCCATACAAGAGAAAGAGGGTATACTGCATTATACACCCGTCCCCCAAGGGGGATACGCTGTAATATTCAGCCCCTCCCCTACACAGAAGAGAACACGGGGTACGCTGTATTAGCCAACACCTCAGGGTCATAGTGGGGGTCCCGAGCGACAGCCCTTGTATAATATACTGGGGATACCCTGCAGCGGGCCACAGCACGACACCAGCTGTTCAGAATGGTCAGCAGAGGGCGCCAGGCTACAGTCAGAGTCTACCGGTCCTGAAATGGGTCATATCAGTGACCAATAGAGCGCATTCACCTGTCTTAACCCCTTAGTGACGGCCAATACCTCTTTTTACATGTTTTTAAAAACGGGGTCTTGGCTGACTGCTGACAGCGGGGCTCCTGCTCTAACAGCCTGGAGTAGAGAAACCTCAGATCCTGCAGTTTAACCCTTTACATATAACAATCCATAGCAACTGCAGCATGTAAGCAGCTGACAGGGGAGGGGGCGCTCTTACGGTCACCCATCAGCATCCTGAAAAGTAATCACAGGGTACCGATGGGGTCCCATGTCGGCCATGTAACTCCATTTGTAAGGCCCCGCCTCCGGCGGTCTAGGTGGCCGCACTATAGAAGTAATACAGTGTACTATTCTAGCGATCAAACAAGTCCGCTTCAAGGACAAAAACGAAGCACCAAAAAAAGGTCAATAAAAAAGGAAAAGATTTAAATTTACAAAAAAATATCCAGTTGAAAAAAAAATCCTTTTTCCCACAAAAACTCTTGTTAAATTGATAAAACGCCAAAAGCCTTTTTATAAAGCAGCGTATAACGGTTATTAGCGCACGCGTGACGACCCGGACAACGGAAATACTTCGTCACTGATCACGCCTGGTGAGCGCCGGGAAAATAACTTTAAAAAAGTTATTTTTCCAAATGGCGAACAACGTAAAAATAAAACCCAAAGCCCTGCTGAAGTCCTGGGTGGTTTCTTCATCTTCCCTCAAAAAAATCTAATAAATGTTCTATAACACATTACACGGACCGCCAAGTGCGGCCAGGAAAAATACGACTCGTTCCACAAAACAACAAGCCCTCATACGGCAGTCAGCGAGCTATCGCCTTGTCACTAAGGTCCTTTACACAGGACTGTTGCTGGACGTAGAAGCAATCCCACTGACTCGGAGGGGGACGGGCATCCTTCAGGAACAGGGGCGGAGGGCGACGGGGCATCGTTCCGGGGTCCGGGGCGGAGGGGGACGGGGATCGTTCCGGGGTCCGGGGCGGAGGGGGACGGGGATCGTTCCGGGGGCCGGGGCGGAGGGGGACGGGGATCGTTCCGGGGGCCGGGGCGGAGGGGGACGGGGATCGTTCCGGGGGCCGGGGATCGTTCCGGGGGCCGGGGATCGTTCCGGGGGCCGGGGATCGTTCCGGGGGCCGG
The DNA here is from genome assembly GCA_035609135.1 of Eleutherodactylus coqui. Lineage (NCBI taxonomy): Eukaryota > Metazoa > Chordata > Amphibia > Anura > Eleutherodactylidae > Eleutherodactylus > Eleutherodactylus coqui. The sequence continues at coordinate 19,907,517 of CM069405.1, read as the reverse complement.
GGATCGTTCCGGGGGCCGGGGATCGTTCCGGGGGCCGGGGATCGTTCCGGGGGCCGGGGATCGTTCCGGGGGCCGGGGATCGTTCCGGGGGCCGGGGCGGAGGGGGACGGGGATCGTTCCGGGGGCCGGGGCGGAGGGGGACGGGGATCGTTCCGGGGGCCGGGGCGGAGGGGGACGGGGCTCGTTCCGGGGGCCGGGGCGGAGGGGGACGGGGCTCGTTCCGGGGGCCGGGGATCGTTCCGGGGGCCGGGGATCGTTCCGGGGGCCGGGGATCGTTCCGGGGGCCGGGGATCGTTCCGGGGGCCGGGGCGGATGGGGACGGGGATCGTTCTGGGGTGGAGGGGGACGGGGATCGTTCTGGGGTCCGGGGCGGAGGGCGACGGGGATCGTTCCGGGGTGGAGGGGGACGGGGATCGTTCCGGGGTCCGGGGCGGAGGGGGACGGGGATCGTTCCGGGGCGGAGGGGGACGGGGATCGTTCCGGGGCGGAGGGGGACGGGGATCGTTCCGGGGTCTGGGGCGGAGGGGGACGGGGATCGTTCAGGGACTGGGGCGGAGGGGGACAGGGATTGTTCAAGGACTGGAACCGATAGGGTCAGGGAACGGTCAGCAACTGGGGCGTAAGAGGAAGGGAATCGGTCAGCAACTGGGGCGTAAGAGGAAGGGAATCGGTCAGCAACTGGGGCGTAAGAGGAAGGGAATCGGTCAGCAACTGGGGCGTAAGAGGAAGGGAATCGGTCAGCAACTGGGGCGTAAGAGGAAGGGAATCGGTCAGCAACTGGGGCTGAAGAGGAAGGGAATCGGTCAGCAACTGGGGCTGAAGAGGAAGGGAATCGGTCAGCAACTCGAGCGGAAGAGGAAGGGAATCGGTCAGCAACTGGAGCGGAAGAGGAAGGGAATCGGTCAGCAACTGGGGCGGAAGAGGAAGGGAATCGGTCAGCAACTGGGGCGGAAGAGGAAGGGAATCGGTCAGCAACTGGGGCGGAAGAGGAAGGGAATCGATCAGCAACTGGGGCGGAAGAGGAAGGGAATCTGTCAGCAACTGGGGAGGAAGAGGAAAGGAATTGGTCAGCGACCGTGTCGGAGGGGGACGGGGATCGGTCCATTCACAGTAAACAGAAGTCACACAACACTGAATGACTGCCTGTTCACACGGGCCGACACTCCCGTGGATGTTAGCTCTGCTAAAAAGCAAGGGACTCCGACAGGTGAGCGATTTCTCGCTGCATGGCGGGCAGGCTGCCGTGTGTACATGGGACAATTATTGACCCAATTTGCTGTCGTACCGTGTAAAAGTACAATTACAGTCTCCAAATGGCTTCCTGAATTAACACGAGGAGCAACGATGTATAAAACCTCAACTCAACCTGATATGGCTGATAACAGGGAATACTATGCATTTACCAGTCCTATGGTCAGCCGATGGCTAATAACAGGCAGCAAAAAATTAAAATAGCTGACATCAGCGAGTAATAGGGGTTGTACTAGTAGCCTCTTTCAGCTCCTACAGTAGAGGTCACAGATATGTCCAAGAGTCCTGAGTGAAAATCCTAAACATACACTTATAAGTGGTCCAAAGTGTGACGCCCATCTGCGAATGAGGAGGGTGAGAGATTAGAGACCACCCACCCATTACCTGTTAGTGACAGACTAGAGACCACCCACAAGTTACCTGTTAGTGACAGACTAGAGACCACCCAAAAGTTACCCGTTAGTGACAGACAAGAGACAACCCACCCGTTACCTGTTTAAGGGCTTTTTTGCTGAGCTTCTGAGATGGTGAGATGACTTTACCCGCAGGAATGGAGGGAGATGGACAGCTGGACTGCGGGGACGAAGGCTGGGAGAGTCTAGATGTAACTAGGAGCACAAAGGAGAAACACAACAATGAGTTATGTTTGCAGAGAGGAAATACCACAATATGGCTGAGAAATATGGTACTAAGTATACAGAAGAAAACTACAACTCCCAGCATAATCAAAAATGAGAAAATCACTTCTCGCATATACAAGAATATAACTACTATAATACTTCCCCCTATGTACAAGAATATAACTACTATAATACTGCCCCCTATGTAGAAGAATATAACTACTATAATACTGCCTCCTATGTACAAGAATATAACTACTATAATACTGCCCCCTATGTACAAGAATATAACTACTATAATACTGCCCCCTATGTACAAGAATATAACTACTATAATACTGCCTCCCTATGTACAAGAATATAACTACTATAATACTGCTCCCTATGTACAAGAATATAACTACTATAATACTGCCCCCTATGTACAAGAATATAACTACTATAATACTGCTCCTATGTACAAGAATATAACTACTATAATACTGCTCCTATGTATAAGAATATAACTACTATAATACTGCCTCCTATGTACAAGAATATAACTACTATAATACTGCTCCCTATGTACAAGAATATAACTACTATAATACTGCCTCCTATGTACAGGAATATAACTACTATAATACCGCTCCCTATGTACAAGAATATAACTACTATAATACTGCCTCCTATGTACAAGAATATAACTACCATAATACTGCCCGCTATGTACAAGAATATAACTACTATAATACTGCCTCCTATGTACAAGAATATAACTACTATAATACTGCCTCCTATGTACAAGAATATAACTACTATAATACTGCCTCCTATGTACAAGAATATAACTACTATAATACTGCCCTCTATGTACAAGAATATAACTACTATAATACTGCTCCTATGTACAAGAATATAACTACTATAATACTGCCTCCTATGTACAGGAATATAACTACTATAATACCGCTCCCTATGTACAAGAATATAACTACTATAATACTGCCCCCTATGTACAAGAATATAACTACTATAATACTGCTCCTATGTACAAGAATATAACTACTATAATACTTCCCCCTATGTACAAGAATATAACTACAATAATACTGCCCCCCTATGTACAAGAATATAACTACTATAATACTGCCCCTATGTACAAGAATATAACTACTATAATACTGCCCGCTATGAACAAGAATATAACTACTATAATACTGCCCCCTATGTACAAGAATATAACTACTATAATACTGTCTCCTATGTACAAGAATATAGCTACTATAATACTGCTCCCTATGTACAAGAATATAACTACTATAATACTGCCCCCTATGTACAAGAATATAACTACTATAATACTGCCCCCTATGTACAAGAATATAACCGCTATAATACTGCTCCCTATGTACAAGAATATAACTACTATAATACTGCCCCCTATGTACAAGAATATAACTACTATAATACTGCCCCTATGTACAAGAATATAACTACTATAATACTGCCCGCTATGAACAAGAATATAACTACTATAATACTGCCTCCTATGTACAAGAATATAACTTCTATAATACTGCCCCCTATGTACAAGAATATAAATACTATTATACTGCCCCCTATGTCCAAGAATATAACTACTATAATACTGTTCCTATGTACAAGAATATAACTACTATAATACGGCCCCCTATGTATAAGAATATAACTACTATAATACTGCTCCCTATGTACAAGAATATAACTACTATAATACTGCCTCCTATGTACAAGAATATAACTACTTTAATACTGCCTCCTATGTAAAAGAATATAATAACTACAATACTGCCCCTATGTACAAGAATATAACTACCATAATACTGCCTCCTATGTACAAGAAAATAACTACTATAATACAGGTCCCTATGTACATGAAAATAACTACTATAATACTGCCCCCCTATGTACAAGAATATAACTACTATAATACTGCCCCCTATGTACAAGAATGTAAATACTATAATACTGCCCCTATGTACAAGAATATAACTACTATAATACTGCCCCCTATGTACAAGAATATAACTACTATAACACTGCTCCCATGTACAAGAATATAACTACTATAATACTGTCCCCTATCTACAAGAATATAACTACTATAATACAGCCCCTATGTACAAGAATATAACTACTATAATACAGCCCCTATGTACAAGAATATAACTACTATAATACTGCCCCCCTATGTACAAGAATATAACTACCATAATACTGCCCCTATGTACTAGAATATAACTACTATAATACTGCCCCCTACGTACAAGAATATAACGACCATAATTCTGCCCCCTATGTACAAGAATATAACTGCTACAATACTGCTCCTATGTACAAGAATATAACTACTATAATACTGCCTTCCATGTACAAGAATATGACTACTATAATACTGCCCCCTATGTACAAGAATATAACTGCTATAATACTGCCCCCTATGTACAAGAATATAACTACTATAATACTGCCCCCTATGTACAAGAATATAACTACTAAAATACTGCCCCTATGTACAAGAATATAGCTACCATAATACTGCCTCCTATGTACAAGGATATAACTACTATAATACTGCCTCCTATGTACAAGAATATAACTACTATAATACTGCCCCCTATGTACAAGAATGTAACTACTATAATACTGCCTCCTATGTACAAGAATATAACTACTATAATACTGACCCCTATGTACAAGAATATAACTACTATAATACTGCCTCCTATGTACAAGAATATAACTACTATAATACAGCCCCTATGTACAAGAATATAACTACTATAATACTGCCCCTATGTACAAGAATATAACTACTATAATACTGCCCCCCTATGTACAAAAATATAACTACCATAATACTGCCCCTATGTACTAGAATATAACTACTATAATACTGCCCCCTACGTACAAGAATATAACTACCATAATTCTGCCCCCTATGTACAAGAATATAACTGCTACAATACTGCTCCTATGTACAAGAATATAACTACTATAATACTGCCTTCCATGTACAAGAATATGACTACTATAATACTGCCCCCTATGTACAAGAATATAACTGCTATAATACTGCCCCCTATGTACAAGAATATAACTACTATAATACTGCCCCCTATGTACAAGAATATAACTACTAAAATACTGCCCCTATGTACAAGAATATAGCTACCATAATACTGCCTCCTATGTACAAGGATATAACTACTATAATACTGCCTCCTATGTACAAGAATATAACTACTATAATACTGCCCCCTATGTACAAGAATGTAACTACTATAATACTGCCTCCTATGTACAAGAATATAACTACTATAATACTGACCCCTATGTACAAGAATATAACTACTATAATACTGCCTCCTATGTACAAGAATATAACTACTAAAATACTGCCCCTATGTACAAGAATATAGCTACCATAATACTGCCTCCTATGTACAAGGATATAACTACTATAATACTGCCTCCTATGTACAAGAAAGTAACTACTATAATACTGCCTCCTATGTACAAGAATATAACTACTATAATACTGCCCCCTATGTACAAGAATATAACTACTATAATACTGCCCCCTATGTACAAGAATATAACTACTATAATACTACCCAGTATGTACAAGAATATAACTGCTATAATACTGCCCCTATGTACAAGAATATAACTACTATAATACTGCCCCTATGTACAAGAATACAACTATCATAATACTGCCCCCTATGTACAAGAATATAACTACTATAATGCTGCCCCTATGTACAAGAATATAACTACTATAATACTGCCCCCTATGTACAAGAATATAACTACTATAATACTGCCCCTATGTACAAGAATATAACTACCATAATACTGCCTCCTATGTACAAGGATATAACTACTATAATACTGCTCCCTATGTACAAGAATATAACTACTATAATACTGCCTCCTAGGTACAAGAATATAACCACTATAATACTGCCCCCTATGTACAAGAATATAACTACTATAATACTGCCTCCTATGTACAAGAATATAACTACTATAATACTGCCTCCTATGTACTAGAATATAACTACTATAATACTGCCTCCTATGTACAAGAATATAACTACTATAATACTGCCCCCTATGTACAAGAACATAACTACTATAATACTGCCCCCTATGTACAAGAATATAACTACTAGAATACTGGCCCCTATGTACAAGAATATAACTACTATAATACTGCCCCCTATGTACAAGAATATAACTACTATAATACTGCCCCCTATGTACAAGGATATAACTACTATAATACTGGTCCCATGTACAAGAATGTAAATACTATAATACTGCCCCTATGTACAAGAATATAACTACTATAATACTGTCCCTATGTACTAGAATATAATTACTATAATACTGTCCCTATGTACAAGAATATAACTACCATAATACTGCCCCCTATGTACAAGAATATAACTACTATAATACTGCCCCCTATGTACAAGAATATAACTGCTACAATACTGCTCCTATATAGAAGAATATAACTACTTTAATACTGCCTCCCATGTACAAGAATATAACTACTATAATACTGCCCCCTATGTACAAGAATATAACTGCTATAATACTGCCCCCTATGTACAAGAATATAACTACTATAATAATGCCCACTATGTACAAGAATATAACTACTATAATACTGCCCCCTATGTACAAGAATATAACTACCATAATACTGCCCCCTATGTACAAAAATATAACTGCTACAATACTGCTCCTATATAGAAGAATATTACTACTTTAATACTGCCTCCCATGTACAAGAATATAACTACTATAATACTGCCCCCTATGTACAAGAATATAACTGCTATAATACTGCCCCCTATGTACAAGAATATAACTACCATAATACTGCCCCCTATGTACAAAAATATAACTGCTACAATACTGCCCCCTATGTACAAAAATATAACTGCTACAATACTGCTCCTATATAGAAGAATATAACTACTTTAATACTGCCCCCTATGTACAAGAATATAACTACTATAATACTGCTCCTATGTACAAGAATATAACTACTATAATACTGCCCCTATGTACAAGAATATAACTACTATAATACTGCTCCTATGTACAAGAATATAACTACTATAATACTGCTCCCTATGTACAAGAATATAACTACTATAATACTGCCCCCTATGTACAAGAATATAACTACTATAATACTGCACCCTATGTACAAGAATATAACTGCTATAATACTGCCCCCTATGTACAAGAATATAACTACTATAATACTGCCCCCTATGTACAAGAATATAACTACTATAATACTGCTCCTATGTACAAGAATATAACTACTATAATACTGCCCCTATGTACAAGAATATAACTACTACAATACTGCCACCTATGTACAAGAATATACCTACTATAATACTGCCCCCTATGTACAAGAATATAACTACTATAATACTGCCTCCTATGTACAAAAATATAACTACTATAATACTGCCTCATATGTACAAGAATATAACTACTATAATACTGCCTCCTATGTACAAGAATATAACTACTATAATATTGCCTCCTATGTGCAAGAATATAACTACTATAATACTGCCCCTATGTACAAGAATATAACTAATATAATACTGCCTCCTATGTACAAGAATATAATAACTATAATACTGCCCCCTGTGTACAAGAATATAACTACTATAATACTGCCTCCTATGTACAAGAATATAACTACTATAATACTGCCCCTATGTACAAGAATATAACTACTATAATACTGCCTCCTATGTACAAGAATATAATAACTATAATACTGCCCCCTATGTACAAGAATATGACTACTATAATACTGCCCCCTATGTACAAGAATATAACTACTATAATACTGCCCCCTATGTACAAGAATATAACTACTATAATACTGCCTCCTATGTACAAGAATATAACTACTATAATACTGCCTCCTATGTACAAGAATATAACTACTATAATACTGCCCCCTGTGTACAAGAATATAACTACTATAATACTGCCCGTATGTACAAGAATATAACTACTATAATACTGCCCCCTATGTATAAGAATATAACTACTATAATACTGCCCCCTATGTACAAGAATATAACTACTATAATACTGCTCCTATGTACAAGAATATAACTACTATAATACTGCCCCCTATGTATAAGAATATAACTACTATAATACTGCTCCCTATGTACAAGAATATAACTACTATAATACTGCCTCCTATGTACAAGAATATAACTACTATAATACTGCCCCCTATGTACAAGAATATAACTACTATAATACTGCCTCCTATGTACAAGAATATAACTACTATAATACTGCCCCCTGTGTACAAGAATATAACTACTATAATACTGCCCCCTATGTACAAGAATATAACTACTATAATACTGCCCCCTGTGTACAAGAATATAACTACTATAATACTGCCCCCTGTGTACAAGAATATAACTACTATAATACTGCCCGTATGTACAAGAATATAACTACTATAATACTGCCTCCTATGTACAAGAATATAACTACTATAATACTGCCCCCTATGTACAAGAATATAACTACTATAATACTGCCTCCTATGTACAAGAATATAACTACTATAATACTGCCCCTATGTACAAGAATATAACTACTATAATACTGCCCCCTATATACAAGAATATAACTACTATAATACTGCCCCCTATGTATAAGAATATAACTACTATAATACTGCTCCCTATGTACAAGAATATAACTACTATAATACTGCCCCCTATGTACATGAATATAACTACTATAATACTGCCCCTATGTACAAGAATATAACTACTATAATACTGCCCCCTATGTACCAGAATATAACTACTATAATACTGCCCCCTATGTACAATAATATAACTACTATAATACTGCCCCCTATATACAAGAATATAACTACTATAATACTGCCCCCTATGTACAAGAATATAACTACTATAATACTGCCCCCTATGTACCAGAATATAACTACTATAATACTGCCTCCTATGTACAAGAATATAACTACTATAATACTGCCCCCTATGTACAAGAATATAACTACTATAATACTGCCCCCCCATGTACAAGAATATAACTACTATAATACTGCCCCCTATGTATAAGAATATAACTACTATAATACTGCCCCCTATGTATAAGAATATAACTGCTATAATACTGCCCCCTATGTATAAGAATATAACTACTATAATACTGCCTCCTATGTACAAGAATATAACTACTATAATACTGCCTCCTATGTACAAGAATATAACTACTATAATACTGCCCCCTATGTACAAGAATATAACTACTATAATACTGCCCCCTATGTACGAGACTATAACTACTATAATACTGCCCCCTATGTACAAGAATATAACTACTATAATACTGCCCCCTATGTATAAGAATATAACTACTATAATACTGCCCCCTATGTATAAGAATATAACTGCTATAATACTGCCCCCTATGTATAAGAATATAACTACTATAATACTGCCTCCTATGTACAAGAATATAACTACTATAATACTGCTCCCTATGTACAAGAATATAACTACTATAATACTGCCCCCCTATGTACAAGAATATAACTACTATAATACTGCCCCTATGTACAAGAATATAACTACTATAATACTGTTCCCTGTGTACAAGAATATAACTACTATAATACTGCCCCCTATGTACAAGAATATAACTACTATAATACTGCCCCCTATGTACAAGAATATAACTACTATAATACTGCCTCCTATGTACAAGAATATAACTACTATAATACTGCCCCCTATGTACAAGAATATAACTACTATAATTAGCCCCAGTAGTAATATTGTCCCCTATATTTGATCCAGTATTAGTATTGTCCTCTATATTAGCCGCAGTATTAATAGGAAGTCTGACAGTAGCCTGAGTACTAATAGTGACCGTCACAGTGGCCTCATTAGTAACAGTGTCTCCTCTATTAGCCCCAGTAGTAATAGTGACCCTTAAAAAAAACATAGTAGTAATAGTATCTTCTACATTAGCCTCCGTAGCAATAGTGTCCCCTACAGTGGCCTCTGTAGTACTAGTGACCCCTATATCAGCTATAGTAGTAATAGGGCCCCCACAGTGGCCTCAGCAGTAATACTAGTCCACAGTGGCCTTAACAGTAACAACGATCCCTATATTAGCCCCGTAGTAATAGTGACCCCCACAGTGGCCTCTGTAGTAATAGTGAACCCTATATTAGCCACAGTAGTAATAGTGTCCCCTATATTAGATCCAGTAGTATAGTGACCCCCACAGTGGCCTCTGTAGTAATAGTGACCCCTATATTAGCCACAGTTGTAATAGTACCCCTAAATTAGCCATAGTAGTAATAGTGTCCCCTATATTAGACCCAGTAGTATAGTGACAGTCACAGTGGCCTCAGTATAGTGACCCCTATATTAGCCACGGTAGTAATAGTGTCCCTCACAGCGGCCTCTGTAGTAATAGTGACCCCTATATTAGCCCCAGTAGTAATAGTATCCAAGTAGTATAGCAACCCCCACAGTGGCCTCCGTAGCAACAGTGACTGCTGTGTTAGCCACATTAGTAATATTGTCTCTCACAGTGGCCGCAGTAGTAATAGTGTCCCATACATTAGCCACAGTAGTGATAGTGACCCCCACAGTGGCATCCCCAGGCAACAGTGTCTTCTATATTAGCCACAGTAGTAATAGCGTCCGCTACAGTGACCTCAATAGTAATAGTGACCCCCACAGTGCCCTCAGTGGTAATATTAGCCCCCACAGTGGCCTTAACAGTAATTGTGACTCCTATATCAGCCCCAGTAATAAGTGACCCCCACAGTGGCCTCAGTAGTAAATAGTGACTGCTTTATTAGCTCCAGTAGTAATAGTGACCCTCACAGTGGCTTCACTATGCAATAGTAATAGTGACCCCCTACAAGGACCTCAGTACTCCGTAGTAATAGTGACCCTCACAGTGTCCCTAGTAGTAATAGTGACCCTCACAGTGTCCCTAGTAGTAATAGTGACCCCAGTAGTAAAAGGGACCCCACAGTGGCCTTAGCAGTAATAGTGACCCCCACAGTGGCCTCAGTAGTATTATTGGTCCTCACAGTGGATTTAGCAGTAATAGTAATCCCTATATTAGCCGTGGTAGTAATAGTGTCCCTCACAGCGGCCTCTGTAGTAATAGTGACCCCTATATTAGCCCCAGCAGTAATAGTATTCCCTAAATTAGCCTCAGTAGTAATAGTGACCCCCACAGTGGCCCCAGTAGTAATAGTGACCACTAAATTAGCCCCAGTAGTAATAGTGACCACTAAATTAGCCCCAGTAGTAATAGTGACCACTATATTAGCCCCAGTAGTAATAGTGACCACTATATTAGCCCCAGCAGTAGTAGTGTCCCCTATATTAGACACAGTAGTATGGCAACCACCACAGTGGCTTCTCTAGCAATAGTGACCACTATATTAGCCCCAGCAGTAATAGTGTCTCTCACAGTGGCCGCAGTACTAATAGTGTCCCGTACATTAGCCACAGTAGTAATAGTGACCCCCACAGTGGCCTCAGTAGTATTATTGGTCCTCACAGTGGATTTAGCAGTAATAGTGATCCCTATATTAGCAGCGGTAGTAATAGTGTCCCTCACAGCAGCCTCTGTACTAATAGTGACCCCTATATTAGCCCCAGCAGTAATAGTATTCCCTAAATTAGCCTCAGTAGTAATAGTGACCCCCACAGTGGCCCCAGTAGTAATAGTGACCACTAAATTAGCCCCAGTAGTAATAGTGACCACTAAATTAGCCCCAGTAGTAATAGTGACCACTAAATTAGCCCCAGCAGTAATAGTGACCACTAAATTAGCCCCAGTAGTAATAGTGACCACTAAATTAGCCCCAGCAGTAATAGTGTCCCCCATATTAGACACAGTAGTATAGCAACCACCACAGTGGCTTCTCTAGCAATAGTGACCACTATATTAGCCCCAGCAGTAATAGTGTCTCTCACAGTGGCCGCAGTACTAATAGTGTCCCGTACATTAGCCACAGTAGTAATTGTGACCCCCACAGTGGCCTCTGTAGTAACAGGGACCCCACAGTGGCCTCAGTAGTATTATTGGTCCTCACAGTGGACTCAGCAGTAATAGTGATCCCTATATTAGCCGCGGTAGTAATAGTGTCTCTCACAGTGGCCTCAGTGGTAATACTATTACTACCGTGGCTGATGCTTAGTAATAGTGTGCTCTATATCAGCCACAGCAGTAAAGCGCCCCCCCCCCCCCACCCTATATATTTACCTCCTTCTTGTTGTTGGAGCTACTACATATTATAACAGCACATATATAGTCTACAATAAACACACAGTACTCATGATACACCTAATACACTCTATATACTTGTACTATATACACCCACAGTATATACACTTATAGTAATGTGTGTGTATATATATATATATATATATATATATATATATATATATATACACACACACACACACACACACACGCCATAAGCATACCACCAACATCTGCACACGTCAATATAAACATATATGTGATAGGTGGTACACACTGGATGATGGGAAGGGCTCCTCATCGTGCTGCGAAAACTCCCATAAACTCCTCAGCTCTTTGGGGAGACTTTCCTCCATCCCTCCACCAACAGTCCTATGTTGAGTCTCCGATTATCCTCACCCAGTCCCTAGAACAGCAGATCTGCTGAGTGATGACATCAGTGACCCATCCTGCCACACTATTACAGATAATGCAGCAAAGCTGAGTGATGACATCAGTGACCCGTCCTGCCACACTATTACTGATGGTGTAGTAGAGCTAAGTGATGACATCAGTGACCCATCCTGCCGCACTATTACAGATAATGCGGTAGAGCTGAGTGATGACATCAGTGACCCGTCCTGCCGCACTATTACAGATAATGCGGTAGAGCTGAGTGATGACATCAGTGACCTGTCCTGCCGCACTATTACAGATAATGCGGTAGAGCTGAGTGATGACATCAGTGACCTGTCCTGCCGCACTATTACAGATAATGCGGTAGAGCTGAGTGATGACATCAGTGACCTGTCCTGCCGCACTATTACAGATAATGCGGTAGAGCTGAGTGATGACATCAGTGACCTGTCCTGCCGCACTATTACAGATAATGCGGTAGAGCTGAGTGATGACATCAGTGACCTGTCCTGCCGCACTATTACAGATAATGCGGTAGAGCTGAGTGATGACATCAGTGACCTGTCCTGCCGCACTATTACAGATAATGCGGTAGAGCTGAGTGATGACATCAGTGACCTGTCCTGCCGCACTATTGCAAATGCAGCAGAGCTGAAGAATGCAGATCCCACAGGTACAGAGTGCGGCTAAGTCTTACCTCGAGGCTGCTGAGCTCTGTCCATCCTCTATGCCGCCGCTGACACTTCGTGTCGGAGGCGCCGGACGCTCTGCCGCTGCTGACACTTCGTGTCGGAGGCGCCGGACGCTCTGCCGCTGCTGACACTTCGTGTCGGAGGCGCCGGACGCTCTGCCGCTGCTGACACTTCGTGTCGGAGGCGCCGGACGCTCTGTCGCTGCTGACACTTCGTGTCGGAGGCGCCGGACGCTCTGTCGCTGCTGACACTTCGTGTCGGAGGCGCCGGACGCTCTGCCGCTGCTGACACCTCGTGTCGGAGGCGCCGGACGCTCTGCCGCTGCTGACACTTCGTGTCGGAGGCGCCGGACGCTCTGCCGCTGCTGACACTTCGTGTCGGAGGCGCCGGACGCTCTGCCGCTGCTGACACTTCGTGTCGGAGGCGCCGGACGCTCTGCCGCTGCTGACACTTCGTGTCGGAGGCGCCGGACGCTCTGCCGCTGCTGACACTTCGTGTCGGAGGCGCCGGACGCTCTGTCGCTGCTGACACTTCGTGTCGGAGGCGCCGGACGCTCTGTCGCTGCTGACACTTCGTGTCGGAGGCGCCGGACGCTCTCGGGAGTTCTTATTTTTTGAATGTACGTTGAATCTTTTTGCGCGGAGGAGGAAGTGGTGGTTTCTACAGATCTGTTTCCTGTTTGTGACACGTATGTGCATTGCCGCTGATGTCACCTACAGACACACAGCTGCTAGCATAGGAGTGAGGCGGACAGAGCGTGGCAACCACAATGTGACTAAGAGGACCCCACCGACCATTGCAACAGCTTTGTTACAATGTATCAGTGCAGGCAATCCTATAAGCAAAGCATCAGCACAAATCCCTCCCCTGTCCTGGACTCCAGGCTGCTGGCTCCTGCACTGACACACTGTAACAAGCCCAACAGCGCTGCAGGCTCCTTACCCTTCCTCTTCCAGCAGCTCCTCCGCCGGTCCTTGTTGCTGGCTGCACTGGTGCTGCTTGTGGAGCAGCTGCTCTCTGAGCTCTGACTGTCCGACTGAGCCTCGCTGCTGTCTTCTGAGCAGTCCGAGAGATCCTTCACTACATCCACCACATCCTTCTGGAACACAAGGGGGAGACACTGAGCTGGGGCACACTTATTTACACCCAAATATCACCTATGCACAAGCTTACTGACAGTTTCCAGCATTAACCAGCAGAACAGTGAGTGCAGCTCTGGGGTATAATACAGGATGTAACTCAGGATCAGTACAGGATAAGTAATGTATGTACACAGTGACTCCACCAGCAGAATAGTGAGTGCAGCTCCGGGGTATAATACAGGATGTAACTCAGGATCAGTACAGGATAAGTAATGTATGTACATAGTGACTCCACCAGCAGAATAGTGAGTGCAGCTCTGGGGTATAATACAGGAAGTAACTCAGGAGCAGTACAGGATAAGTAATGTATGTACATAGTGACTCCACCAGCAGAATAGTGAGTGAAGCTCTGGAGTATAATACAGGATGTAACTCAGGGTCAGTACAGGATAAGTAATGTATGTACACAGTGACTCCACCAGCAGAATAGTGAGTGCAGCTCTGGGGTATAATACAGGATGTAACTCAGGATCAGTACAGGATAAGTAATGTATGTGCACAGTGACTCCAACAGCAGAATAGTGAGTGCAGCTCTGGAGTATAATACAGGATGTAACTCAGGATCAGTACAGGATAAGTAATGTATGTACACAGTGACTCCACCAGCAGAATAGTGAGTGCAGCTCTAGAGTATAATACAGGATGTAACTCGGGATCAGTACAGGATAAGTAATGTATGTACACAGTGACTCCACCAGCAGAATAGTGAGTGCAGCTCTGAAGGATAATACAGGATGTAACTCAGGATCAGTACAGGATAAGTAATGTATGTACACAGTGACTCCACCAGCAGAATAGTGAGTGCAGCTCTGGAGTATAATACAGGATGTAACTCAGGATCAGTACAGGATAAGTAATGTATGTACACAGTGACTCCACCAGCAGAATAGTGAGTGCATCTCTGGAGTAAGGTGTGGTTTGTTGGAGCTCCTCAGAGAACCAGGGTGTGGCTGCAGTCCAAGCTGGAAGCCTGTTTTGGATCCCAGGATCAGTGCACTCATCTGGGCTTCTTGTTCTATGGAGTCACGCAATTCCCCCCCCCCCCCGGCTTCGGTCGGAGGGGGGGAGTGCTGAGAAGGCAGCGACAACACCATCAGCGGCGCTGGCGGCATACGTGGTTTCAGCAGCAACAACCAGCAAAGCCGGAGCAGCTAGTAAAGCTGCGAAGAGAGAGGGTCCGGGTCGCAGGCGGAGTGACATGGCCCAGCAGGTTGGTGCAGCTGCATCTGACAGCGCCGGAAGCTAAATGATGACCCGCAGTCAAACTCGCAGCCAAACGCTCAGCAAAGGAGGTAAGCCGCAGTGGAGTGATCGCAGGAAAGGGGAGTCTGTGGTAGAGCTGGCCTCCCGTCTGGCCACCAGCATGGCGGATTATGAGCGTGCGGGGAGAGAAATCCTCCTGCAGAAGGAGAAGCTGCGGTCGGCCAGGTCGCTAAAGGTAAGAAAGATGTAATAAGCAAGACTATACAGGACTGTAAAGATTGCATACAGAGCTGCAAGGAAGAGAGGGACAGGATTCTGGAGCAAAGTGGTCCCTTTAGGGAAAAGTTACTTAACAGTGATAGATTTTCCAAAATGGTGTCAGGACACAGTGGTCACAAGAAGGCTGATCACTCCAGCGATGGAGACAGCGGTGGTGACAGTACTGACGAGGATGCCTTTGAGGATAGCCTGAGGGAGCAGCCTGTCTGCTCAGGAGAGCAGACCCAGAGTGGCACTACAACCACCAGCAGCCTCCGGCCGGAGCAGGTTGCGCTGCCTCTAACCTCCGGGGATTCAGATGCGGAGGAAGATAAAAGCGATGGGGGTGCTTTGATAATGCAGCAGATAAGGCTGTTGGAATCCCCCCCCAATATGAGCAGCCTTAAGTTTGGTGATGATTTACCAGAGGAGGATGTGAAAATCAAGGCGAAAAAAGGGAAAAAAAAGAATTTGGTGCAGGAGAAATTTGTGTTTGTGACGGGGGGCGCTGGTTTGGCTGCAAAGTCGGATCAGGGCACCCCCACCCTGAGAACCCCGGTTTCTGACTCTGCAGTGGGTTTTGAACATGGGAACAGGGATAAAGGAGTTAAACTGGCCGGGTCCTCTGTCCCTGTTTCAGTTAGTGCAGTGACAGAAACAGCCAGCAGGGCGGCCAGCACAGGACAAGGCAAGGTGGCAAAAGAATTTGGCAGTGGCGGAACTGCCAGCACCAGTAAGGCCAGTGATGCGGAGGGTGCTGCGGGGTCGGGATCGGGGGTCCCCCGTGCGACAGGTCGGTCTGCAGGGGTCCCTCAGTCTAGGTCCCAGGCTAGGTCCCAGGCACCCAGTGATGCGGAGGCTGCTGGCAAAAGTAAGGAAAAAAGCAAAAATAAAAATACTAAAAGTGCTGGAATGCAGAGTGCTGACCATGGGGGGGTCATTACGGTGGTTGCAGCTGCGCAAGATGGGGCAGCAGTGCCACCCCCAAGGTCTACCAAGGCCCAAAATAAAAAAGCTGCTTCCAACCCAAAGTCTGGTCCAGAGGGTCTTGGAATGAAAGGTCTTGGTATGAAAGGTGTGGATATGTCTGGTGCAGCCCGTGTGTCTGATGCTCCGACGCACTCGGAGGCACGGGCTGCAGCTACTGTTCCCGGCACAGGGGCACCTACTGTAAATATAGGCACAGGTTCTAGGGATGGTCAGGGCACATCACAGGTTCCAGTCGCCCCTCCGGTGGCGACCACAGCTGGTAGGAGTTATGCCAGTGTCGCCGCTGGAGGGGAGGGGTCCTCCTTGTCTCCAGGCTCTAGAGAGGGCGTATTGCAACAGCGCCTCCTGGGGGCTCTACGGAAGGGGGAGAGTTCAATCACAGTTGGAGGAAGAGAGGTGAACCTATCTCTTTGGACAGAGAGACACGGCTTAGGAGCCTTCCGAGAGCAAAGGGGGGAGACCGTATGGTCCCTACCAACACCCGGGCAGGACGCAGGTCGTAGGAATGTGGTCCGTCTTCGTTGGAGGGGCAATGATACATGCCCCCCGAGGGCGAGAGTAGTGGAGCTTCTACTGAAGATGGGCTTCAGGGCGGTTGACATCTTTGCCCTGATCCATCCCTTCGGCACGTCTGAGTTTGACATCAGCTTCGTTCGCCCAGAGGGGCTAGAACTCTTCTGGGGGAATTACGAGCTGATGAAAAGCGAGCCCGGCTGGCGAGACTTTGCCGTCCAGGTGGTGTCTCGCCAGAACGAAGTCAAGAAGGTGACCGTTTTGACTCGTAACGAGTCGCTTTCTTGTTTTGATATTATGACGTGGCTCGGTCGATACGGAGAGGTGACAGACATGCCCAGAAAGAACCGGGATGAGCACGGCATCTGGTCCGGGGCCTGGACATTCATGGTCAAGCTGAAGCGTTCAGGAAACTCAGTGGCACACATACCTTCTGCAGCCTTCCTCGGCAGGGATCGTATCTTGGCCTTTTACCAGGGGCAGCCGAAGCTCTGCCACAGGTGCGGCGACCCCTCACACTTGAGCGCCGCTTGTAAGACCTTGAAGTGCGCTCTGTGTGGGGGTGTGGGTCATCTAGCCGCCTCCTGTGCAGAGATTAGGTGTAACCTGTGTGGTGACCTTGGTCACCCATTCAGTCGCTGTCCACGCTCCTTTGCCAATGCGGTCTCAGCACCTACGGATGGGGGCCACGGTGCGGCCTCTGGGGGTGAGGGGACTAGCAGAGGTGGAGGAGCTCAGGAGCCAGGGAAGAACCGGCAAAAGACGCCTGCTGAGCAGAGGCGTCAGGACAAGCGCAGACGGAGCAGGGAGCTGACAGGAGTGCCCACAGCAGGTGGATCAATGGTGGCCCCTGTTCCTGAAGCAAATCTCGCGGCTGAGGCTTTGAGGGACAGCGAAGTGGATGAAGAGGACAGGAGGATCCAGAGGGAGGAGGGAAAGACCAACTCTTCAGATTCCTCCCACTATGAGAGTGTGGATGAGGAAGGAAAGAGGTGGTTAGAGAAACGGCGTAAGCTAGGTGCCACTAGGAGAAAGCGAAGGGGGGATTCAAGATCTTCTCCCACCCCTGGCCAAGTACTGGAAGGAGAAGCCTGCTCGCCTCCAGTTGGACTCTCCAATAGGTACCGGGCCCTTCAAGACATCTCTTCCTCCTCTGAGGGGGAAGCGAAGGGCAAGGTGCCTGGGGCAAAGAAAGGGTCAACAGGGGGCACTGAGTCTCCTCCTCGTGGAGGCCTAGTTCCTTCCGGGGAGGGGGCTACTCTGGAGCCTGGAAACAAGGACGATGGGGTCGGGGGATCCCCTGCTATGGACACATCTGTGTCCAAAAAAAGAAGCAAGGGGCTTTCCTCCGACCCCGAAGAAGCGGGTGTGAGGAAGAAAGCCATCTAATTTAATCACTCATGATGGCGGCACCCACTCCGCTGACTCTGGCATCAATTAACGTTGCCAGCATTAAGTCAGATACGGCTAGATTTGCGGCCTTTGATTTTCTCGGCCGCGTTGAAGCCGACATTTTATTTTTGCAGGAGACCAGGCTGTCTGATTTGGCAGCCATACATAAGGCAAAAAGGGAGTGGAGGTCAGGCCCTTCCTACTGGTCTCTTGCGGCCGAGCCGTATAGCGGAGTGGCGGTCCTTTTTACCGCAGCGGTCGAATGCCGACGAGTAATTGAATTAGAAATGGGAAGGTGCCTGATCTTAGATGTCCTCATGAAGGGACAAGAATTGAGACTTGTAAACATCTATGGTCCCCAGTCAAAAAAGGACAGGAAGAGTCTCTTTATGAGGATCAAGCCCTACCTTTTTACCAGCCGCCAAGTTGTCTTTGGAGGTGACTTTAATACAGTCACAAGAGCCCGCGATAGGGGAGGCTCTGGAGACAGGCGGTTGACTTTTGATGGCGTCGCACTTAATAGTGTAGCTAGCGAGGCTCGCCTGGTGGATGTCCACATCCGGCACACCCCAGGCCACGAGGGGTTCACCTATTATAGAGGTCAGAGCAGGTCTAGAATAGACAGGTTTTATTTGAAGGAGGAAGCCATCTCTTCACCAGTGTCCGTTGTTGAGGTGGAATTCTCCGACCACTGTCTGATTTTGTTTTCTCTGAATGTTGCAGAGACCCCCCGGATGGGTAGAGGTTTGTGGAGACTGAATTCATCACTCCTGGAGGAAGCAGAGATAAGACAGTCCTTTGAGGATTTTCTGCAGAGCCAGGTACCATTACTGGATCTCTGTAGCAGTAAGTCAGAGTGGTGGGAGATGTTCAAGAGGAGGGCGGCGAGGTTCTTCCGTGAGCTCTCCAACCTCAGATGCCTGGACAGGTACCGCCTGTACAATGGCCTGAGGAGGAAACTCGAACATCTTGTTTCGACTGGAGGTAGCCGCGAGGAGATCTCCAGAGTGAAATCTTTACTCAAGACGTGCCAGTATGACAGACACGCATCCTTGGTTTTTGAGAGGGATTTCGGGAAGTACCGCTCGCCCGACCCTTACAGAAACTGTAGGATGTCAGTGAATAGTAAAGTGGTCACTGGACTGATTGACAGTACGGGGTCCCTGAATCGATCCAGATCAGGGATTCTGGAGGTCGTCAGATCCTACTACTCGCAACTCTTGGGAAAGAGGGATCTAGATTCGGAAGTGATGTCGGCTTTCCTGGCTGAAGCTGTCCCTGGGCCAGGGGTAGACACCTCTCTTGGCGTTTTGACAGAAGAGATCAGAGAAGAGGAAGTTAGACTGGCGATTGATGGGCTCCGGCCCAAAAAGTCGCCAGGTCCGGATGGATTAACATCTGAGTATTATAAGACCTTCAAGGACCTCTTGAGTCCCCTCTTGACGGAGGTATTAAATGAGTGTCTTTCCTCGGGCACTCTGCCAAAGTCAATGAGGAGGTCGGCCTTGATCATTCTGTCAAAAGGTAAAGACTCGAGCCGTATTGAGAACTGGCGTCCCATAGCGCTTCTCAATACGGACAGGAAGGTTCTGGCAAAAGTGCTGTTTAATCGGCTGGTCAAGTTTGCACCCTGGCTCCTCTCGGGGGCGCAGCATTGCTCTGTTCCAGGCCGTAGCACCTTTAGCGCTGTTCTCGGTGTCCGGGAGGCAGTGGAGCAGGGTAGGGCTGGTCACTGGGAGGGGTACCTGCTGTCCTTGGATCAGGCCAAAGCGTTTGATCGGGTTAATCACGAGTACCTCTGGTCCGTCCTTCTGAGATACGGCCTGCCAGTGGGGTTTGTTGATTGGCTGCGAACTTTGTATGCAGGGGCTGAGACTTTCCCGCTGGTGAACGGTTGGCCCGGCCGCCCTTTTGAGGTGGGGTCCGGCGTCCGCCAGGGCTGTCCTCTAAGTCCCCTGTTGTATGCGTTTGCGATAGATCCCTTCCTTAGGAGGGTTGATTGTGGACCTATAGCAGGGGTCGGGATGGACCGGGCGGTGCCGGAGGCTACCCTGAGGGCAGTGGCATACGCCGATGATGTCACGCTCTTCGTGTCCTCGAGAGAGGAGGCGGAGTTTGTGGTGTCGGAGGTGGACCGCTACTCGGAAGCTTCCGGGTCTATGGTCAACTGGGATAAGTGTGAAAGTCTCTGGTTAGGAAGGGGGGATCCTACGTTTGATCTCCCGGACACCCTTCCGGTGCCCCAAACTTCAGCAAAAGTACTTGGCATCAAATTCGGCCAGGGGGATTACCCCATGCAAAATTGGGTGGACAGGCTGGATGGTGCAACTCACAAGGTAAATCAGTGGAAGGGTTGGTCTTTGACCCTTCGGGAAAGAATTAGCCTGATCAAAACATACCTGCTCCCGTTATTCATCTACCTGGGCAGCGTATGCATTTTGCCAGAACCTCTCTGGACTCGGGTCTACAACCTGTTCTTCCTAATGTTGTGGGGGAACAGGTTGAACCTGATCAGGAGAGATGTTACATACCGCACGAGGAGACTAGGGGGGTTGTCTATGGTCAACCCCGTGGTGTTTCTTGTAAACACTTTTTTTAAGATCAACATAGGCAACCTCTGGCAAGAGAGGGCTCCTCCGTGGGTCTACTCCTGCAGGGGATGGTTTCGGCCCTTCTTCCAGGAATGGGAGACAGGAGGGCGAGTGAAGGACCTTCGCACGCAGCACGGACATCTCCCGGCTTACGCTACCTTGGTTCTGAAGGTGATACGCCGGTGGGGTCTGGGGATGTGGGAGATCAGGACTCTGACGAGGAGGCTCCTCGACGAAAGAGTCCTGTTGACCCATTTCCAGAAGCCCCTGGCGCTCAAGGACTGCCCAAGTCGGGACCTGGAGGGAGGGTTACGTTTACTGAATTCAACCCGGGTCCCCTTGAAGTTTTGGGACTTGGCTTGGCGCTGCTTTCACGGGAGACTGTATGTAAGGGGTAACTTGAAGAGCAGGCCTCTGATTGACAGGGGTTGCCCCCGTCAGGAGTGCAGCGACGTGCTGGAAAGCATGGAGCATTTCCTGCTTCAGTGCCCCTTTAATACAGAGGTATACCAACGGGTAGGGGTCTCCATAGGCTGGCCTCAGCTGGCACACCTCTCCTATGCGGAGTGGGCTTATGGAGCGTTCAGAGGCCTTGGTGGCAGGGACCGCTGCACTTTATTTCTAGTTAGCCTAGTGGTCAGGTTCCACATCTGGAGTGCACGGTGTTTAATCTCGACGGAACTGAAAGTCCTCCCCGTGGATACGGTATGTAGGAACATCCTGGGTGACCTGGTGAAGGTGCGTTCTTTGGAGTATGAGAAGCTGGGCACATCTAAAGCTTCTCTCCTATGGAGAGGGCTTGTATTTCGTTAGGGACAGTTTGTTTTTCTTAATTTTCTAGGGGCAGAGTAGGGAGAGAGGAGGGACAGGATAAGGGAGAGAGGAGGGATAGGGCAGGGACAGATTTCCATGAAGGGTCAGACTGAGGGGCAGACTAAGGACAGTCTAGGGCAAATTAGGGAAAGAATAGGGAGAAAATGCAAGGGATAGTACATTAAGATATCTGTGCCCGGCTTATCACCTCCAATCCCGGTGGCGGGCTGTGAGTGCACCATAAAGCTTTTTGTTTTGATTTGGGCAAAATGGAGTGAAGTAGGGCTGCAGGGGAGCCGACCTTAGGCTTTCGGGTTATGTTAATATATATCGTGTATGTCATGTATATTGGTTATTGTATGTTTTATATGTATATACTCACGTTCTGGGTGGTAGTTAGGTTGGGTAGGGGGTTGGGGGGGAGTGGTTTCACGCCTTGAGCCGTAGCCTGGCACGTCCCGAACATTGAACTCTGGGCACGGACTGGTGGAGTGGGCATGGCCCCCAGGCTGCGGCAGGCAGAGTGTTGTACAGTTTATATATATTAAAAAAAAAAAAAAACCCTGGTGTGGCTTGGCACGTCCTGAACTTTAGAACTCTGGGCACGGACTGATGGAGCAGGCATGGCCCCCGAGCTGCACTGGGGACCCAAAAAAAAAAAAAAAAAAAAATTATAATTTTTCTTTAGTTATTTTTGTATGCCGGTTGGCTTGGTCTTTATTTTCATATTTTGTTAATTATTGGTACATATATATGTTATGTTTACGTTATTGCCTAATTTTGTTTATGATGGGGTTTCAGTGCGGTACGGCTGGACCTGTAGCTTTAGTTTTAATTTTATCTTCTGGATAGCTGGATGCTCTTCTTTTAGGTATATTGTGTTGAGTGTGTGTGCGAGTGTGCGGCAGGGGGGAGGGGAGTCCAGACATGGGGTTTCTTTTGTTTGTGGACCATGGACTCTGGGTGAAGGGCCTTATCTCTGTATACGGTTGTATTATTATTATTTACTATTGTTACAGTTTGCTTTTATTGTTATGTTTCATACTTTTATAATAAAAGATCTACAGAATATAACTCGGCATCAGTACAGGATAAGTAATGTATGTACACAGTGACTCCACCAGCAGAATAGTGAGCACAGCTCTGGAGTATAATACAGGATGTAACTCAGGGTCAGTACAGGATAAGTAATGTATGTACACAGTGACTCCACCAGCAGAATAGTGAGTGCAGCTCTGGAGTATAATACAGGATGTAACTCAGGAGCAGTACAGGACAAGTAATGTATGTACACAGTGACTCCGCCAGCAGAATAGTGAGCGCATCTCAGGAGTAGGTTGTGTCTTGGAGAGCTCTGCAGGAACCAGGGTGTGGTCAGGAGTCCCAGGTGGAGATCTTGCTGGGATCCCAGAAAGAGTGCACTTTCTTGGGTGCGTGCTTGCTATGGAGTCCCGCACCTCCTCCCTCCGATCTCGGTCGGAGGGAGGGAGGGCAGTGATGGCGGCGGCATCAGCGACTGCAACATCTTCGCTACAGGTGCCAGAGAAACCAGCAGCAAAGAGGAGGCTTGGAGCTACAAGCAGCACGGTGAGGAGAGCGGGTTCTGGACGTGGCTGCAGTGACACGGCCCGGGTTGACAGCGGGGCCACGACGGACGTCGCAGCAGGTGAGGTTGTGACCCGCAGTCAGGCCCGCAGGATAAAATGTGAGCCACAGACAGAGACAAAACTGTCTAAATGGAGTGATAGACGGGAGGAGGAATCTGTGATAGACCTGGCCTCCAGGTTGGCAAAATATATGCAGGATTACCAGACTGCAGGAAAGATGATCGTCCTGCAGAAGGGAAAACTGCAATCTGCTAGAATGATAAAAGAGCAGAAGTCATCCAAGGAGGATAAAGCAGTGGCCAGGAGGGCAATAAGAGACTGCAAAGACTGTATTAAAATGTGGCAGGAAGTCAGAGAGAAGATCTTGGAGGAGAGCGGCCCCTTTAAGGAGAAACTGATAAATGACGATCGGTTTGCAAAAATGGCGGCAGGGCGCAGTGGCCATGCGCAAACTGACACATCAGGTGATGGTGAGAGCTCGGATGAAGAGCAGTATGAGGATGTGCAGGAGAGTATGGGGGAGCAGCCTGTGTGCTCTGGTGAGCAATCACTAACCCAGAGCAGCACCACAAGTGCCAGAAGTCTCCTGCCTGAGGAGGTAGAACTGCCACCGACCTCAGAGGAGTCTGAGGTGGAGGGGAGAAGGAAGACAGGAGCACTACAAGTGCAGAAGACCCCACAGCTGGAAGCCCCTCCTGATATGGGGGGCTTCATGTTTGGCAATGATTTGCCAGAAAAAGACTCTGTAGTTCATAAAAGAAGGCAACAGAAGAAACCAGAGAAGGTGCAGGAGAGGTTGGTTTTTGTAGCAGTCCCTGAGAGCACTGGTCCAGCTGAAAAGTCGGATCAGGGCTCTGACCCCAAGAACCCCCCTAGCTCAGGCTCTGAGGTGGTCCGGGAGTGGGGTGTTGGGAAGAAAAGGGCCGAGCTGGTCAGACCCCCTGTCCCTGTGTTAGGTGGTAATGGGGACAGAGAGGTCAGAAAGAATGGTGCAGGAAAGGCCAGTACAGCTTGAGGTGACCGAGGTGATGGCAAGGAGAGCGGCAGCGGTGCCACTGGCAAGGAGAGCGGCAGCGGTGCCACAAGCAACATTGCAAGCGTGGCCTGTGATGCAGAGGGGGCTTCTGGCCAAGTAGGATCTCAGGCTTCCAGCGATGCGGAGGCCAAAAAGAAAAAAGGGAAAAACAAGAATAAGAATAAAAACAAAACTGATGAGGTCCTACCATCTACCTCCGGAAAGGCCAAGACCCAAAGTTCAGATCCAGCTAGAGGAGTGAATGTGAGAGAGAATGCTGGTGATGGGAGAGAGGATGCTGGGGGTGCTGGTTGTGCCTCTGCTACATCTGGCAACGGTGATGCCACACAAGTGGATGCTGGTTTGGGTGGAGGTTTAAGAGAGGGTAATGCAGTAAGGCAAGAGGGGTTACAGGTTCCAGTCGCCCCTCCAGCGGCGACAACACCTGGTAGGAGTTATGCCAGTGTCGCCGCTGGAGGGAGTGGGTCCTCCTTGTCTCCAGGCTCTAGGGAGGGCGTTTTGCAACAGCGTGTCCTGGAGGCTTTACGGAAGGGGGAGAGTACAATCACAGTTGGAGGAAGAGAGGTGGACCTATCTCTCTGGAAAGAGAGACATGGCTTGGGTGCCTTCCGAGAGCAAAGGGGGGAGACCGTATGGTCCCTACCGACACCCGGGCAGGACGCAGGTCGTAGGAATGTGGTCCGTCTTCGTTGGAGAGGCAATGATACATGCCCCCCGAGGGCAAGGGTAGTGGAGCTTCTGCTGAAGATGGGCTTCAGGGCGGTTGACATCTTTGCCCTGATCCATCCCTACGGCACGTCTGAGTTTGACATCAGCTTCGTTCGCCCAGAGGGCTTAGAAATCTTCTGGGGGAATTACGAGCTGGTGAAAAACGAGCCCGGCTGGCGAGACTTTGCCATCCAGGTGGTGTCTCGCCAGAACGGCATCAAGAAGGTGACCGTTTTGACTCGTAACGAGTCACTTTCTTGCTTTGACATCATGACGTGGCTCAGTAGGTATGGAGAGGTGACGGAGATGCCCCAAAAGAACAGGGATGAGCACGGCATATGGGGCCTGGACGTTTATGGTCAAGCTGAAGCGTTCAGGAAACTCAGTGGCACACATTCCATCTGCAGCCTTCCTCGGCAGGGATCGTATCTTGGCCTTTTACCAGGGGCAGCCGAAGCTCTGCCACAGGTGCGGCGACCCCTCACACTTGAGCGCCGCTTGTAAGACCTTGAAGTGCGCTCTGTGTGGGGGTCTGGGTCATCTAGCCGCCTCCTGTACAGAGATTAGGTGTAACCTGTGTGGTGACCTCGGTCACCCATTTAGTCGCTGTCCGCGCTCCTTTGCCAATGCGGTTTCAGCACCTACGGATGGGGGTCATGATGTGGCCTCCGGGGGTGAGGGGACCAGCAGAGGTGGAGGAGCTCAGGAGCCAGGGAAGAACCGGCAAAAGACGCCTGGGGAGCAGAGGCGTCAGGAGAAGCGCAGACGGAGCAGGGAGCTGACAGGAGCGCCCACAGCAGGTGGGTCGATGGTGGCCCCTGTTCCAGAAGCAAATCTCGCGGCTGAGGCTTTGAGGGACAGCGATTTAGATGAGGAGGACAGGAGGATCCAGAGGGAGGAGACCAACTCTGCAGATTCCCCCCACTGTGAAAGTGTGGATGGGGAAGGCAAGAGATGGCTAGAGAAACGGCGTAAGCTAGGTGCCACGAGGAGGAAACGAAGGGGGGATTCAAGATCTTCTCCCACCCCGGGCCAAGTACTGGAAGGAAAAGCCTGCTCACCTCCAGTTGGACTCTCCAATAGGTTTCGAGCCCTCCAAGACATCTCTTCCTCCTCTTCTGAGGGGGAGGCGGAGGGCAAGGTTCCTAGGGCAAAGGAAGGGTCAACAGGGGGCGCTGAGTCTCCACCTCGTGAAGGCATAGTTCCTTCCGGGGTGGAGGCTACTCTGGAACCTGGAAACAAGGAGGACGGGGTCGGGGGATCCCCTGCTATGGACACATCTGTGTCCAAAAAAAGAGGCAAGGGGCTTTCCTCTGACCCCGAGGAAGCGGGTGTGAGGAAGAAAGCTGTCTAATTTAATCACTCATGATGGCGGCACCCACACCGCTGACTCTGGCATGAATTAACGTTGCCAGCATTAAGTCGGATACGGCTAGATTTGCGGCCTTTGATTTTCTCGGCCGCGTTGAAGCCGACATTTTATTTTTGCAGGAGACCAGGCTGTCTGATTTGGCAGCCATATATAAGGCAAAAAGGGAGTAGAGGTCAGGCCCTTCCTACTGGTCTCTTGCGGCCGAGCCGTATAGCGGAGTGGCGGTACTTTTTACTGCAGCGGTTGAATGCCGACGAGTTATTGAATTAGAAATGGGAAGGTGCCTGATCTTAGATGCCCTCATGAAGGGACAAGAATTAAGACTTGTCAACATCTACGGTCCCCAGTCAAAAAAGGACAGGAAGAGTCTCTTTATGAGGATCAAGCCCTACCTTTTTACCAGCCGCCAAGTTGTCTTTGGAGGTGACTTTAATGCAGTCACAAGAGCCCGCGATAGGGGAGGCTCTGGAGACAGGCGGTTGACTTTTGACAGCGTCGCACTTAATAGCATAGCTAGCGAGGCTCGCCTGGTGGATGTCCACATCCGGCACACCCCAGGCCACGAGGGGTTCACCTATTATAGAGGTCAGAGCAGGTCTAGAATAGACAGGTTTTATTTGAAGGAGGAAGCCATCTCTTCACCAGTGTCCGTTGTTGAGGTGGAATTCTCCGACCACTGTCTAATATTGTTTTCTCTGAATGTTGCAGAGACCCCCCGGATGGGCAGAGGTTTTTGGAGACTGAATTCATCACTCCTGGAGGAAGCAGAGATAAGACAGTCCTTTGAGGATTTTCTGCAGAGCCAGGTACCATTACTGGATCTCTGTAGCAGTAAGTCAGAGTGGTGGGAGATGTTCAAGAGGAGGGCGGCGAGGTTCTTCCGAGAGCTCTCCAACCTCAGATGCCTGGACAGGTACCGCCTGTACAACGGCCTGAGGAGGAAACTCGAACATCTCGTTTCGACTGGAGGTAGCCGCGAGGAGATCTCCAGAGTGAAATCTTTGCTCAAGAAGTGCCAGTACGATAGACACGCATCCTTGGTTTTTGAGAGGGATTTCGGGAAGTACCGCTCGCCCGACCCTTACAGAAACTGTAGGATGTCAGTGAATAGTAAAGTGGTCACTGGACTGATCGATAGTACAGGATCCCTGAATCGATCCAGATCAGGGATTCTGGAGGTCGTCAGATCCTACTACTCGCAACTCTTGGGAAAGAGGGATCTAGATTCGGAAGTGATGTCGGCTTTCCTGGCTGAAACTGTCCCTGAGCCGGGGGTAGACACCTCTCTTGATGTTTTGACAGGAGAGATCAGAATAGAGGAAGGTTAACTGGCGATTGATGGGCTCCGGCTCAAAAAATTGCCAGGACCGGACGGACTTACATCCGAGTATTATAAGACCTTCAAGGACCTCTTGAGTCCCCTCTTGACGGAGGTATTAAATGAGTGTCTTTCCTCGGGCACTCTGCCAAAGTCAATGAGGAGGTCAGCTTTGATCCTTCTGTCAAAGGGTAAAGACTCGAGCCGTATTGAGAACTGGCGTCCCATAGCACTTCTCAATACGGACAGGAAGGTTCTGGCAAAAGTGCTGTTTAATCGGTTGGTCAAGTTTGCACCCCGGCTCCTCTCGGGCGCCCAGCATTGCTCTGTTCCAGGCCGTAGCACCTTTAGCGCTGTTCTTGGTGTCCGGGAGGCAGTGGAGCAGGGTAGGGCTGGTCACTGGGAGGGGTACTTGCTGTCCTTGGATCAGGCCAAAGCGTTTGATCGGGTTAACCACGAGTACCTCTGGTCAGTCCTTCTGAGATACGGCCTGCCAGTGGGGTTTGTTGATTGGCTGCGAACATTGTATGCAGGGGCTGAGACTTTCCCGCTGGTGAACGGTTGGCTGGGCCGCCCTTTCGAGGTGGGGTCCGGTGTCCGTCAGGGCTGTCCTCTAAGTCCCCTGTTGTATGTGTTTGCGATAGATCCCTTCCTCAGGAGGGTTGATCGTGGACCTATAGCAGGGGTCGGGATGGACCGGGCGGTGGCGGAGGCTACCCTGAGGGCAGTGGCATACGCCGATGATGTCACGCTCTTCGTATCCTCAAGGGAGGAGGCGGAGTTTGTGGTGTCGGAGGTGGATGGCTACTCAGAGGCATCTGGGTCCAGGGTCAACTGGGATAAGTGTGAAAGTCTCTGGTTAGGAAGGGGGGATCCTGTGTTTGATCTCCCGGACACTCTTCCGGTGCCCCAGACTTCAGCAAAAGTTCTTGGCATCAAATTTGGCCAGGGGGATTACCCCATGCAAAATTGGGTAGACAGGCTAGACGGTGCCACTCACAAGGTTAATCAGTGGAAGGGTTGGTCTTTAACCCTTCGGGAAAGAGTTAGCCTGATCAAAACATACCTGCTCCCTTTATTCATCTACCTGGGCAGCGTATGCATTTTGCCAGAGCCTCTCTGGACCCGGGTCTACAACCTGTTCTTCCTAATGTTGTGGGGGAATAGGTTGAACCTGATCAGGAGAGATGTTACATACCGCACGAGGAGACTAGGGGGGTTATCTATGGTCAACCCTGTGGTGTTTCTTGTAGACACCTTTTTTAAGATCAACATAGGCAACCTCTGGCAAGAGAGGGCTCCTCTGTGGGTCTACTCCTGCCGGGGATGGTTTCGGCCTTTCTTCCAGGAATGGGAGACAGGAGGGCGAGTGAAGGACCTTCGCACGCAGCATGGATATCTCCCGGCTTACGCTACCTTGGTTCTGAAGGTGATAAGCCGGTGGGGTCTGGGGATGTGGGAGATCAGGACTCTGACGAGGAGGCTCCTCGACGAAAGAGTCCTGTTGACCCATTTCCAGAAGCCCCTGGCGCTCAAGGACTGCCCAAGTCGGGACCTGGAGGGAGGGTTACGTTTACTGAATTCAACCCGGGTCCCCTTGAAGTTTTGGGACTTGGCTTGGCGCTGCTTTCACGGGAGACTGTATGTAAGGGGTAACTTGAAGAGCAGGCCTCTGATTGACAGGGGTTGCCCCCGTCAGGAGTGCAGCGACGTGCTGGAAAGCATGGAGCATTTCCTGCTTCAGTGCCCCTTTAATACAGAGGTTTACCAACGGGTAGGGGTCTCCATAGGCTGGCGTCAGCTGGCATACCTCTCCTATGCGGAGTGGGCTTATGGAGCCTTCAGAGGCCTTGGTGGCAGGGACCGCTGCACTTTATTTCTAGTTAGCCTAGTGGTCAGGTTCCACATCTGGAGTGCACGGTGTTTAATCTCGACGGAGCTGAAAGTCCTCCCCGTGGATACGGTATGTAGGAACATCCTGGGTGACCTGGTGAAGGTACGTTCTGTGGAGTATGAGAGGCTGGGCACATCTAAGGCTTCTCTCCTATGGAGAGGGCTTGTATTTCGTTAGGGACAGTCTTTTCTTAATTTACATGGGGCAGAGTAGGGAGAGAGGAGGGACAGGATAGGGATAGAGGAGGGATAGGGCAGGGACAGTTTTCTATGAAGGGTCAGACTGAGGGTCAGACTAAGGACAGTCTAGGGCAAATTAGGGGAAGAATAGGGAGACCTTTTTAAAAAAAAAAAAGGGAAAGGGCATTTCCGTGTATGTGCCTGGTTTATCATCTCCAATCCCGGTGGGGGGCTGTGAGTGCACCATGAAGCCTTTTGTTTTGGTTTGGGCAAAATGAAAAGAAGTAGGGCTGCAGGTGAGCCGACCTTAGGCTTTCGGGTTGTATGAATATTGTATAGTATGTATATTGGTGTATGTCGGTGTATAGTTTATTATGGTTTTGTATATATTGTATATATTCACATTTTGGGTGGTAGGTAGGTTGGGTGGGGAGTTGGGGGGAGTGGGGTTCACGCCTTGAGCCGTAGCCTGGCATGTCCCAAACAAACTCTGGGCACGGACTGGTGGAGTGGGCATGGCCCCCAGGCTGCGGCTGGGAAAAGTGTGGTATTGTGGTATAATGTGTATATTAAAAAAAACAAATCCTGGTGTGGCTTGGCACGTCCTGAACTGAACTCTGGGCACGGACTGGTGGAGCAGGCATGGCCCCCAAGCTGCACTGGGGACCCAAAAAAAAAAAAAAAAAGAAGAAAAATTTGTTTGGTTATATGGCGTTTGGCTCAGTCTTTATGTTAGTATGGTTTGGTTATATGCCGGTTGGCTCAGTCTTTATGTTAGTATGGTTATATGCCGGTTGGCTCAGTCTTTATGTTAGTATGGTTATATGCCGGTTGGCTCAGTCTTTATGTTAGTATGGTTATATGCCGGTTGGCTCAGTCTTTATGTTAGGATGGGTTGGTTAGTTATTTATGTTATTGTTTAACGCTATTTCATTTCATTTGTGTGGTTTCAGGGGGTTCGGCTGGACCTGTAGTTCTAGTTTTCTGTAGGGATATGCTCTTTTAAGTATTTTTGTTATATATTGAGTATGAGTGGCTGTGTGAGTGTACAGTGGGGGGAGGGGGAATGGGTATAAAGTGACTTTTCTTTTGTCGATGGGTCATGGACCAGAGGGGAAGGGCCTCATCTTGCTGTATACAGTTGTGTTATTGTTCATGTTTGGTTGTGTTTTATACTTTTCTAATAAAAGATCTACAGGATGTAACTCAGGAGCAGTACAGGATAAGTAATGTATGTACACAGTGACTCCACCAGCAGAATAGTGAGTGCAGCTCTGGGGTATAATACAGGATGTAACTCAGGATCGGTACAAGATAAGTAATGTACGTACACAGTGACTCCACCAGCAGAATAGTGAGTGCAGCTCTGGAGTATAATACAGGATGTAACTCTGTATCAGTACAGGATAAGTAATGTATGTACACAGTGACTCCACCAGCAGAATAGTGAGTGCAGCTCTGGAGTATAATGCAGGATGTAACTCCGGATCAGTACAGGATAAGTAATGTATGTACACAGTGACTCCACCAGCAGAATAGTGAGTGCAGCTCTGGAGTATAATGCAGGATGTAACTCCGGATCAGTACAGGATAAGTAATGTATGTACACAGTGACTCCACCAGCAGAATAGTGAGCGCATCTCTGGAGTATAATACAGGATGTAACTCAGGAGCAGTACAGGATAAGTAATGTATGTACACAGTGACTCCACCAGCAGAATAGTGAGTGCAGCTCAGGAGTATAATACAGGCTGTAACTCAGGAGCAGCACAGGATAAGTAATGTATGTACACAGTGACTCCACCAGCAGAATAGGGAGTGCAGCTCTGGAGTATAATACAGGATGTAACTCAGGGTCAGTACAGGATAAGTAATGTATGTACACAGTGACTCCGCCAGCAGAATAGTGAGCGCATCTCTGGAGTATAATACAGGATGTAACTCAGGATCAGTACAGGATAAGTAATGTATGTACACAGTGACTCCACCAGCAGAATAGTGAGTGCAGCTCTGGAGTATAATGCAGGATGTAACTCAGGATCGGTACAGGATAAGTAATGTATGTACACAGTGACTCCACCAGCAGAATAGTGAGTGCAGCTCTGGGGTATAATACAGGATGTAACTCAGGAGCAGTACAGGACAAGTAATGTATGTACACAGTGACTCCGCCAGCAGAATAGTGAGTGCATCTCAGGAGTAGGTTGTGTCTTGGAGAGCTCTGCTGGAACCAGGGTGTGGTCAGGAGTCCCAGGTGAAGATCTAGCTGGGATCCCAGGAAGAGTGCACTCTCTTGGGTGCGTGCTTGTTATGGAGTCGCGCACCTCCTCCCTCCGATCTCGGTCGGAGGGAGGGAGGGCAGTGATGGCGGCGGCATCAGCGACAGCAACATCTTCGCTACATGTGCCAGAGAAACCAGCGATACCGGCAGCAAAGAGGAGGCTTGGATCTACAAGCAATACGGTGAGGAGAGCGGGCTCTGGGCGTGGGTGCAGTGACACGGCCCGGGTTGACAGCGCGGCCACAATGGACATCGCAGCAGGTGAGGTTGTGACCCGCAGTCAGGCCCGCAGGATAAAATGTGAGCCACAGACAGAGGCAAAACTGTCTAAATGGAGTGACAGACGGGAGGAGGAATCTATAATAGACATGGCCTCCAGGTTGGCAAAATACATGCAGGATTACCAGACTGCAGGGAAAATGATTGTCCTGCAGAAGGGAAAACTGCAATCTGCAAGGATGATGAAGGAGCAGAAGTCATCCAAGGAGGACAAAGCAGTGGCCAGGAGGGCAATAAGAGACTGCAAAGACTGTATTAAAATGTGGCAGGAAGTCAGAGAGAAGATCTTGGAGGAGAGCGGCCCCTTTAAGGAGAAACTGATGAATGACGATCGGTTTGCAAAAATGGCGGCAGGGCGCAGTGGCCATGCGCAAACTGACACATCAAGTGATGGGGAGAGTTCGGATGAAGAGGAGTATGAGGATGTGCAGGAGAGTCTGGGGGAGCAGCCTGTGTGCTCTGGTGAGCAATCACTGACCCAGAGCAGCACCACAAGTGCCAGAAGTCTCCAGCCTGAGGAGGTAGAACTGCCACCGACATCAGAGGAGTCTGAGGTGGAGGGGAAAAGAAAAACAGGAGCACTACAAGTGCAGAAGACCCCACAGCTGGAAGCCCCTCCAGATATGGCGGGCTTCATGTTTGGCAATGATTTGCCAGAAAAGGACTCTGTAGTTCATAAAAGAAGGCAGCAGAAGAAACCAGAGAAGGTGCAGGAGAGGCTGGTGTTTGTGTCAGTTTCTGAGAGCACTGGTCCAGCTGAAAAGTCGGATCAGGGCTCTGACCCCAAGAACCCCCCTAACTCAGGCTCTGAGGTGGGCCAGGAGCGGGGCGTTGGGAAGAAAAGCGCTGAGCTGGTCAGACCCCCTGTCTCTGTATTAGTTGGTAATCGGGACAGAGAGGTCAGAAAGAATGGCGCAGGAAAGGCCAGTACAGCTGGAGGTGACCGAGGTGACAGAAAGGAGAGTGGCAGCGGTGCCACAGGCATGGAGAGTGGCAGCGGTGCCACAGGCAACATTGCAAGTGGGGCCTGTGATGCGGAGGGGGCTCCTGGCCAAGCAGGATCTCGGGCTTCCAGCGATGTGGAGGCCAAAAAGAAAAAAGCGAAAAACAAGAAAAAGAATAAAAACAAAACTGATGAGGTGCTTCCAATTACCTCTGGAAAGGCCAAGACCCAAAGTCCAGATCCAGCTAAAGGAGTGAATGTGAGAGAGAATGCTGGTGATGGGAGAGAGGATGCTGGGGGTGCTGGTTGTACCTCTGCTATTGCTGTGTCTGCGGGCATCCCAGGTACATCTGGCAACAGTGATGCCACACAAGTGGATGCTGGTTTGGGTGGAGGTTCAAAGGATATTACTGCAGTAAGGCAAGAGGGGTTACAGGTTCCAGTCGCCCCTCCAGCGGCGACAACAACTGGTAGGAGTTATGCCAGTGTCGCCGCTGGAGGGAGTGGGTCCTCCTTGTCTCCAGGCTCTAGGGAGGGCGTTTTGCAACAGCGTCTCCTGGAGGCTTTACGGAAGGGGGAGAGTACAATCACAGTTGGAGGAAGAGAGGTGGATCTATCTCTCTGGAAAGAGAGACATGGCTTGGGTGCCTTCCGAGAGCAAAGGGGGGAGACCGTATGGTCCCTACCAACACCCGGGCAGGACGCAGGTCGTAGGAATGTGGTCCGTCTTCGTTGGAGAGGCAATGATACATGCCCCCCGAGGGCAAGGGTAGTGGAGCTTCTGCTGAAGATGGGCTTCAGGGCGGTTGACATCTTTGCCCTGATCCATCCCTATGGCACGTCTGAGTTTGACATCAGCTTCGTTCGCCCAGAGGGCCTAGAAATCTTCTGGGGGAATTACGAGCTGGTGAAAAACGAGCCCGGCTGGCGAGACTTTGCCATCCAGGTGGTGTCTCGCCAGAACGGTATCAAGAAGGTGACCGTTTTGACTCGTAACGAGTCACTTTCTTGCTTTGACATCATGACGTGGCTCAGTAGGTACGGAGAGGTGACGGAGATGCCCCAAAAGAACAGGGATGAGCACGGCATATGGTCTGGGGCCTGGACGTTCATGGTCAAGCTGAAGCGTTCAGGTAACTCAGTGGCACACATACCTTCTGCAGCCTTCCTCGGCAGGGATCGTATCTTGGCCTTTTACCAGGGGCAGCCGAAGCTCTGCCACAGGTGCGGCGACCCCTCACACTTGAGCGCCGCTTGTAAGACCTTGAAGTGCGCTCTGTGTGGGGGTCTGGGTCATCTAGCCGCCTCCTGTGCGGAGATTAGGTGTAACCTGTGTGGTGACCTCGGTCACCCATTTAGTCGCTGTCCGCGCTCCTTTGCCAATGCGGTCTCAGCACCTACGGATGGGGGTCATGATGTGGCCTCCGGGGGTGAGGGGACTAGCAGAGGCGGAGGAGCTCAGGAGCCAGGGAAGAACCGGCAAAAGACGCCTGCTCAGCAGAGGCGTCAGGAGAAACGCAGACGGAGCAGGGAGCTGACAGGAGCGCCCACAGCAGGTGGGTCGATGGTGGCCCCTGTTCCAGAAGCAAATCTCGCGGCTGAGGCTTTGAGGGACAGCGATTTAGATGAGGAGGACAGGAGGATCCAGAGGGAGGAGACCAACTCTGCAGATTCCTCCCACTGTGAAAGTGTGGATGGGGAAGGCAAGAGGTGGCTAGAAAAACGGCGTAAGCTAGGTGCCACGAGGAGGAAACGAAGGGGGGATTCAAGATCTTCTACCACCCCGGACCAAGTACTGGAAGGAAAAGCCTGCTCACCTCCAGTTGGACTCTCCAATAGGTTCCGAGCCCTCCGAGACATCTCTTCCTCCTCTTCTGAGGGGGAGGCGGAGGGCAAGGTTCCTAGGGCAAAGGAAGGGTCTACAGGGGGCGCTGAGTCTCCACCTCGTGAAGGCATAGTTCCTTCCGGGGTGGAGGCTACCCTAGAACCTGGAAACAAGGACGACGGGGTCAGAGGATCCCCTGCTATGGACACATCTGTGTCCAAAAAAAGAGGCAAGGGGCTTTCCTCTGACCCCGAGGAAGCGGGTGTGAGGAAGAAAGCCGTCTAATTTAATCACTCATGATGGCGGCACCCACTCCGCTGACTCTGGCATCAATTAACGTTGCCAGCATTAAGTCAGATACGGCTAGATTTGCGGCCTTTGATTTTCTCGGCCGCGTTGAAGCCGACATTTTATTCTTGCAGGAGACCAGGCTGTCCGATTTGGCAGCCTTACATAAGGCAAAAAGGGAGTGGAGGTCAGGCCCCTCCTACTGGTCTCTTGCGGCCGAGCCGTATAGCGGAGTGGCGGTCCTTTTTACTGCAGCGGTTGAATGCCGACGAGTTATTGAATTAGAAATGGGAAGGTGCCTGATCTTAGATGTCCTCATGAAGGGACAAGAATTAAGACTTGTCAACATCTACGGTCCCCAGTCAAAAAAGGACAGGAAGAGTCTCTTTATGAGGATCAAGCCCTACCTTTTTACCAGCCGCCAAGTTGTCTTTGGAGGTGACTTTAATGCAGTCACAAGAGCCCGCGATAGGGGAGGCTCTGGAGACAGGCGGTTGACTTTTGACAGCGTCGCACTTAATAGTATAGCTAGCGAGGCTCGCCTGGTGGATGTCCACATCCGGCACACCCCAGGCCACGAGGGGTTCACCTATTATAGAGGTCAGAGCAGGTCTAGAATAGACAGGTTTTATTTGAAGGAGGAAGCCATCTCTTCACCAGTGTCCGTTGTGGAGGTGGAATTCTCCGACCACTGTTTAATATTGTTTTCTCTGAATGTTGCAGAGACCCCCCGCATGGGCAGAGGTTTTTGGAGACTGAATTCATCACTCCTGGAGGAAGCAGAGATAAGACAGTCCTTTGAGGATTTTCTGCAGAGCCAGGTACCATTACTGGATCTCTGTAGCAGTAAGTCAGAGTGGTGGGAGATGTTCAAGAGGAGGGCGGCGAGGTTCTTCCGTGAGCTCTCCAACCTCAGATGCCTGGACAGGTACCGCCTGTACAACGGCCTGAGGAGGAAACTTGAACATCTCGTTTCGACTGGAGGTAGCCGCGAGGAGATCTCCAGAGTGAAATCTTTGCTCAAGAAGTGCCAGTACGATAGACACGCATCCTTGGTTTTTGAGAGGGATTTCGGGAAGTACCGCTCGCCCGACCCTTACAGAAACTGTAGGATGTCAGTAAATAGTAAAGTGGTCACTGGACTGATCGATAGTACAGGATCCCTGAATCGATCCAGATCAGGGATTCTGGAGGTCGTCAGATCCTACTACTCGCAACTCTTGGGAAAGAGGGATCTAGATTCGGAAGTGGTGTCGGCTTTCCTGGCTGAAACTGTCCCTGAGCCGGGAGTAGACACCTCTCTTGATGTTTTGACAGGAGAGATCAGAACAGAGGAAGTTAAACTGGCGATTGATGGGCTCCGGCCCAAAAAAATCGCCAGGACCGGATGGACTAACGTCCGAGTATTATAAGACCTTCAAGGACCTCTTGAGTCCCCTCTTGACGGAGGTATTAAATGAGTGTCTTTCCTCGGGCACTCTGCCAAAGTCAATGAGGAGGTCAGCTTTGATCCTTCTGTCAAAGGGTAAAGACTCGAGCCGTATTGAGAACTGGCGTCCCATAGCGCTTCTCAATACGGACAGGAAGGTTCTGGCAAAAGTGCTGTTTAATCGGTTGGTCAAGTTTGCACCCCGGCTCCTCTCGGGGGCCCAGCATTGCTCTGTTCCAGGCCGTAGCACCTTTAGCGCTGTTCTTGGTGTCCGGGAGGCAGTGGAGCAGGGTAGGGCTGGTCACTGGGAGGGGTACTTGCTGTCCTTGGATCAGGCCAAAGCGTTTGATCGGGTTAACCACGAGTACCTCTGGTCAGTCCTTCTGAGATACGGCCTGCCAGTGGGGTTTGTTGATTGGCTGCGAATATTGTATGCAGGGGCTGAGACTTTCCCGCTGGTGAACGGTTGGCTTGGCCGCCCTTTTGAGGTGGGGTCCGGTGTCCGTCATGGCTGTCCTCTAAGTCCCCTGTTGTATGTGTTTGCGATAGATCCCTTCCTTAGGAGGGTTGATCGTGGACCTATAGCAGGGGTCGGGATGGACTGGGCGGTGCCGGAGGCTACCCTGAGGGCAGTGGCATATGCCGATGATGTCACGCTCTTCGTGTCCTCGAGAGAGAGGAGGCGGAGTTTGTGGTGTCGGAGGTGGACCGCTACTCGGAAGCTTCCGGGTCTATGGTCAACTGGGATAAGTGTGAAAGTCTCTGGTTAGGAAGGGGGGATCCTACGTTTGATCTCCCGGACACCCTTCCGGTGCCCCAAACTTCAGCAAAAGTACTTGGCATCAAATTCGGCCAGGGGGATTACCCCATGCAAAATTGGGTAGACAGGCTGGATGGTGCCACTCAGAAGGTAAACCAGTGGAAGGGTTGGTCTTTGACCCTTCGGGAAAGAGTTAGCCTGATTAAAACATACCTGCTCCCTTTATTCATCTACCTGGGCAGCGTATGCATTTTGCCAGAGCCTCTCTGGACCCGGGTCTACAACCTGTTCTTCCTAATGTTGTGGGGGAACAGGTTAAACCTGATCAGGAGAGATGTTACATACCGCACGAGGAGACTAGGGGGGTTGTCTATGGTCAACCCCGTGGTGTTTCTTGTAGACACCTTTTTTAAGATCAACATAGGCAACCTCTGGCAAGAGAGGGCTCCTCCGTGGGTCTACTCCTGCCGGGGATGGTTTCGGCCCTTCTTCCAGGAATGGGAGACAGGAGGGCGAGTGAAGGACCTTCGCACGCAGCACGGATATCTCCCGGCTTACGCTACCTTGGTTCTGAAGGTGATACGCCGGTGGGGTCTGGGGATGTGGGAAATCAGGACTCTGACGAGGAGGCTCCTCGACGAAAGAGTCCTGTTGACCCATTTCCAGAAGCCCCTGGCGCTCAAGGACTGCCCAAGTCGGGACCTGGAGGGAGGGTTACGTTTACTGAATTCAACCCGGGTCCCCTTGAAGTTTTGGGACTTGGCTTGGCGCTGCTTTCACGGGAGACTGTATGTAAGGGGTAACTTGAAGAGCAGGCCTCTGATTGACAGGGGTTGCCCCCGCCAGGAGTGCAGCGACGTGCTGGAAAGCATGGAGCATTTCCTGCTTGAGTGCCCCTTTAATACAGAGGTATACCAACGGGTAGGGGTCTCCATAGGCTGGCCTCAGCTGGCACACCTCTCCTATGCGGAGTGGGCTTATGGAGCCTTCAGAGGTCTTGGTGGCAGGGACCGCTGCACTTTATTCCTAGTTAGCCTAGTGGTCAGGTTCCACATCTGGAGTGCACGGTGTTTAATCTCGACGGAGCTGAAAGTCCTCCCCGTGGATACGGTATGTAGGAACATCCTGGGTGACCTGGTGAAGGTACGTTCTGTGGAGTATGAGAGGCTGGGCACATCTAAGGCTTCTCTCCTATGGAGAGGGCTTGTATTTCGTTAGGGACAGTGTTTTCTTAATTTTCTAGGGGCAGAGTAGGGAGAGAGGAGGGACAGGATAGGGAGAGAGGAGGGATAGGGCAGGGACAGTTTTCCATGAAGGGTCAGACTGAGGGGCAGACTAAGGACAGTCTAGGGCAAATTAGGAAGAGTATAGGGAGACCTTTTTTTAAATAAAAAAAAAGAGGGATAGTACTTTGTGATGTCTGTGCCCGGCTTATCACCTCCAATCCCGGTGGGGGGCTGTGAGTGCACCATGAAGCTTTTTGTTTTGATTTGGGCAAAATGGAATGAAGTAGGGCTGCAGGAGAGCCGACCTTAGGCTTTCGGGTTATGTATATAGTATATAGTATATATTATGTAGGTTGGTTTATTGGAGTGTGTTATGGTTTTGTATATATTGTATATATTCACGTTTTGGGTGGTAGGTAGGTTGGGTGGGTGGGGAGTTGGGGGGAGTGGGATTCACGCCTTGAGCCGTAGCCTGGCACGTCCCGAACATTGAACTCTGGGCACGGACTGGTGGAGCGGGCATGGCCCCCAGGCTGCGGCGGGCACAGTGTGGTATTAATAAAAGAACCCTGGTGTGGCTTGGCACGTCCTGAACTAAGAACTCTGGGCACGGACTGTTGGAGCAGGCTTGGCCCCCAAGCTGCACTGGGGACCCAAAAAAAAAAAAAAAAAAAAAAAAAAAAAAAAAAGAATATTTTTAGTTAGTTTTTATGCCAGTTTGGCTCGGTCTTTCTGTTTATATTTGGTTATTTACATTGTGTTTATGTTATTGCTTTGCTTTGTGTTGTGTGGGTGCAGTGCGGTACGGCTGGACCTGGAGGTGTAGTTACAGGGTTTATGTAGTTATAGTTTCCTTAGTTTTGTATTTTAGGTATATACCTGTATATTGTGTTATATGTAGAGTGTGTATGTGTGTGGGTGTGTACGGCGGGGAGGAAACCCGGATATGGACATTAACTTTGTTTATGGATCACGGACTGTGGGGGAAGGGCCTTATATTGCTTTATATGGTTATTCTTATTGTTACAGTTTGTCTTTGTTGTGTTTTTTACTTTTATAATAAAAGATCTACAGGATGTAACTCAGAATCAGTACAGGATAAGTAATGTATGTACACAGTGACTCCACCAGCAGAATAGTGAGTGCAGCTCTGGAGTATAATACAGGATGTAACTCAGGATCAGTACATGATAAGTAATGTATGTACACAGTGACTCCACCAGCAGAATAGTGAGTGCAGCTCTGGATATAATACAGGATGTAATTCAGGATCAGTACAGGATAAGTAATGTAGGTACTCAGTGACTCCACCAGCAGAATAGTGAGTGCAGCTCTGGAGTATAATACAGGATGTAACTCAGGAGCAGTACAGGATAAGTAATGTATGTACACAGTGACTCCACCAGCAGAATAGTGAGTGCAGCTCTGGAGTATAATACAGGATGTAACTCAGGATCAGTACATGATAAGTAATGTATGTACACAGTGACTCCACCAGCAGAATAGTGAGTGCAGCTCTGGATATAATACAGGATGTAACTCAGGATCAGTACAGGATAAGTAATATATGTACACAGTGACTCCACCAGCAGAATAGTGAGTGCAGCTCTGGAGTATAATACAGGATCAGTACAGGATAAGTAATATATGTACACAGTGACTCCACCAGCAGAATAGTAAGTGCAGCTCTGCAGTATAATACAGTATGGAACTCAGGGTCAGTATAGGATAAGTAATGTATGTACACAGTGACTCCACCAGCAGAATAGTGAGTGCAGCTCTGCAGTATAATACAGTATGGAACTCAGGGTCAGTACAGGATAAGTAATGTATGTACACAGTGACTCCACCAGCAGAATAGTGAGTGCAGCTCTGCAGTATAATACAGTATGGAACTCAGAGTCAGTACAGGATAAGTAATGTATGTACACAGTGACTCCCCCAGCAGAATAGTGAGTGCAGCTCTGGGATACAATAAAGGATATAACTCAGGATCAGTACAGGATCAGTAATGTATGTACACAGTGACTCCACCAGCAGAATAGTGAGTGCAGCTCTGGGATACAATAAAGGATATAACTCAGGATCAGTACAGGATAAGTAATGTATGTAACCAGTGACTCCACCAGCAGAATAGTGAGTGCAGCTCTGGAGTAAGGTGTGGTTTGTTGGAGCTCCTCAGAGAACCAGGGTGTGGTTGCAGTCCCAGCTGGAAGCCTGTTTTGGAGCCCAGGATCAGAGCACGTAGCTGGGCTTCTTGTTCTATGGAGTCACGCAATTCCCCCCCACCCGGCTTCGGTCGGAGGGGGGGGGAGTGCTGAGAAGGCAGCGACAACACCATCAGCGGCGCTGGCGGCATACGTGGTTTCAGCAGCAACAACCAGGAAAGCCGGAGCAGCTAGTAAAGCTGCGAAGAGAGAGGGTCCGGGTCGCAGGCGCAGTGACATGGCCCAGCAGGTTGGTGCAGCCGCATCTGACAGCGCCGGAAGCGAGATGATGACCCGCAGTCAGACTCGCAGCCAAACGCTCAGCAAAGAAGGTAAGCCACAGTGGAGTGATCGTCGGAAAGGGGAGTCTGTGGTAGAGCTGGCCTCCCGTCTGGCCACCAGCATGGCGGATTATGAGCGAGCGGGGAGAGAAATCCTCCTGCAGAAGGAGAAGCTGCGGTCGGCCAGGTCGCTAAAGGACCAGACCGCCGCTAAAGGAAAAAGAGATGCAATCAGCAAGTCCATACAAGACTGTAAAAACTGCATACAAAGGTGCAAGGAGGAGAGGGACAGGATTCTGGAGCAAAGTGGTCCCTTTAGGGAAAAATTAATAAACAGTGATAGGTTCTCCAAAATGGCGTCAGGATACAGCGGTCACAAGGAGGCTGATCACTCCAGCGATGGAGACAGCAGTGGTGACTGTTCTGAGGAGGACACCTACCAGGACAGTCTGAGGGAGCAGCCTGTCTGCTCAGGAGAGCAGACCCAGAGTGGCACTACAACCACCAGCAGCCTCCGGCCGGAGCAGGTTGCGCTGCCTCTAACCTCCGGGGATTCTGATCCAGAAGAAGATAAAAGCGATGGGGGCGCTTTAATAATGCAGCAGATAAGGCTGTTGGAATCCCCCCCTAATATGAGCGGCCTTAAGTTTGGTGATGATTTACCAGAGGAGGAAGTGAAAATCAAGGCGAAAAAAAGAAAAAAAAAGAATTTGGTGCAGGAGAAATTTGTGTTTGTGACGGGGGGCGCTGGTTTGGCTGCAAAGTCGGATCAGGGCACCCCCACCCTGAGAACCCCGGTTTCTGACTCTGCAGTGGGTTTTGAACATGGGAACAGGGATAAAGGAGTTAAACTGGCCAGGTCCCCTGTCCCTGTTTCAGTTAGTGCAGTGACAGAAACAGCCAGCAGGGCGGCCAGCACAGGACAAGGCAAGGTGGCAAAAGAGTTTGGCAGTGGCGGAACTGCCAGCACCAGTAAGGCCAGTGATGCGGAGGGTGCTGCGGGATCGGGGGTCCCCCGTGCGACAGGTCGGTCTACAGGGGTCCCTCAGTCTAGGTCCCAGCCTAGGTCCCAGGCACCCAGTGATGTGGAGGCTGCTGGCAAATGTAAAGGAAAAAGCAAAAATAAAAATGTTAATAC
This sequence comes from Eleutherodactylus coqui, assembly GCA_035609135.1. Lineage (NCBI taxonomy): Eukaryota > Metazoa > Chordata > Amphibia > Anura > Eleutherodactylidae > Eleutherodactylus > Eleutherodactylus coqui. The sequence goes on along the minus strand of CM069405.1, from coordinate 19,864,508 downwards.
TGCCGGAATGCAGAGTGCTGACCATGGGGGGGTCATTACGGTGGTTGCAGCTGCGCAAGATGGGGCAGCAGTGCCACCCCCCAGGTCTACCAAGGCCCAAAATAAAAAAACTGCTTCTAACCCCAAGTCCGGTCCAGAGGGTCTTGGAATGAAAGGTCTTGGTATGAAAGGTGTGGATGTGTCTGGTGCAGCCCGCGAGTCTGATGCTCCGACGCACTCGGAGGTACGGGCTGAAGCTACTGTTCTCAGCACAGGGGAACCTACTGTAAATATAGGCACAGGTTCTGGGGATAGTCAGGGTACATCACAGGTTCCAGTCGCCCCTCCGGCGGCGACGACAGCTGGTAGGAGTTATGCCAGTGTCGCCGCTGGAGGGGAAGGGTCCTCCTTGTCTCCAGGCTCTAGAGAGGGCGTATTGCAACAGCGCCTCCTGGGGGCTCTACGGAAGGGGGAGAGTTCAATCACAGTTGGAGGAAGAGAGGTGAACCTATCTCTTTGGACAGAGAGACACGGCTTAGGAGCCTTCCGAGAGCAAAGGGGGGAGACCGTATGGTCCCTACCAACACCCGGGCAGGACGCAGGTCGTAGGAATGTGGTCCGTCTTCGTTGGAGGGGCAATGATACATGCCCCCCGAGGGCGAGGGTAGTGGAGCTTCTACTGAAGATGGGCTTCAGGGCGGTTGACATCTTTGCCCTAATCCATCCCTTCGGCACGTCTGAGTTTGACATCAGCTTCGTTCGCCCAGAGGGTCTAGAACTCTTCTGGGGGAATTACGAGCTGATGAAAAGCGAGCCCGGCTGGCGAGACTTTGCCGTCCAGGTGGTGTCTCGCCAGAACGAAGTCAAGAAGGTGACCGTTTTGACTCGTAACGAGTCACTTTCTTGTTTTGACATCATGACGTGGCTCGGTCGATACGGAGAGGTGACAGACATGCCCAGAAAGAACAGGGATGAGCACGGCATCTGGTCCGGGGCCTGGACGTTTATGGTCAAGCTGAAGCGTTCAGGTAACTCAGTGGCACACATTCCATCTGCAGCCTTCCTCGGCAGGGATCGTATCCTGGCCTTTTACCAGGGGCAGCCGAAGCTCTGCCACAGGTGCGGCGACCCCTCACACTTGAGCGCCGCTTGTAAGACCTTGAAGTGCGCTCTGTGTGGGGGTCTGGGTCATCTAGCCGCCTCCTGTGCGGAGATTAGGTGTAACCTGTGTGGTGATCTCGGTCACCCATTCAGTCGCTGTCCACGCTCCTTTGCCAATGCGGTGTCAGCCCCTACGGATGGGGGCCATGGTGCGGCCTCCGGGGGTGAGGGGACTAGCAGAGGTGGAGGAGCTCAGGAGCCAGGGAAGAACCGGCAAAAGACGCCTGCTGAGCAGAGGCGTCAGGACAAACGCAGACGGAGCAGGGAGCTGACAGGAGCGCCCACAGCAGGTGGGTCAATGGTGGCCCCTGTTCCTGAAGCAAATTGTGCGGCTGAGGCCTTGAGGGACAGCGAAGTGGATGAAGAGGACAGGAGGATCCAGAGGGAGGAGAGAAATACCAACTCTTCAGATTCCTCCCACTATGAGAGTGTGGATGAGGAAGGAAAGAGGTGGTTAGAGAAACGGCGTAAGCTAGGTGCCACTAGGAGAAAGCGAAGGGGGGATTCAAGATCTTCTCCCACCCCTGGCAAAGTACTGGAAGGAGAAGCCAGCTCGCCTCCAGTTGGACTCTCCAACAGGTACCGGGCCCTTCAAGACATCTCTTCCTCCTCTGAGGGGGAAGCGAAGGGCAAGGTGCCTGGGGCAAAGAAAGGGTCAACAGGGGGCGCTGAGTCTCCTACTCGTGGAGGCATAGTTCCTTCCGGGGAGGGGGCTACTCTGGAGCCTGGAAACAAGGACGATGGGGTCGGGGGATCCCCTGCTATGGACACATCTGTGTCCAAAAAAAGAAGCAAGGGGCTTTTCTCTGACCCCGAAGAAGCGGGTGTGAGGAAGAAAGCCATCTAATTTAATCACTCATGATGGCGGCACCCACTCCGCTGACTCTGGCATCAATTAACGTTGCCAGCATTAAGTCGGATACGGCTAGATTTGCGGCCTTTGATTTTCTCGGCCGCGTTGAAGCCGACATTTTATTCTTGCAGGAGACCAGGCTGTCCGATTTGGCAGCCATACATAAGGCAAAAAGGGAGTGGAGGTCAGGCCCTTCCTACTGGTCTCTTGCGGCCGAGCCGTATAGCGGAGTGGCGGTCCTTTTTACCGCAGCGGTCGAATGCCGACGAGTTATTGAATTAGAAATGGGAAGGTGCCTGATCTTAGATGTCCTCATGAAGGGACAAGAATTGAGACTTGTAAACATCTACGGTCCCCAGTCAAAAAAGGACAGGAAGAGTCTCTTTATGAGGATCAAGCCCTACCTTTTTACCAGCCGCCAAGTTGTCTTTGGAGGTGACTTTAATGCAGTCACAAGAGCCCGCGATAGGGGAGGCTCTGGAGACAGGCGGTTGACTTTTGACAGCGTCGCACTTAATAGCATAGCTAGCGAGGCTCGCCTGGTGGATGTCCACATCCGGCACACCCCAGGCCACGAGGGATTCACCTTTTATAGGGGTCAGAGCAGGTCTAGAATAGACAGGTTTTATTTGAAGGAGGAAGCCATCTCTTCACCAGTGTCCGTTGTTGAGGTGGAATTCTCCGATCACTGTCTAATATTGTTTTCTCTGAATGTTGCAGAGACCCCCCGGATGGGTAGAGGTTTGTGGAGACTGAATTCATCACTCCTGGAGGAAGCAGAGATAAGACAGTCCTTTGAGGATTTTCTGCAGAGCCAGGTACCATTACTGGATCTCTGTAGCAGTAAGTCAGAGTGGTGGGAGATGTTCAAGAGGAGGGCGGCGAGGTTCTTCCGTGAGCTCTCCAACCTCAGATGCCTGGACAGGTACCGCCTGTACAACGGCCTGAGGAGGAAACTCGAACATCTCGTTTCGACTGGAGGTAGCCGCGAGGAGATCTCCAGAGTGAAATCTTTACTCAAGACGTGCCAGTATGACAGACACGCATCCTTGGTTTTTGAGAGGGATTTCGGGAAGTACCGCTCGCCCGACCCTTACAGAAACTGTAGGATGTCAGTGAATAGTAAAGTGGTCACTGGACTGATTGACAGTACGGGGTCCCTGAATCGATCCAGATCAGGGATTCTGGAGGTCGTCAGATCCTACTACTCGCAACTCTTGGGAAAGAGGGATCTAGATTCGGAAGTGATGTCGGCTTTCCTGGCTGAAGCTGTCCCTGGGCCAGGGGTAGACACCTCTCTTGGCGTTTTGACAGAAGAGATCAGAGAAGAGGAAGTTAGACTGGCGATTGATGGGCTCCGGCCCAAAAAGTCGCCAGGTCCGGATGGATTAACATCCGAGTATTATAAGACCTTCAGGGACCTCTTGAGTCCCCTCTTGACGGAGGTATTAAATGAGTGTCTTTCCTCGGGCACTCTGCCAAAGTCAATGAGGAGGTCGGCCTTGATCATTCTGTCAAAAGGTAAAGACTCGAGCCGTATTGAGAACTGGCGTCCCATAGCGCTTCTCAATACGGACAGGAAGGTTCTGGCAAAAGTGCTGTTTAATCGGCTGGTCAAGTTTGCACCCCGGCTCCTCTCGGGGGCGCAGCATTGCTCTGTTCCAGGCCGTAGCACCTTTAGCGCTGTTCTCGGTGTCCGGGAGGCAGTGGAGCAGGGTAGGGCTGGTCACTGGGAGGGGTACCTGCTGTCCTTGGATCAGGCCAAAGCGTTTGATCGGGTTAATCATGAGTACCTCTGGTCCGTCCTTCTGAGATACGGCCTGCCAGTGGGGTTTGTTGATTGGCTGCGAACATTGTATGCAGGGGCTGAGACTTTCCCGCTGGTGAACGGTTGGCCCGGCCGCCCTTTTGAGGTGGGGTCCGGCGTCCGTCAGGGCTGTCCTCTAAGCCCCCTGTTGTATGCGTTTGCGATAGATCCCTTCCTTAGGAGGGTTGATTGTGGACCTATAGCAGGGGTCGGGATGGACCGGGCGGTGCCGGAGGCTACCCTGAGGGCAGTGGCATACGCCGATGATGTCACGCTCTTCGTGTCCTCGAGAGAGGAGGCGGAGTTTGTGGTGTCGGAGGTGGACCGCTACTCGGAAGCTTCCGGGTCTATGGTCAACTGGGATAAGTGTGAAAGTCTCTGGTTAGGAAGGGGGGATCCTACGTTTGATCTCCCGGACACCCTTCCGGTGCCCCAAACTTCAGCAAAAGTACTTGGCATCAAATTCGGCCAGGGGGATTACCCCATGCAAAATTGGGTGGACAGGCTGGATGGTGCAACTCACAAGGTAAATCAGTGGAAGGGTTGGTCTTTGACCCTTCGGGAAAGAATTAGCCTGATCAAAACATACCTGCTCCCGTTATTCATCTACCTGGGCAGCGTATGCATTTTGCCAGAACCTCTCTGGACTCGGGTCTACAACCTGTTCTTCCTAATGTTGTGGGGGAATAGGTTGAACCTGATCAGGAGAGATGTTACATACCGCACGAGGAGACTAGGGGGGTTGTCTATGGTCAACCCCGTGGTGTTTCTTGTAAACACTTTTTTTAAGATCAACATAGGCAACCTCTGGCAAGAGAGGGCTCCTCCGTGGGTCTACTCCTGCAGGGGATGGTTTCGGCCCTTCTTCCAGGAATGGGAGACAGGAGGGCGAGTGAAGGACCTTCGCACGCAGCACGGACATCTCCCGGCTTACGCTACCTTGGTTCTGAAGGTGATACGCCGGTGGGGTCTGGGGATGTGGGAGATCAGGACTCTGACGAGGAGGCTCCTCGACGAAAGAGTCCTGTTGACCCATTTCCAGAAGCCCCTGGCGCTCAAGGACTGCCCAAGTCGGGACCTGGAGGGAGGGTTACGTTTACTGAATTCAACCCGGGTCCCCTTGAAGTTTTGGGACTTGGCTTGGCGCTGCTTTCACGGGAGACTGTATGTAAGGGGTAACTTGAAGAGCAGGCCTCTGATTGACAGGGGTTGCCCCCGTCAGGAGTGCAGCGACGTGCTGGAAAGCATGGAGCATTTCCTGCTTCAGTGCCCCTTTAATACAGAGGTATACCAACGGGTAGGGGTCTCCATAGGCTGGCCTCAGCTGGCACACCTCTCCTATGCGGAGTGGGCTTATGGAGCGTTCAGAGGCCTTGGTGGCAGGGACCGCTGCACTTTATTTCTAGTTAGCCTAGTGGTCAGGTTCCACATCTGGAGTGCACGGTGTTTAATCTCGACGGAGCTGAAAGTCCTCCCCGTGGATACGGTATGTAGGAACATCCTGGGTGACCTGGTGAAGGTGCGTTCCTGGGATTATGAGAGGCTGGGCACATCTAAAGCTTCTCTCCTATGGAGAGGGCTTGTATTTCGTTAGGGACAGTTTGTTTTTCTTAATTTTCTAGGGGCAGAGTAGGGAGAGAGGAGGGACAGGATAGGGAGAGAGGAGGGATAGGGCAGGGACAGGTTTCCATGAAGGGTTAGACTGAGGGGCAGACTAAGGACAGTCTAGGGCAAATTAGGGAAAGAATAGGGAGAAAATGCAAGGGATAGTACATTGTGATGTCTGTGCCCGGCTTATCACCTCCAATCCCGGTGGCGGGCTGTGAGTGCACCATGAAGCTTTTTGTTTTGATTTGGGCAAAATGGAGTGAAGTAGGGCTGCAGGTGAGCCGACCTTAGGCTTTCGGGTTATGTTAATATATATCGTGTATGTCATGTATATTGGTTATTGTATGTTTTATATGTATATATTCACGTTCTGGGTGGTAGTTAGGTTGGGTGGGGGGTTGGGGGGAGTGGTTTCACGCCTTGAGCCGTAGCCTGGCACGTCCCGAACATTGAACTCTGGGCACGGACTGGTGGAGCGGGCATGGCCCCCAGGCTGCGGCAGGCAGAGTGTTGTACAGTTTATATATTACAAAAAAACAAAAACCCTGGTGTGGCTTGGCACGTCCTGAACTTTAGAACTCTGGGCACGGACTGATGGAGCAGGCATGGCCCCCGAGCTGCACTGGGGACCCAAAAAAAAAAAAAAAAAAAAAAAAAAATTTTTGAAAAACTATTTCTTTAGTTATTTTTGTATGCCGGTTGGCTTGGTCTTTATTTTCATATATATATATATACCAATAATTAACTAAATATGTTATAATTACGTTATTGCCTAATTTTGTTTATGATGGGGTTTCAGTGCGGTACGGCTAGACCTGTAGTTTTAGTTTTAGTTTTCTCTTCTGGATAGCTGGATGCTCTTCTTTTAGGTATATTGTGGTTTGTTTTGAGTGTGTGTGCGAGTGTGCGGCAGGGGGGAGGGGAGTCCAGACACGGGGTTTTCTTTCGTTTGTGGACCATGGACTCTGGGTGAAGGGCCTTATCTCTGTATACGGTTGTATTATTATTAGTTACTATTGTTACAGTTTGCTTTTATTGTTATGTTTCATACTTTTATAATAAAAGATCTACAGGATGTAACTCAGGAGCAGTACAGGATAAGTAATGTATGTACACAGTGACTCCACCAGCAGAATAGTGAGTGCATCTCTGGGGTATAATACAGGGTGTAACTCAGGAGCAGTACAGGATAAGTAATGTATGTACACAGTGACTCCACCAGCAGAATAGTGAGTGCAGCTCTGGAGTATAATATAGGATGTAACTCAGGAGCAGTACAGGATAAGTAATGTATGTACACAGTGACTCCACCAGCAGAATAGTGAGTGCAGCTCTGGAGTATAATACAGGACGTAACTCAGGAGCAGTACAGGATAAGTAATGTATGTACACAGTGACTCCACCAGCAGAATAGTGAGTGCAGCTCTGGAGTATAATACAGGATGTAAGTCATGATCAGTACAGGATAAGTAATGTATGTACACAGTGACTCCACCAGCAGAATAGTGCGTGCAGCTCTGGAGTATAATACAGGATGTAAGTCATGATCAGTACAGGATAAGTAATGTATGTATACAGTGACTCCACCAGCAGAATAGTGAGTGCAGCTCTGGGGTATAATACAGGATGTAACTCAGGATCAGTACAGGATAAGTAATGTATGTACACAGTGACTCCACAAGCAGAATAGTGAGTGCAGCTCTGGAGCATAATACAGGATGTAACTCAGGATCAGTACAGGATAAGTAATGTATGTACACAGTGACTCCACCAGCAGAATAGTGAGTGCAGCTCTGGAGCATAATACAGGATGTAACTCAGGATCAGTACAGGATAAGTAATGTATGTACACAGTGACTCCACCAGCAGAATAGTGAGTGCAGCTCTGGAGTATAATACGGAATGTAACCCCGGATCAGTACAGGATAAGTAATGTATGTACACAGTGACTCCACCAGCAGAATAGTGAGTGCAGCTCTGGAGTATAATACAGGATGTAACTCAGGAGCAATACAGGATAAGTAATGTATGTACACAGTGACTCCACCAGCAGAATAGTGAGTGCAGCTCTGGGGTATAATACAGGATGGAACTCAGGATCAGTACAGGATAAGTAATGTATGTACACAGTGACTCCACCAGCAGAATAGTGAGTGCAGCTCTGGAGTATAATACAGGATGTAACTCAGGATCAGTACAGGATAAGTAATGTATGTACACAGTGACTCCACCAGCAGAATAGTGAGTGCAGCTCTGCAGTATAATACAGGATGTAACTCAGCATCAGTACAGGATAAGTAATGTATGTACACAGTGACTCCACCAGCAGAATAGTGAGTGCAGCTCTGGAGTATAATACAGGATGTAACTCAGGATCAGTACAGGATAAGTAATGTATGTACACAGTGACTCCACCAGCAGAATAGTGAGTGCAGCTCTGGGGTATAATACAGGATGTAACTCAGGATCGGTACAGGATAAGTAATGTATGTACACAGTGACTCCACCAGCAGAATAGTCAGTGCAGCTCTAGGGTATAATACAGGATGTAACTCAGGAGCAGTACAGGATAAGTAATGTATGTACACAGTGACACCAACAGCAGAATAGTGAGTGCAGCTCTGGAGTATAATACAGGATGTAACTCAGGGTCAGTACAGGATAATTAATGTATGTACACAGTGACTCCACCCGCAGAATAGTGAGTGCAGCTCTGGGGTATAATACAGGATGTAACTCAGGGTCAGTACAGGATAAGTAATGTATGTACACAGTGACTCCACCAGCAGAATAGTGAGCGCAGCTCTGGAGTATAATACAGGATGTAACTCAGGATCAGTACACGATAAGTAATGTATGTACACAGTGACTCCACCAGCAGAATAGTGAGTGCAGCTCTGGGGTATAATACAGGATGTAACTCAGGATCGGTACAGGATAAGTAATGTATGTACACAGTGACTCCACCAGCAGAATAGTGAGTGCAGCTCTGCAGTATAATACAGGATGTAACTCAGGATCAGTATAGGATAAGTAATGTATGTACACGGTGACTCCACCAGCAGAATAGTGAGTGCAGCTCTGGAGAAGGGTGTGTGCTGTTGAGCTCTGCTGAGATCCAGAGGGTGTGGTCGTGTCAGGCATAGCTCCAGAGTTTTGGCCCAGCAAGGCGTGCTGTTTCTGGGGCTTCCAGGAGCAATGGAGCCCCTGACCTCCTCCCTCCGGCTTCGGTCGGGGGGAAGGAGGGCTGAATCCCAGGAGGGGAAGAAAGCCAGTCGGGGCAGCAGCAATGTCACCCCGACTCCCCGGATGGATACAGAGTCCAGGAGGACAAGAAGCCAGGCTAAAGAAAAGCAGGTCAGTGCCAAAAGGGAGCCTGTAAGTTGGGGCGAACACGAAAAGGAAGAGTTTGTGGAGGAGCTGGCATCCCATATAGCCACACACATGCAGGACTATGAAGAGGCCGGGAGGGAGCCTGTAAAGCAGTGTAGAGAGCTCCAGGCTGCCCGCTGTGACATGGAGCGAGCCCCCCGTGGCAAGAAAGTGGCAATAAGCCAGAAAATTAAAGCTTGTGAAGAAGCAATAGAAATATATGAGGAGGAAAGGGAGAGGATCCTGAGGACCAGCGGTCGCTTTAGGGAAAAGTTGCTTAATGACAGGTGGTTCTCCCAGATGGCAGCCAGGAGCCCTGGCAGCAGAGAAACTGGGGGTAAATACCAACCCAGCAGCTCAGAGGAGTCAGAAGCTTTGGGGGGGGCGGGCGGCATGCTCTGCTGAGCAGCAGTCCTCGCTGCAACCAGGAACGGGCACCAGCATCCCGGCGGAACAGGTTTGCCTGCCCTCATCATCAGATGGCAGTGATCCAGATGGCAGTGACTATGAGAGCAGCAGCAGCGGACAGGGGGCGCTGTTGATGCAGCAGATCATGCTGCAGGAGTTCCCTGCAAGAATGCAGGCAATGCACTTTGGGGATGAACTGCCACCGGAAACGGCAGCGGGAGGAAAAAAGACCAAGAAAAAGAAGAATAAAGCCTACATCCAGGAGAGGTTTGTTTACGTAACCAAGCAGCCTGGCCTGGCTGCAAAGTCAGGTCAGGGGGGCTAGCCCTGGGCTCCTTGACCCGGCCTCTGTTGTGAGTCCGGTGCAGGGGACCAGGGAAGAGAGGGTTAATGCGACCCAAAACTCCAAGCCCGCTTGTGCCAGTAGTGGGACTGGAGGAGTTAAGGAGGCAGAAAAGGTTAAAATGAAGGGTCGTGGCCAGACCGGAGGCGCTGACGCTGTTAGTCGCAACCCAGTGGGAGGGGGAGGCGATTTAGCGCCAGGTGGCATAAGTAAAGATGGCGGCTTGGCTGTCCCCCCTGTGTCCCTGAAGTGCCTGTCGGGGGCTGAGGGGCCGCAGTGGGTGGTGGTCGGGTCGGCCAATCCTCCCACCCATCCCGTATGTCCCGCTGCAGATCCCGGAGTCGCTGGTGTGGGCGGAGCTTTAACAACAAAAAATCCATCTAAATTACGCACGGCGGATACGGTTTTGCAGCCTCTGTCGGCTGCTGAGGTTGGGGACTTGCCCTCTGGGGAAAAATTAACTAAGCAGAAGACAGGTCCTGGTCAGGAGAAGGGTGTGAATGTGAGTAGCCCTGTTACCCCCGCTACTGCTGCTGTTGTTTCTGTACCTCCAAATGTCCCCAAACCCCCATGTTCATTGCCTGCTGATCAAGCAGGTACAGTTTCAGTAGATGGTCGGGGGGTGGGACAGGATCCAGTTGGCCCTCCAGCGGCGACAACATCTGGCAGAAGTTATGCCAGTGTCGCCGCTGGGGGGAGGGGAGAGGCGTCCTCCTTGTCTTCGGGCTCCGGGGACGGTGTCTTACAGCGGCGTCTCCTAGAGGCTTTGAGGAGAGGGGAGAGCTCAATGACTGTAGGAGGTAGAGTTGTGGACTTGTCTCTTTGGGTAGAGAGACATGGACTTGGAGCCTTCCGAGAGCAAAGGGGGGAGACCGTATGGTCCCTGCCGACAACCGGGCAGGACATTGGCCGTAGGAACGTGGCTCGTCTTCAGTGGAGAGGCAGTGATGCATGCCCATCGAGGGGCAAAGTGGTTGAGCTTCTGCTGAGGATGGGTTTTAGGGCGCAGGACATCTATGCCCTTATCCACCCCTACGGCTCGTCTGAGTTCGACATCAGCTTTGCTCGCCCAGAGGGCCTTGAGCTCTTCTGGGGGAACTATGAGCTGATGAAGGACGAGCCCGGCTGGCGTGGTTTTGCTGCGCAAGTGGTAACCCGCCAGACTGGAGTGAAGAGAGTGACCGTTCTGACCCGTAACGAGTCACTCTCTTGTTATGACATCATGACTTGGCTCAGTCGCTACGGTGAGGTAGTGGATATGCCGCAAAAAAACAGAGATGAGCACGGCATCTGGTCCGGAGCCTGGACATTCATGGTAAAACTAAAGCGTTCAGGGAACTCGGTGGCCCACATACCATCTGCGGCTTTCCTCGGTAGGGATCGCATTCTGGCCTTCTACCAGGGGCAACCGAAGCTCTGTCACAAGTGCGGCGACCCCACACATTTGAGTGCCGCCTGTAATGTCATCAAGTGCGCTCTGTGTGGCGAGGTAGATCATCTTGCGGCATCTTGTGCGGAGATTAGGTGTCACCTGTGTGGTTACCTCGGTCACCCATTCAGCCGCTGTCCACGCTCTTTCGCCAATGCGGTCATGGCCCCAACGGAGGAGAGCCATGAGGTTGCCTCTGCAGGGGAAGGGACCAGCAGAGGCGGAGGAGTCCAGGAGCCTGTGAAGAACAAACATGTTGGGGCTGCTGCACTAAGGCGCCAAGAGAAGCGCAGAAAGAACAGAGAACTGGTGGAGACCCAGGTGGCAGGTGGGTCAATGCTGGCACCTGTTCTGGATGCGACTCGTGTGGCTGAGGCTCCAGGGGAGGGCGAGTTGGATGAGGAGGTCAGAAGGATCCAGAGGGAGGAGGCTGCCACTTCTTCAGATTCCTCCCGCTATGAAAGTGTGGATGAGGATGGCAAGGAGTGGCGACAGAAAAAGCGAAAGCAGGGCACCAGGGAAAAAAAGAAAAAAATGCGGGAAAGAAGAACTTCCCCTATACTGGCCCAGGTGCAGGAAGGTAAACCAAACTCGCCTCTTGTTGAGCTCTCCAACAGCTCTCTCCTCTTCAGAGGAGGAGGAGGAGGGTGAGGATCCTGGAGCAAGTGTGCGGCCTACAGGGGGCGCCGAGTCTTCCTCTTGTGAGCGTACAGTAACCTCCAAGGGGAGGGCTGGCCCGGGGCCCGGTGACAAGGACGACGAGGTTGAGGAGCCCCTTGCCATGGACCTTTCGGTATCAAAAAAACGTGGCAAGGGGTCTTCCTCAGACCCTGAAGTGAAAAGGGGTGGGAAGAAGAAAGCCATTTAACTCAATCATCAAAGATGGCGGCACCCGCTCCGTTGACTCTGGCATCAATTAACGTTGCCAGCATTAAGTCAGATATGGCGAGATTTGCGGCCTTTATTTTCTCGGCCGTGTTGAAGCCGACATTTTGTTTTTGCAAGAGACCAGGCTGCCAAATTTAGCAGCTATACATAAAGCAAAGAGGGAGTGGAGGTCCGGGCCATCCTACTGGTCTCTTGCGGCCGAGCCATATAGCGGAGTGGCGGTTCTTTTTACCGCAGCGGTTGAATGCCGACGGGTTATTGAGTTAGAAATAGGGAGGTGCCTGATCCTGGATGTTCTCATGAAGCAACAAGAGCTACGGTTGGTTAACATCTATGGTCCCCAAAACCCACGGGACCGCAAGGATCTCTTTATGAGAATCAAGCCGTACCTTTTTACCAGTCGGCAGGTGATCTTTGGGGGTGACTTTAACGCAGTCACGAGGACCCGTGACAGGGGAGGCTCCCTAGGCAAGCTGACTTATGATAGCGTCGCGCTTAATAGTCTAGAATAGACAGGTTTTATTTGAAGGAGGAAGCCATCTCTTCACCAGTTTCTGTTGTTGAGGTGGAATTCTCCGACCACTGTCTGATTTTGTTTTCCCTGAATGTTGCAGAGACCCCCCGGATGGGTAGAGGCTTATGGAGACTGAATTCATCACTCCTGGAGGAAGCAGAGATAAGACAGTCCTTTGAGGATTTTCTGCAGAGCCAGGTACCATTACTGGATCTTTGTAGCAGTAAGTCAGAGTGGTGGGAGATGCTCAAGATCAGGGCGGCGAGGTTCTTCCGCCAGCTCTCTAGCCTCAGGAGCCTGAGTAAGTACCGTCTTTATCAGGGCCTGAGGAGGAAACTCGAACATCTCGTCTCGACTGGAGGTAGCCGAGAGGATATCTCCAGAGTGAAGTCTTTGCTCAAAGGGGGCCAGTTTAATAGGCACGCATCTTTGGTTTTTGAGAGGGACTTCGGGAAGTACCACTCGCCCGACCCTTACAGAAACTGCAAGATGTCAGTGAATCGTAAAGTTGTCACTGGACTGATCGACGGTACAGGATCTCTGAACAGGTCCAGATCAGGGATTCTGGAAGTCATCAGATCCTTCTACTCGCACCTTTTGGGAAAGAGGGATCTAGATCGAGATGTGATGTCGGCCTTCCTGGCTGAAGCTATTCCTGAGCCAGGGGATGACATCTCCCTTAATGTTTTGACAGAGGAGATCAACATAGAGGAAGTTAAACTGGCGATTGATGGGCTTGCGCTCAAAAAAAAAAACAAAAAAAAAAACGCCAGGATCAGATGGCCTAACATCCGAGTATTATAAGACCTTCAAGGACCTCTTGAGTCCCCTCTTGACTGAGGTTTTCAAGGAGTGTCTTTCCTCGGGCACTCTGCCTAGGTCAATGAGGAGGTCGGCTTTGATCCTTCTGTCAAAGGGTAAAGACTCGAGCCATTTTGAGAACTGGCGTCCCATAGCGCTTCTCAATACGGACAGGAAGGTTCTGGCAAAAGTGCTGTTGAATCGACTGGTCAAGTTTGCACCGCGGCTCCTCTCGGGCGCCCAGCATTGCCCTGTTCCAGGCCGTAGCACCTTTAGTGCTGTTCTAGGTGTCCGGGAGGCAGTGGAGCAGGGTAGGGCTGGTCACTGGGAGGGGTACCTGCTGTCCTTGGATCAGGCCAAAGCGTTTGATCGGGTTAATCACGAGTACCTCTCTTCTGTTCTTCTGAGGTAGGGCCTGCCAGTGGGGTTTGTCAATTGGCTCAGGACATTGTACGCGGGGGCTGAGACTTTCCCGCTAGTGAACGGTTGGGTCGGCCACCCATTTGAGGTTGGGTCTGGCGTCCGTCAGGGTTGTCCTCTGAGCCCCTTGCTGTACGTGTTTGCCATTGATCCTTTCCTTAGGAGGATTGATGGTGGGCCTATGGCGGGGGTCGGGATGGATCGGGCGGTGCCAGAAGTCACCCTCAGGGTGGCAGCGTACGCTGATGACGTCACCGTCTTTGTGTCCTCGAGGGGGGAGGCAGAGTACGTGATGGCAGAGGTGGATCGCTACTCGGAAGCATCCGGGTCCGGCATCAACTGGGATAAGTGCGAAAGTCTCTGGTTAGGAAGGGGAGATCCTACATTTAGTCTCCCGGACACCCTTCCAGTGCCCCAGGACTCGGCTAAACATCTCGGCATCAAATTTGGCCGGGGAGTTTACCCCATGCAAAATTGGGTGGTCAGGCTTGATGGTGCCACTCAGAAGGTGGCCCAGTGGAAGGGTTGGTCTTTGACCCTTCGGGAAAGGGTTAACCTGATCAAAACATACCTGCTCCCTTTATTCATCTACCTGGGCAGCATATGCATTTTGCCAGAGCCTCTCTGGACCCGGGTCTACAACCTGTTCTTCCTAATGTTGTGGGGGAACAGGTTGAACCTAATTAGGAGAGATGTCACGTACCGCACGAGGAGACTAGGGGGGTTATCTATGGTCAACCCCGTGGTGTTTCTCGTAAACACCTTTGTTAAGATCAATATAGGCAACCTCTGGCAAGAGAGGGCTCCTCCGTGGGTATTCTCCTGTTGGGGATGGCTTCGGCCTTTCTTCCAGGAATGGGAGACTGGAGGGCGAGTGAAGGATCTTCGCACGCCGCACGGGCATCTTCCGGCTTACGCTACCGTGGTTCTGAAGGCATACGGCAAGGTGGGAATGGAGGTCTGGTCCATCTTACTGGTCTCTTGCGGCCGAGCCATATAGCGGAGTGGCGGTACTTTTTACCGCAGCGGTTGAATGGCGATGGGTTATCGAGTTAGAAATAGGGAGGTGCCTGATCCTGGATGTTCTCATGAAGGGACAAGAGCTTTGGCTAATCAACATCTACGTTCCCCAAACCAAGCGGGACCGCAAGGATCTCTTTATGAGGATCAAGCCGTACCTTTTTACCAGTCGGCAGGTGATCTTTGGGGTGACTTTAACGCAGTCACGAGGACCCGTGACAGGGGAGGCTCCCTAGGCAAGCTGACTTATGATAGCGTCGCGCTTAATAGTCTAGAATAGATAGGTTTTATTTGAAGGAGGAAGCCATCTCTTTACCAGTATCTGTTGTTGAGGTGGAGTTCTCCGACCACTGTCTGATTTTGTTTTCCCTGAATGTTGCAGAGACCCCCCGGATGGGTAGAGGCTTATGGAGGCTGAATTCATCACTCCTGGAGGAAGCAGAGATAAGACAGTCCTTTGAGGATTTTCTGCAGAGCCAGGTACCATTACTGGATCTTTGTAGCAGTAAGTCAGAGTGGTGGGAGATGCTCAAGATCAGGGCGGCAAGGTTCTTCCGCCAGCTCTCTAGCCTCAGGAGCCTGAGTAAGTACCGTCTTTATCAGGGCCTGAGGAGGAAACTCGAGCATTTCGTCTCGACTGGAGGTAGCCGAGAGGATATCTCCAGAGTGAAGTCTTTGCTCAAAGGGGGCCAGTTTAATAGGCACGCATCTTTGGTTTTTGAGAGGGACTTCGGGAAGTACCACTCGCCCGACCCTTACAGAAACTGCAAGATGTCAGTGAATTGTAAAGTTGTCACTGGACTGATCGACAGTACGGGATCTCTGAACAGGTCCAGATCAGGGATTCTGGAAGTCATCAGATCCTTCTACTCGCACCTTTTGAGAAAGAGGGATCTAGATCGAGACGTTATGTCGGCTTTCCTGGCTGAAGTTGTCCCTGAGGCAGGGGATGGCATCTCCCTTAATGTTTTGACAGAAGTTAAACTGGCGATTGATGGGCTTGCGCTAAAAAAAAACCAAAAAAAAAACAAAAACGCCAGGACCGGATGGCCTAACATCCGAGTATTATAAGACCTTTAAGGACCTCTTGAGTCCCCTCTTCACTGAGGTTTTCAAGGAGTGTCTTTCCTCGGACACTCTCCCAAAGTCAATGAGGAGGTCGGCCTTGATCATTCTGTCAAAGGGTAAAGACTCGAGCCGTATTGAAAACTGGCGTCCCATAGCGCTTCTCAATACGGACAGGAAGGTTCTGGCAAAAGTGCTGTTGAATCGGCTTTTCAAGTTTGCACCCCGGCTCCTCTCGGGGGCCCAGAATTGCTCTGTTCCAGGCTGTAGCACCTTTAGTGCTGTTCTCGGTGTCCGGGAGGCAGTGGAGCAGGGTAGGGCTGGTCACTGGGAGGGGTACTTGCTGTCCTTGGATCAGGCCAAAGCGTTTGATCGGGTTAATCATGAGTACCTCTGGTCAGTCCTTCTGAGATACGGCCTGCCAGTGGGGTTTGTTGATTGGCTGCGAACATTGTATGCAGGGGCTGAGACTTTCTCGCCGGTGAACGGTTGGCTTGGCCGCCCTTTTGGGGTGGGGTCTGGTGTCCATCAGGGCTGTCCTCCAAGTCCCCTGTTGTATGTATTTGCGATAGATCCCTTCCTTAGGAGGGTTGATCGTGGACCTATAGCAGGGGTCGGGATGGATCTGGCGGTGCCGGAGGCTACCCTGAGGGCAGTGGCATACGCCGATGATGTCACGCTCTTCTTATCCTCAAGGGAGGAGGCAGAGTTTGTGGTGTCAGAGGTGGATGGCTACTCGGAGGCATTCGGGTCTAGGGTCAACTGGGATAAGTGCGAGACTCTCTGGTTAGGAAGGGGGGATTCTGCGTTTGATCTCCCGGACACTCTTCCGGTGCCCCAGACTTCAGCAAAAGTTCTTGGCATCAAATTTGGCCAGGGGGATTACCCTGGTTAATCAGTGGATGTTATTTGACCCTTCGGGAAAGAATTAGCCTGATCAAAACATACCTGCTCCCTTTATTCATCTACCTGGGCAGCGTATGCATTTTGCCAGAGCCTCTCTGGACCCGGGTCTACAACCTGTTCTTCCTAATGTTGTGGGGGAATAGGTTGAACCTGATCAGGAGAGATGTTACGTACCGCACGAGGAGACTAGGGGGGTTATCTATGGTCAACCCCGTGGTGTTTCTTGTAGACACCTTTTTTAAGATCAACATAAGCAACCTCTGGCAAGAGAGGGCTCCTCCGTGGGTCTACTCCTGCCGGGGATGGCTTCGGCCCTTTTCCAGGAATGGGAGACTGGAAGGCGAGTGAAGGACCTTCGCACACAGCGCGGATATCTCCCGGCTTATGCTACCTTGGTTCTGAAGGTGATACGCCGGTGGGGTTTGGGGACGTGGGAGATCAGGATTCTGACGAGGAGCCTCCTCGATGAAAGAGTCCTGTTGACCCATTTCCAGAAGCCCCTGGCGCTCAAGGACTGCCCAAGTCGGTACCTGGAGGGAGGGTTACGTTTACTCAATTCAACCCGGGTCCCCTTGAAGTTTTGGGACTTGGCTTGGCGCTGCTTTCACGGGAGACTGTATGTAAGGGGTAACTTGAAGAGCAGGCCTCTGATTGACAGGGGTTGCCCCCGTCAGGAGTGCAGCGACGTGCTGGAAAGCATGGAGCATTTCCTGCTTCAGTGCCCCTTTAATACAGAGGTATACCAGCGGGTAGGGGTCTCCATAGGCTGGCGTCAGCTGGCACACCTCTCCTATGCGGAGTGGGCTTATGGAGCCTTCAGAGGTCTTGGTGGCAGGGACCGCTGCACTTTATTTCTAGTTAGCCTAGTGGTCAGGTTCCACATCTGGAGTGCACGGTGTCTAGTCTCGACGGAGCTGAAAGTCCTCCCCGTGGATACGGTATGTAGGAACATCCTGGGTGACCTGGTGAAGGTGCGTTCTTTGGAGTATGAGAGGCTGGGCACATCTAAGGCTTCTCTCCTATGGAGAGGGCTTGTATTTCGTTAGGGACAGTGTTTTCTTAATTTTCCAGGGGCAGAGTAGGGAGAGAATAGGGACAGGATAGGGAGAGAGGAGGGATAGGGCAGGGACAGTTTTCCATGAAGGGTCAGACTGAGGGGCAGACTAAGGACAGTCTAGGGCAAATTAGGGAGAGAATATGAAGACCTTTTTTTTAAATTCAAGGGATAGTACATTGTGATGTCTGTGCCCGGCTTATCACCTCCAATCCCGGTGGAGGGCTGTGAGTGCACCATGAAGCTTTTTGTTTTGGTTTGGGCAAAATGGAATGAAGTAGGGCTGCAGGTGAGCCGACCTTAGGCTTTCAGGTTATGTATATAGTATATATTATGTATGTTGGTTTATTGGTCTTTATTATGGTTTTGTATATATTGTATATATTCACGTTTTGGGTGGTAGGTAGGTTGGGTGGGGAGTTGGGGGGAGTGGGATTCACGCCTTGAGCCGTAGCCTGGCACGTCCCGAACATTGAACTCTGGGCACGGACAGGTGGAGTGGGCATGGCCCCCAGGCTGCGGCGGGCACAGTGTGGCATTTATAAAAAAAAAAAAACTCTGGTGTTGCTTGGCACGTCCTGAACTGAACTCTGGGCATGGACTGGTGGAACAGGCTTGGCCCCCAAGCTGCACTGGGGACCCAAAAAAAAAAACATATATATTTTTAGTTCATTTTATGCCAGTTGGCTCCGTCCTTCTCTTTGTATTTGGTTATTTATGCTGTTTATGTTATTGCTTACATTTGTTTTCTATGGGTACGGTGCGGTACGGCTGGACCTGGAGGTATAGTTTCTACAGTATTAGGTTTTAGGTATATACTTGTATATTGTGTTATAGTTGTATACTGTGTTATATGCTGAGTGTGTATGTGTGTGGGTGTGTACGGTGGGGGGAAGCCCGGATATGGACATTTACTTTGTTTATGGATCACGGACTGTGGGGGAAGGGCCTTATATTGCTTTATATGGATATTCTTATTGTTACAGTTTGTCTTTGTTGTGTTTTTTACTTTTACAATAAGAGATCTATAGGATGACGGTTTTACTATAAATCCCCGTGGTGCAGCAGCCCGCTCGAATGCGGATACTCATAGATCTGGTGTATTTTTGCCATATGGTAATATCCAGACCCCAACAGCAGCAAAAACCAATGCAAATGGGAAAGAGAGGGGTCTGGGGAGTCCAGTGCTCATCTGTGGAACGAAGGTGAAGGCCGAAACCACAAGACTTTTCCCTGTGAATCGCCGTGGTTTTGGAGCATTCACATGAGTAGCATAGCGCCGGCCACAACCATGGTTGTAGATTTTGCCGTTAGTGGTTTAGTTAAGGTGCCACGGCACTCCTTGCAGCGTCACTGCCCCTTTGTTCTGCTGATTGCGGGGTCCCAGGGATAAGGACTATCAGAAAATCCCACAAATATATAAAGCACAGATAAAAACCACATGGATTCTGGGGGAGCCAAGCATCCCCCCAAAACCTCCTGTGTGATCCTCCTCCCATTCCGACACTGGAGCCTTAGGGCCGGACACACAAGGGGCTTCTTACCTTCAGCGTGTAGACTCCCATCCTGCCCGGGACCTTGTAGAACATGCCCTCCTCGCTGCGGGAGTTGGTGTGCAGCATGGCATTCAGGCAGGCCAGGGGTGAGGTGCCGCTGCAAGACACAGACATGATAAGAGGGTAGTCACAGGTGGGTGATACCACCAGGGGTACAAGCGGTGGGTTGGTAGTGCCCGATCAGGCATAGGACGGGGCAAAGCGTAAACCCAAAACACAACATAGTAGAATGACTGACCTGATCTCCTTCAGCCCCTCTCGCTGGATCACCTGCAGGATCTCTTTATGGCTCATCGGTGTGTTGTGGTATTTCTCCAAGACCTGAGGAAGAGGAGAAGGAGAAAAACAGTCAGCAGAGTCATGTGATCACCTCGCCTGCACCCCGCCGTCAGCCACAACCAGAGGATTCAGGGAAGGCTGACAGGTAAGATTAAAGTGGATAGCAGTAATCTACAACAAGGCTAGCGCCATATTACATTACTTATCCTGTACATCCTGCATTACACTTACTCCAGAGCTGCACTCACTGTTCTGCTGGTGGAGTCACTGTGTACATACATTACTTATCCTGTACTGATCCTGAGTTACATCCTGTATTATACTCCAGAGCTGCACTCACTATTCTGCTGTGGAGTCACTGTGTACATACATTAGTTATCCTGTACTGATCCTGAGTTACATCCTGTATTATACTCCAGAGCTGTACTCGCTATTCTGCTGGTGGAGTCACTGTGTACATACATTACTTATCCTGTACTGCTCCTGAGTTACATCCTGTATTATACCCCAGAGCTGCACTCTCTATTCTGCTGGTGGAGTCACTGTGTACATACATTACTTATCCTGTACTGCTCCTGAGTTACATCCTGTATTATACTGCAGAGCTGCACTCACTATTCTGCTGGTGGAGTCACTGTGTACATACATTACTTATCCTGTACTGATCCTGAGTTACATCCTGTATTATACTCCAGAGCTGTACTCGCTATTCTGCTGGTGGAGTCACTGTGTACATACATTACTTATCCTGTACTGCTCCTGAGTTACATCCTGTATTATACCCCAGAGCTGCACTCACTATTCTGCTGGTGGAGTCACTGTGTACATACATTACTTATCCTGTACTGCTCCTGAGTTACATCCTGTATTATACTGCAGAGCTGCACTCACTATTCTGCTGGTGGAGTTACTGTGTACATACATTAGTTATCCTGTACTGATCCTGAGTTACATCCTGTATTATACTCCAGAGCTGTACTCGCTATTCTGCTGGTGGAGTCACTGTGTACATACATTACTTATCCTGTACTGCTCCTGAGTTACATCCTGTATTATACCCCAGAGCTGCACTCACTATTCTGCTGGTGGAGTCACTGTGTACATACATTACTTATCCTGTACTGCTCCTGAGTTACATCCTGTATTATACTCCAGAGCTGCACTCACTATTCTGCTGGTGGAGTCACCGTGTACATACATTACTTATCCTGTACTGATACTGAGTTACATCTCGGATTATACTCCAGAGCTGCGCTCACTATTCTGCTGGTGGAGTCACTGTGTACATACATTACTTATCCTGTACTGATCCCGAGTTACATCCTGTATTATACCCCAGAGCTGCACTCACTATTCTGCTGGTGGAGTCACTGTGTACATACATTACTTATCCTGTACTGATCCTGAGTTACATCCTGTATTATACCCCAGAGCTGCACTCACTATTCTGCTGGTGGAGTCACTGTGTACATACATTACTTATCCTGTACTGCTCCTGAGTTACATCCTGTATTATACTGCAGAGCTGCACTCACTATTCTGCTGGTGGAGTCACTGTGTACATACATTAATTATCCTGTACTGCTCCCGAGTTACATCCTGTGTTATACTCCAGAGCTGCGCTCAGCCTCACAGCATACCCTGCTTGTCCCGACCATGCATAAAGCTTGTTCTGGTGATTTGCATTCTGGGAAGTGTAGTCTTTACACCCTGTGATAGAATCACTAACCGCCTCCCTGTACTATAGCGGAATGTCTGCACACACGATTGATGACTGTTTCCTATAGCAACCAGCAAAATAGTGAGTGCAGCTCTGGATGTGAGCTGTGAAGCCCTGACTTGTTGCTCCCATGGTGGTGATCACCCTGCTTTCCTGGGGTCCTGAATGCCAAGTGTCCCTAGTTATCGCTACACAACTCGGGACACTTGGCAGTCAGCAGGTTGGGCACACTGGGTGCCACTTTGGTTGCCACCAGTGTTTCCAGGAACAGATGAAGTGATGGAAGAGAACGGTCAGCAGATGAGAGCGGCACTGCTCTGATCCCCCATGCCGGCCGGTCCCGGGGGCAGTGATTTCCAGGATACCGCTGTGCTGTGATTGGCTGTAAACCGGATCAGGCTTCCAGGGAGTCCCTCATCTGCAGCCGGATTAGGGCAGGCGAGCCGGGATTAGTCGTCAGCCCCTATTAATAACACCCCTCGCCTGTGATCTCAGCACCTGCTGCGGCGCCGCTGTACACAAGTGCCATCTGCAGGAGCCCTCTGCCCCCACGCCACCAAGCAGGAACCTCACGATGCCCACTTCTTTGCACCCAGAGACATGGTGGAGTGGAGGCACACAGCCGCTCCTCCTCAGGGGGGCACACACATTTGGGGATGTGACAGGCTTGTCACAGGCAGATCTCCATCAACACGGTGGTAACAAGGGGGGGCAAATAGTTTTATCTACATCCGGAAGACTGTACAGCACCAGGGTATGAAGACAACATTTCCCAGAATGCAAGTCACCAAAGCAGGCTTCATGCAGACATTGAACAAGCAGGGGCTGCTGGGAGATTTCAGCTTTGAAGCGTGCAGAATTGGGAATGACTATATGGAGTATAATACAAGCTGCAATGCAAGTCCCTTTCAAGTGAATGGACTGTGAGGGGTTAATAGTGACATTCCTGGAGGTCTTGGGTGTGGAGGGATCCATTGTGGTGTTGACATCCCTGCTGGTCGTGTGGTAAAGGGGTTAATGACGACATTCATAGTTATCTTGGGTGGCAGTGGAGTTGTGACATCTCTAGTTATCTCGGGTAGTGAGGGGTTAATGGCTAAGCTCCTTCTGGTCTTGGGTGGTGAAGTGGTTAATAGTGACATCCCTACTTATCGTGGTTCAAGAGGTTAATGGTGACATCCCAGCTGATCTTGAGTGGTGAGGGATTAATGGCTTCCCAGGCTGGTCTTGGGTGGTTAAGGGTTAACGATAACATTCATGGTTGTCTTTTGGTGGTGAAAGGGTTAATGCCGACATCCCTAGTTGTCTTGGATGTTGAGGGGTTATGGGGATTCCTGATGGTCCTTGGCGAGGAGTCGAGGCATCCCCAGTTTTGCATGGTGAAGGGGTTAATGACATTCCCTGGTGGCCTTGTGTGGTGGGGGAGTTAATAATGATATCCCTGGTGGTCTCGAGTGGTGAAGGGATTGATGGTGACAATCCCTGGGGCTCTTAGGTGGTTGATGAGAGTCAACGACGACATCCCAGTGGTCCTAGGTGCTGAAGCCGTTAATGATGACATTCCTTGTCTTGCTTGGTAAAGGGGTTAACGGTGACATCCTTACTGGTTTTGGGTGGTGAGGGCTTGTGACATCCAAGGTTGTTTTGGGTAGCTATAGGGTTAAGGATGATTTTGGTTGGTGAAGGATTAAAGGGACTGTCTACTGTTACAAAAACATGGCTACTTTTTTTTCAAACTGCACCAACCATGCCCGTGGGTCGTGTCTGGTATTACAGCTTAGCTTCCATTCACTTCAGAGGAGCTGAGATGCAATACCGCACACAACCCATGGACAAGGGTGGCACTGTGCTAGGATGAAAGCATCTATGTTCTTCTAACCCCGGACAACCCCTCTAACAGTGATAAACCACATGAATCAGGACAGCAGTCTCTCAGGGCGGACACCCACTGGTGTTTTTTTTCTCCACTGCGCTGCGAGAGTAAGTGAAAAGTCTCGCAGCGCAGTGCAAGAAAAACGCTGGTAAATCGCTGGAACATCGCCAGTCTTATTAATGGGGTCAGCGGCAGCAGCTCTAGCCCCATTGAAAAGATATGGAGAATGCCGCGGACTTCTGCCACAGCTGTGGCAGAAGCGCAGCATGCTATCCCATTGCTGCCGGTCCTATTGAAAGCAGTGGCTTGTAGCAAACCCTGCAGTATGATTTTCGGAGAAGGGCTTGAAATATAAGCCCTTCACTGAAAATCATTAATAAGTGGTAAAAAAAAATTACTCACCTCTCCGCTGCTCAGACGCATCCTCCGGCTGGCTCCCCGACACTGCTGTCCAGCACTTTTAGCAGGTGGGGATTTAAAAATCCCCGCCTCCTGAAAGGGCTGTGCTGATTGGCTGAGGGCTCAGCCAATAGCAGCTAGTGCTTAGCTATTGGCTGAGCGCTCAGCCAATTACAGATAGTGTTTAGCTATTCATTCATGAATAGCCCTATCTTAGCACTAGCTTAAAAAGGACATCCCTGGTGGTCTTGGTTGGTCAGGGGTTAATGGTGACATTCCTGGTGACTCTGATGGTAAGGGGTAAAATGGTGACATTTCTAGTGGTGAAGGGGTTAATGATGAAATTCCGGTTGCCTTTGGGTGGTGAAGGGGTTAATGAGGGCATCCCTGGTGGTCTTGGTTGGTCAAAGGTTAATAGTGACATCACTAGTGATGAGGGTTAATGACACCCTGGTTGTCTTTGGGTGGCACATAGGTTAATGAGGATACTGTTGGTGGTCCTGGTTGCTCAGGGGTTAACAGAGGCGAGAAGGTTACACGTATCCGGGAAGTATGACCCAGACATGACACATGTTACACCTCCAGCTGCATCTAATCCGGGCCGCCAATCTGTGCAGTGTCTCTGGCGCTTTAATGAGCGGCACCGCTTCGGTCGTCGGCCCCTACACCGCCGCGGTCATCCGCCCGTACAGCATCCAGATGGAAGTGTAGGATATTATATACCATGCAGCCAGAACATTGGCTGACAGGTGGAGTGAAGAAGATCTGGTGACAATGGCGCCCTTCAGTGGTGGGATAATACAGTATGTGGTATATATAATTATGGGATATATCGGGCAGAAGGCGATAAGTCAGTTCTTGAAGGTGGAAGCAAGAAGAATGGAGAAGGGTGACAGTACCAAGGACCAAACTGTAATGTGTAGGTGAGCGGGTCCTCGGTGCCCAGGCAGCATACATGATAGGGGTCAGACACAGTGACCGGGTCCTCGGTGCCCAAGTGTCATAGATGATGGGGGTCAGACACGGTGGCCGGGTCCTCAGTGCCCAAGTGTCATAGATGATGGGGGTCAGACACGGTGGCCAGGTCCTCAGTGCCCAAGTGTCATAGATGATGGGGGTCAGACACGGTGGCCGGGTCCTCGGTGCCCAAGTATAATAGATGTTGGGGGTCAGACACGGTGGCCGGGTCCTCAGTGCCCAAGTGTAATAGATGATGGGGGTCAGACACGGTGACCGGGTCCTCGGTGCCCAAGTATAATAGATGATGGGGGTCAGACACGGTGACCGGGTCCTCGGTGCCCAAGTATAATAGATGATGGGGGTCAGACACGGTGACCGGGTCCTCGGTGCCCAAGTATAATAGATGATGGGGGTCAGACACGGTGACCGGGTCCTCGGTGCCCAAGTGTCATAGATGTTGGGGGTCAGACACGGTGGCCGGGTCCTCAGTGCCCAAGTGTCATAGATGATGGGGGTCAGACACGGTGACCGGGTCCTCGGTGCCCAAGTATAATAGATGATGGGGGTCAGACACGGTGACCGGGTCTTCGGTGCCCAAGTATAATAGATGATGGGGGTCAGACACGGTGACCGGGTCCTCGGTGCCCAAGTGTCATAGATGATGGGGGTCAGACACGGTGACCGGGTCCTCGGTGCCCAAGTATAATAGATGATGGGGGTCAGACACGGTGACCGGGTCCTCTGTGCCCAAGTATAATAGATGATGGGGGTCAGACACGGTGACCGGGTCCTCGGTGCCCAAGTATAATAGATGATGGGGGTCAGACACAGTGACCGGGTCCTCGGTGCCCAAGTATAATAGATGATGGGGGTCAGACACGGTGACCGGGTCCTCGGTGCCCAAGTATAATAGATGATGGGAGTCAGACACGGTGACCGGGTCCTCGGTGCCCAAGTATAATAGATGATGGGGGTCAGACACGGTGACCGGGTCCTCGGTGCCCAAGTAGAATAGATGATGGGGGTCAGACATGGTGACCGGGTCCTCGGTGCCCAAGTATAATAGATGATGGGAGTCAGACACGGTGACCGGGTCATCGGTGCCCAAGTATAATAGATGATGGGGGTCAGACACGGTGACCGGGTCCTCGGTGCCCAAGTATAATAGATGATGGGGGTCAGACACGGTGACCGGGTCCTCGGTGCCCAAGTATAATAGATGATGAGGGTCTGAGACGGTGACCGGGTCCTCGGTGCCCAAGTATAATAGATGTGTGCAGGCAGTGAAGACCCGCCTGGGCCCACAGAGGAGTGACTGTAGGACACAGTAGTGATGAGGTGTCAGGTCACAGCGGGCATCACACCAGTGTGACCCCTGTCCACTGATAACAGTGCCTACTGCAAGCCTCAGCACTGGGGCAATGGAAGCAGGTGGCCCACGCTGATGAAAAGGCCACTAAGGGGACGGCTACTGAGACCCCCAGCAATCAGAGGAATGAAGGAGCCACTAAGGGGACGGCTGCTGAGGCCCCCAGCAATCAGAGGAATGAAGGGGCCACTAAGGGGGCGGCTCCTAAGACCCCCAGCAATCAGAGGAATGAAGGGACCACTAAGGGGACGGCTCCTAAGACCCCCAGCAATCAGAGGAATGAAGGGGCCACTAAGGGGGGGGGGAGCTGCTGAGGCCCCCAGCAATCAGAGGAATGAAGGGGCCACTAAGGGGGCGGCTCCTAAGACCCCCAGCAATCAGAGGAATGAAGGGGCCACTAAGGGGGCGGCTCCTAAGACCCCCAGCAATCAGAGGAATGTAGGGGCCACTAATGGGGCGACTGCTGAGACCCCCAGCAATCAGAGGATGAAGGGACCGCCACATTGCGCCGTACGTAGGAGTGTGGCGGCGCCCGCTACTGTAGCTGCGTCTTCTTCAGACGGCGGATTTTGGTGTGAATTCGGTGAACTAGGGTCAGTATTAACCCCCTGTGCTCCCTGTATACAGCGCTAGGGTCAGTATTAACCCCCTGTGCTCCCTGTATACAGCGCTAGGATCAGTATTAACCCCCTGTGCTCCCTGTATACAGCACTAGGATCAGTATTAACCCCCTGTGCTCCCTGTATACAGCACTAGGGTCAGTATTAACCCCCTGTGCTCCCTGTATACAGCACTAGGGTCAGTATTAACCCCCTGTGCTCCCTGTATACAGCACTAGGATCAGTATTAACCCCCTGTGCTCCCTGTATACAGCGCTAGGGTCAGTATAAACCCCCTGTGCACCCTGTATACAGCGCTAGGATCAGTATTAACACCCTGTGCTCCCTGTATACAGCGCTAGGGTCAGTATTAACCCCCTGTGCTCCCTGTATACAGCGCTAGGATCAGTATTAACCCCCTGTGCGCCCTGTATACAGCGCTAGGATCAGTATTAACCCCCTGTGCACCCTGTATACAGCGCTAGGATCAGTATTAACCCCCTGTGCACCCTGTATACAGCGCTAGGATCAGTATTAACCCCCTGTGCTCCCTGTATACAGCGCTAGGATCAGTATTAACCCCCTGTGCACCCTGTATACAGCGCTAGGATCAGTATTAACCCCCTGTGCTCCCTGTATACAGCGCTAGGATCAGTATTAACCCCCTGTGCTCCCTGTATACAGCGCTAGGATCAGTATTAACCCCCTGTGCACCCTGTATACAGCGCTAGGATCAGTATTAACCCCCTGTACACCCTGTATACAGCGCTAGGATCAGTATTAACCCCCTGTGCACCCTGTATACAGCGCTAGGATCAGTATTAACCCCCTGTACTCCCTGTATACAGCGCTAGGATCAGTATTAACCCCCTGTGCACCCTGTATACAGCGCTAGGATCAGTATTAACCCCCTGTGCTCCCTGTATACAGCACTAGGATCAGTATTAACCCCCTGTGCTCCCTGTATACAGCACTAGGATCAGTATTAACCCCCTGTGCTCCCTGTATACAGCGCTAGGATCAGTATTACCCCCTGTGCTCCCTGTATACAGCGCTAGGATCAGTATTACCCCCTGTGCACCCTGTATACAGCGCTAGGGTCAGTATTAACCCCCTGTGCTCCCTGTATACAGCACTAGGATCAGTATTAACCCCCTGTGCTCCCTGTATACAGCACTAGGGTCAGTATTAACCCCCTGTGCTCACTGTATACAGCGCTAGGGTCAGTATTAACCCCCTGTGCACCCTGTATACAGCGCTAGGGTCAGTATTAACCCCCTGTGCTCCCTGTATACAGCGCTAGGGTCAGTATTAACCCCCTGTGCTCCCTGTATACAGCACTAGGATCAGTATTAACCCCCTGTGCTCCCTGTATACAGCGCTAGGGTCAGTATTAACCCCCTGTACACCCTGTATACAGCGCTAGGATCAGTATTAACCCCCTGTGCTCCCTGTATACAGCGCTAGGGTCAGTATTAACCCCCTGTGCTCCCTGTATACAGCGCTAGGATCAGTATTAACCCCCTGTGCGCCCTGTATACAGCGCTAGGATCAGTATTAACCCCCTGTGCACCCTGTATACAGCGCTAGGATCAGTATTAACCCCCTGTGCTCCCTGTATACTGCACTAGGATCAGTATTAACCCCCTGTGCTCCCTGTATACAGCACTAGGATCAGTATTAACCCCCTGTGCTCCCTGTATACAGCGCTAGGATCAGTATTAACCCCCTGTGCACCCTGTATACAGCACTAGGATCAGTATTAACCCCCTGTGCACCCTGTATACAGCGCTAGGATCAGTATTAACCCCCTGTGCACCCTGTATACAGCGCTAGGGTCAGTATTAACCCCCTGTGCTCCCTGTATACAGCGCTAGGGTCAGTATTAACCCCCTGTGCACCCTGTATACAACGCTAGGATCAGTATTAACCCCCTGTGCTCCCTGTATACAGCGCTAGGATCAGTATTAACCCCCTGTACACCCTGTATACAGCGCTAGGATCAGTATTAACCCCCTGTGCTCCCTGTATACAGCGCTAGGGTCAGTATTAACCCCCTGTGCACCCTGTATACAGCGCTAGGGTCAGTATTAACCCCCTGTGCTCCCTGTATACAGCGCTAGGGTCAGTATTAACCCCCTGTGCACCCTGTATACAACGCTAGGATCAGTATTAACCCCCTGTGCTCCCTGTATACAGCGCTAGGATCAGTATTAACCCCCTGTGCTCCCTGTATACAGCGCTAGGATCAGTATTAACCCCCTGTACACCCTGTATACAGCGCTAGGATCAGTATTAACCCCCTGTGCTCCCTGTATACAGCGCTAGGGTCAGTATTAACCCCCTGTGCTCCCTGTATACAGCGCTAGGGTCAGTATTAACCCCCTGTGCACCCTGTATACAGCGCTAGGATCAGTATTAACCCCCTGTGCTCCCTGTATACAGCACTAGGATCAGTATTAACCCCCTGTGCACCCTGTATACAGCACTAGGATCAGTATTAACCCCCTGTGCACCCTGTATACAGCGCTAGGGTCAGTATTAACCCCCTGTGCTCCCTGTATACAGCGCTAGGATCAGTATTAACCCCCTGTGCTCCTTGTATACAGCACTAGGGTCAGTATTAACCCCCTGTACACCCTGTATACAGCGCTAGGGTCAGTATTAACCCCCTGTGCACCCTGTATACAGCGCTAGGATCAGTATTAACCCTCTGTGCTCCCTGTATACAGCGCTAGGATCAGTATTAACCCCCTGTGCACCCTGTATACAGCGCTAGGATCAGTATTAACCCCCTGTGCTCCCTGTATACAGCGCTAGGATCAGTATTAACCCCCTGTGCTCCCTGTATACAGCGCTAGGATCAGTATTAACCCCCTGTGCACCCTGTATACAGCGCTAGGATCAGTATTAACCCCCTGTGCACCCTGTATACAGCGCTAGGATCAGTATTAACCCTCTGTGCACCCTGTATACAGCACTACGATCAGTATTAACCCCCTGTGCACCCTGTATACAGCGCTAGGGTCAGTATTAACCCCCTGTGCTCCCTGTATACAGCGCTAGGGTATAAACCCCCTGTGCTCCCTGTATACAGCGCTAGGGTCAGTATTAACCCCCTGTGCTCCCTGTATACAGCGCTAGGATCAGTATTAACCCTCTGTGCACCCTGTATACAGCGCTAGGATCAGTATTAACCCCCTGTGCACCCTGTATACAGCGCTAGGATCAGTATTAACCCCGTGCACCCTGTATACAGCACTAGGATCAGTATTAACCCCCTGTGCTCC
Source organism: Eleutherodactylus coqui (assembly GCA_035609135.1). NCBI lineage: Eukaryota > Metazoa > Chordata > Amphibia > Anura > Eleutherodactylidae > Eleutherodactylus > Eleutherodactylus coqui. Next base: position 19,834,835 of record CM069405.1, on the reverse strand, counting down.
CTGTATACAGCGCTAGGGTCAGTATTAACCCCCTGTGCTCCCTGTATACAGCGCTAGGATCAGTATTAACCCCCTGTGCACCCTGTATACAACGCTAGGATCAGTATTAACCCCCTGTGCTCCCTGTATACAGCACTAGGATCAGTATTAACCCCCTGTGTACCCTGTATACAGCACTAGGATCAGTATTAACCCCCTGTGCACCCTGTATACAGCGCTAGGGTCAGTATTAACCCCCTGTGCACCCTGTATACAACGCTAGGATCAGTATTAACCCCCTGTGCTCCCTGTATACAGCACTAGGATCAGTATTAACCCCCTGTGTACCCTGTATACAGCACTAGGATCAGTATTAACCCCCTGTGCACCCTGTATACAGCGCTAGGGTCAGTATTAACCCCCTGTGCTCCCTGTATACAGCGCTAGGATCAGTATTAACCCCCTGTGCACCCTGTATACAGCACTAGGGTCAGTATTAACCCCCTGTACACCCTGTATACAGCGCTAGGGTCAGTATTAACCCCCTGTGCTCCCTGTATACAGCGCCAGGATCAGTATTAACCCTCTGTGCAAACTGTATACAGCGCTAGGATCAGTATTAACCCCCTGTGCTCCCTGTATACAGCACTAGGATCAGTATTACCCCCTGTGCACCCTGTATACAGCGCTAGGATCAGTATTAACCCCCTGTGCTCCCTGTATACAGCGCTAGGATCAGTATTAACCCCCTGTGCACCCTGTATACAGCGCTAGGGTCAGTATTAACCCCCTGTGCTCCCTGTATATAGCACTACGATCAGTATTAACCCCCTGTGCACCCTGTATACAGCGCTAGGGTCAGTATTAACCCCCTGTGCTCCCTGTATACAGCGCTAGGGTATTAACCCCCTGTGCTCTCTGTATACAGCGCTAGGGTCAGTATTAACCCCCTGTGCTCCCTGTATACAGCGCTAGGATCAGTATTAACCCTCTGTGCACCCTGTATACAGCGCTAGGATCAGTATTAACCCTCTGTGCACCCTGTATACAGCGCTAGAATCAGTATTAACCCCCTGTGCACCCTGTATACAGCGCTAGGATCAGTATTAACCCCCTGTGCACCCTGTATACAGCGCTAGGATCAGTATTAACACCCTGTGCACCCTGTATACAGCGCTAGGATCAGTATTAACCCCCTGTGCACCCTGTATACAGCACTAGGATCAGTATTAACACCCTGTGCACCCTGTATACAGCGCTAGGGTCAGTATTAACCCCCTGTGCTCCCTGTATACAGCGCTAGGGTCAGTATTAACCCCCTGTGCTCCCTGTATACAGCGCTAGGATCAGTATTAACCCCCTGTGCACCCTGTATACAGCGCTAGGATCAGTATTAACCCCCTGTGCATCCTGTATACAGCGCTAGGGTCAGTATTAACCCCCTGTGCTCCCTGTATACAGCGCTAGGGTCAGTATTAACCCTCTGTGCTCCTTGTATACAGCGCTAGGATCAGTATTAACCCCCTGTTCTCCGTGTATACAGCGCTAGGATCAGTATTAACCCCCTGTGCACCCTGTATACAGCGCTAGGATCAGTATTAACCCCCTGTGCTCCCTGTATACAGCACTAGGATCAGTATTAACCCCCTGTGCACCCTGTATACAGCACTAGGATCAGTATTAACCCCCTGTGCACCCTGTATACAGCGCTAGGGTCAGTATTAACCCCCTGTGCACCCTGTATACAGCACTAGGATCAGTATTAACCCCCTGTGCACCCTGTATACAGCGCTAGGGTCAGTATTAACCCCCTGTGCACCCTGTATACAGCGCTAGGATCAGTATTAACCCCCTGTGCACCCTGTATACAGCGCTAGGATCAGTATTAACCCCCTGTGCTCCCTGTATACAGCGCTAGGATCAGTATTAACCCCCTGTGCACCCTGTATACAGCACTAGGGTCAGTATTAACCCTCTGTGCACCCTGTATACAGCACTACGATCAGTATTAACCCCCTGTGCACCCTGTATACAGCGCTAGGGTCAGTATTAACCCCCTGTGCTCCCTGTATACAGCGCTAGGGTATTAACCCCCTGTGCTCCCTGTATACAGCGCTAGGATCAGTATTAACCCTCTGTGCACCCTGTATACAGCGCTAGGATCAGTATTAACCCCCTGTGCACCCTGTATACAGCGCTAGGATCAGTATTAACCCCCTGTGCACCCTGTATACAGCGCTAGGATCAGTATTAACCCTCTGTGCACCCTGTATACAGCGCTAGGATCAGTATTAACCCCCTGTGCACCCTGTATACAGCGCTAGGATCAGTATTAACCCCCTGTGCACCCTGTATACAGCGCTAGGATCAGTATTAACCCCCTGTGCACCCTGTATACAGCACTAGGATCAGTATTAACACCCTGTGCACCCTGTATACAGCGCTAGGGTCAGTATTAACCCCCTGTGCTCCCTGTATACAGCACTAGGATCAGTATTAACCCCCTGCGCACCCTGTATACAGCGCTAGGATCAGTATTAACCCCCTGTGCTCCCTGTATACAGCACTAGGATCAGTATTAACCCTCTGTGCACCCTGTATACAGCGCTAGGATCAGTATTAACCCCCTGTGCACCCTGTATACAGCGCTAGGATCAGTATTAACCCCCTGTGCTCCCTGTATACAGCGCTAGGATCAGTATTAACCCCCTGTGCTCCCTGTATACAGCGCTAGGGTCAGTATTAACCCCCTGTGCTCCCTGTATACAGCGCTAGGGTCAGTATTAACCCCCTGTGCTCCCTGTATACAGCGCTAGGATCAGTATTAACCCTCTGTGCACCCTGTATACAGCGCTAGGATCAGTATTAACCCCCTGTACACCCTGTATACAGCGCTAGGATCAGTATTAACCCCCTGTACACACTGTATACAGCGCTAGGATCAGTATTAACCCCCTGTGCACCCTGTATACAGCGCTAGGATCAGTATTAACCCCCTGTGCACCCTGTATACAGCGCTAGGGTCAGTATTAACCCCCTGTACACCCTGTATACAGCGCTAGGATCAGTATTAACCCCCTGTGCTCCCTGTATACAGCGCTAGGATCAGTATTAACCCCCTGTGCTCCCTGTATACAGCGCTAGGATCAGTATTAACCCTCCGTGCTCCCTGTATACAGCGCTAGGATCAGTATTAACCCCCTGTGCTCCCTGTATACAGCGCTAGGATCAGTATTAACCCCCTGTGCTCCCTGTATACAGCGCTAGGATCAGTATTAACCCCCTGTGCACCCTGTATACAGCACTAGGATCAGTATTAACCCCCTGTGCACCCTGTATACAGCGCTAGGATCAGTATTAACCCCCTGTGCTCCCTGTATACAGCACTAGGATCAGTATTAACCCTCTGTGCACCCTGTATACAGCGCTAGGATCAGTATTAACCCCCTGTGCACCCTGTATACAGCGCTAGGATCAGTATTAACCCCCTGTGCTCCCTGTATACAGCGCTAGGATCAGTATTAACCCCCTGTGCTCCCTGTATACAGCGCTAGGGTCAGTATTAACCCCCTGTGCTCCCTGTATACAGCGCTAGGGTCAGTATTAACCCCCTGTGCTCCCTGTATACAGCGCTAGGATCAGTATTAACCCTCTGTGCACCCTGTATACAGCGCTAGGATCAGTATTAACCCCCTGTACACCCTGTATACAGCGCTAGGATCAGTATTAACCCCCTGTACACACTGTATACAGCGCTAGGATCAGTATTAACCCCCTGTGCACCCTGTATACAGCGCTAGGATCAGTATTAACCCCCTGTGCACCCTGTATACAGCGCTAGGGTCAGTATTAACCCCCTGTACACCCTGTATACAGCGCTAGGATCAGTATTAACCCCCTGTGCTCCCTGTATACAGCGCTAGGATCAGTATTAACCCCCTGTGCTCCCTGTATACAGCGCTAGGATCAGTATTAACCCTCCGTGCTCCCTGTATACAGCGCTAGGATCAGTATTAACCCCCTGTGCTCCCTGTATACAGCGCTAGGATCAGTATTAACCCCCTGTGCTCCCTGTATACAGCGCTAGGATCAGTATTAACCCCCTGTGCACCCTGTATACAGCACTAGGATCAGTATTAACCCCCTGTGCACCCTGTATACAGCGCTAGGGTCAGTATTAACCCCCTGTGCTCCCTGTATACAGCACTAGGATCAGTATTAACCCCCTGTGCTCCCTGTATACAGCACTAGGGTCAGTATTAACCCCCTGTGCTCCCTGTATACAGCGCTAGGGTCAGTATTAACCCCCTGTGCACCCTGTATACAGCGCTAGGATCAGTATTAACCCCCTGTGCACCCTGTATACAGCGCTAGGATCAGTATGAACCCCCTGTGCTCCCTGTATACAGCGCTAGGGTCAGTATTAACCCCCTGTGCACCCTGTATACAGCGCTAGGATCAGTATTAACCCCCTGTGCACCCTGTATACAGCGCTAGGGTCAGTATTAACCCCCTGTGCACCCTGTATACAGCGCTAGGATCAGTATTAACCCCCTGTGCTCCCTGTATACAGCGTTAGGGTCAGTATTAACCCCCTGTGCTACCTGTATACAGCACTAGGATCAGTATTAACCCTCTGTGCACCCTGTATACAGCGCTAGGATCAGTATTAACCCCCTGTGCACCCTGTATACAGCGCTAGGATCAGTATTAACCCCCTGTGCACCCTGTATACAGCGCTAGGGTCAGTATTAACCCCCTGTGCACCCTGTATACAGCGCTAGGATCAGTATTAACCCCCTGTGCTCCTTGTATACAGCACTAGGGTCAGTATTAACCCTCTGTGCTCCCTGTATACAGCGCTAGGATCAGTATTAACCCCCTGTGCACCCTGTATACAGCGCTAGGATCAGTATTAACCCCCTGTGCACCCTGTATACAGCGCTAGGGTCAGTATTAACCCCCTGTGCACCCTGTATACAGCGCTAGGATCAGTATTAACCCCCTGTGCTCCCTGTATACAGCGTTAGGGTCAGTATTAACCCCCTGTGCTACCTGTATACAGCACTAGGATCAGTATTAACCCCCTGTGCTCCCTGTATACAGCACTAGGATCAGTATTAACCCTCTGTGCACCCTGTATACAGCGCTAGGATCAGTATTAACCCCCTGTGCACCCTGTATACAGCGCTAGGATCAGTATTAACCCCCTGTGCACCCTGTATACAGCGCTAGGGTCAGTATTAACCCCCTGTGCACCCTGTATACAGCGCTAGGATCAGTATTAACCCCCTGTGCTCCTTGTATACAGCACTAGGGTCAGTATTAACCCTCTGTGCTCCCTGTATACAGCGCTAGGATCAGTATTAACCCCCTGTGCACCCTGTATACAGCGCTCGGATCAGTATTAACCCCCTGTGCTCCCTGTATACAGCACTAGGATCAGTATTAACCCCCTGTTCACCCTGTATACAGCACTACGATCAGTATTAACCCCCTGTGCACCCTGTATACAGCGCTAGGGTCAGTATTAACCCCCTGTGCTCCCTGTATACAGCGCTAGGGTATTAACCCCCTGTGCTCCCTGTATACAGCTCTAGGATCAGTATTACCCCCTGTGCACCCTGTATACAGCTCTAGGATCAGTATTAACCCCCTGTGCACCCTGTATACAGCGCTAGGATCAGTATTAACCCCCTGTGCACCGTGAATAAAGCACTAGGATCAGTATTAACACCCTGTGCACCCTGTATACAGCGCTAGGGTCAGTATTAACCCCCTGTGCTCCCTGTATACAGCGCTAGGGTCAGTATTAACCCCCTGTGCTCCCTGTATACAGCGCTAGGATCAGTATTAACCCCCTGTGCACCCTGTATACAGCGCTAGGATCAGTATTAACCCCCTGTGCATCCTGTATACAGCGCTAGGGTCAGTATTAACCCCCTGTGCTCCCTGTATACAGCGCTAGGGTCAGTATTAACCCCCTGTGCTCCCTGTATACAGCGCTAGGATCAGTATTAACCCCCTGTGCACCCTGTATACAGCGCTAGGATCAGTATTAACCCCCTGTACACCCTGTATACAGCGCTAGGGTCAGTATTAACCCCCTATGCACCCTGTATACAGCGCTAGGATCAGTATTAACCCCCTGTACACCCTGTATACAGCACTAGGATCAGTATTAACCCCCTGTGCACCCTGTATACAGCACTAGGATCAGTATTAACCCCCTGTGCTCCCTGTATACAGCACTAGGATCAGTATTAACCCCCTGTGCACCCTGTATACAGCACTAGGATCAGTATTAACCCCCTGTGCACCCTGTATACAGCGCTAGGGTCAGTATTAACCCCCTGTGCACCCTGTATACAGCACTAGGATCAGTATTAACCCCCTGTGCTCCCTGTATACAGCGCTAGGATCAGTATTAACCCCCTGTGCTCCCTGTATATAGCGCTAGGATCAGTATTAACCCCCTGTGCTCCCTGTATACAGCACTAGGGTCAGTATTAACCCCCTGTACACCCTGTATACAGTGATAGGATCAGTATTAAACCCCCTGTACACCCTGTATACAGCGCTAGGGTCAGTATTAACCCCCTGTGCTCCCTGTATACAGCGCTAGGGTATTAACCCCCTGTGCTCCCTGTATACAGCGCTAGGGTCAGTATTAACCCCCTGTGCTCCCTGTATACAGCGCTAGGATCAGTATTAACCCTCTGTGCACCCTGTATACAGCGCTAGGATCAGTATTAACCCCCTGTACACCCTGTATACAGCGCTAGGATCAGTATTAACCCCCTGTGCTCCCTGTATACAGCGCTAGGATCAGTATTAACCCTCTGTGCACCCTGTATACAGCGCTAGGATCAGTATTAACCCCCTATGCACCCTGTATACAGCGCTAGGATCAGTATTAACCCCCTGTGCACCCTGTATACAGCGCTAGGATCAGTATTAACCCCCTGTGCACCCTGTATACAGCACTAGGATCAGTATTAACCCCCTGTGCTCCCTGTATACAGCGCTAGGGTCAGTATTAACCCCCTGTGCTCCCTGTATACAGCGCTAGGATCAGTATTAACCCCCTGTGCACCCTGTATACAACGCTAGGATCAGTATTAACCCCCTGTGCTCCCTGTATACAGCGCTAGGGTCAGTATTAACCCCCTGTGCTCCCTGTATACAGCGCTAGGATCAGTATTAACCCCCTGTGCACCCTGTATAAAGCGCTAGGATCAGTATTAACCCCCTGTGCACCCTGTATACAGCGCTAGGGTCAGTATTAACCCCCTGTGCACCCTGTATACAACGCTAGGATCAGTATTAACCCCCTGTGCTCCCTGTATACAGCACTAGGATCAGTATTAACCCCCTGTGCTCCCTGTATACAGCGCTAGGATCAGTATTAACCCCCTGTGCTCCCTGTATACAGCGCTAGGGTCAGTATTAACCCCCTGTACACCCTGTATATAGCGCTAGGGTCAGTATTAACCCCCTGTGCTCCCTGTATACAGCGCTAGGATCAGTATTAACCCTCTGTGCACCCTGTATACAGCGCTAGGATCAGTATTAACCCCCTGTGCACCCTGTATACAGCGCTAGGATCAGTATTAACCCCCTGTGCTACCTGTATACAGCACTAGGATCAGTATTACCCCCTGTGCACCCTGTATACAGCGCTAGGATCAGTATTAACCCCCTGTGCTCCCTGTATACAGCGCTAGGATCAGTATTAACCCCCTGTGCACCCTGTATACAGCGCTAGGATCAGTATTAACCCCCTGTGCACCCTGTATACAGCGCTAGGATCAGTATTAACCCCCTGTGCACCCTGTATACAGCGCTAGGATCAGTATTAACCCCCTGTGCTCCCTGTATACAGGGCTAGGATCAGTATTAACCCCCTGTGCACCCTGTATACAGCGCTAGGATCAGTATTAACCCCCTGTGCTCCCTGTATACAGCACTAGGATCAGTATTAACCCTCTGTGCACCCTGTATACAGCACTACGATCAGTATTAACCCCCTGTGCACCCTGTATACAGCGCTAGGGTCAGTATTAACCCCCTGTGCTCCCTGTATACAGCGCTAGGGTATTAACCCCCTGTGCTCTCTGTATACAGCGCTAGGGTCAGTATTAACCCCCTGTGCTCCCTGTATACAGCGCTAGGATCAGTATTAACCCTCTGCGCACCCTGTATACAGCGCTAGGATCAGTATTAACCCTCTGTGCACCCTGTATACAGAGCTAGGGTCAGTATTAACCCCCTGTGCTCCCTGTATACAGCGCTAGGGTCAGTATTAACCCCCTGTGCACCCTGTATACAGCGCTAGGGTCAGTATTAACCCCCTGTGCACCCTGTATACAGCGCTAGGATCAGTATTAACCCCCTGTGCACCCTGTATACAGCGCTAGGATCAGTATTAACCCCCTGTGCACCCTGTATACAGCGCTAGGATCAGTATTAACACCCTGTGCACCCTGTATACAGCGCTAGGGTCAGTATTAACCCCCTGTGCTCCCTGTATACAGCGCTAGGGTCAGTATTAACCCCCTGTGCTCCCTGTATACAGCGCTAGGATCAGTATTAACCCCCTGTGCACCCTGTATACAGCACTAGGATCAGTATTAACCCCCTGTGCACCCTGTATACAGCGCTAGGGTCAGTATTAACCCCCTGTGCTCCCTGTATACAGCGCTAGGATCAGTATTAACCCCCTGTGCTCCCTGTATACAGCACTAGGGTCAGTATTAACCCCCTGTACACCCTGTATACAGCGCTAGGGTCAGTATTAACCCCCTGTGCTCCCTGTATACAGCGCTAGGATCAGTATTAACCCTCTGTGCACCCTGTATACAGCGCTAGGATCAGTATTAACCCCCTGTGCTCCCTGTATACAGCGCTAGTATCAGTATTAACCCCCTGTGCACCCTGTATACAGCGCTAGGATCAGTATTAACCCCCTGTGCTCCCTGTATACAGCACTAGGATCAGTATTAACCCCCTGTGCACCCTGTATACAGCGCTAGGATCAGTATTAACCCCCTGTGCTCCCTGTATACAGCGCTAGGATCAGTATTAACCCCCTGTGCACCCTGTATACAGCGCTAGGATCAGTATTAACCCCCTGTGCACCCTGTATACAGCGCTAGGATCAGTATTAACCCCCTGTGCACCCTGTATACAGCGCTAGGATCAGTATTAACCCCCTGTGCTCCCTGTATACAGGGCTAGGATCAGTATTAACCCCCTGTGCTCCCTGTATACAGCGCTAGGATCAGTATTAACCCCCTGTGCTCCCTGTATACAGCGCTAGGATCAGTATTAACCCCCTGTGCACCCTGTATACAGCGCTAGGATCAGTATTAACCCCCTGTGCTCCCTGTATACAGCGCTAGGGTCAGTATTAACCCTCTGTGCACCCTGTATACAGCGCTAGGGTCAGTATTAACCCTCTGTGCACCCTGTATACAGCGCTAGGGTCAGTATTAACCCTCTGTGCACCCTGTATACAGCGCTAGGGTCAGTATTAACCCTCTGTGCACCCTGTATACAGCGCTAGGGACAGTATTAACCCTCTGTGCACCCTGTATACAGCGCTAGGGACAGTATTAACACTCTGTGCACCCTGTATACAGCGCTAGGGTCAGTATTAACCCTCTGTGCTCCCTGTATACAGCACTAGGATCAGTATTAACCCCCTGTGCTCCCTGTATACAGCGCTAGGATCAGTATTAACCCTCTGTGCACCCTGTATACAGCGTTAGGATCAGTATTAACCCCCTGTGCACCCTGTATACAGCGCTAGGATCAGTATTAACCCCCTGTACTCCCTGTATACAGCGCTAGGGTCAGTATTAACCCCCTGTGCACCCTGTATACAGCGCTAGGATCAGTATTAACCCCCTGTGCACCCTGTATACAGCGCTAGGGTCAGTATTAACCCCCTGTGCTCCCTGTATACAGCGCTAGGGTCAGTATTAACCCCCTGTGCTCCCTGTATACAGCGCTAGGATCAGTATTAACCCTCTGTGCACCCTGTATACAGCGCTAGGATCAGTATTAACCCCCTGTACACCCTGTATACAGCGCTAGGATCAGTATTAACCCCCTGTACACCCTGTATACAGCGCTAGGATCAGTATTAACCCCCTGTGCACCCTGTATACAGCGCTAGGATCAGTATTAACCCCTGTGCTCCCTGTATACAGCACTAGGATCAGTATTAACCCCCTGTACACCCTGTATACAGCGCTAGGATCAGTATTAACCCCCTGTGCACCCTGTATACAGCGCTAGGATCAGTATTAACCCCTGTGCTCCCTGTATACAGCACTAGGATCAGTATTAACCCTCTGTGCTCCCTGTATACAGCACTAGGATCAGTATTAACCCCCTGTACACCCTGTATACAGCGCTAGGGTCAGTATTAACCCCCTGTGCTCCCTGTATACAGCGCTAGGATCAGTATTAACCCCCTGTGCTCCCTGTATACAGCGCTAGGATCAGTATTAACCCCCTGTGCTCCCTGTATACAGCGCTAGGATCAGTATTAACCCCCTGTGCTCCCTGTATACAGCGCTAGGATCAGTATTAACCCCCTGTGCACCCTGTATACAGCACTAGGATCAGTATTAACCCCCTGTGCACCCTGTATACAGCGCTAGGGTCAGTATTAACCCCCTGTGCTCCCTGTATACAGCACTAGGATCAGTATTAACCCCCTGTGCTCCCTGTATACAGCACTAGGGTCAGTATTAACCCCCTGTGCTCCCTGTATACAGCGCTAGGATCAGTATTAACCCCCTGTGCACCCTGTATACAGCGCTAGGGTCAGTATTAACCCCCTGTGCACCCTGTATACAGCGCTAGGATCAGTATTAACCCCCTGTGCACCCTGTATACAGCGCTAGGGTCAGTATTAACCCCCTGTGCACCCTGTATACAGCGCTAGGATCAGTATTAACCCCCTGTGCACCCTGTATACAGCGCTAGGGTCAGTATTAACCCCCTGTGCACCCTGTATACAGCGCTAGGATCAGTATGAACCCCCTGTGCTCCCTGTATACAGCGTTAGGGTCAGTATTAACCCCCTGTGCTACCTGTATACAGCACTAGGATCAGTATTAACCCTCTGTGCACCCTGTATACAGCGCTAGGATCAGTATTAACCCCCTGTGCTACCTGTATACAGCACTAGGATCAGTATTAACCCTCTGTGCACCCTGTATACAGCGCTAGGATCAGTATTAACCCCCTGTGCACCCTGTATACAGCGCTAGGGTCAGTATTAACCCCCTGTGCACCCTGTATACAGCGCTAGGATCAGTATTAACCCCCTGTGCTCCTTGTATACAGCACTAGGGTCAGTATTAACCCTCTGTGCTCCCTGTATACAGCGCTAGGATCAGTATTAACCCCCTGTGCACCCTGTATACAGCGCTAGGATCAGTATTAACCCCCTGTGCACCCTGTATACAGCGCTAGGATCAGTATTAACCCCCTGTGCTCCCTGTATACAGCACTAGGATCAGTATTAACCCCCTGTTCACCCTGTATACAGCACTACGATCAGTATTAACCCCCTGTGCACCCTGTATACAGCGCTAGGGTCAGTATTAACCCCCTGTGCTCCCTGTATACAGCGCTAGGGTATTAACCCCCTGTGCTCCCTGTATACAGCGCTAGGATCAGTATTACCCCCTGTGCACCCTGTATACAGCGCTAGGATCAGTATTACCCCCTGTGCTCCCTGTATACAGCGCTAGGATCAGTATTACCCCCTGTGCACCCTGTATACAGCGCTAGGGTCAGTATTAACCCCCTGTGCTCCCTGTATACAGCGCTAGGATCAGTATTAACCCTCTGTGCACCCTGTATACAGCGCTAGGGTCAGTATTAACCCCCTGTGCTCCCTGTATACAGCACTAGGATCAGTATTAACCCTCTGTGCACCCTGTATACAACGCTAGGGTCAGTATTAACCCCCTGTGCTCCCTGTATACAGCGCTAGGATCAGTATTAACCCTCTGTGCACCCTGTATACAGCGCTAGGATCAGTATTAACCCCCTGTGCACCCTGTATACAGCGCTAGGATCAGTATTAACCCCCTGTGCACCCTGTATACAGCGCTAGGATCAGTATTAACCCCCTGTGCACCCTGTATACAGCACTAGGATCAGTATTAACACCCTGTGCACCCTGTATACAGCGCTAGGGTCAGTATTAACCCCCTGTGCTCCCTGTATACAGCGCTAGGGTCAGTATTAACCCCCTGTGCTCCCTGTATACAGCGCTAGGATCAGTATTAACCCCCTGTGCACCCTGTATACAGCGCTAGGATCAGTATTAACCCCCTGTGCATCCTGTATACAGCGCTAGGGTCAGTATTAACCCCCTGTGCTCCCTGTATACAGCGCTAGGGTCAGTATTAACCCCCTGTGCTCCCTGTATACAGCGCTAGGGTCAGTATTAACCCCCTGTGCACCCTGTATACAGCGCTAGGATCAGTATTAACCCCCTGTACACCCTGTATACAGCGCTAGGGTCAGTATTAACCCCCTATGCACCCTGTATACAGCGCTAGGATCAGTATTAACCCCCTGTACACCCTGTATACAGCACTAGGATCAGTATTAACCCCCTGTGCACCCTGTATACAGCACTAGGATCAGTATTAACCCCCTGTGCTCCCTGTATACAGCACTAGGATCAGTATTAACCCCCTGTGCACCCTGTATACAGCGCTAGGATCAGTATTAACCCCCTGTGCACCCTGTATACAGCGCTAGGGTCAGTATTAACCCCCTGTGCACCCTGTATACAGCGCTAGGGTCAGTATTAACCCCCTGTGCTCCCTGTATATAGCGCTAGGATCAGTATTAACCCCCTGTGCTCCCTGTATACAGCGCTAGGATCAGTATTAACCCTCTGTGCACCCTGTATACAGCGCTAGGATCAGTATTAACCCCCTGTGCTCCCTGTATACAGCGCTAGGATCAGTATTAACCCTCTGTGCACCCTGTATACAGCGCTAGGATCAGTATTAACCCCCTGTGCACCCTGTATACAGCGCTAGGATCAGTATTAACCCCCTGTACTCCCTGTATACAGCGCTAGGATCAGTATTAACCCCCTGTGCACCCTGTATACAGCGCTAGGGTCAGTATTAACCCCCTGTGCACCCTGTATACAGCGCTAGGGTCAGTATTAACCCCCTGTGCTCCCTGTATACAGCTCTAGGATCAGTATTAACCCCTGTGCTCCCTGTATACAGCACTAGGGTCAGTATTAACCCCCTGTGCTCCCTGTATACAGCGCTAGGGTCAGTATTAACCCCCTGTGCTCCCTGTATACAGCGCTAGGATCAGTATTAACCCCCTGTACACCCTGTATACAGCGCTAGGATCAGTATTAACCCCCTGTACACCCTGTATACAGCGCTAGGATCAGTATTAACCCCCTGTGCACCCTGTATACAGCGCTAGGATCAGTATTAACCCCTGTGCTCCCTGTATACAGCGCTAGGATCAGTATTAACCCCCTGTACACCCTGTATACAGCGCTAGGATCAGTATTAACCCCCTGTGCACCCTGTATACAGCGCTAGGGTCAGTATTAACCCCCTGTACACCCTGTATACAGCGCTAGGGTCAGTATTAACCCCCTGTACACCCTGTATACAGCGCTAGGGTCAGTATTAACCTCCTGTGCTCCCTGTATACAGCGCTAGGATCAGTATTAACCCCCTGTGCACCCTGTATACAGCGCTAGGATCAGTATTAACCCCCTGTGCTCCCTGTATACAGCACTAGGATCAGTATTAACCCCCTGTGCACCCTGTATACAGCGCTAGGGTCAGTATTAACCCCCTGTGCACCCTGTATACAGCGCTAGGGTCAGTATTAACCCCCTGTGCTCCCTGTATACAGCGCTAGGATCAGTATTAACCCCCTGTGCTCCCTGTATACAGCGCTAGGATCAGTATTAACCCCCTGTGCACCCTGTATACAGCGCTAGGATCAGTATTAACCCTCTGTGCACCCTGTATACAGCGCTAGGATCAGTATTAACCCCCTGTGCTCCCTGTATACAGCACTAGGATCAGTATTAACCCCCTGTGCACCCTGTATACAGCGCTAGGGTCAGTATTAACCCTCTGTGCACCCTGTATACAGCGCTAGGGTCAGTATTAACCCCCTGTGCACCCTGTATACAGCGCTAGGATCAGTATTAACCCCCTGTGCTCCCTGTATACAGCGCTAGGATCAGTATTAACCCCCTGTGCACCCTGTATACAGCGCTAGGATCAGTATTAACCCCCTGTGCACCCTGTATACAGCGCTAGGATCAGTATTAACCCCCTGTGCTCCCTGTATACAGCGCTAGGATCAGTATTAACCCCTTGTGCACCCTGTATACAGCGCTAGGATCAGTATTAACCCCCTGTGCACCCTGTATACAGCGATAGGATCAGTATTAACCCCCTGTGCTCCCTGTATACAGCGCTAGGATCAGTATTAACCCCCTGTACACCCTGTATACAGCGCTAGGATCAGTATTAACCCCCTGTGCACCCTGTATACAGCACTAGGATCAGTATTAACCCCCTGTGCACCCTGTATACAGCACTAGGGTCAGTATTAACCCCCTGTGCTCCCTGTATACAGCACTAGGATCAGTATTAACCCCCTGTGCACCCTGTATACAGCGCTAGGGTCAGTATTAACCCCCTGTGCTCCCTGTATACAGCGCTAGGGTCAGTATTAACCCCCTGTGCTCCCTGTATACAGCGCTAGGATCAGTATTAACCCCCTGTGCTCCCTGTATACAGCGCTAGGATCAGTATTAACCCCTTGTGCACCCTGTATACAGCACTAGGATCAGTATTAACCCCCTGTGCTCCCTGTATACAGCGCTAGGATCAGTATTAACCCCCTGTGCACCCTGTATACAGCGCTAGGATCAGTATTAACCCCCTGTGCACCCTGTATACAGCGCTAGGATCAGTATTAACCCCCTGTACACCCTGTATACAGCACTAGGGTCAGTATTAACCCCCTGTGCACCCTGTATACAGCGCTAGGATCAGTATTAACCCCCTGTGCACCCTGTATACAGCGCTAGGGTCAGTATTAACCCCCTGTACACCCTGTATACAGCGCTAGGATCAGTATTAACCCCCTGTGCTCCCTGTATACAGCGCTAGGATCAGTATTAACCCCCTGTGCACCCTGTATACAGCGCTAGGGTCAGTATTAACCCCCTGTGCACCCTGTATACAGCGCTAGGATCAGTATTAACCCCCTGTGCTCCCTGTATACAGCACTAGGATCAGTATTAACCCCCTGCGCACCCTGTATACAGCGCTAGGATCAGTATTAACCCCCTGTGCACCCTGTATACAGCGCTAGGATCAGTATTAACCCCCTGTGCACCCTGTATACAGCGCTAGGATCAGTATTAACCCCCTGTGCACCCTGTATTCAGCGCTAGGATCAGTATTAACCCCCTGTGCTCCCTGTATACAGCGCTAGGATCAGTATTAACCCCCTGTGCACCCTGTATACAGCGCTAGGGTCAGTATTAACCCCCTGTACACCCTGTATACAGCGCTAGGATCAGTATTAACCCCCTGTGCTCCCTGTATACAGCGCTAGGATCAGTATTAACCCCCTGTGCACCCTGTATACAGCGCTAGGGTCAGTATTACCCCCTGTACACCCTGTATACAGCACTAGGATCAGTATTAACCCTCTGTGCTCCCTGTATGCAGCGCTAGGATCAGTATTAACCCCCTGTGCACCCTGTATACAGCACTAGGATCAGTATTAACCCCCTGTGCACCCTGTATACAGCGCTAGGATCAGTATTAACCCCCTGTGCTCCCTGTATACAGCGCTAGGATCAGTATTAACCCCCTGTGCTCCCTGTATACAGCACTAGGATCAGTATTAACCCCCTGTGCTCCCTGTATACAGCGCTAGGGTCAGTATTAGCCCCCTGTGCACCCTGTATACAGCGCTAGGATCAGTATTAACCCCCTGTGCACCCTGTATACAGGGCTAGGATCAGTATTAACCCCCTGTGCTCCCTGTATACAGCACTAGGATCAGTATTAACCCCCTGTGCACCCTGTATACAGCACTAGGATCAGTATTAACCCCCTGTGCTCCCTGTATACAGCGCTAGGGTCAGTATTAGCCCCCTGTGCACCCTGTATACAGCGCTAGGATCAGTATTAACCCCCTGTGCTCCCTGTATACAGGGCTAGGATCAGTATTAACCCCCTGTGCTCCCTGTATACAGCGCTACGATCAGTATTACCCCCTTGTGCACCCTGTATACAGCACTAGGGTCAGTATTAACCCCCTATGCACCCTGTATACAGCACTAGGGTCAGTATTAACCCCCTGTGCTCCCTGTATACAGCGCTAGGATCAGTATTAACCCCCTGTGCACCCTGTATACAGCGCTAGGGTCAGTATTAACCCCCTGTTCACCCTGTATACAGCGCTAGGATCAGTATTAACCCCCTGTGCTCCCTGTATACAGCGCTAGGATCAGTATTAACCCCCTGTGCACCCTGTATACAGCGCTAGGATCAGTATTAACCCCCTGTGCTCCCTGTATACAGCGCTAGGATCAGTATTAACCCCCTGTGCACCCTGTATACAGCGCTAGGATCAGTATTAACCCCCTGTGCACCCTGTATACAGCGCTAGGATCAGTATTAACCCCCTGTGCTCCCTGTATACAGCACTAGGATCAGTATTAACCCCCTGTGCTCCCTGTATACAGCACTAGGATCAGTATTAACCCCCTGTGCTCCCTGTATACAGCGCTAGGATCAGTATTAACCCCCTGTACACCCTGTATACAGCACTAGGATCAGTATTAACCCCCTGTACACCCTGTATACAGCACTAGGATCAGTATTACCCCCTTGTGCACCCTGTATACAGCGCTAGGATCAGTATTACCCCCTTGTGCACCCTGTATACAGCGCTACGATCAGTATTACCCCCTTGTGCACCCTGTATACAGCGCTAGGATCAGTATTAACCCTCTGTGCTCCCTGTATACAGCGCTAGGATCAGTATTAACCCTCTGTGCACCCTGTATACAGCGCTAGGATCAGTATTAACCCCCTGTGCTCCCTGTATACAGCGCTAGGATCAGTATTAACCCCCTGTGCACCCTGTATACGCATTAGGATCAGTATTAACCCCCTGTGCACCCTGTATACAGCGCTAGGGTCAGTATTAACCCCCTGTGCACCCTGTATACAGCACTAGGATCAGTATTAACCCCCTGTGCACCCTGTATACAGCGCTAGGATCAGTATTAACCCCCTGTGCTCCCTGTATACAGGGCTAGGATCAGTATTAACCCCCTGTGCACCCTGTATACAGCACTAGGATCAGTATTAACCCCCTGTGCTCCCTGTATACAGCGCTAGGGTCAGTATTAACCCCCTGTGCTCCCTGTATACAGCGCTAGGATCAGTATTAACCCCCTGTGCACCCTGTATACAGCGCTAGGATCAGTATTAACCCCCTGTGCACCCTGTATACAGGGCTAGGATCAGTATTAACCCCCTGTGCTCCCTGTATACAGGGCTAGGATCAGTATTAACCCCCTGTGCTCCCTGTATACAGGGCTAGGATCAGTATTAACCCCCTGTGCTCCCTGTATACAGGGCTAGGATCAGTATTAACCCCCTGTGCACCCTGTATACAGCACTAGGATCAGTATTAACCCCCTGTGCTCCCTGTATACAGCGCTAGGGTCAGTATTAGCCCCCTGTGCTCCCTGTATACAGCGCTAGGGTCAGTATTAACCCCCTGTGCACCCTGTATACAGCGCTACGATCAGTATTACCCCCTTGTGCACCCTGTATACAGCGCTAGGATCAGTATTAACCCCCTGTGCTCCCTGTATACAGCGCTACGATCAGTATTACCCCCTTGTGCACCCTGTATACAGCACTAGGGTCAGTATTAACCCCCTATGCACCCTGTATACAGCACTAGGGTCAGTATTAACCCCCTGTGCTCCCTGTATACAGCGCTAGGATCAGTATTAACCCCCTGTGCACCCTGTATACAGCGCTAGGGTCAGTATTAACCCCCTGTGCTCCCTGTATACAGCGCTAGGATCAGTATTAACCCCCTGTGCACCCTGTATACAGCGCTAGGGTCAGTATTAACCCCCTGTACACCCTGTATACAGCGCTAGGATCAGTATTAACCCCCTGTGCACCCTGTATACAGCGCTAGGATCAGTATTAACCCCCTGTGCACCCTGTATACAGCGCTAGGATCAGTATTAACCCCCTGTGCTCCCTGTATACAGCACTAGGATCAGTATTAACCCCCTGTGCACCCTGTATACAGCGCTAGGATCAGTATTAACCCCCTGTGCACCCTGTATACAGCGCTAGGATCAGTATTAACCCCCTGTGCTCCCTGTATACAGCGCTAGGATCAGTATTAACCCCCTGTGCTCCCTGTATACAGCACTAGGATCAGTATTAACCCCCTGTGCTCCCTGTATACAGCACTAGGATCAGTATTAACCCCCTGTGCTCCCTGTATACAGCGCTAGGATCAGTATTACCCCCTTGTGCACCCTGTATACAGCGCTAGGATCAGTATTAACCCTCTGTGCTCCCTGTATACAGCGCTAGGATCAGTATTAACCCTCTGTGCACCCTGTATACAGCGCTAGGATCAGTATTAACCCCCTGTGCTCCCTGTATACAGCGCTAGGATCAGTATTAACCCCCTGTGCACCCTGTATACGCGTTAGGATCAGTATTAACCCCCTGTGCTCCCTGTATACAGCGCTAGGATCAGTATTACCCCCCTGTGCACCCTGTATACGCGTTAGGATCAGTATTAACCCCCTGTGCTCCCTGTATACAGCACTAGGATCAGTATTAACCCCCTGTGCTCCCTGTATACAGCGCTATGGTCAGTATTAACCCCCTGTGCACCCTGTATACAGCACTAGGATCAGTATTAACCCCCTGTGCTCCCTGTATACAGCGCTAGGATCAGTATTAACCCCCTGTGCTCCCTGTATACAGCGCTAGGATCAGTATTAACCCCCTGTGCTCCCTGTATACAGCACTAGGATCAGTATTAACCCCCTGTGCACCCTGTATACAGCGCTAGGATCAGTATTAACCCCCTGTGCTCCCTGTATACAGCGCTAGGATCAGTATTAACCCCCTGTGCTCCCTGTATACAGCGCTAGGATCAGTATTAACCCCCTGTGCTCCCTGTATACAGCACTAGGATCAGTATTAACCCCCTGTGCTCCCTGTATACAGCGCTACGATCAGTATTAACCCCCTGTGCACCCTGTATACAGCACTAGGGTCAGTATTAACCCTCTGTGCTCCCTGTATACAGCGCTAGGATCAGTATTAACCCCCTGTGCACCCTGTATACAGCGCTAGGGTCAGTATTAACCCCCTGTGCACCCTGTATACAGCACTAGGATCAGTATTAACCCCCTGTGCTCCCTGTATACAGCGCTACGATCAGTATTAACCCTCTGTGCACCCTGTATACAGCGCTAGGATCAGTATTAACCCCCTGTGCTCCCTGTATACAGGGCTAGGATCAGTATTAACCCCCTGTGCACCCTGTATACAGCGCTATACTCAGCAGTGACCCCTGGTGGTACTGAACACCCCCCTTTTCCAGCATTAACCCCTGCTCGGCCGGCCTGTCCTCGGGCCGGACACCTGTGGCGCCTCCCCCTGTCTTACCGTCCTGGCGGCCTCTGCCCACGTCCTGCCCTTCTTCTTTCGCCGTCTCCTCCTCCTCTTCCTCCGGGCCGCGTCCCTCATCGTGTCTCCGGTCCTCCCCGGGTCGCTCCGCGGTCAGTTCCCAGCAGCTGCCATGTTGTCGGGGCCGTTACTGTACTGAGAGGTCATGTGACCCTCGTGACGTCACCTACTGTACGGCGGCTGTCAAATCCAGGGGCGGGGCTGTCAGGGGAGGGGCGGAGCTACATATAAGGGACGGTGCGAAGATGACCGAAGGCGCAGGTGCACAGAGTGCGGACTGCGCATGTGCGGAACTAACTGCACACATCCGTGTGTACCGGGGACATTATTACTGAGGGGACATGTGGGGACATTATTACTGAGGGGACATGTGGGACATTATTACTGAGGGGACATGTGGGGACATTATTACTGAGGAGGACATGTGGGGACATTATTACTGTGGGCGACATGTGGGGACATTATTACTGAGGGGGACATGTGGGGACATTATTACTGAGGAGGACATGTGGGGACATTATTACTGAGGGGGACATGTGGGGACATTATTACTGAGGGGGACATGTGGGGACATTATTACTGAGGAGGACATGTGGGGACATTATTACTGAGGAGGACATGTGGGGGCATTATTACTGAGGAGGACATGTGGGGACATTATTACTGAGGAGGACATGTGGGGACATTATTACTGAGGGGGACATGTGGGGACATTATTACTGACGGGGACATGTGGGGACATTATTACTGAGGAGGACATGTGGGGACATTATTACTGAGGAGGACATGTGGGGGCATTATTACTGAGGAGGACATGTGGGGACATTATTACTGAGGATGACATGTGGGGGCATTATTACTGAGGAGGACATGTGGGGACATTATTACTGAGGGGGACGTGTGGGGACATTATTACTGAGGGGGACGTGTGGGGACATTATTACTGAGGGGGACATGTGGGGACATTATTACTGAGGGGGACATGTGGGGACATTATTACTGAGGAGGACATGTGGGGACATTATTACTGAGGGGGACATGTGGGGACATTATTACTGAGGGGGACATGTGGGACATTATTACTAAGGGGGACATGTGGGGACATTATTACTGAGGGGGGACATTATTACTGAGGAGGACATGTGGGGACATTATTACTGAGGAGGACATGTGGGGACATTATTACTGAGGGGGACATGTGTGACATTATTACTGAGGGGACATTATTACTGAGGGGGACATGTGGGGACATTATTACTGAGGGGGACATGTGGGGACATTATTACTGAGGGGGACATTATTACTGAGGGGGGACGTGTGGGGACATTATTACTGAGGGGGGACGTGTGGGGACATTATTACTGAGGAGGACATGTGGGGACATTATTACTGAGGGGGGACATGTGGGGACATTATTACTGAGGGGGACATGTGGGGACATTATTACTGAGGGGACATGTGAGGGCATTATTACTGAGGGGGACATGTGGGACATTATTACTAAGGGGGACATGTGGGGACATTATTACTGAGGGGGGACATTATTACTGAGGAGGACATGTGGGGACATTATTACTGAGGGGGGACATGTGGGGACATTATTACTGAGGGGGGACATGTGGGGCCATTATTACTGAGGGGGGACATGTGGGGACATTATTACTGAGGGGGGACATGTGGGGACATTATTACTGAGGGGACATGTGAGGGCATTATTACTGAGGGGGACATGTGGGACATTATTACTAAGGGGGACATGTGGGGACATTATTACTGAGGGGGGACATTATTACTGAGGAGGACATGTGGGGACATTATTACTGAGGAGGACATGTGGGGACATTATTACTGAGGGGGACATGTGGGGACATTATTACTGAGGAGGACATGTGTGACATTATTACTGAGGGGACATTATTACTGAGGGGGGACATGTGGGGACATTATTACTGAGGGGACATGTGAGGGCATTATTACTGAGGGGACATTATTACTGAGGGGGGACATGTGGGGACATTATTACTGAGGGGGGACATGTGGGGACATTATTACTGAGGAGGACATGTGGGGACATTATTACTGAGGAGGACATGTGGGGACATTATTACTGAGGGGGACATGTGGGGCCATTATTACTGAGGGGGGACATGTGGGGCCATTATTACTGAGGGGGGACATGTGGGGACATTATTTCTGAGGGGGACATGTGGGGACATTATTACTGAGGGGGGACATGTGGGGACATTATTACTGAGGAGGGACATGTGGGGACATTATTACTGAGGAGGACATGTGGGGACATTATTACTGAGGGGACATGTGTGGACATTATTACTGAGGAGGACATGTGGGGACATTATTACTGAGGGGGACATGTGGGGACATTATTACTGAGGAGGACATGTGGAGACATTATTACTGAGGGGGACATTATTACTGAGGGGGACATGTGGGGACATTATTACTGAGGAGGACATGTGGGGACATTATTACTGAGGGGGACATGTGGGGACATTATTACTGAGGAGGACATGTGGGGACATTATTACTGAGGGGACATGAGGGGACATTATTACTGAGGGGGACATGTGGGGACATTATTACTGAGGAGGACATGTGGGGACATTATTACTGAGGGGGACATTATTACTGAGGGGGACATGTGGGGACATTATTACTGAGGGGACATTATTACTGAGGGGGGACATGTGGGGACATTATTACTGAGGGGGGACATGTGGGGACATTATTACTGAGGGGGACATGTGGGACATTATTACTAAGGGGGACATGTGGGACATTATTACTAAGGGGGACATGTGGGGACATTATTACTGAGGGGGGACATTATTACTGAGGGGGACATGTGGGGACATTATTACTGAGGAGGACATGTGGGACATTATTACTGAGGGGGGCATGTGTGGACATTATTACTGAGGAGGACATTTGGGAGCATTATTACTGAGGAGGACATGTGTGACATTATTACTGAGGGGACATTATTACTGAGGGGGACATGTGGGGACATTATTACTGAGGAGGACATGTGGGGACATTATTACTGAGGAGGACATGTGGGGACATTATTACTGAGGGGGACATGTGGGGACATTATTACTGAGGAGGACATGTGGGGACATTATTACTGAGGGGGGACATGTGGGGACATTATTACTGAGGGGGGACATGTGGGGACATTATTACTGAGGGGGACATTATTACTGAGGGGGACATGTGGGGACATTATTACTGAGGAGGACATGTGGGGACATTATTACTGAGGGGGACATGTGGGGACATTATTACTGAGGGGGACATGTGGGGACTTTATTACTGAGGGGGACATGTGGGGACTTTATTACTGAGGGGGACATGTGGGGACATTATTACTGAGGAGGACATGTGGGGACATTATTACTGAGGGGGACATGTGGGGACATTATTACTGAGGAGGACATGTGGGGACATTATTACTGAGGAGGACGTGTGGACATTATTACTGAGGAGGACGTGTGGGGACATTATTACTGAGGAGGACGTGTGGGGACATTATTACTGAGGGGACATGTGGGGACATTATTACTGAGGAGGACATGTGGGGACATTATTACTGGGGACATGTGGGGACATTATTACTGAGGGGGACATGTGGGGACATTATTACTGAGGAGGACATGTGGGGACATTATTACTGAGGGGGACATGTGGGGACATTATTACTGAGGAGGACATGTGAGGATATTATTACTGAGGGGGACATGTGGGGACATTATTACTGAGGGGGACATGTGGGGACATTATTACTGAGGAGGACATGTGGGGACATTATTAGTGAGGGGGACATGTGGGGACATTATTTCTAGGGGGACATTATTTCTAGGGACATGTGGGGACATTATTTCTAGGGGGACATGTGGGGACATTATTTCTAGGGGGACATGTGGGGACATTATTACTGAGGGGACATGTGGGGACATTATTACTGAGGGGGACATGTGGGGACATTAATACTGTGGGGACATTATTACTGAGGAGGACATGTGGGGACATTATTAGTGAGGGGGACATGTGGGGACATTTCTAAGGGGACATTATTTCTAGGGACATTATATCTAGGGGGACATTATTTCTAGGGACATGTGGGGACATTATTACTGAGGAGGACATGTGGGGACATTACTAGGAGGACATGTGGGGACATTATTTCTAGGGGGACATGTGGGGATATTACTGAGGGGACATGTGGGGACATTATTACTGAGGGGGACATGTGGGCACATTATTACTGAGGGGGACATGTGGGCACATTATTACTGAGGGGGACATGTGGGGACATTATTACTGAGGGGGACATGTGGGGACATTATTACCGAGGGGACATTATTACTGAGGGGACATGTGAGGACATTTTTACTGAGGGGACATGTGAGGACATTATTACTGAGGGGGACATGTGGGGACATTATTACTGAGGGCGACATGTGGGGACATTATTACTGAGGGCGACATGTGGGGACATTATTACTGAGGGCGACATGTGGGGACATTATTACTGAGGGGACATGTGGAGACATTACTGAGGGGACATGTGGAGACATTATTACTGAGGGGGACATTATTACTGAGGGGACATTATTACTGAGGGGACATGTGGAGACATTATTACTGAGGGGGACATGTGGGGACATTATTACTGAGGAGGACATGTGGGGACATTATTACTGAGGAGGACATGTGGGGACATTATTGCTGAGGAGGACATGTGGGGACATTATTACTGAGGGGACATGTGGGACATTATTACTGAGGAGGACATGTGGGGACATTATTACTGAGGAGGACATGTGGGACATTATTACTGAGGAGGACATGTGGGGACATTATTACTGAGGGGGGACATGTGGGGACATTATTACTGAGGGGACATGTGGGGACATTATTACTGAGGTGGACATGTGGGGACATTATTACTGAGGGGGACATTATTACTGAGGGGGGACATGTGGGGACATTATCACTGAGGGGGACATGGGAGGACATTATTACTGAGGGGGACATGGGAGGACATTATTACTGAGGGGGACATGCGGGGACATTATTACTGAGGGGACATGTGGGGACATTATTACTGAGGAGGACATGTGGGGACATTATTACTGAGGAGGACATGTGGGCACATTATTACTGAGGAGGACATGTGGGACATTATTACTGAGGGGACATGTGGGGACATTATTACTGAGGACGACATGTGGGGACATTATTACTGAGGAGGACATGTGGGGACATTATTACTGAGGGGGACATGTGGGGACATTATTACTGAGGGAGACATGCGGGGACATTATTACTGAGGGGACATGTGGGGACATTATTACTGAGGAGGACATGTGGGGACATTATTACTGAGGAGGACATGTGGGGACATTATTACTGAGGGGGACATGTGGGGACATTATTACTGAGGGGGACATGTGGGGACATTATTACTGAGGGGGACATGTGGGGACATTATTACTGAGGAGGACATGTGGGGACATTATTACTGAGGAGGACATGTGGGGACATTATTACTGAGGAGGACATGTGGGACATTATTACTGAGGACGACATGTGGGGACATTATTACTGAGGGGACATGTGGGGACATTATTACTGAGGAGGACATGTGGGGACATTATTACTGAGGAGGACATGTGGGGACATTATTACTGAGGAGGACATGTGGGGACATTATTACTGAGGAGGACATGTGGGGACATTATTACTGAGGAGGACATGTGGGGACATTATTACTGAGGAGGACATGTGGGGACATTATTACTGAGGAGGACATGTGGGGACATTATTACTGAGGAGGACATGTGGGACATTATTACTGAGGGGGACATGTGGGGACATTATTACTGAGGGGGGACATGTGGGGACATTATTACTGAGGGGGACATGTGGGGACATTATTACTGAGGGGGACATGTGGGGACATTATTACTGAGGGGGACATGTGGGGACATTATTACTGAGGGGGACATGTGGGGACATTATTACTAGGAGGACATGTGGGAACAATATTACTGAGGGGACATGTGGGGACATTATTTCTAGGAGGACATGTGGGGACATCATTACTAGGAGGACAGTGGCTTCAGCAGGGCTTACAATGGAGAATGGCTGCACAGTCACTGCTGGCAGACTACATGGCATTGGAAGCACTCTGCCCCCACAGGACAGGTGTGGAACGGTCTCTGCCTCAGAGTGCAGCAGACTGCAGTGATCGCAGACCAGTGTATGTAGTTCCTTGCAGAGCCGGCATGCAGGAGGCGTCAGTCTTAGGTTGGACTTCAGGAGGTTCTGAGAATGTGAATCTCGCCCTTGAGGAGAACGAACCCCTCGCCTAGAGAAGACGCCCCCTCACAGAGATAACTACAGTCTTACTCTTTACAGGGGCAACCGCAGTGCCCCTTCCCAACCCTTCAGCAGCTTGCTGGCAGTCCCTGCCCTGACCCCAGTGCCATCACGGCATACCAGATGACAACCTACTATTCTGGCCGTCTTGCCTTCTTCAGCGGCCCTCGGGATATTCCAGAACAATAGGCCGATAGAGAGAAGTTTGTTTCTTAAGATCCGTTTTTTGTTTTCCGATGCATTCTTCTTTCTGTAATGTTTTACACAATGACACTTTATGCTGCAAATGTGCCGTTGTCCAGCAGGGGGCAGTGTCACGCCACTACAGGCGGTGCAGCAGAGCAGACAGCGCTTTGTTTTCTAGCCTTTGATTTTATTACAGAGCCGTCACAAAGCATGATGGAGATTCTCTGCCATCATGGATGGTGCGGACTCTACGGTTTTATAAGTCCTCTCCATCACGGCGGAGGGCGGCAGTGGCTATAAGGATCAGGTGACGGCAGCGCGATGCTCCGGCGATGTATTGTTATATGTTATAGTACAGCAGATAACAATTAAAAGTATTATTTACTTACCGGTAATCAGAGAAATAATGACATCACCGTACTGTCTGCTCCAGAGGAGATCCTGATCCAAAACTGTACATAACGGATCTAGAGTAGATCCTGATCATGTGCGGTATATAACAGATCTAGAGGAGATCCTGACCCTGAGCTGTATATAACAGATCTTGAGGAGATCCTGATCCTAAACTGTATATAACAGATCCTGATCCTGCGCTGTATATAACAGATCTAGAGTATATCCTAATTCTGTGCTGTATATAACAGATCTAGAGGAGATCCTGATCATGTGCTGTATATAACAGATCTAGAGGACATCCTGACCCTGAGCTGTATATAACAGATCCTGATCCTGTGCTGTATATTACAGATCCTGATCCTTATCTGTATATTACAGATCCTGATCCTGTGCTGTATATTACAGATCCTGACCCTGAGCTGTATATTACAGATCCTGATCCTGTGCTGTGTATAACAGATCTAGAGGATATCCTAATTCTGTGCTGTATATAACAGATCTAGAGGAGATCCTGATCATGTGCTGTATATAACAGATCTAGAGGACATCCTGACCCTGAGCTGTATATAACAGATCCTGATCCTGTGCTGTATATTACAGATCCTGATCCTGCGCTGTATATTACAGATCCTGATCCTGCGCTGTATATTACAGATCCTGACCCTGAGCTGTATATTACAGATCTAGAGGATATCCTAATTCTGTGCTGTATATAACAGATCTAGAGGAGATCCTGACCCTGAGCTGTATATAACAGATCCTGATCCTGTGCTGTATATTACAGATCCTGATCCTGTGCTGTATATTACAGATCCTGATCCTGTGCTGTGTATAACAGATCTAGAGGATATCCTAATTCTGTGCTGTATATAACAGATCTAGAGGAGATCCTGACCCTGAGCTGTATATAACAGATCTAGAGGAGATCCTGATCATGTGCTGTATATAACAGATCTAGAGGAGATCCTAGTTTTGTGCTGTATATAACAGATCTAGAGGAGATCCTGATCATGTGCTGTATATAACAGATATAGAGGACATCCTGACCCTGAGCTGTAAATAACAGATCTAGAGGAGATCCTGATCCTAAACTGTGCATAACAGATCTAGAGGAGATCCTGACCCTGAGCTGTATATAACAGATCTAGACGAGATCCTGATCCTAAACTGTACATAACAGATCTAGAGGAGATCCTGATCATGTGCTGTATATAACAGATATAGAGGAGATCCTGACCCTGAACTGTATATAACACATCTAGAGGAGATCCTGATCCTAAACTGTATATAACAGATCCTGATCCTGCGCTGTATAAAACAGATCTAGAGTATATCCTAATTCTGTGCTGTATATAACAGATCTAGAGGAGATCCTGATCATGTGCTGTATATAACAGATCTAGAGGACATCCTGACCCTGAGCTGTATCTAACAGATCTAGAGGGGATCCTGATCCTAAACTGTACATAAAAGATCTAGAGGAGATCCTGATCCTAAACTGTACATAACAGATCTAGAGGAGATCCTGATCATGTGCTGTATATAACAGATATAGAGGAGATCCTGACCATGAGCTGTGTATAACACATCTAGAGGAGATCCTGACCCTGAGCTGTATATAACAGATCCTGATCTTGTGCTGTATATAACAGATCTAGAGGATATCCTGATTCTTTGCTGTATATAACAGATCTAGAGGAGATCCTGACCCTGAGCTGTATATAACAGATCCTGATCATATATTGTATATAACAGATCTAGAGGAGATCCTGACTATTGTGTATAACAAATCTAGAGGAACTCCTGACCACGTGCTGTATATAACAAATCTAGAGGAGATCCTGACCCTGAGCTGTATATAACAGATCAAGATCCTTTGCGGTATATAACTGATCTAGAAGAAATCCCAATTCTATGTTGTATATAAGAGATCTACAGGAGATCCCAATCCCATACAGTCTGTAACAGATCATCAATAATATATATAACAGATCTAAAAGAGATCCTGTCCTTGTACTAAATGTAACAGATCTAGAGGAAAGCCTGATCCTATATTGTTTACAACAGATCTAGAAGACATCCTTATATATTTTATATATTTTATTTTACAGGAGATCCTGATCCTATACTGTATATAACATATTTAGAGTTGAACAGATCTGGAGGACATCCCAATACTATCCTGTATATAACGCATCTAGAGAAGATACTGATCCTGTTTTGCATATAACATATCCAGTGGTCTAGAGGAGATCTGGGCACTGTGATGTATATAACAGATCTAGGAGAGATCCTGATTAGAGATGAGCGAACCTACTCGTCCATGCCCCTTTTTCGCCCGAGTACCGCGATTTTCGAGTACTTCCGTACTCGGGCGAAAAGATTCGGGGGGCGCCGTGGGTGAGTGGGGGGTTGCAGCGGGGAGTGGGAGGGAGAAGGAGAGAGAGAGGGCTCCCCCCTGTTCCCCGCTGCTACCCCCCGCTCCGCCCGCCCCCCGGCGCCCCCCCGAATCTTCTCACCCAAGTACTGAAGTACTCGAAAATCGCGGTGCTCGATCGAGTAATTACTTGAAACGAGTACGTTCGCTCATCTCTAATCCTGATCCTATTCTGTATACAACAGATCTAGAGGAGATCCCAATTCCATAATATCTAAAACAGATCTAGAGGATATCCTGACCGCATACTGTATATAACAAATTTAGAAGAGAGTGTGATCCCATGCTATTTACAGAAGATCTGGAGAACATCCTGATCCTAGATTTTAAATCACAGATCAACAGGACATCCTGATCCTATACTGTGTATAATAGATCTAGAGTAGATCCTTCCTCTGCACTGTATAAGACAGACTAGTACCACTTACTAATATAGTGAAAGGGTTTGGAGTTGGTCAAAATATTCCTGTGCATATAGTAAGCTATTGCCATTATTTGCAACCTTGCTGAACAATGCAAACACCTATGAATAAGAAAACGTCAGTAAATGTACGAAATAGCAACACCGATACTGAGACATTCAAACCTGGGAAGCTTCCAAAGGGAGATCGGCTGCACGAGGTTTACAAACGTCCGCAGCTCATAGAGGAGACGTTCGTCTGTTGGTTTCACATATGAGCTGCATGGGATTTACAAACTTTAAATATAAGCCCTTCCCTGAAAATCATCCCTAGCTGTGGTAGGAAAAGTAAAGTGGTCACAGCTTGATTATTCAATTCTAAGTGCAAAAGTAAGTGCACCCCTATGTAATGTAACTAATAGCGCACATCCGCACCACACAAACATGACATTTGCCATTACTATTTTTTATGTTCTAAATAGAAAAGTAAAGTGGTCATAACTTCAATAATTGGTTCTATGTGTGAAAATCGTCAGAAACCATAAAGCCTAGGGAAATTATTTGTATACTGAGAAGAATCTGCTTCAGCTCTGTGTGTATATACTGAAAGGCTGTAGAGTACATAAGGAAGTGGCCATGAACTGCAGGGATGGAGCATGCCTTTAATGCTAAGAAACAGCTGCAACCTCCAGTCTGGGGGTAAATTTAAATAAAAAGGGGTGTTACCCTTAAGGGTAAAAAGTGAGGAGCGTGGGAGGGGTGGCACATTCTGCAGAGGGACTGTAGCATCTTACTAGCACAGGGTGGGAGTCAAGGGTATAGTAGCCATGAAGGTTTGGAGAGGTAATCAGGGACGAGCCAAAAGCCAGCAACAGGTGGTCTCAAAAGTGGCGTAGGAAGGGGGGAGGCAGGTGGCCCAGGTGCCATCACTGAGGGGGAATGACAGCTCAGCTGTTGTAATGATTATGAATGTGGAACCACTGTGTCAACCTACCAGGTAGGTGAAGATCCGATCCAGCATGGCTGACAGCCAACCCCAGCGTGGGAGGTAAGATACCAGATGAACAGCTCCATATATGGATAGAAACTAGGGAAGGTATCTTGCCCTGAACTGATAACCAGGAGAGGGAGACCCCTGCCTACAAGTAGAGCACTTGTCCCAATAAGGACGACCCCACGGTCTTCCTCTAGGCGCTGACTTACCCTGGCGGGCCAGAACACCTGTGAGAAAGATAGAACAACACCGGGGAGTACAGAAACAAGAGGAGGAACAAGCGGCCAAGGATAAACAGAGAAGCGGATAACGGCATTAACAGACCACAGAGTACATGAACAAAGAACACAACATAAGCAGAACACAAGGTAACTGCCGAAGCAGCGGCTGGACATGAAATGATAGGAACAAACTCTCAACAACACTGCAGCAAGGTCTGAAAGGCCCAGGGCAGCTATATAGGACGGTGATTACAAAAAGGACCATCAGCTGAACAAGAAGCCAGAAGCTATTAACCCTAGGAGTGCTAAAAGAGAGTGAATATAACCTCAGGGAACAGAGAGAATGGGACGACGCCCATATTTGCCAGACAGAAGTGGAAGATTGTGTCTGTACAGTGCACCTAACAATACCTCCCCCTGCAGAAATTCCTGAATTTGACGTGGGGTGTTGATGTTCTCAGATAGCTCCAATGACCTCTCCTCCAGTCCATAACCCTTCCAATCCACAGATTTTGTTCCTGACCTTCTTAACATCAAGAATATTTTTCACGTTGAAGATGTTCTCCAAACTAACCTGAGTGGCATCTGGTCTGGGATTTTTGGAAAATCTATTGAGCACAAGTAGTTTGAGGAGAGAGACATAGAAGGAGTTGAGGATACGCAGAAAGGGAGGGAGTCGCAGCCTATAACAAACAGAATTAATTCTCTCCAAAGCTTCAAATGGACCCAGAAATTGTGGGGCAAGCTTATAAAATGGAACTTTCAGCCTTATATGTTTGGAAGAAAGCAACACTTTATCCCCTAGGACAAACTGTGTGGAGGACCGACGCCTGCAATCAGCGAACCTCTTCATGGAAGCGATTGACTTTTCCAGATTAACCTTGGTCTCCTGCCAAATCTTTGCAAAACTCTCTGCTGAAGAAGCTGCTGCTGGAACCTCGGAAGTCATGGAGACTGGCAGGGGAACTCTGGGTTGATGCCCATACACTATGAAGAAGGGAGAAGTCTTTGTGGAGTCGCTGACAGGCTGGTTATGAGAAAACTCCAGAAGACTGACCCAATCATCCTGATGAGCATGGTTAAAATGGTGGACATATCCAGTCAGGATCTGGTTGGTACGCTCCACCTGCCCATTAGACTGTGGGTGATAAGCCGAAGAGAAGATTAAGGATATATCCATCAATTTGCAAAAAGATCTTCGAAATTTAGATGTAAATTGCACCCCTCTATCTGACACAATATGCTTTGGAAAGCCGTGGAGGCAGAAAATGTGATCAATGAATTTCTCAGCAAGTTGACTGGCAGACGGCCAACCGGGCAGAGGCACAAAATGGGCCATTTTAGAAAATTGGTTCACTACTACCCATATAACAGTACAGCCACTGGATGGAAATAAATCTGTAATAAAGTCCATGGCAATATGCTGCCATGGAGCCTCAGGTATGGGTAATGGACACAAGAGCCCTGCAGGTCTCAGTTTCTGTGGTTTATACTGGGCACAGGAGGACACGAAATCGCGGATATCCTTCATAATGGATGGCCACCAGTACTGACAGCGAATTAACTCGCTAGTCTTATGTTGCCCAGAATGACCAGCTGATTTCCTAGAGGTGTCCCAGGACAGGACACCTCTCTTCTTGGCCTTCGGCACAAACGTCTTTCGTGGCGGGATATCCTTAACCCAAACAGGACCTACAGTCACCAATCTGGCAGGTTCAATGATGAATTTTGGAGCCTCTTCAGTGTCGTTACAGTCAAATGCTCTGGATAGTGCGTCAGCCTTAATATTTTGGTCGCAGGCCGAAAATACAATATAAAATCAAACCGTGCAAAAAAACAAGGCCCACCCAGCTTGACGGGGGTTGAGCCGTTGTGCAATCTGAAGATACGTCAGATTTTTATGGTCGGTGTAAATTACGATGGGATGCAGGGCTCCCTCCGGCAGATACCGCCAAAATTCCAGAGCCATCTTGATAGCCAGTAACTTTCGGTCCCCTATAGAGTAATTCCGCTCTGCCGTAAAAAATGACTTCGAGAAAAAAAAACACATGTCACCTTCTTGCCAAATGCCCCTTTTTGCAGTAGGACTGCTCCTGCACCTGAGGAAGAAGCAACGACCTCCAGAAAGAACTGCTTTGTACCATCTGGGCAGTGCAGCATGGAGGCAGATGAGAAGGCCACCTTTAGAGCTTGAAAAGCAGATTCTGCCTCTGGGGACCACTGCATGGCATCAGCTCCCTTAGTGTGGGATAAACTGTCGGTAGTATTTTTCAAATCCCAGGAATCGCTGGATTGCCCGAAGGCCGGAGGGACAAGGCCAATTCAGTACTGCAGAGACTTTTTTAGGATCCATCTCCAAATCCTATTTGGAGACAATATACCCCAAAAAGGGAAGTGACTCGGGTTCAAAAATGCACGTCTCCAATTTAGCAAACAAATGATTCTACCTTAACCACTGAAGCACTGTGCAAACCTGCCTCTGGTGCGAGGGTATATCTGGAGAAAAAAAATCAAGATATCCAAATACACAACGACACATTGCTGAAGGAGATCTCTGAAAATGTTGTTAACAAATTCCTGAAAGACACGTGGAGCGTTCACCAGACCAAAGGGCATCACCAAGTATTCATAGTGTCCGTCTCGGGTATTGAAAGCCATCTTCCACTCATCTCCCTCGCGGATCAAGTTATAAGCACCTCGCAGATCAAGCTTGGTGAAAATCTAAGCGTCCCACAGGCGATCAAATAACTCAGGAATCAAGGGTGCATTTATTCTTAATCGTGATCACGTTCTGACCATGATAGTCAATACAGGACTGTAGTGATCCATCCTTCTTTTTGACAAAGAAAAAACCTGCTCTGGCAGAAGATGAGGACTTATGGATAAACCATCTGGCCAGGTTCTCCGTAACATATTCGGCTGTGGCCTGGGTCTCGGGCAGGGAAAGAGGGTATACTCTACCTCGAGGAGGCACGGAACCAGGCACAATGTCAATTGGGCAATCATAGGGATGATGCGGTGGCAGACATTCAGCCTCTTTCTTGTTAAAGGGGTGGTCTCGCGAAACCAAGTGGGGTTATACACTTCCGTATGGCCATATTAATGCACTTTGTAATATACATCGTGCATTAAATATGAGCCATACAGAAGTTATTCACTTACCTGCTCCGTTGCTAGCGTCCTCGTCTCCATGGTTCCGTATAAATTCGCTGGCAGCTTGCTTTTTTAGACGCGCTTGCGCAGTCCGGTCTTCTCCTTTCAGCACGAGCCGCTTCAGTGTGCTCCCCGCTACAGCTCTTCTGCGCATGCGCAGACGAGCTGTCACTGCTCGGGAGCGCGCTGGAGCGGCCATTCTGTACCTTCCTCTGTTAGAGGAAGGTGCAGAAACTGGAGCTGCCGTCCGGAGAAGCCGCCCAGCTGTCCTGCCGTCCAGCTGTCCTGCCGTCCAGGTAAGTGATGGGCCGGGGGGGGGCTGCCGCTGCGCCGGGGGGGGGGCTGTCGTCGCTGTGATGCGCCGGGGGGGGGGCTGCCGCTGCGATGGGGGGTCTGTCGCTAGGCCGGGGGGGGGCTGCCGCTGCGATGGGGGGTCTGTCGCTAGGCCGGGGGGGCTGTCGCTGCGATGGGGGGGGCTGTCGCTAGGCCGGGGGGGGGCTGTCGCTAGGCCGGGGGGGGGCTGTCGCTAGGCCGGGGGGGTAAGTGATGGGTCGGGGTGATGTTCACTGACAGGTGAAGGCCCCGGAGCCCAGCGCTGGGCTCCGGGGCCTTCACCTGGGCTGAGGGTCTAGCGCTGGGGAGCCGGGAGCGTAGCGCTGGGGAGCCGGGAGCGTAGCGCTGGTTACCTGCTGCCTGGCGGTGGGTGACTGGTCGGCGGCTGCGGGGCGTCTGGTCGGCGGCTGCGCGGCGTCTGGTCGGCGGCTGCAGGGCGTCTGGTCGGCGGCTGCAGGGCGTCCGGTTGCCATGGAGACACAGCTGGCAGCGTCTCGGGAGCGCGCACGTCGGGCTGCAGCGAGCGACGGGGAAAGAGCTGGTGGCCATCTTGGGGAAACTTTTATAAGTTGCTGAAACGCTGGAACGGTAAGTACAAACCAGCTAGGAAAGTCATTTACAGGGGTAATTAGTAATGTATGTTTAATTAGGGGGATTGGGCAAAAAAAAAAATCACTGCTTCCACGAGACATCTCCTTTAAAGACATCTGCAAAACCCTAATCAGGTTCCAGTAGACCCTGGAGGCTAGATGGTAAAGTAACCCACGGGAGAGGACACAAGCAATTGGTATAGCAGGTGGTACCCCAACTTAATACCTCACCTGTACTCCAGTCCAAGGTGGGGTTATGTAAACGGAGCCACGGCAACCCAAGAAGCAGAGAGCTGGTTGCCCCAGGCATCACCAGCAGGGAAATCCTCTCAGAACGGAGAGCACCAATCCTCAATTCCAGTGGCTCTGTGACAAACTGGATCGTCTCAGAGAGAGCACTGCCATTAACAGTAGTAACCTCGAGTGGTTTCTTGAGAAACCGGACAGGAATTCGGTAGCGGTCCACCAAAGCCTGTTGAAGGAAGTTGCCGGCAGAGCTGGAATCCAGGAAAGCCATCACTGACACCTCGGCACCAGAAAGAACCCTGGTTACAGGCAAGTTCAGCCTGTGAGAGGAGCAATCCTCACCTAGGTTAACCTGTCCAACTGACCGTAGGTGGAGGAGTTTTCCGGTTTCAGAGGACAGGCACGAACTAGCTGACCGGGAGATACGCAATACATGCAAAGATTCGTAGAATGTCTGTGTACGCACTCCTCCTCGGATAGTCTAAGCCGATCCACCTGCATTAGCTCAGGATCACTACACTGGGTAATGATCGGCAGCGAGAAGAGTGGTCTCTGAAAGCGAGGGACCAGACAGATTGATCTCCTCTCTTGCATAACTTCACTGGATCTCTCTTGGAACTGCAAGTCAATCCTCGTAGCCAAAGAAATCAGGGCATCCAAAGAGGTAGGAACCTCGCGACCCACCAACTCGTCTTTAATGCGACCTGCTAGTCCCTCCCAAAATGCGCCCACCAGAGCTTCGTTGTTCCACCACAGTTCTGAGGCCAAAGTTCAAAACTGAATAGAGTATTGGCCTACAGTGACGTTATTTTGATGGAGACGCAACAGGGCGAACGCAGTGGAGGATGAACTGCCGGGCTTGTCAAACACCCTTTGAAAGGACTCAATGAGTAAAGGTTAATAACCAGTGGATCATTGCGTTCCTAGAGGGGATTGACCCACGCCAAAACCTGACCTGTAAGATGAGACACTATGAATGCAATTTTGGTGCAATCTGAAGGAAAAAAAGTGTGGCAAAAGCTCAAAATGCACGGTACATTGATTAACAAATTCGTGACATTGTCTGAGATCCCAAACATAGCGAAGCAGTGCCGCCAGGCGGGGTTTGGAACCAAAAACGGTGGCTGCCAGTGGAGGCGATGCAGCAGTTGTCGCAACAGCGGGGGGCTGCAGTACCGCTATGGCGGAGGAAATATCAGAAAGATGAGTACTCACATTGTGAAGATACGCCAAGATTTGCTCTTCCGTCTCACGTTGATGCATCATCTCCTTGAATAATTGAGGAAGATCTCCGTGGTTGGAGTCAGCTGGATCCATGGCTGCAGTGTACTGTAAGGACTGTGGATGTGGAACCACCGTGTCAACCTACCGGGTAGATGAAGATCTGATCCAGCACGACTGGATCCCACTGGTGTGGGAGGTAACATACCAGATGACCAGCCCCGTATATCAATGGAAACTAGGGAAGGTATCTTGCCCTATAACAGACCACAGAGTACACAACCAAAGAACATAAGCAGACAGCAAGATAAGTGCCAAAGCAGCGGCTGGATATGAAGTAAAGGGAACAAACTCTCAACAACACTACAGCAAGGTCTGAAAGGCCCAGGGTAGCTATATAGGACGGTGATTAGAAAAGGAGCATCAGCTGAAATGGAAGCCTGAAGCTATTAACCCTAGGAGTGCTGGAAGAGAGTGAATATAAACTCAGGGAACTGAGAGAATGGGTCGACGCCCATATTTGCCAGACAGAAGCAGAAGATTGTGTCTGAACATTGCACCTAACAGCTGTGGTCCTCAGCCTGCCGCCGCTAGCACCCTGGTAATGTGACCGAGGACAACAAAGCTCCGTGTTGTGAACGAGGTGCAATTCCCGTCCAGGAAGGCATGGGGCTGCTACAGGCAGAGAAAGGAGAGGAAACTGCAGAGAAGGAGTTGGAGACTGAGAGGAAAAGAGCGCAGAGAGCGGCCCACACTGCATAGGTGGCAGACAGCCATTCATGGTGTACGTATGCTGCATGACACGCACTCAGGAGACCAAAGCCGCCACTGAGATGACAACACCCTGCTGACACCTCGCTCAGCAGCCATGTTCTCCCCGCTGCCCGTTATAGGCTTCCACCACCAGGACGTCAACAAGACTGTGTGGGAGGTGAAGGAACGCTACTGGGACCTGCTGCCTTGGGCTCGGCAGCCAATGGCATTGTGTGGTGAGTGCTGGCGGAACCTACCTGTTACCTGCACACCTGCGGGGGGAATTGTGGCGGCTGGTGGTGGGCTGGAACACTGGTGTCATCTAGTAGATCTCCATTAACTCCCATATAGAGAGCCGTAGCAGTGCTGATAACGTCCGTCCATCTCTATATATCCTTATACGTCTCCTCTTCATGGTATGTTCACAGTTTTTGATTTAGGCCCTATGTCCATGGACATGTCAGATTCTGCATGCGGGAGTCTGCAGCGCAATCCAACCCAACCCGCAGCCGGCGACCCTTCGTACTAATCCGTGGTCCATCCGAAATGTCCGTTGCAGACGAGCTGTGGATCAGGCAGCTTCCATTGACTACAATGAAAGCTGTCCGCACGGAATCCGCACTTAAATGGAGCATGCTGCGATTTCTTTTCCGCATGTGAAATCCGAAAAACAAACCGCATGTGTAAATTGAAGTGCAAATGCCCTTGCTTCCCTATGGGAGGCTTGAATAAAATCCACCCATGGACATTGGGCCTTAGGGGAAAAAAAAGAAAACCGCACACTGCATTAATAGCCGAACTGCGTGACCGTAAGCCAATGTGACCATTGTGAATGTGCTCAGTGGGGGCCATTTACTAATACTGGTGGAGCGCTAGTATAATGTGGGCTGTGATTGGTTCAGTGCACACTTCAGGGTGATTTTGTGCATTTTCTCTTTGGAATAGAGCTGTGGTTTCGTTACAGTGTTTGATGCATTTTTGAAGCAAGGAGGAATAGGGAATCTAAGAGAAGGACTTAGGAGCTCGTTCATATCATGATTGGGGGAGCAGGAGAACCGCAACCCGTGGCCGAACAGAACAAAACGGAGCCGAACGGCCCCTCGTTGACTATAATGGGGATCCGGCTGGTGATTACGGAATTACATGGTGCAGCTTGAAATATGCTGCAGATTTGTACCAAAATCCGCAGGAAAACAGCGATCTGTAAGCAAACCCTTAAACCGCCTTCACACGAGTTTAAAAGGAGCAGGTCACGTGCGCGCCAGCAGAGCGGGATGCGCAGCAGGCCTATACTTTGCTCGCCCCCATTACCTGTACAGCCTCTGACCCCCACCGTCGCCCCCATTACATGTACGGCCTCTGACACCCACCATTGCCCCCATTAACTGTACAGCCTCTGACACTCACTTTCGCCCTCATTACATGTTCGGCCTCTGACCCCCACTGTCGCCTTCATTACCTGTACGGCCTCTGAGCTCCACCATTTCCCCCATTACCTGAACGGCCTCTGACCCCCACCCTCGCCCCATTACATGTACAGCCCCTGACACCGACCGTCGCCCCCCTTACATGTACCACCTCTGACCCCACCGTCGCCCCCATTACATGTACAGCCTCTGACACCCACCGTTGCCGCATTACATGTTCGGCCTCTGACCCCCACTGTCACCCCCATTACATGTTCGGCCTCTGACCCCCACTGTCGTCCCCATTACATGTTCGGCCTCTGACCCCCACTGACGCCCCCATTACATTTACAGTTTCTGACCCCCAACGTCGCCCCCATTACATGTACGGCCTCTGACCCCCACCAACACCCCCATTACATGTGTGGCCTCTGACACCCCCCGACACCTCCATTACATGTACAGCCTCTGACACCTACCGTCACCTCCATTAGATGTATGACCTCTGACCCCCCCAACCCCCTCCATCACCTGTACGGCCTCTGAAACCCACCGCCGCCCCCATTACATGTACGACCTCTGACCCCCACCGTTGCCTCCATTACATGTACGGCCTCTGACCCCCACCAACACCCCCATTACATGTGTGGCCTCTGACACCCCCCGACACCTCCATTACATGTATGGCCTCTGACCCCCACCATTGCCCCCATTAACTGTACAGCCTCTGACACTCACTTTCGCCCTCATTACATGTTCGGCCTCTGACCCCCACTGTCGCCTTCATTACCTGTATGGCCTCTGACCTCCACCATTTCCCCCATTACCTGAACGGCCTCTGACCTCCACCCTCGCCCCATTACATGTACAGCCCCTGACGCCGACCGTCGCCCCCATTACATGTACGGCCTCTGACCCCCACTACATGTACGGCCTCTGACCCCCACCGTCACCCCGATTACATGTACGGCCTCTGACCCCCACCGTCATCCCCATTACATGTATGGCCTCTGACCCCCACCACCGCCCCAATTAAATGTTCGGCCTCTGACCTCCACCGATGCCCCCATTACATGTACGCCCTTTGACACCCACCGTTGCCTCCATTACCTTTAAGGCCTCTGACACCCACCGTCGCCCCCATTACCTGTATGCTCGGCCGCACACACAAGGGGGTCACAGGAGCCCCCACAACATGGTCACACTTCCATGGCTGCCTGGTCACCAGATTTATCACCAATAGAACATGTATAGGACCATCTGGGACGCCAACTTCCACAGCCTACAAGTTTGTACAATCTAGAGGCTCGGTTACAGATACCATACAGAACTGGAGCATGCCCGCCCACATCAAAATCTTCTGTCAAGCTGGAGGTGGTAAAACAGTGTACTACATCCTCCATTCCCGCCCATATCACATCTTATATCCAAGCTAGAAACGACCCAACATGGTACTAGAGGCTACATGCCCACCCATATCTTGTCTTGAATCCAAGTAAGATATGATACAGGTGCGCATGGAGGCTTTAGTACTCTGTGAAAAACCCCAATGAGGCAGAAGCCAATGTAGCCCATTTTGGAGAAAAAAAATCCTTCCAGACTCCATAATAGCAGTCAGAATAATCCCTGGATCAACGTTTTGATAATTCCTACCTGATTCTAAGACCCGGACCAACAATTCCGCTGATCCCCTAATGTCTATATCCTGTAATATCATAGCCCTTCTAATTTAGTTGCCCTTCTTTGAACCCCCTCCAGCACTGCAACATCTTTAGCTCGGAGGACAGCTTAGTAGAATCTTCACTATCAGTAGTAACTTTAGTACAATGCTTGACTTTTAGAAGTTTGGAAGTGGACATCATTTGACAAACATGGAAATGGAGAGGAGCCATATGGTGAGCTGCAATGTATGCTACATGTTTACAGACCGACCAGAGGAAAAGCCAAACTTCACCGGCCATAAATGTCAGCTTGTGTCTCTACTGGAGGAAAACGTGCATAGACTTCAAGAGAGAATTGGAGCTCCTAACACAGGAAGAGAAATATGATGTCATTGGCATCACGGAAACATGGTGGAATGATACACATGATTGGAATATAAGGCTTGTAGGATACAATGTATTTATAAGGAACAGACCTAATAAAAGGGGAGGAGGTGTTGTGTTGTATGTTAGGAAAACATTCATCCCCACAGAGATTGAAGCTTCAGAGCCGGGAGTTCTGTAGAAAATGTTTGGGTAAGAAAACAAGGAGAGAACAACAGAAAGGACACCATTGTAGGCATTTACTATAGGCGACCTGGACAAGCAGAAGATATGGAGGAACTCTTTCTATATCAGATGGCCAAGCTCTCCAAAAAGCATGACATAATGATTATGGGAGATTTTACCTATCCAGACATTTGTTGGGAATCTCTGGTAAAAGTAATGGATCAAACAAATTCTTATCCGCTCTCGCTGACAACTTTATCTTCCAAAAGGTAGAAGAAAAAACAAGAGGATCTGCTATCTTGGACCTAATTCTTAACAGGGAGGAAATGGCTGAGGGAGTAAGGGTGGCTGGGACCTTAGGAGGCAGTGATCATGGTATCCTTGAATTTTGGATAAAAAGAGGAGGAAGACCTGAGAAAACTCAAACCTCAAGGTTGGATTTGGATTTCAGAAAGGCAGTGTTGCAGCAGTGCTGAGATCGATGAACATTTGATGAACTCAGAAAGAGGATAGGAAGAATCCAATGGCTGGATGTTCTTAAGGACAAAAATGTCCAAGAAGGTTGGGAAATGTTATGAAATCGTTAACAATCCCTAAAAGAAGAAAGAATGGGAAGCATTTAAAGAGACCAGGATGGATGAACACAATACTTAC
Source organism: Eleutherodactylus coqui (assembly GCA_035609135.1). Lineage (NCBI taxonomy): Eukaryota > Metazoa > Chordata > Amphibia > Anura > Eleutherodactylidae > Eleutherodactylus > Eleutherodactylus coqui. The sequence goes on along the minus strand of CM069405.1, from coordinate 19,793,437 downwards.
ACACGTTGTTTATCAAATGAAAAGAGGGGGAATATCTAAAAAAGAATATAATGCCGTCTGTAGGGCAAGTGTCAGAAAAGCTAAAGCTAATAATTAACTGAGGCTTGCAACAGAGGCCAAAAGCAATAAAAAAGGAATTTGGGGGTATGTCAAAAGCAAAAGAAAAGTCAAAGAAGCTATTAGATGCTTACCAGATGAAAATGGTGAATTGTTTAAGAATGATGTTGAGAAGGCCAAACTTTTAAATTCCTATTTTGTATCTGTTTTCTCTCAGAAAGTAGATGGAACATCAACTGATATTCCCTGTGCTATTAGGGGAATAAAAGAATGCAGGCTATCTATAAGCAGAGAGATGGTGAGGGAACTGTAAAAAAGTCCTCCATGGGGTGGGGCGGCAGTGACACACTGGACTCGAGCGTGCATAAAACTTATGTCAGTTTTATTCCTTTAAAGTAAACTTCAGGCAAAACACCAGAAAAGTCCATAACGTAACATGTGCGAAGAGGCACCACTCAGCGGTTTCCTCAGGTCCAGGCAGTGAGGTTGTACTTCCCTCCTCAGCTTGTCAGGCACTGACTCCTTGGGAGCTGCAGTCTTTTATGCCCCAGTAACGGGGTCAGTGCCTACAGCTGAGCCTCCTAAGAACCAGGGGGAAGTTGTGGACTGGACCGCCACCCTGTCCAGACTGGGAGGGAGGTATGCTCCATCCACAACTTCAGCCTTTAACTGCCTACAGAACACTTAGCTAACTTACATGAATTTAAATCTCACGGTCTAGATTAATTACATCCTAGGATACCAAAAGAAGCAGCGGAGGTAATTGCTGAACCAATCACCATAATCTTTGAAAATTCCTGGAGAACAGAAGAAGTCCCAGAAGATTGGAAAAGGGCAAATGTTGTCCATATCTTCAAAAAATGGAAGAAGGTGGATCCAGGAAACTACAGGCCTGTGATCCTGACTTCTATACCAGGAAAGATCTTTGAACAAATGAATAAACAGCATGTATAAAAGTACTTGGATAAAAATAGGGTAATTAACCAGAGCCAGCATGGGTTTGTAACAAACAAGTCATGCCAGATGACTCTGGATTGATCAGGGAAATGCAGTGGATATAGTATATCTTGACTTTAGTAAAGCATTTAACAAAGTATCTCATACCATAATTATTTTAAAAAATGACCAAATATGGGATTCACAAGGCAACTGTTAGGTGGATTCACAACAGGCTGAGTGATCGAACTGAAAGAGTGGTCATAAATGGCTGCACATGGGGTACCACAAGGCTCTTTCCTAGGCCCAATGTTCTTCAACATTTTTATAAATGATCTGGAGGAGGGAATTGATAGGAAACTCTGATAAAATTTGCCGATGACACAAAGCTAAGAGGGATAGCTAACACTAGGGAAGAGAGAGAGTATTCAAAAAGATCTAGAAAAGCTTGATCAGTGGGCGGCGGCTAACAGAATGGTATTTAACAAGGAGAAATGCAAAGTCCTACATCTGGGCAAGAAAAAAAAAACAAAATACAGAATAGGAGGAATTGAGCTAAGCAGCAGCACATGTGAAAAAAACTTGGGTATACCAATAGATCATAGACTGAACATGAGTCAACAATGTGATGCAGCAGCCAAAAAGGCAAACACAATTTTGGGATTTATTAAGAGAAGCATAGAGTCTAGATCACGTGAGGTAATTATCTCCCTCTACTCTTCCTTAGTCAGACCTCATCTGGAATACTGTGTCCAGTTCTGGACACCCCACTTTTAAAAAGACATCGACAAACTGGAGCAAGTTCAGAGAAGAGTTACCAAGATGGTGAGCGGTCTGCAAGTCATGTCCTATGAGGAACGGTTAAAGGATCTGGGAATGTTTTGCTTGCAAAAAAGAAGGCTAAGTGGAGACTTAATAGCGGTCTACAAATATCTGAAGGGCTGTCACAGTGCAGAGGGATCAGCCCTATTCTTGTTTGTACAAAGAAAGACTAGAAGCAATGGGATGAAACTGAAAGGAAGGAGACACGGATTAGATATTAGACAGTGTGGGGGATGAATGAGAGGAACAGGTTACCATGGGAGGTGGTGAGTTCTCCTTCAATGGAAGTGTTCAAACAAAGGTTGGACAAATATCTGGGATGATTTAGTGATCCTGCACTGAGCAGGGGGTTGGACCCGATGACCCTGGAGGTCCCTACCATTCTATGATTTGCTTTTGCAGCAGCTAACTGGCATTGATTGCTCCAGTTAAATCTACAGTACACTAGTGCCCCCAGGTCTTTTTCCATCTCATTTTTCCCTAGCAGTACCCCATTTAGTGTATATTGGTGACATCCGTTTCTCCTGCCCATGTGCAGAACCTTACATTTATCAACATTGAACTTCATTTGCCATTTTTCTGCCCAAGCCCCCAGCTTATCTAGGTCCGTTTCAGCCAGTTATTGTCCTCCATTGTCTTAATTACCTTGTATAATTTTGTATCGTCTGCAACTATTGATATTTTACTGTGCAATCCCTCTATCAGGTCATTGATAAATATATTGAACAGAATGGGGCCCAATACTGAGCCCTGTGGCCCCCGCTAGCGACGGTGGCCCAATCAGAGTATGAACTGTTTATTACCACCCTCTGCTTTCTATCTCTGAGCCAGTTCTTCACCCAGATACACACGTTTTCACTCAGTCCGAGCGGCCTCATTTTCATCAAACCTATTATGCGGCACGGTGCCAAATGCTTTAGAGAATTCCAGATATACGAGATCAATAGACTCTCCCAGATCCAGCTTAGAGCTTACTTCATCGTAGAAGCTGATCACGTTGGTCTGCCATGAACCCATGCTGGTGAGGAGTTATACCGTTGTTTTCCTTGAGGTATTCTAGGATGGCGTCTCTCAGAAACCCCTCAAATATTTTTCCAATTATTGAAGTGAGACTTACCGGCCTGTAGTTACCAGGCTCTCTTATTGACCTTTTTTTGTATATTGGAACCACATTGGCAATGCATCAATCCAGTGGTACAACCCCGGTCTCACTAGAGGCCCTAGATATAAGAAATAGCAGTCTATCTATCACATCACATAGTTCCCTTAGAACCCAACCCTTGGATGTATTCCATCTGGGCTCAGCAATTTGTCAATTTTAATTGGCTTTGCACGTCCTCCTGCATTAAGCAGGTGATATTTAGTGGGGGGGGGTCATTTTATCCCCTTGCATTTTGTGTGACATTTCCTTTTCCTCCGTGAACACACTTGAGAAAAACTATTTAATAGATTTGCCTTTATCTGTTAGAGGTCCAGTGCTCTTATTGCAAATCCTTTTACTGTTTATATGATTAAAGAATAGTTTAGGGTTATTTTTGCTCTCTTTGGCAATTTTGATCTTTTCCTTACGTATTTTGTTTTTTTTCCCCTGTATGTTTTTATTTCTTCACTGCTTTCTTGTTTTAATAATTTAAACACTTTCTTTTTTTCATTTATTGCCCCCCAAGAGGTAGCCCAATAGAGTACTAGAGCCTCCATGCCTGACCCCCCCCCCCATATGATATCTTACATCCAAGCTAGAGGAAGCCCAAAAGGGTACTAGAGCCTCCATGCCCACCCATATCACATCTTGTGAGGCGGTGCAACAGGGTCGTAGAGCCTCCATGGCCCCGTATCAGATCTTTTATCAAAGCTAGAGGTGTTACAACAGGGTACTAGAGTCTCGATGCCCACCTGTATCACATCTTGTATACAATCTAGAGGCGGTATAACAGGGTACTAGGGTCTCCCTACCCACCCGTATCACATCTTGTACGGGTGGATAGGTAGGCTCTAGTACCCTGAATGAATGAATGGCTTTGATTGGTTCATTGAGCGCTGGCTCTCATTGGCTGAATGTCACAGCGCTCAGCCAATCAGAGGCAGCGCTTCTTGGAGGCGGGGATTTTTTAATTCCCAGCCAGAAGAGATGCTGAAGACTAGTTCCGGGGACCAGGAAAAATATGCAATTGCGGCAGACAGCACTTCTTAGGTGATGTATTCTATTTTGTTATTTTTTTTCTACAGCTAGGGCTTATTTTCGTGGTATGGATTAAATACCATGCGATCTCGCAATATTGTAGCCCGTGTGAAAGAGGCCTAAGAGATCTAGAGCAGATCCTGATCCTGTGCTGTATATAAGGGATGTAGGGGAGATCCTGATCCTGTGTTGTATATAAAAGATCTAGAGGAGATCCTGATCCTGTGCCGTATAGAAGCGCTGCGGAATATGTTGGCGTTATATAAATAAAGATGATTATTCTCATCTAGAGGAGATTCTAATCCTGTGCTGTATATAAGAGATCTACAGGAGATCCTGAGCTGTATATAAGAGATCTACAGGAGATCCTGAGCTGTATATAAGAGATCTACAGGAGATCCTGAGCTGTATATAAGAGATCTACAGGAGATCCTGAGCTGTATATAAGAGATCTACAGGAGATCCTGAGCTGTATATAAGAGATCTACAGGAGATCCTGAGCTGTATATAAGAGATCTAGAGGAGATACAGCTCCAGAGTGTACTGATGTTACTACTGTAGGGGGATCCCCATATTTAAAGACAATGGTTTACTGTATGTGGTGGACGTATTAACCCTGTGCTTGTAGGAGATACCAACCCGTCTGTGTACAGTGTAGACGGACCCCCATTCTTACTCGCCATGTCTCACACGCTCTGCAGTTTTCAGCTGTTTGTGGATGGGGCTGAAGAATCGCAGATTAACCCTTTCTCCGCTGTCTGAGCCTGAAGCTATCAATGTCCTCTAGAAGCAGAGGTGCGAATCTCATGTAACAGCTGAGCCGTGCCGTGACTCCCCCGTGTATAAGAGCGATGCTGACACTGTCCTTGGATACAGTTGCCATGGAGACCGCATCCCTGGAAAGACACTTGTCGTAATAATCGTTAATGATTTCTGTAGAATTGGCAGGGGGGTGGGGGTGGGTCTATTAATTCTGATGGCAAAGTAACTTATTAGCCATTGTAACTGCGCCAATCCATTCTGGATGCTCTGCCGCATTCTTGTGACCTTCACATGTAGAGTCCTGTACATGGTTGTAAGGACACAGATAGTGAGGAGTAAGACATCACTCCAAAGAACACATTTCCACTGCTCCAGAGTCCAGTGATGACGTGCTTTACACCACACAGATTGACACTTGGGATTGTGTATACAGATTAAAGATTTAACTTTGAAAATCCCATTTTATGAAGCTCCAAACTCACAGTTCTTGTGTTGATGTCACTTCCAGGGACAGTTTGCAATGTGTACTCAGCAATTCAGCAGGATGTTAAGCGGGTGAGATGCAGAACTACAAAACTTCCCATTCAGAGAAGGGAGACAAAAGAGAGAGCAGCTTCATAGTGAAGCATTCACTGAGCTCTGAATCTGCAGCTCCACAAGTAGTGAACACCCACTGAGCTCTGAACCTGAGCATCACAAGAAGTGAACACCCACTGGGCTCTGAACCTGCAGCTCCATGAGCAGAGAACACCCTCTGAGCTCTGAACCTGAGTGCCACAAGCAGGGAACACCCACTGAGCTCTGGAGCTGCAGCTCCACAAGCAGCATGGTAGAGAAAGCTGGACTTGATAATAAAAGAAGAAATACATAAGTCAGACATAGTACAACGTGAACCTTTACAAGTACATAGATAAAAATCTAAAAATCATATTTTCTATGACCAACATGTACATAATCTTTAGGGGTTATTCCAGGAGCCTCCATAGATACAACCACGGACAGAGAATTGTTACTGATGACAATCCCATCATTTATGTCAGTTTGTATTCATCTTACCATTCACGGTTTCCTTGTCTTCCCTGCACTGCAGAGACAAGTAATTCCCAAGAGGTCACTATAAAATCACATGTCCCACCTGAAGAGAAGGAGTCCATGAATCTACAGACCAGCAGACATATATACTGTGGGACTAGTTACATCATGAAAGTCAAAAAAGATCCCTGCAGTGATGATGTTTGTGATGATCTTAATGAAGAGGAGATTATACCGTACATAGTCTCACCAGTCAAGGCTAATTGTACAATATATCTTGGCTATTTACAGCTATACAAAACTAAGAGCTGTATAGTTCGAAACGCGTCAGAAAATGATTGTTTACGATAATCAAAATAAAGAGCAGACTCCATATAGATGGAGGTGATCGTTCAATATACATAATTAATTAGAAGTTAAAGCTAATTGTATAGAGTATATGGAACAAGAGCAATGTAGTTCGAAATGTGTTATCTAAATAAAGAGAAGATTCCTGTTATGGCTGACTGTTTACAATACATCATTATGTGGTGGAAATGTATTAGAGTCTCAATAGAGAGCAGATTTTGTCCAGGATTAGGAGCCGTAGGGTCTGAGATGTCTCCACATGTGATTAGATTGGTCGAAATAAAGAGAGACTATTACACTGCATCTGGAAAGTCCTCACACCATCTTCTCACTTCTTTACGTGTTGTTCTGTTGTGTCTTTGTTCCCCCCCCCCCCCCCCCCCATCATTCTGCACTCAGTACCCCATAATGACAAAGTGACAACATAATGGGAGAAATCTTAGTTTTTCATTAAAAAAATATACAAACATTTTGCATTGACATAAGTATTGACACCCTTTGGTATAACACTTGGAGTCACCTGTTGTAAATTCAGTTGATTGGGCATAAAAGGATCCCCATCAATATGAGGCTACCGCTCACAATGCATATCAGAGCTAAAACCAAGCCATGAGGAGGAGAGACCTGCCTGTAGAGCTCAGAGACAGGATTTTGTGGAGGCTCAGATCTGGAGAAGCTACAAAAACATTTCTGCCTCAATGAAAGTTCCCAGGATCCCAGTGGCCTCCATGATCTTTACATGGAAGACCAACCTATACTCTTCCTAGAGCCACCGACCCCCCCCAAACTAAGGGGAAGAAGGGTCTTGGTAAGAGAGGTGACCAAGAACCCAGCGGCCCCCATAATAGTTACATGGTAGAATAACTAGGACTCTTCTTATAGCCACCAACCTACTAGACTAAGGGGGAGAAGAGTCCTGTAAGAGAGGTGACCAAGAGCCCAGCAGCCTCCATAATCCTTACATGGAAGAACAACCACGACTCTTCCTAGAGCCACTGACCCCCCCCCAAACTAAGGGGGAGAAGGGTCTTGTAAGAGAGGTGACCAAGAGCCCAGCAGTCATTCAGGCTGAGCTCCAGAGATCCTGTGTGCAGATGGGAGAAACTTCCAGAAGGTCAACCATCACCGAAGCACTTCACCAATCTGGGCTTTATGGCAGAGGAACCAGAAAGAAGCCTCCTAAGTAGGACACATGGAAGCCGCCTGCAATTCACCAAAAAGCATCTGAAGGCTCTCAGACTGTGAGGAACAAGATTTTCTGCTCTGATGACACTAAGATGGAACCTTTTGAGCTCTAAGCATTCTGCATGGAGGAAACTAGGCGCTGCTCATCACCTGCCCAATACCATCCCTACAGTGACACCTGGTGGTGGAGCATCATGCTGGGGAAGGGGAGACCAGGAAGGGAGGATGAAAACCAGGAGAAGGAATTACCAGCAGCACTCAATCAAAGCTGTATCCAGCAAGGGAAGCATTCATGCAGAAGCCACAATAAATGGATCCTGAACCATAATCCACCATATGGTGGATGGAAACAGGCAACGCTCATCACCTGCCCAATACCATCCCTACAGTAAAGCCTGGTGGTGGAGCATCTTGCTGGGGGAGAGGAGATCGGGTCAGGGTGGATGGAAAGCTGAATAGCTCAAAGTACAGAGATAATGAGGCCTGATCCAGAACATAAGGGACCTCAGACCGGGAAGAAGGGTCACCTTTCAATAAGACAATGACCCTAAGACCCCAGCCAAGACAACACCGGAAGGGGGAAAAGACTGTGAATGTCCTTGAGTGGCTGAGCCAGAACCCTGAAACCAATGGGACATCTCTGGGGAGACCTGACAATTGTTGTCCACAGATGGCCCCATCCAACTGGACAGAGGTCAGCAAATCCCCAAATCCAGGGGGGCAAACCTTGTGGCATCATCCCTATGAAGGCTGAAGGCTGGAATCACTGCCAGAAGGGCTTCACTAAGTACTGAGTACGGGGTGTGACGACTTATGTCACTGCTAAATAGAAGTTTTTCATTTTAAAAAAATGTACAAGGATTGCTCCGGTTCTGATGTCACTTTGTCATTATGGGGTCCTGAGTGCAGAATGAGGGGGACACAATATAATCATATGTAAGAAAGTGAGAAGAGTCTGTGAAGACTTTCTGTATGTATTGTGTCTATGTAGAAGCCTTGGAACATTCCTTATTTCTGACTGAATGGGCATAGTAGATTTTGTCTGTGGGGAAGGACTGTAAAGTCTGAAATATGTCCACACATGCACATGATGTATACCCCTGAGCAAGGAACATGCAATACATCATACAAAACACACGAGGCAGTGGAGTACAATGTTTATCGTTTATTGATCATGTGAGGGTGCTCGGTCCAGCACTCCTCTGTGTTAGGTCAAGCAAATATGACAGCTGTCAATCAAAAGCGGAGAGGTCCCTCCCCTCCCCACAGTATGTATATATAATATATATCTATATATGTATATGTCTTGTATACAGTACTCATATATATAGTGACATTGCTGTATACCACCATACACGTCCCGTTACTTTCCCAGTCTATCTAGAAACAACAAGGGTATTGATAAGAGGGGGTGCCAAACACTCAACTAAATGGAACTGGTGTCCACACATCCTGGTAAACACTCACATATTGCACTTATCTAGGTCAACACTATAAACAAACCCAGTGGTGGGCGCCCGGTCACCTATATACAAGCAGAAATCTTAAGATGGCCATAGACCTTAGAGGAAAATCTGTTGTGTAATGGATGATGGGGCCTCTACCCAAGATGATCGAGAGTCAACACATCTTAGCTCCATTATCTGTTTCCAGCACTGGCTGAAGACTCCATCTTAATAGTGTATCTGCTCAGCCAAGGAACCCCAGAACAGTCTAATGTTTATGGACAGTTGAGTCCACGAGGAGATGAGTTTAGGTTTGTCGGAGTGTGTTGTGTATGGAGTACTGGTGTAGTGTCTTGACGAGAAGATCGTTACAAAAGAAATGTGGTAGATATTAAAGGGCTTGTCCCAAGACGCAGAACTCATACCTCAACCTGTGGTCCACTTTCAGCCTGGTTACAACTATGGGTCATGTGGTGTGCGCTCTATCTGTGCCAGCCATTGGAGGGGGCTGACTATTAGGCTTAGCTTAATAACTAAGCCAGCCTCCTTCTCTGTTTCTGTATTGGCCATATGGCCCGTTGAGTAGTACCGGATCAAATGTCATCAGTTGAGCAGAAAACCCACCAAGCAGTATGGAAGTGGGGGCACTCTATGGACCCTCTAACTGTCAAACAGCCCAACCCCTTAATCAACCCATGAAGGAAAGCTTACACACCAAATGACATAATGTACAGTACAATGAACATATGTATGGGAGGCAAAAGCCTGAGTACACGTGTTTAGCTGGTGTAATAATGAGAAAATGGATTTCCAATATGTGAAAGTATTAATTGGGAGGGGTACTGCAGTTTTTGGTGGTGGAGATTGTTTTTCGGCAGCCATTTTGAATTCTACTATATTGAATTCAACTCGGGTTTTTCAAATGGGAAAGAGATCATGTGATACATCAGTCTTGGCTAGAATTTACTCAAACACACTGGAACGTTCAGTTTTGCCCATATTTACTTGTTTATTAGATAAGTGAGGGCAACGTTGGTAAACTGTGTCTTACATCCAGGGCCCTTTTTCAGTGACGGAGGATCATTGCATGGTCTATAAGCCTCCTTACGCCTATTTGGGGGTCTCCACAAGGAGAAAGAGAACCCCTTGTGAATAATATTAAATATTACATACATTACAAGGGATGTTGTTCCAGCGGGGAGGAGGGGGTCATGGTTCCTTTATATTCGGTGGTTATAGCAATGCAGGGGGGTAGCAAATAACAGTTCTCTATAAGTGGTGTAAGATACCAATGCACCTACAAGATCAATGTACAATACCCCATGGACCACTGGGTAAATGTATATGATCACTCTGTAACGCTACATGACGCAAGACCTAAAGAGTGCAAAGAACAACCTTGAGAAATTCCTGTACCCCAGTAATTCTCTGACACATAGGTATCCTTGCACCTTATGCCCCAGTCACATCCAGAGCTGCATTCACAGTTCTGCTGGCTTTCTTAGGTTTTGGTGATTTACATCAGCATTTGGCTCCCTACTCTTTTATTATCTGTACTGACCATCTTCTGTTGTGGTGTTTAGGGTCTCAGCTATACTGTTACAGGTATGTTGGTCAGGAAAGTGATGAAGGCATGTGGTCTGTGGCAGAATTATGAATGAAGCTCTGGAGGTGGTTAGATTGTAACACATTAAGTTCAATTATTCAACAATAAATGCAAATTTAAAAGGGGGAATCCAGTCTAATATGCTTTTCAGAAGAGCACATAGGTGGAAACTATGATGTTGGACTAGCACAAATTTTAGGAACCATAGAGCAGTGGAGCTGTCTAGTGGCAGAACTCCTTTGGTTGCACTACTGTACAGTATCTGTTCATATCACAGGCATAAAAATGTCCGAGACATCCAGAAACAATAGTTTTGCTCCTACTGACCACTGACATTATGCACACGTAGCAATCCACAATCTATATACACTATGTTGACAAAAGTATTGTGTTGCCAGAGGATGTGTGAGCATCAGGTATAAAGGAGAGGATCATACAAAAACCATCAGATGACCCCAGGTGTAGATCTGACAACGGGGTCTGATGGTGGGATGTCACCAGGTGTAGAGCCGACAACAGGGTCTGGTGGGGGGATGTCACCAGGTGTAGATCTGACAACGGGGTCTGGTGGGGGGATGTCACCAGGTGTAGAGCCGACAACCGGGTCTGGTGGAGGGATGTCACCAGGTGTAGATCTGACAACTGGGTCTGGTGGGAGGATGTCACCAGGTGTAGAGCCGACAACAGGGTCTGGTTGGGGGGGGATGTCACCAGGTGTAGAGCCGACAATGGGGTCTGGTGGGGGATGTCACCAGGTGTAGAGCTGACAACGGGGTCTGGCAGGGGGATGTCACCAGATGTAGAGCTGACAATGGGGTCTGTTGTGGGGGATCTCACCATGTGTAGAGCTGACAATGGGCTCTGGTGGTGGGATGTCACCAGGTGTACAGCTGACAATGGGGTCCGGTGGGGGAATGTCACCAGGTGTAGAGCGGACAATGGGGTCTGTTAGGGGGATGTCACCAGGTGTAGAGCCAACAACGCGGTCTGGTGGGGGAATGTCACCATGTGTAGAACTGACAACGGGATCTGTTGGGGGGATCTCACAATGTGTAGAGTTGACAATGGGGTCTGGTGGGGGGATGTCACCAGGTGTAGAGCTGACAACGGGGTCTGATGGGGGGATGTCACCTGGTGTAGAGCTGACAATGGGGTCTGGTGGGGGGAATGTTACCAGGTGTAGAGCTGACCACGGGGTCTGGTGGGGGAATGTCACCAGGTGTAGAGCTGACAACGGGGTCTGGTGGGGGAATGTCACCAGGTGTAGAGCTGACAACAGGGTCTGGTGGGTGGGATGTCACTAGGTGTAGAGCTGACAACAGGGTCTGGTGGGGGAATGTCACCAGGTGTAGAGCTGACAACGGGGTCTGGTGGGGGAATGTCACCAGGTGTAGAGCTGACAACGGGGTCTGGTGGGGGAAATGTCACCAGGTGTACAGCTGACAACGGGGTCTTGTAGGGGAATGTCACCAAGTGTAGAGCTGACAATGGGGTCTGACGCTGGGATGTCAACAGGTTTACAGCTGACAACGGGGTCAGGTAGTAGGATGTCACCAGATGTAGGGCCGACAATGGGGCCTGGCGGGGGAATGTCACCAACCAATCAGTACAAGGCATCACAGCTTCTGGACCTTCCAGAGTCTATTGCTGGCCATGTTATTGTAGGATGGAAACCATCCAGTGTATGCCGCCACGTTTAGTAAGACCTCGTAAACTGACAGAACATGGACAATGAAGCCTTGTAAGAGCTGTAAAGCCATTGTGTACATTGTCTGCCCTCGCTCAGGAGGTCTAACAGGCCATTGGGACATCCATTAGTACCAGAACCATCCATAGGCATGTGATGGGTTACCACGGACGTGTGTCCCAATACTTGTGTCAACATAGTATACATAACTTCCCAGTGAGATTCAATATGAAGAGGAAGCCTCTTATAGCCCTGCTAGCATGACAAGGTTTTCTGCTATGAGGGCCACATGATTAGATAAGATCAGTCATATTGCAGTCCTTGAGAAAATCACTGCAGAGTGAAGCTGCAGTTAAAATGTACTATTACACATGGGTCTTTCAAATAAATTAAAGATTCGCCAGATCGAGAGAAGTTCTTGATCTAAGCTTATTTCTTACATCTATATGCCATAACAGGACATATGGAAAGGAGTAGTCTTGATGAGACAACCCCTTTAATTAAAAGTAGCTCCATAAGCAAACTTCCGCCTCCATACATGGGACTTGTGAGTAGAGTGCAATGGTGCAGATTCAAGATATCCTGGTAGTTCTTATTTATATTCAGAACTCATTGGCCCATAGGTGAGGATTTTCTGGAGAAATACAGGAGGCGCCCTCCTGCAGCATTCACCTCACCAAAAAATCCTATGATCCACTCGGGACTGGATGCATATCAGTACTTTACAATTCAACCCAGGGGCAGTCTTTGAGACAGGTTTTCATTAAGTGTGACTTTCCCCTTTAAGTTGCAATTACTCATGACTCATTTTTGGTCCATTGATAAAAAATGTGGGAAAATATACCATTTGTGCTTGGAAATTGTTCTCTTTCGTGCTTAACAGGAATAGAGTGGTAAACAACAGTACTGGAATTCAAGTGCGTGAGTATTCATGCAGACAACCCTCAATTAAAATTTGTCCTCTCTCATGAACAGATCATTGTACAGAAAAAGCATCATGTCTCCATGTGGATCTATCAGTGCATTGTCTAGCTAGGGATTGCATGTATGCATGATAAGGGCGCTATAAATACATATATCTGAATAGTGCTGGAGAACAAAGTGCACAATGCAGACACTTAGCTGAACAAGAGATATGGAATAGACACTTGAAACAAGAGCCACAGCAGTGCGAGGCTGAGTTATTATGTATTTCAAACAACTAGGATGACCTATTCATAACAATGAATGGGAACCGCCATGGGGTTCTCACTAACCCCTATAAATTGTATCTGCTTTGTATGTGACTGTAGGGTAGTGGCAACCTATGTGTAGATATGCTGAAGGATGACCAGGCATGCTGCAGAGCTCCAGGTTACTCAATGTTGTAGATTTTCATGACTGCATAGAAAGATTATTGCACAATATTGTACTTGAAGTTCCAGATAATTGAAGAGTTTCCACCTAAAGCCTATGGTGTATTTCTTGGCAATATGTTTGTTAAGGAATTGGACGTGGGGAACCTATCTACCCATCACACAGTAGGGATTTCTTGTTTTTGTTACAGTGATTACGCCTTGCTAATTGCATATAAAACATCAACTTCAAGTAATAAAAAAGGATAAAGTTGTTTCAACATTTCTGCTTTAAATGTGCATACAGCTCGTTTACTCCATGCTGTGTACTAGACCATTATAGATTTACACCAAACATTGTATTTTGCTGGGAGATGCCGCCCCCCCTTCCTCCCCATTCCTCGATAAATACAGCATTTCCTAATTACACCAGTAACCAAAAGAGGTCAACATGCCCGAACTCAGTCTTCTCCTGTTCCTTGTGAGAGATGAATCCTTTTCAACTGCAACATTTGGGCGTCATCGTCCTACTAACCTCCCAGAAACTAAGATGGTGAGCCACAAAAAAGGAAGCTAAGTGGTTAAAAAAAACAGGCATTGACAACATTCCATTTGGTCAATCACAGACCGAGTGTGACTTAGGACATTGCGATGATAGAGAACTCTCCATGGTGCTGAAGATAGACTTGCCCATGTGGATTGCTCTCCTCAACTCTGAATCCTTGTACCTGAAGACCAATGCCACAAGTGGTGGAGAAAAGAAGCCTTTGAGATAAGGCACTGGTGTTTTTGACGTGTAAGCTGCAGAGTTCGCAAGGATTTCAAGGCAAAGATAAGCGCCTTGTGTGCTTCGATACACAAATTATTGGAGGAAGGAGAGGGATCATCTAGCCCTGGTGGCAAAAATCATCCTTGAGCTGTTAACAATAAGCAAAGGCTGAACTGCTGGATTGGCAAGGTGAGCGTATACTGAGTTATCCATCAGGTAACAGAATCACAAAGATTGCATGATAAATCATCCATCAAGTAGATCGCTTGTATTTCCTTCACATATTAGAACCACCAACCTATGGGAGGTCGGCAAGAGTTTTGTTGTCTTTACTGTCCACAAGCTTCTGGATCTACCATCTTTTTCCAAGCACTGGTAGTAAGGTGGCAGTGCCGGGACCTGCAGCGAGGACCAGTCACAGATTAATAAATTAAATAAATAGGTTAATTGCTTAAATTAAAAAAATAATAAAACCAAAATCGTCACATCTTCCACAACTGAGGTCTCATCTCCGTGAGGAGTTAAGCAAAGGATTGACAAGGGATTTAAAACAACCATCCTCTCCTTTTTCGGTTGGAAGCAAAGCCTGGCATACAGGGTAATGTGCGTGGGTAGAGCTTTCAAGAACGGTGGTGGGAATCACTCATGGGTGGGAGACAGTGGGCGCCTTTGGCTGCTCGATGACAAGGAGACTTGAGTGGTTGAAGATGGAAGAGGCTTGGGCTGTTGACACCTGGAAGTAAAAATGTTTTTTAGTTGAGAGGGAGAAAATGTCTCCTAGATGTCTTCTGTTTGACTGTACATTACTTATAAGCCATGTAGACCAGAAGGGCACAAGAACCTATTGGGCTTCCGACTATTAGAATTGAGGAACAGGCTACTTTTGTTCTTCTGACAGAGACTGACGGAGGCTGTATTTGTACAACCCCAATTGCAAAAAGGTTAGAATGTTGTTTAAAATCTAAATATATGTAAAGAAAAATAATGCAATGATTTGGAAATCTCATCGAACCGTATCATGTTTATTCCCAATAGAACATATCAGAGGGGGGGGGGGAGACATTTTTCCATTTCATTTTAAAATCTAACTCATTTAGAAAATTGATGGCAGCAGCACATCTCACAAACGGTGGGACTAGAAGAGTAAGTGATACTAATGAAAACAGCTGGAGGATGAGTTTTCACATGACTGTATAAAAAGAACATGTTAGAGAGGCCGAGTCTCTCAGAAGCAAAGATGTTCAGAGGTTCACTAATTTGTAAGAAATTGAAAATTGTGAAACAATCTCAGAAAAATGTTCCTCAACATAAAATTTCAGGAAGACTTTGAATATCTCACCATCTACAGTACAGAATATCATCAGAAGAGTCAGAGGATCTGGAGATATTCACGTAGACAACGGACAAGGCTGACGGTCAGTACTGGATGCTGGAGATCTACGGCCCTCAGGCGTCGCTGCATTATACACAGGCATGATTCTGTAATGTAATCCCTGCAGGGCTCAGGAATACTCCCAGATATCACTGTGTGTGAACACAGATCACCAACCCACAAATACAGTTACAGCCGCATCATGCCAAGAAGAAGCCAAATATCAGCGCAATTCAGGAACGCCGGCGTCTTCTCTGGGCCAAAGCTCATTTACAATGGACTGAGGCCAAACTCTTCTGTGGGCAGATGGACCAAAATGTTAGAGTCTTTGTGTAAACCGTGGACGCCGTGTCCTGTGGACTCAAGAGGAACCATCCAGCTTGTTATCAACGCACAGTCCTGCCTCTCTGATGGTATGGGGTGGCATTAGTGCCTATGGCACGGGCAGCGCACACATCCTGATGGGCACTATCAGTGCTGACAGTATATAGAGGTCTCATCCAGGAAAGACAACCCAGGACTGTTGAGTAGCCAGAATCCTCCATCAGACAGGAATTGGACAACATTCCTCTCCTAAAACTCCAGCAATTGGTCTCCTCGCTCCCCAGATGTTTACAGACTGTTGTAGAAAGGGATGCTACACAATAGTAGACACGGCCATGTCCCAACTTCTGTGAGATGTGTTGCTGCATCAAATTCTAAATTAGTTTTTTCTTTTTAATGAGATGTAAAATATCCCCCCCCCTCCCCCGCACCCCCCCCCCCCCCACACCCCCCTCACCCTCTGATATGTTCTCCTGTGGATATAATGCGGTTAGATTAGATTTCCACATCATTATATTCTTTACATTTTATACAGCAGCCCAACATTTTGGAGTTCTATATGACTCTTTCCATTGCAGTTATTACAGCTCCCTCTTCTCCAGAGCTGCGGACAGGAGATCCTCATTTTCCTGACATACTGTGCGTGGGGTTCCTAAAGATGACAACCCCACCTATCAGTCATGTATAGCATGTCCTGTGGATATGCCACAAATGTCTTAGATAACAATACCCATTCAAATGAGGCATTAATAATACTGTGCGCCTGCTTGCCATAACCGTGCCAACTGCAGAATGTCTTATCGCAGTACCAGACAGTGTCCCTAATAATAGTGCCAGCGACACCATGCCCCTCATAGCAGTGCCAGCCACACCATGCCCCTCATAACAGTGCCAGTCATAATGTACCCCTCATGATACAAGCCACACCATGCCCCTCATAGCAGTGCCAGCCACACCATGCCCCTCATAACAGTGCCAGTCACAATGTACCCCTCATGATAATACCAGCCACACCATGCCCCTCATAACAGTGCCAGCCCCAATGTACCCCTCATGATACCAGCCACACCATGCCCCTCATAGCAGTGCCAGCCACACCATGCCCCTCATAACAGTGCCAGCCACAATGTACCCCTCATGATACCAGCCACACCATGCCTGCATAACAGTCCCAGCCCCAATGTACCCCTCATGATACCAGCCACACCATGCCCCTCATAGCAGTGCCAGCCACACCATGCCCCTCATAACAGTGCCAGCCACAATGTACCCCTCATGATAATGCCAGCCACACCATGCCTTCCCCTAGCAGAGCCAGCCACAGAACAAAGACAGGACTGACAGTCCAATAGCGACACACAGTGCCCTGCATGTCTCTGTCCCAATGTTTTGGAGCAAGCAAAATGGCATCATGGGCTGCAAGTCCTTCCTGCCCGAGGTTGACTAATGAATATATATATAGGTTTGCTTTTGGGTAGCCTTACACAAGATAGCCATCATCCAAATAGTCACTCGACAGAGCAAATGTAAGAAAGAGCTGTTCCGTATAAACATGAACACCAACCGGTGGTCACCTAAAAATAGTCGCTGGTCGATTAATTGTTGTCTGGTGTACACAGGTCATCGTTGTCCTGCAATGACTAGCCAACAACCTGGCAGGCCGGTGCGCGGATGTTCTCTGTAGGCCTCCAGCTAGACGTTGATTTTAAAGAATTTGCCCTCCCAATTAATGCTCATTGGTTCCCCAAAACACATAAATACATGCGAGTGATCCGCGACCGAACAGTCCTTGCTGGTCTCCGAGAGAATGCTCGCTGCTCTGGCCTCTGGCTGGTCTACATGTGCATTCAGTGGACTCGGCAACCAATAAGCTTGAAGAGGGGTCGAGATGTGAAGTAGATGCCAACCAAAGAACCTCACAAACCTCAGTTAGTTGACAAACAATATGTCACCCCATCTAAATCTTCCCAACGATTTGTTCCGCAATCACAAAATTGAAGAACAAGTGAAGGATCATCTCGTTGTGTAGAAGCACACAAACAAACAATGGCCGCTCGTCCGCTTTAACGAATAGTTCAAGTTACTATTTAGATGATGGCTCTCTCAAGAAAAGCCACCATTACAGTGAATCTCCAACTACATCTGGAGGAGACTTCGCAGGCGATTACATATGGTTAGCAGGTTGGGGTGGGATATCCGAGGGCTCCACTCACCAAGACCGGGACTTCCTGACCCGCGCAGCAGCTGGACGCTCCAAAAGACTATCCAGACGCGTCAATCTCTCGAGGTGAAGCGCTCGCGGGTCCTGCTCTGCTCGATCCTTAGAAAAGTCCATCTCAAACACAGTAGGGGGGGTCATGTCCAACTCAAGGAACATGATGTTCTCAGCCTGGGGATGAAGAACCAAGACGGATATTACGGGAGTTATCAAATAAAAGTGTCGCCCTAGTAGTTGTCCAGCAACATAAACGCCGCGGCGGCATCTGGAGGCATCTGTGGGTCATCATGGAAAGAACGGGTTGTTACTAACGTTAGTTGTAACAAAGTCCATGCTACTTACCCGATACCGCGGATGATAGCCCATTACCATGGCGACCCTGGCGTACTGGCTGATTGGCCTTTTGTATCCTACGGCTGATGATGGACGCTTCTTCATTGCGCTTCCACCTCCGTTTCCGCTGTGGGACACCCATACAATATTAGCATTGACAGTGACCATGTTATATCCTCACATGTATACACATCGCACACCGGCCTTAGTGCCTGTACGCTAAAGCCTCATACATACGTAAATACGCAGCCCAGTGTGCGGTTATTTTTTATGCACGTGGCATGCAGTGAATAGAGCTCATTGATATCAATGGGTTCATTCACAGCTGCGTATTTTGAGCCCTAAGAGAGTCTCCATATTGATTTGACTCCTAATTGGCTTGTTTTGACTCCTCCTCTTCCTCATCCTCACTGTGGCATATCTCCAGCTCTGCTGCATCGCTGTTAACGAACCTTGGCTGAGTACTCACCTCAACTATCCTCTACTCTGAACATCGACTCCTGTTGCTGACTCCTGACTGCCCTCCTGCATCCACCACCAATACACCCTTCATCTCCCGTCTCTCCCATCCTGGATCCCAAACTGCTAATATTATGCAGATAATCACCCACCGGACCAACCAGGGTCCCGGGGTCACCTGACTACAATGAACATTGAGGGAAGGGGGATAATAAAGGTGAAATTGTGCCAACTGCTTGGCACTTTGCCTGGGCAGCACAATTTGACCCTTGCAAACCCCATATTGTACATCTACAACATAAGTATGGCGGCGGCTCAGGGGCCGAGCTCTCGGCATTCTCAGTAGGAGCCGGCTGTAACTGACAGCTAGGGTCCCGCTACAACCGGCAGGATTGGCGATAACTCTGATCCTGGCCATTAGCTCATACATGCTGCGGTCAATCGCAGAGGGTCGATGGGTCGCCATGCCAGGTATTGTGAAAGAAAAAAGATCATAATGAGTGGAAAATCAGTCGGCGGATCAGAGGGGGCACGGAAACCGATTAAAACAATTAAAACCACGAAAGAAATATCCAAGTAGAAAAACATCCACGTTTTTTGCACAACTTTCCATGTTTTTGGTTAAAAAAATAAATAAATAAACAGGTGCTTGATTGTCATCTATAATAACCGTCCAATAAGGCGCTGAAGAAAAAAAAGAGACTCTGCGGTGGGAAAAAAAAAATTAAAAAAAGTTCTGGGTCCGTGACTGCAGCAATGCAAAAAAAGAGATATTTTCCAAAAACACAAGTAGTGCGCAAAAGTGGAAAAGACTAGAAAAAAAATTATATATATAATTTTGGTCATCGTAAACGTACCGACCCGCAGAAAAAGTGTCATTTAGGCCTCCTTCACACAGGCGACAACGTCGTGCAATTTTGTCACGTTGCTACAAATCGAATCTATGTGAAGCCCCTGCTTTCCTATGGGTTCCTTCACACATGTGATGTTTTGTAGCATGCAACAACCCGACACACAAACCTCGCAGGTCCGGCGATATGCCCGCGACACGTGAGGTTTTGTAGTCCGTGTTTCTCTATGGAGTCTTCCTCTCTGTTGCATCACATCACACGAAAATGCAACTTTGACAATAAGAAATCCTCCTGTAAAGCCCTAAACTAAGCTCTAGCTGCAGGGGAAAAAAACACAAAAAAAAAAACACATACATCACCATAGAAGCGCTCTCTGACGCCGCTGCAGCTTCTCCCCGGGTCCCGACACTGCTTCTATTTTTCATCTTCTGGCCAGGGATTGAAAAATCCCCACGTTCTGGAAGCACTGGCTGTGATTGGCTGATGCTTAGCCAATCACAGCCAGTGTTCAATGAACCAATCGCAGCCATTCAGAGAGCACTGGCTGTGATTGGTTAAGCATCAGCCAATCACAGCCAGTGCTTCCAGGAGGCAGGGATTTTTCAATTCCCGGCCAGAAAATGATTAAGAGAAACAGTGCCAGGACCCGAGGAGAAGCTGCTGCGGCAGTGCCCCAGACAGTACAGGAGAGGTGATGTATACCTTTATCTTTTGCTTTAGCTAAAGCTTATTTTTGGGGTAGGGCTTATATTTCAAGCTCCCCCCCCCCCAGAAAAAAATCCTTGCATGTGATGCTACAAAGTCGCGCAACTTTGTAGCGCTACACAATTGCGGTATTGCCACGAGAAGACGCAGCGATATTGCACGATGCAGCAATGCGATATTGTTGCAATTTTCTCGCAGTGATGCTGTGTCGCCCGTGTGAAGGAGGCCTTAGAATGCATATAGCTCACCCCTCCAAGAACAGCCCCCCGTACGGCCGTGCTGGTGGAAACATACAAAAGTTATGGCTTTTGAAAAGTGGTGATGAAAAGCCCCCCAAATTGTTGCATTCTTAACCCCTTAATCGCCCAAGATGTAAATTTACGTCCCTTGTGTTCCGGGTTTGTATGGAGGGGGATCAGAGCCGATCTCACTCCATACAATGTGGTTACAGCAACAGCCATGTTCTGCATGAACGCTAAATAACTCTTTAAATGCCCCAATCAACGTTTGGGGTTCCCAAATGGTCCCCACTGCAATGCAATCAGTACTAATAGCCCACAATACCCCTTTAAGTACTAAACTAGGCCGTGTCCTTAAAGGGGTTTTCCAAGCAGCGCCTGCTATCAATGCCAGGACACAGTGGGGTCAGAGTGGAAGCTCATAATTGGAGGTTGAGGTCTCCTTGAAATCAATGGGAGCTGTGCAGGCAATTATGAGTGTCGGCCAGTACACAGGGGTTGCAGCAACGGCTTCCGCTCCGACCCTGGTGCATCCCAGCACTGACAGCCAGCATTGCCTGGAAAACCCCTTTAAGGGGTTAATGTGCTGATGTTCTGGAGGGCAGCCCTCAGAGTTGTTTCTTCTGGTGGCTCCAAGGGTCTAAAACAGCGCTGAGAACCTATTGAGTGATGACCCTCCATGATGCCGGATTGCTGATGGAACCCATGATGATGTAATTAGAAGAACTTACTTTCCCGGAGGAACAAGAGGCTGGAACTTCCACTGGTCCTCGTCTGCGTCGTAGTAGAGGCGGTTCATGATCTTGTTCTTCTCTTCCGGAGGAATAAAGTTTTCAATGATCAGATACCTGACGGAAAAGAAGACCAAGAGTCCACATTGGAGAAGTTCACTTGAAGGAAGTCTCCACGTTAGCCAACCAGATCCTTGAGGCGCCAGGAGCTCCGGAGAAGCCGCACACTCACTTGTACTTGAGTTCCCGTGTCTGCTCGTTCTGCGCCTGCTCCAGGTCCTGCCGCACCCGGACGTACTCATCGTGCTGGTCCTGGATCTCTCCCTTCACGGCCTGCAACTTGGCGTAGAGCTGAAAGAAAGGCATCGTATGTAACGCTGACTGCACCTCATAAGAAACCGTAACCCTAAACCGGTGGTGACCAACATCACATACTATACAGGGGACTGCTTCCACATCATGGCCAGACTTGTTTCATAGCTGACAGTGGAGAGCACATGTGTCAAACATAAGGCCCAGGGACGAATCCGGCCCACCACGTAACGTTACGAGCTCCGTACGCAGAAGGACCGCCTCTCCAGCGCTTGGCACTGGAGATGGTGCCAGCACAGGGAGCGGGTGCTATCTTGGATTCTGATCTTTGGTGTGCATCTCCACGCTGTTCAGCAGCTCCCAGGTGGTGGCTCAGCTCTGACAGCCCTACCCGGCACCCTCGCCACCCTGCAAAGTAGGAAGACGTGGAAGGGGAGAAACCCATCCGCCCACCATCTTTGTTAGACCGGCGCGACAGCGGAAATTTTGAACAGTAACATTTTTTAACTGTTTCATGCGCTAATACGTTCCATAGTGGCGAGTGTATTTGCACATGCACCAGTGTGCTCAAACCCTAAAACAAAGTCAAAATCCACACTGCTATGGCTTGAAATCAGCTGCAGACCTGGCTAATATCGGCCCGGCCGCATCAATCACCTTGCAATCAGCAAACCCTCACTGCTGCGCTGCGGTCGCTGATCAGGTGATGCACCCACTTCCCATTTCTGCTATGTGTCAATGTACCCTAAAAGAAAAATCGGCTTAGTTGCCCCTGGGAACCAATTACTGCTCAGCTTTCATTTTACCAAAGCAGAACACTGATCCCCGCTGGTAACCTCTTAGATGCAGCAAGCAATGTTGATCGCGGCACATAAAGTGTTCACAGAGGAAGGGTGATCCCTCTATGATGACCTCTGCCCTCTGCCATGTAATCCAGATCTGTCATGGCCTAGGATTGCTATGATAAGCGATAATGCATTACAGTACAGAAGTATTGCAGTGTATCATCAGAGTGATCACAGCAAAGCAGATAAAAAAACCACACAAAAATTAAAAAGAATCTGTAACGACCCGTATGATAAATTGAACCCACTTTTTATCCTGCACGACAAACAGTATTAACAACCAAAAAAAAAAACGGAGTCTAATTGCATTCTTTGTTCATTTTTCCTCAATGAGGGTGATTAAAAAAAAGCCGCATGTACCCCAAAATGGTACCAATAAAAACTACAGCTCATAACGCTAAGAACAAGCCCTCATACTGCCATGTCGACAGAAAAAAAAGTTATGGCTTTTGAAAAGTGAAGATGAAAATCACCAAAATATCGTTGCGGCCTTAGGACCAAAATAGGCCGCGTCACTAAAGGGTTAAGTTGAACATCGGTTTCTGTTTTTCTGTCCACAGGACAAAACAGAAGGACAGAAAGCCTGAACAGAGCCTGAGATGTATCACCTTTTTCAGCTTCTTGGTCTTCATCTCCACCTCCTGTTGCAGCGACGTGTACGTCCCTCTCAGCTCCACCGTCTCCTCATCTCTGAGGAGCATCTGCTGTTGTATTTCACGTTCCCGGCGTTTCTGTGAATTAAGAGGGAATTCATTCAATGAAAGGGTTAATCTGATAACTAATAATGTGATAATGTAGTCATCAGCATCATCCTACCCTTCCATCCTGAATCAGGCGAGTGTCATTTGTTATTTGGACACTTTAATGGATGGAGTTGGCAATACTAACTCAATATTAGGATCTAGTATACCATTGGCAGTCCACCAAACTGAAATCACGAAGACTTTGTGCGGTGTAATTATCGTCTAGATAGAAATTGGGAAATGACTCTCAGTAGAGAGAATCTCAGCTTTAAACACAAGCTTTGGTTACATACATTTCAGGTACTGAATAGGATGGTTCTTCAAAAAGTGCTGAGAGTTCCTGCTGTGAGAGGGGAGCTATTCCAATGTACACTATGTTGACAAAAGTATTGCCCCCCACCCCTACTCCCTTTCCACTAATCCTGTGCTGTCAGGTGAAGGGGATATGCTTGAAGAAGTACAGATGTCTGGGTCCTTAGGAGGCAGTGATCATGCTATTCTTGAATTTTGGATAACAATGGGAGGAAGACCTGAGAAAACGCAGACCTCAAGGTTTATTTTTCAGAAAGGCAGTGTTGCAACAGTGCTGAGATCGCTGCTGGATTGACTAAGTCCGGTGCGGGTTTTAGACTTGGTTCTGCACCTTCTAGCTCAGAAGGTGTAATGTAATGTAGTCACATCTGTGGGTAATTAGCTGGGTATTTACCTGGCCGGATACTGAGCTAAAGTGCTATGTATTGTCAGTTGCTTGCAATCTGAGCTGGCAGTAAGTGGCTCCCGTAGACAGTGTGGTATCCACTGTGACGTATCAGAGGACGGCTCCGTGTGCTGCGGCCTCACCACCAGCTAAGTGCTGTGTGTCATTTTGTTTTCCTTTTGTGGTTTTTCTTGTCCTTTATTTTGTTGGCCAAGTAGGGTTACTTCGGTCCCAGGAACGAGTGCAGGCCCGCATCTATCGAAGTGATCAGTCTGCTGCGTTAGGCAGGGCCCTCTCACTCATCAGTACGTACTTAGGGAAAGCCTTTCGGTTTATTTAATGTTGTTTGTATTGGCTGCCGCACGTTGGGCTATTAGTTATGCATATCTGCAGGTGCTGCTCCAGCACGTCATTGGCGGACGTAACAGGCAGAGTTTAATGGACTCAGAAAGAGGATAGGAAGAATCCAATGGCTGGATGTTCTTAAGAACAGAAATGTCCAAGAAGGTTGGGAAATATTGTGAAATGAGATCCTCAAAGCACAATCGTTACCAATCCCTAAAAGAAGGAAGAATGGAAAGCATTTTAAGAGACCCGGAGGGATGAACACAGAACTTGTACACATGTTAAAGAGGGAGAAAAATATGTTCATCAAATGGAAAGTGGGGGGAATATCTAAAGAAGAATATAATGCAGTCTGCAGGAACTGTAGGGCAAGTGTCAGAAAAGCTAAAGCTGATAATGATGCCGAGAAGGCCAAACGTTTAAATTCCTATTTTGTATTTGTTTTCTCTCAGAAAGTAGATGGAACATCAACTGATCTTCCCTGTGCTATTGGGGGAATAAAAGAATGCTGGCTATCTGTAAGCAGAGAGATGGTGGGGGAACACTTAGCTAATTTACATGAATCCAAGTCTCAAGGTCCAGATGAATTACATCCTAGGATACTAAAGGAAGCAGCGGAGGTTATTGCTGAGCCACTCGCCATAATCTTTGAAAATTCCTGGAGAACAGGAGAAATCCCAGAAGATTGGAAAAGGGCAAATGTTGTCCCTATCTTCAAAAAAGGGAAGAAGGTGGACCCAGAAAACTGCAGGCCTGTGAGCCTGACTTCTATACCGGGAAATATCTTTGAACAAATTATTAAACAGCATGGATGCAAGTACTTGGATGAAAATGGAGCAATTAACCAGAGCCAGCATGGGTTTGTAACAAACAAGTCATGTCAGACTAATCTAATATCCTTCTATGACAGAATCACCGACTGGGTTGATGAGGAAAATGCAGTAGCTATAGTGTTTCTTGACTTTAGTAAAGCATTTGACAAAGTATCTCATACAATACTTATTGAAAAAATGACCAAATCTGGGATTGACAAGGCAACTGTTAGGTGGATTCACAACTGGCTGAGTGATCGTACTCAAAGAGTGGTCATAAGTGGCTGCACATCCAAGTGGAAGAATGTATCAAGTGGGGGACCACAAGGCTCTGTCCTAGGCCCAGTGTTGGTCAACATTGTTATAAGTGATCTGGAGGAGGGAATTGAGGGAAAATTGATCAAATTTGACGACAACACAAAGCTAGGAGGGATAGCCAACACTAGGGAAGAGAGAGTATTCAAAAAGATCTGGACAGTGGGCAGCGACTAACAGAATGGTATTTAACAAGGAGAAATGCTAAGTCCTACATCTAGGCAAGAAAAATGAAAAAAAGCACATACAGAATGGGAGGAATTGGGCTAAGCAGCAGCACATGTGAAAAAGACATGGGTATACTAATAGATCATAGACTGAACATGAGTCAACAATGTGATGCAGCAGCCAAAAAGGTAAATACAATTCTGGGATGTATTAAGAGAAGCATAGAGTCTAGATCACGTGAGGTCATTATCCCCTCTACTCTTCCTTAGTCAGACCTCATCTGGAATACTGGGTCCAGTTCTGGGAACCCAAATTAAAAAAAAAAACATCGACAAACTGGAGAAAGTTCAGAGAAGAGTTACCAAGATGGTGGGCGGTCTGCAAATCATGTCCTAGGAGGAACGGTTAAAGGATCTGGGAATGTTTAGCAGAAGAGAAGGCTGAGAGGAGACTTAATAGCGGTCTACAAATATCTGAAGGGCTGTCACAGCGCAGAGGGATCAGCCCTATTCTCATCTGCACAAGGGAAGACTAGAAGCAATGGGATGAAACTGAAAGGGGGGAGACACAGATTAGATATTAGACAGTGAGGGGGATCAATGAGTGGAACAGGTTGCCATGGGAGGTGGTGAGTCCTTCTCAAGGGAAGTCCTCAGAGGCTAGACAGACATCTGGGAATGCTGCACTGAGCAGAGGGTTGGACCTGATGACTCTGGAGGTCCCTTCCAACTCCACTATTCTATGATATGCAAATCGAATGTGTGAGCATTAAGGCAAAAAGAGGGTATCACACAGTTATATACCAGTACAGAAGCCATCAGAATGTCATCAAATGTGGAACTGACAACAGGGTCTGGTAGAGGGATGTCACCAACCAATCAGTACGGGACATTGCAGCTTTTGAACCTTCCAGAGTCCACTGTTGGCCATGTTATGGGGAGATGGAAGCAATCGGGTGTGTGCTGTGCTGCCATGTTCAGGGAGACCTCGCAAACTGACAGAACGTGGACAATGAAGCCTTGTAGGAGCTGTGAAGACATCACACACATCATTTGCCCTCGCACAGGCGGTCTCACCAACCGTTGGGACATCCATTAGTACCCCAACCCTCTGTAGGGACCAGCATGTGAAGAGTTACTATGGACGAGCGGCTGCACACAACATCCCAGCAGTTAATGCACAGCGGTGCCTGCAATGGGGCTTGGAGCTGTAAGTGAGTGGAAGCAAGTGTTGTGGGCAGCTGAATCACAGTACACTATCCCCCCATCGGCTGGCGCACTTGGGTGTGGAAATTGCCTGGAGAGCGGTTTCTACATGACTGCATCATCCCAATAGTGAAGTTTGGATGAGGTTCTGTTATGGTGTGGTGGTGGTGGGGGGGAGGGGGGGTTCTGCTGGCAAGAGCCAGGGCTACTGGTTATAGTTGAATCCACCCTCAAGACGAATGTCCTTACCTGCCCTGAGGGACATATTTAGTCCATAATGAAAAATATCGATAGGTAGATGTGTAGCAAATAGCCAGAGAGCCTTACTGAACTTAAATGGGGCTCCACTCCACCAAGAACAGCAACATATTGGAGCCTCCATTCCATGGACGGCCTTTGAGTTGCATTGTTTTCTACTGTATCTTCATTCTTCCCCAGTGCACCTCACCTGTAAGTGAAAATGCCCCCCCTCCCCCCACACACACACACCCCATCCTTGGTTGAAGAGTTGTTAGATGTTTGTTAGATGTCAAGATGGAGATAGTTATTTTGCATGTATGTAATGCTTCCTCATCTAATCGGAAACAATTGTGACCATGTAACGCCGCACTGGTTCCTTCACAGTCAGCCCCTGTAGAAGGTGTAGAGTTCCAGAGACAATGGGGTCCATTTGCCTCCAAGGTCCGTATCTCAGACCCTGCATACAAGCCGTAGTAATGCCATCAGTGGTGGTTGAATGTCACATTTTGTCACCGTCTACATCTCACCTGTTCGGCGATCTCCTGTCTCTTTATCTCCAGCATCTTCTGCTGCTCGTTGGTATGGTCCATGATGGTCTTTCCACCAATAAGGAGTTTGCTCTCCATCGCCTGTGTCTCAAGAGTGAAGAAGAGTAAATCAAGAGACAATTGTTCTGGGGGTTACAAAGACACAGTGACCTTATATCCTATATCATTCTAGAAGACTTAAAGGGGTTTTCCAGTTTTATGGAACAAATGTTATTTCTCTGTATAAATGGAACATTCCACAACTTTGTAACAGACTTTGTGTTTCAGTTCGTAACAGTTTTCAAGATATGTGCTTGCTTTCAGAGAATAAAACCACTTGTTTTTTCAGATGCAGTAAACCTGTACACAGCTAGTCCTGCTCTCAGCTGAGAAGTGGAAACAATCGTATCAAATGTAGACAACGCTCTGTGAGCTCAATAGCCCAGACTCCAAACTGATACATCAGCTTCATCAGATAGAGATAGTTATTTTGTATGTATGTGATGTCTTCAGATCTAATCGTCCCGCTCTCTGCTGAGAAGTGGTTACAATTGTATCCAGTGTAGACAATGCTCTATGAGCTCAACAGCCCAGACTCCTGACTTATACATTGTTCACACCAGGTCCTGCTCTAAGCTGAGAAGTAGATACAATTGTTTCAAGTTTACACAATGCTCTGTGAGCTAACAGCCTGGACTCCAGAGTAAGGGCTTAAACACATGGGTGTATGCGCTAATACACTCGCTGCTATGAAGCGTATTAGCGCATGAACCCAGATTTTTTTTTATTTGACTATTTAAATTACGAGCGAGTTTGAAAAAAAAACAACAAACCTGGGAAGAAGATAGGTCCTGCGCTCGATTTCTCATACAGAGAAAAACTATGAGCAAGAAAGATAGGGCAAGTCCTATAGCGCATAGTATTAACACGCGAGAATCCCGATAGCAAAAACAAAACCATTGAAATCAATAGTTTCATTTCGTCCTGGTATGTAGTCACAATGTTCACAAATGCACTAACAGGACAAAAACACGCCCAACTGTTTAAGCCCTAATACATTGTACGTAGCTAGTCCTGCTCTCAGCTGAGAAGTGATATAACTAACCAGTCTAGACAATGCTCTGTGAGCTCTGGACTCCAGACTGATACATTGTACATAGCTACTCCTGCTCTCAGCTGAGAAGTGATATAACTGTAACCAGGCTAGACAATGCTCTGTGAGCTCTGGACTCCAGTCTGATACATTGTACGTAGCTAGTCCTGCTCTCAGCTGAGAAGTGATATAACTGTAACCAGGCTAGACAATGCTCTGTGAGCTCTGGACTCCAGACTGACACATTGTACGTAGCTACTCCTGCTTTCAGCTGAGAAGTGATATAACTGTAACCAGTCTAGACAATGCTCTGTGAGCTCCGGACTCCAGGCTGATACATTGTACGTAGCTACTCCTGCTCTCAGCTGAGAAGTGATATAACTGTAACCAGTCTAGACAATGCTCTGTGAGCTCTGGACTCCAGACAGATACATTGTACGTAGCTAGTCCTGCTCTCAGCTAAGAAGTGATATAACTGTAACCAGTCTAGACAATGCTCTGTGAGCTCTGGAATCCAGACTGACACATTGTACGTAGCTACTCCTGCTCTCAGCTGAGAAGTGATATAACTGTAACCAGTCTAGACAATGCTCTGTGAGCTCTGGACTCCAGACTGATACATTGTACGTAGCTAGTCCTGCTCTCAGCTGAGAAGTGATATAACTGTAACCAGGCTAGACAATGCTCTGTGAGCTCTGGACTGCAGACTGACACATTGTACGTAGCTACTCCTGCTCTCAGCTGAGAAGTGATATAACTGTAACCAGGCTAGACAATGCTCTGTGAGCTCTGGACTCCAGACTGATACATTGTACATAGCTTCTCCTGCTCTCAGCTGAGAAGTGATATAACTAACCAGTCTAGACAATGCTCTGTGAGCTCTGGACTCCAGATTGACACATTGTACGTAGCTACTCCTGCTCTCAGCTGAGAAGTGATATAACTGTAACCAGTCTAGACAATGCTCTGTGAGCTCTGGACTCCAGACTGACACATTGTACGTAGCTACTCCTGCTCTCAGCTGAGAAGTGATATAACTGTAACCAGGCTAGACAATGCTCTGTGAGCTCTGGACTCCAGACTGATACATTGTACATAGCTTCTCCTGCTCTCAGCTGAGAAGTGATATAACTAACCAGTCTAGACAATGCTCTGTGAGCTCTGGACTCCAGACTGACACATTGTACGTAGCTACTCCTGCTCTCAGCTGAGAAGTGATATAACTAACTAGTCTAGACAATGCTCTGTGAGCTCTGGACTCCAGACTGATACATTGTACGTAGCTACTCCTGCTCTCAGCTGAGAAGTGATATAACTGTAACCAGTCTAGACAATGCTCTGTGAGCTCTGGACTCCAGACTGATACATTGTACGTAGCTACTCATGCTCTCAGCTGAGAAGTGATATAACTGTAGCCAGTCTAGACAATGCTCTGTGAGCTCTGGACTCCAGACTGACACATTGTACGTAGCTACTCCTGCTCTCAGCTGAGAAGTGATATAACTGTAACCAGGCTAGACAATGCTCTGTGAGCTCTGGACTCCAGACTGACACATTGTACATAGCTACTCCTGCTCTCAGCTGAGAAGTGATATAACTGTAACCAGTCTAGACAATGCTCTGTGAGCTCTGGACTCCAGACAGATACATTGTACGTAGCTACTCCTGCTCTCAGTTTAGAAGTGGAGACAAAAACAAGCCCTCATACAGATGTAACGACGGAAAAGTAAAACATTAATGACGATCAGAAGATGATCAGGAGGAAGAAAATAATTGTATTTTTCTGCCAGATATTTTTATGAGTAATACAGAAAAGTAAAAGTATAGACATTTGGTACGGTCGTAATCGTAGTGACCCACAGAATAAGGTTGTGGCATTTTTGCCTCAAGTAGTGATAGTAGCGCTGCGGCCATATTGAAACACCATAGAGGAATCCCAGGAACAGGCGGACTTGCAGAAGAATGAGAAGGGCAGCAGCAAGTACCTGCCCACCCCCGATCCCTGAAGCGGCCGTCCCTGGGCTGGAGGGTCATTCTAAGCTTTCCTAATAGAAGACCAGAGGAGCGCTTTACACTATTGATGGGATTAACTGGGAAGACGTCTGCTTTACCTGCTGTCTTCCTCTTGGAGTGCCCATAAGGGGTTTGGGAGGCTTGTCATAGGGGGTGTGAAGGTAACTGGGTTACAGATGTTTCCCCTATAAGTGTACTGCGCCTTTAAGAGATGACATTCACTTGTCTGGTATAACAAGCAGGATCATTGGTGCAGGCTGGACTCAGCTGCTGCAGAACTCCCTCCCAGTTCTGCCTCTTCCCACCCTTATGTAGCTTGCAGCTTCATTGATATCTCTTCTGTTAATAATATCTGAGCTCAATCATCCTGTCCCGGGGGACGCAAACTCCTGAGCGCTATCATGTGCCGTGATAATAGCAGCGTGTCCGTGCCATGCATTATCATCCATAATTCACGGAGAGCAGCTGACGCTCCAATCTACATGTATCCCTATAGGAACATAGGAAGGACACCATGTCATCCAACCAGGAACATCACACAAAGCCCCGTGGACATCTACATAGACATCATCTGCTGCACTGGTAAAAGGCCGTAGTAGGTGTCAGCCCCCGGCAGCATATGGGAACGCCTAACTATACTGTGACAGCGCATGTAGATGCTGTACAGACTATAGGCTTCATACATGATGGCACGCAATGTCACCAGAGCTTGGACAGTGGGACCAGAAGCTGCCGGATGAGTTATGGGGTCCGCTAATGACCCACATTACAGGCTTCTCACTCCTATGGCAGCTTTGTATAGACCCTATCATATAGCCCCATGCCCTTTTTCAGAACCTCCAGCCCTTTATCAGAGCCCCTGGCCCTTTATCAGAACCTCCAGCCCTTTATCAGAACCTCCAGCCCTTTATCAGAGCCCCCGGCCCTCTCACGGTTGGCGCTTCCCTGTATATAAATTCTGCCCGTGACCCCGGAGTGTGGCATAGAATCACGTGACAAGTTTTCCATGGATCAGTTTCAGTGCGAATCCACATTAGATGGGAAAATCCAGCGATCTGATCTACTTCCAACGAGGCCGGTCATTGGTGCTGGACTAGGCGGGGCCGGGATGTCACTGTCAACCACGGGGGGGGGGGGGGGGGAGGGCGTTCTCGTGTAATAGTGTAAAGAGTATACTGAGAATGGCACGATCGTGGAAAACATCCAGTTAAGGGGATCCTGTGGATGCATACAACTCATCACTGAAAGGGGTCGGAGGAGGATGTCAGGAATTCCAGCGCCATTGTGTCTAAGAGAAAGAGAAAGGTGAGACTCCAGCGGGCAAAAGAGCACATAACTTGTATCACTGAGCAGCGGAAAAACATCTCCTGGTCAGATGGATCCAGATTCTGTTGCTGATGGGAGGTCAGAATTTGGTGCAAGCAGAATGAATCGCTGACCCCTTCCTGTCAGCCGGTCAGAACATGTCAGCACCGCCATCTAATCTGCAGCAACTACAAGAAGCTTCCTGTCCGCAGGGGCCGATATTCCTGCAGTGGAATCTACGCAAGGAGGAATAGCTGTGGTTCTAAAGACCAAAGGAGCCCAACGCTACTAAATGGGGGGCTCTAATATACTGCGGCGGCAGGACACTGCTTAATAACAGGTTTATTCCCAATGGATGACGACCTTTTTTGGGCACCATCATGGGGGCCACTGTAGCAGAGACGTACACAGCGCAGTTATGGGGGCTTTCACCCAGGATGGGACTGTCCGCAGAGCAGGTGCAGATTTCGTCAATTAGGGCAAAAACACACGGGTGCAGGTGCTAATAAGGTCACCGCTGCGGAGTGTATTTGGGAATGAAAGAGGGGTTTTTGACTATTGAACCTCCACGCGAGTTTAAATACCAGTGGGGGGGGGGGGTCGGTCGCGCCTCTCTCGCACGTAGGGATAACGCGAGAGAATCCAGATCGGGAAAACAAAAGCATTGAAGTCGGGGGTTTTGTTTCGTTCCGTTATGCAGGATGACATGAAACCATTGTGACGCTTCTGCTCTTAGTGCAGGCCCCGGCACTTCTGTAAAACACAGGCAGCATTTGGCGTGAGGGGCGTGGCCACCGCAGGCGACAGATTTATGATGAATTAATGCTAGACACTGGGATAACACCAGGTCAGACCCAGCGCACATTTCGGTGCGGACACACATGGGTGGCGAGATGCAACTCTCCATGTGTTAAATGCTTTGTGCGCCAGGGTTGGCGTTGGATAAGACGAGCTTAGGAAACTTCCCTCTTTGTTTCTATTCTTCATCTTTTTTAAATATGTCCATGCTGTCAGTGAATGAGAACCCTCTTGTTTACAGTCAAAGGCAGTAAATCTGTACACCAATTGTACCCGGGCTACACAATGCTCTGTGAGCTAAAGAGACCGGACACCAGACTGATACATTGTATACAGCTAGTCTTCTACTGAGGAACAGAGACAATTGTATTCAGACTACACAATGCTCTGTGAGCTAAAGAGACCGGACTGCAGACTGATACATTGTATACAGCTAGTCCTCTGCTAAAGAACAGAGACAATCGTATCTGGGCTACACAATGCTCTGTGAGATAAAGAGACCGAACACCAGACTGATACATTGTATACAGCTAGTCCTCTGCTGAGGAACAGAGACAATTGTATCTGTTCTGTTTATCTCACAGAGCATTGTGTAGCCCAGACGCCAGACTGATACATTGTATACAGCTAGTCCTCTGCTGAGGAATAGAGACAATTGTATCTGGACTACACAATGCTCTGTAAGCTAAACAGAACAGATGCCAGACTGATACAATGTATATAGTTAGTCCTCTGCTGAGGAACAGAGACAATTGTATTCAGACTACACAATGCTCTGTGAGCTAAAGAAACCGGATGCCAGACTGATACATTGTATACAGCTAGACCTCTGCTGAGGAACAGAGACAATTGTATCCGGACTACACAATGCTCTGTGAGCTAAATAGACCGGATGCCAGACTGATACAATGGATATAGTTAGTCCTCTGCTGAGGAACAGAGACAATTGTATCTGGGCTACACAATGCTCTGTGAGCTAAACAGACCGGACTGCAGACTGATACATTGTATACAGCTAGTCCTCTGCTAAAGAACAGAGACAATCGTATCTGGGCTACACAATGCTCTGTGAGCTAAAGAGACCGAACACCAGACTGATACATTGTATACAGCTAGTCCTCTGCTGAGGAACAGAGACAATTGTATCCGTTCTGTTTATCTCACAGAGCATTGTGTAGCCCAGACGCCAGACTGATACATTGTATACAGCTAGACCTCTGCTGAGGAACAGAGACAATTTTATCCGGACTACACAATGCTCTGTGAGATAAACAGACCGGATGCCAGACTGATACATTGTATACAGCTAGTCCTCTGCTGAAGAACAGAGACAATTGTATCCGGGCTACACAATGCTCTGTGAGCTAAAGAGACCTGACACCAGACTGATACATTGTATACAGCTAGTCCTCTGCTAAAGAACAGAGACAATTGTATCCGGGCTACACAATGCTCTGTGAGCTAAACAGACCGGACTGCAGACTGATACATTGTATACAGCTAGTCCTCTGCTAAAGAACAGAGACAATTGTATCCGGGCTACACAATGCTCTGTGAGATAAACAGACGGGACGCCAGACTGAAAAGTGCCAAAACAAAACCATTGATTTCAATGATCCCATTTTGCTGGCGGGATTCTCACACATAGTTATTCTACATGCGAGAATAGACAGAGCGGGATCGACCTTCCTGGTTTTTTGACCTGCGCCCTATACTGTAAAATTTGAACGGTAAGAAAACCCGACAATTTTGACTGTTTCATGCGCCAATATGCTCCGTAGCTGCGAGCGTATTTGCACATGCGCCAGTCTGAAGCCGCCCTGAAGTTCAGGCTACTTGGCCCACAGAAGATTGCGTAGCAGGATAAAATTGTATCTGCATCTCAGCTGAGAGCAGGACTATTATTATTTATTCTTGCTAGCCGTTTAGTCGTTGACGACTATTGGCGACCCTAAAGGCGAGCTCCCGCCATGTTCTTCACTGCTTCTTTCAGTTGGTTGATATCCATGCCAGTTTCAGCTATGACGGTGAGAGCAGGACTAGCGATGTACAATGTATCAGCCTGGAGTCTGGGCTGTTGAGCTCACAGAGCATTGTCTACAGTGGATACAATAGTAAACATTCATCAGTTGTGGGCAGGACTCAGGCTGGCTCTACTTACGAGTAAATCATGGGATTTTTGCCCGATTTTCTCCTGCTGCGAGTCAGTAAGAGAAGCAGAATATGAAGCAATGATTTTCAATGGTTTCCTTTCCACCTGCGACGTTTTCACTGATGCGACGTTCAGGGGATACAAAGTCGTGACATGATCTATCTTTCTGTGATGTGCGATTTTTTTTATCTCCCATGTATTCCTATGGAGACTTCTTTTTATCTCATCACAATGCTACAAACACGCGTTGCAATGTGATGCGATTCTAACATTACAGAGCCCCATTGACTTTTGCAATACAAAAATTGCGCGATTTTCTCGCACGGTTTTATCGTGTGCGGCAGCGATGCAAGACTGTTATCCGGAAAAAGAGATGCTCACAAATCACAGTAAATAATTCATACAGGAAGATAAACATTATTGTAAGTGTACAATCAGCCGGCTCCATCAGCGCCAACCACGGACCTCATAACCGCCTCGCTTACATAATGTCATTTATAAATAGGCTCCATGCAGCGTCTCCACCGTGATGACCGCAGCTCACCGGCTTAAGTGAAAAATTCAATGTTCACTCCTAGGAGCAGATGGAAAATTAGCTAAGGGACCGTCATCAGGCCGTATCATGGGCTGCAGAAGAGCGGCTGCCTATCTTCTCCAGAGATAGTCTCTGCGCAGAAGAGGGAGGATGAGCCGGCTGGAACGCTTCCAACCACTAATGGACGAGAGGCTGACAATGACAGAGGTCACAGCTCTGGCCTTCACTCCATTATAACTGCTCAAAAGAATAAAGAACTCCATGTCCTTCCCAGATTGTTGCATCATCCAATACTGCTACAGGAACCCAAAAAATGCTAAGGATTGCAGGAGGAAGTGAGTGAATAAAACTACTATAATACTGCCCCCTATGTACAAGAATATAAGTACTATAATACTGCTACTATGTACAAGAATGTAACTACTATAATACTGCCCCATATGTACAAGTATATAACTACTATAATACTGTCCCCTATGTACAAGAATATAACTACTATAATACTGCCTCCTATGTACAAGAATATAACTACTATAATACTGCCCCCTATGTACAAGAATATAACTACTATAATACTGCTCCTATGTACAAGAATATAACTACTATAATACTGCCCCCTATGTACAAGAATATAACTACTATAATACTGCTCCTATGTACAAGAATATAACTACTATAATACTGCCTCCTATGTACAAGAATATAACTACTATAATACTGCCCCCTATGTACAAGAATATAACTACTATAATACTGCTCCTATGTACAAGAATATAAGTACTATAATACTGCCCCTATGTACAAGAATATAACTACTATAATACTGCCTCCTATGTACAAGAATATAACTACTATAATACTGCCTCCTATGTACAAGAATATAACTACTATAATACTGCCCCCTATGTACAAGAATATAACTACTATAATACTGCTCCTATGTACAAGAATATAAGTACTATAATACTGCCCCTATGTACAAGAATGTAACTACTATAATACTGCCCCCTATGTACAAGAATATAACTACTATAATACTGCCCCATATGTACAAGTATATAACTACTATGATACTGCTACTATATACAAGAATGTAACTACTATAATACTGCCCCCTATGTACAAGTATATAACTACTATAATACTGCCTCCCATGTACAAGAATATAACTACTATAATACTGCTCCTATGTACAAGAATATAACTACTATAATACTGCCCCCTATGTACAAGAATATAACTACTATAATACTGCCTCCTATGTACAAGAATATAACTACTATAATACTGCCTCCTATGTACAAGTATATAACTACTATAATACTGCTACTATGTACAAGAATGTAACTACTATAATACTGCCCCCTATGTACAAGAATGTAACTACTATAATACTGCCCCCTATGTACAAGAATATAACTACTATAATACTGCCCCATATGTACAAGTATATAACTACTACAATACTGCCCCCTATGTACAAGAATATAACTACTATAATACTGCCCCATATGTACAAGTATATAACTACTATAATACTGCTACTATATACAAGAATGTAACTACTATAATACTGCCCCCTATGTACAAGAATATAACTACTATAATACTGCTCGCTATGTACAAGAATATAACTACTATAATACTGCCCCTATGTACAAGAATATAGCTACTATAATACTGCCCCTATGTACAAGAATATAACTACTATAATACTGCCCCCTATGTACAGGAATATAACTACTATAATACTGCCCCCTATGTACAGGAATATAACTACTATAATACTGCCCCCTATGTACAGGAATATAACTACTATAATACTGCCCATTATGTACAAGAATATAACTACTATAATACTGCCCCCTATGTAAAGGAATATAACTACTATAATACTGCCCCCTATGTACAAGAATATAACTACTATAATACTGCCCATTATGTACAAGAATATAACTACTATAATGCTGCCTCCTATGTACAAGAATATAACTACTATAATACGGCCCCCTATGTACAAGAATATAACTACTGTAATCCTGCCCCCTATGTACAAGAATATAACTACTATAATACTGCCCCCTATTTACAAGAATATAACTACTATAATACTGCCCCCTATGTACAAGACTATAACTACTATAATACTGCCGCCTATGTATATGAATATAACTACTATAATACTGCCTCCCATGTACAAGAATATAACTACTATAATACTGCCTCCTATGTACAAGAATATAACTACTATAATACTGCCCCCTATGTACAAGAATATAACTACTATAATACTGCCTCTTATGTACAAGAATATAACTACTATAATACTGCCCCCTATGTACAAGAATATAACTACTATAATACTGCCCCCTATGTACAAGCATATAACTACTATAATACTGCCCCCTATGTACAAGAATATAACTACTATAATACTGCCTCCTATGTACAAGAATATAACTACTATAATACTGACCCCTATGTACAAGAATATAACTACTATAATACTGCTCGCTATGTACAAGAATATAACTACTATAATACTGCCCCTATGTACAAGAATATAGCTACTATAATACTGCCCCTATGTACAAGAATATAACTACTATAATACTGCCCCCTATGTACAGGAATATAACTACTATAATACTGCCCCCTATGTACAGGAATATAACTACTATAATACTGCCCCCTATGTACAGGAATATAACTACTATAATACTGCCCATTATGTACAAGAATATAACTACTATAATACTGCCCCCTATGTAAAGGAATATAACTACTATAATACTGCCCCCTATGTACAAGAATATAACTACTATAATACTGCCCATTATGTACAAGAATATAACTACTATAATGCTGCCTCCTATGTACAAGAATATAACTACTATAATATGGCCCCCTATGTACAAGAATATAACTACTGTAATCCTGCCCCCTATGTACAAGAATATAACTACTATAATACTGCCCCCTATGTACAAGAATATAACTACTATAATACTGCCCCCTATGTACAAGACTATAACTACTATAATACTGCCGCCTATGTATATGAATATAACTACTATAATACTGCCTCCCATGTACAAGAATATAACTACTATAATACTGCCTCCTATGTACAAGAATATAACTACTATAATACTGCCCCCTATGTACAAGAATATAACTACTATAATACTGCCTCTTATGTACAAGAATATAACTACTATAATACTGCCCCCTATGTACAAGAATATAACTACTATAATACTGCCCCCTATGTACAAGCATATAACAACTATAATACTGCCCTCTATGTACAAGAATATAACTACTATAATACTGCCCCCTATGTACAAGAATATAACTACTATAATACTGCCCCAAATACAAGAATATAACTACTATAATACTGCCCCCTATGTACAAGAATATAACTACTATAATACTGCCCCCTATGTACAAGAATATAACTAGTATAATAGTGCCCCCTATGTACAAGAATATAACTACTATAATACTGCCCTCCTATGTACAAGAATATAACTACTAGAATACTGCCCACTATGTACAAGAATATAACTACTATAATACTGCCCTATATACAAGAATATAACTACTATAATACTGCCTGCTATGTACAAGAATATAACTACTATTATACTGCTCCTATGTACAAGAATATAACTACTATAATACTGCCCCCTATGTACAAGAATATAACTACTATAATACTGCCCCCTATGTACAAGAATATAACTACTATAATGCTGCCCCCTATGTACAAGAACATAACTACTATAATACTGCCCCCTATGTACAAGAATATAACTACTATAATACTGCCTCCTATGTACAAGAATATAACTACTATAATACTGCCTCCTATGTACAAGAATATAACTACTATAATACTGCCCTATATACAAGAATATAACTACTATAATACTGCCTCCTATGTACAGGAATATAACTACTATAATACTGCCCCCTATGTACAAGAATATAACTACTATAATACTGCCCCCTATGTACAAGAATATAACTACTATAATACTACCCCTATGTACAAGAATATAACTACTATAATACTGCCCCTATGTACTAGAATATAACTACTATAATACTGCCTCCTATGTACAAGAATATAACTACTATAATACTGCTCCTATGTACAAGAATAAAACTACTATAATACTGCCCCCTATGTACAAGAATATAACTACTATAATACTGCCCCCTATGTACAAGAATATAACTACTATAATACTGTCCCCTATGTACAAGAATATAACTAGTATAATACTGTCCCTATGTACAAGAATATAACTACTATAATACTGCTCCTATGTACAAGAATATAACTACTATAATACTGCTCCTATGTACAAGAATATAACTACTATAAGACTACTCCCTTATGGTGGATATATTCCAGATTCTCTTTGCTCCATATCTCCCATGATTCCTTCTGTCTCTGTGTGAGCGTCCGTCTCACTAATCACAGTGGAAATGCTCTGATGATGGAAGATTGAGGCTTCCAGCATCATACAGAGCAGAATGGAGAACATGCGGAGGGCTCATCTAAGACCGCAGCAGAAGAATGAATGGAGACGTGTGATGGCAGTGAGTGACAACCGCCAGCTTACTCTCTGATCAGATAAGAGCTCTCCCCCAAAAAAGGTGGGATTACCCCTGTAGCTAATTTACACCTTCACACCCACCATACTGTTTCCAGGATCCTTGGGTAATGCTAGGCAGGACAGAAAGCACTAGCACAGATGACGTCTCTGCACCTGGTTCAGTGATGTCATGCAATATGCATCATATTGTGGGGCCCCTAAGCAAGACCAGACATCAGAAGTCATCCGAGCCTTCAGCAGTGATCACAACATGAGTCAGTCCGAGGTACACAGTACAGGATGCGCAGCAATGGGGAAAGTGATACAACCGGAAATTACCAGGAAGCATAACAGATCCGTAATTAAGAGAATAAGTACTGAGCAGAGAGAATGAGGATCACAGCCAGCATCCTGGGAAGTAGTCCTGTGCTGAGAGGATGAGGATCACACCCAGCATCCTGGGAAGTAGTACTGTGCAGAGAGGATGAGGATCACACCCAGCATCCTGGGAAGTAGTACTGTGCAGAGAGGATGAAGATCACACCCAGCATCCTGGGAAGTAGTACGCTGCAGAGAGGGTGAGGATCACAGCCAGCATCTTGGGAAGTAGTACTGTGCAGAGAGGATGAGCATCAAACCAGCATCCTGGGAAGTAGTACTGTGCAGAGAGGGTGAGGATCACAGCCAGCATCCTGGGAAGTAGTACTGTGCAGAGAGGATGAGGATCAAACCAGGATCCTGGGAAGTAGTACTGTGCAGAGAGGGTGAGGATCACAGCCAGCATCCTGGGAAGTAGTACTGTGCAGAGGGTGAGGATAACAGCCAGCATCCTGGGAAGTAGTACTGTGCAGAGAGGGTGAGGATCACACCCAGCATCATGGGAAGTAGTACTGTGCAGAGGATGTGGATCACAGCCAGAATCCTGGATGTAGTACTGTGCAGAGAGGGTGAGGATCACAGCCAGCATCCTGGGAAGTAGTACTGTGCAGAGAATGAGGATCAAACCAGCATCCTGGGAAGTAGTACTGTGCAGAGGGTGAGGATCACAGCCAGCATCCTGGGAAGTAGTACTGTGCAGAGAGGATGAGGATCACAGCCAGCATCCTGGAAGTAGTACTGTCTGAGAGGGTGAGGATCACAGCCGGCATCCTGGGAAGTTGTACAGTGCAGAGAGGATGAGGATCAAACCACCATCCTGGGAAGTAGTACAGTGCAGAGAGGATGAGGATCACAGCTAGCATCCTGGTAAGTAGTACTGTGCAGAGAGGATGAGAATCACACCCAGCATCCTGGAAGTAGTACTGTGCAGAGAGGGTGAGGATCACAGCCAGCATCCTGGGAAGTTGTACTGTGCAGAGAGGGTGCGGATCACAGCCAGCATCTTGGGAAGTAGTACTGTGCAGAGAGGATGAGGATCAAACCAGCATCCTGGGAAGTAGTACTGTGCAGAGAGGGTGAGGATCACAGCCAGCATCCTGGGAAGCAGAACTGAGCAGAGAGGATGAAGATCACAGCCAGCATCCTGGGAAGTAGTACTGTGCAGAGAGGATGAGGATCAAACCACCATCCTGGGAAGTAGTACTGTGCAGAGAGGATGAGGATCATAGCCAGGATCCTGGGAAGTAGTACTGTGCAGAGAGGATGAGGATCACACCCAGCATCCTGGGAAGTAGTACTGTGCAGAGAGGGTGAGGATCACACCCAGCATCCTGGGAAGTAGTACTGTGCAGAG
The DNA here is from genome assembly GCA_035609135.1 of Eleutherodactylus coqui. Classification (NCBI taxonomy): domain Eukaryota; kingdom Metazoa; phylum Chordata; class Amphibia; order Anura; family Eleutherodactylidae; genus Eleutherodactylus; species Eleutherodactylus coqui. Next base: position 19,751,593 of record CM069405.1, on the reverse strand, counting down.
AGGGTGAGGACCACACCCACCATCCTGGGAAGTAGTACTGTGCAGAGAGGATGAAGATCACAGCCAGCATCCTGGGAAGTAGTACTGTGCAGAGAGGGTGAGGATCACAGCCAGCATCTTGGGTAGTACTGTGCAGAGGAGGATGAGGATCACAGCCAGCATCCTGGGAAGTAGTACAGTGCAGAGAGGATGAGGATCACAGCCAGCATCCTGAGAAGTAGTACTGTGCAGAGAGGGTGAGGATCATACCCAGCATCCTGGGAAGTCGTACTGTGCAGAGAGGATGAGGATCACACCCAGCATCCTGGGAAGTAGTACTGTGCAGAGAGGATGAAGATCACAGCCAGCATCCTGGGAAGTAGTACAGTGCAGAGAGGATGAGGATCACAGCCAGCATCCTGAGAAGAAGTACTGTGCAGAGAGGGTGAGGATCACAGCCAGCACCCTGGGAAGTAGTACTGTGCAGAAAGGATGAGGATCACACCCAGCATCCTGGGAAGTAGTACTGTGCAGAAAGGATGAGGATCACACCCAGCATCCTGGGAAGTAGTACAGTGCAGAGAGGATGAGGATCACAGCCAGCATCCTGGGAAGTAGTACTGTGCAGAGAGGATGAGGATCACAGCCAGCATCCTGGGAAGTAGTGCAGTGCAGAGAGGATGAGGATCACAGCCAGCATCCTGAGAAGTAGTACTGTGCAGAGAGGAAGAAGATCACAGCCAGCATCCTGGGAAGTAGTACTGTGCAGAGAGGAAGAAGATCACAGCCAGCATCCTGGGAAGTAGTACTGTGCAGAGAGGATGAGGATCACACCCAGCATCCTGAGAAGTAGTACTGTGCAGAGAGGGTGAGGATCACAGCCAGCACCCTGGAAAGTAGTACTGTGCAGAAAGGATAAGGATCACACCCAGCATCCTGGATGTAGTACTGTGCAGAGAGGGTGAGGAACACAGCCAACATCCTGGGAAGTAGTATTGTGCAGAGAGGATGAAGATCACAGCCAGCATCCTGGGAAGTAGTACTGTGCAGAGAGGGTGAGGATCACACCCAGCATCCTGGGAAGTAGTACTGTTCAGAGAGGATGAGGATCACAGCCAGCATCCTGAGAAGTAGTACTGTGCAGAGAGGGTGAGGATCATACCCAGCATCCTGGGAAGTAGTATTGTGCAGAGAGGATGAGGATCACACCCAGCATCCTGGGAAATAGTACAGTGCAGAGAGGATGAAGATCACAGCCAGCATCCTGGGAAGTAGTACAGTGCAGAGAGGATGAGGATCACAGCCAGCATCCTGAGAAGTGGTACTGTGCAGAGAGGGTGAGGATCACAGCCAGCACCCTGAGAAGTAGTACTGTGCAGAAAGGATGAGGATCACACCCAGCATCCTGGGAAGTAGTACTGTGCAGAGAGGGTGAGGATCACAGCCAGCATCCTGGGAAGTAGTACTGTGCAAAGAGGGTGATGATCACACCCAGCATCCTGGGAAGTAGTACTGTGCAGAGAGGGTGAGGATCACACCCAGCATCCTGGGAAGTAGTACAGTGCAGAGGATGAGGATCACACCCAGCATCCTGAGAAGTAGTACTGTGCAGAGAGGATGAAGATCACAGCCAGCATCCTGGAAAGTAGTACAGTGCAGAGAGGATGAGGATCACAGCCAGCATCCTGAGAAGTAGTACTGTGCAGAGAGGGTGAGGATCACAGCCAGCACCCTGGGAAGTAGTACTGTGCAGAAAGGATGAGGATCACACCCAGCATCCTGGGAAGTAGTACTGTGCAGAGAGGGTGAGGATCACAGCCAGCATCCTGGGAAGTAGTACAGTGCAGAGAGGATGAGGATCACAGCCAGCATCCTGAGAAGTAGTACTGTGCAGAGAGGGTGAGGATCACAGCCAGCATCCTGGGAAGTAGTACTGTGCAGAGAGGATGAAGATCACACCCAGCATCCTGGGAAGTAGTACTGTGCAGAGAATGGCAACGTTGGATGTCATGTGAACGACCTGGATATGAAGGATCTGGAAAAATATGAAGGATGGTGTATGTGATGGTGGGGTGGGGGTGTGAGGGTGTCTCGGTAACCGATCCATCGTTTGTGGCCTCATCACGTTATTGGTTGCCTTGCATGCTCCTGTTTTGTTGGCTCTTTAAGTCCCTTCTTGAACGCTGCCCCCTAGTTACCTTCTCTATCCTGGGAATCTGCGGCTATAAATGACACCATTTAGCAGGTTTGGCCCTAAAATCAACCTCAATCTCCTCCCTCTTTTTAGAGCAGAGGTTTGTGCTCCAGAGCTGCACTTCCAATAAGAACACTCAGTGACTTGCATCCAGGGAGCAAGAACTGATATTCCTCTAACAGTAAATCTGCCAGTCATCCAGTTAATCCCGCAATGTTTCTGCTTCTAGGAAAGCTGGGTGAAAACCAGGATGGCCGCCACAACCTGTGACCCAGAGGCTGTCACTCAGCTTTCCCCTACTCCTGAGGGGCCAACCGTCCTCAATCATCCTCGCCTGTTCTAGAACTGCGGAGGCTTTTCGCTGAGCTCAGCATTTCCTTCTCGCCGCTGGAATCTGCAGAACTTTGCTGCAAAGATGTCTGGCGCAGAACGTGCTGCGTCACAGCAGAATGCAGGAGGACACAATCCTCTGCCCTCCCCGAGGCTGGGAGCATCTTCAGCTCTGCTACATACAGCCTCTGTGTGGCTGAGGGTTTGTTACAGTTGTATCCAGTGATTACAATGCTTGAGACTCCAGACTGATACATTGTGACAACGTCTTGGTACAGGAGAGAGATTTGTGCTGCTGATGTCATTACCTTAACCCCTTGATGACCACACCTTTTCCTTTACGTTTTCTTTTCCTCCTCTTAATTATCCATCGATGTGGCCGTCGGGGGGCTTGTAGACGCTCACTGGTCGTACGATCATGAAATGATGAAGGGGGGGGGGGGGCGTGTAGACAATGACAACATTATCCCATGGGTCAGTGTGGTTCCAATGAGACCAAGCGTTTTTACGTTTTTACGCCTGCTCCGTATAAGCGCCTGAATGGGCGGTTTTCCGCCATCACGGCCAGCGAAAAAATACGTCGCACCCCGGAAAACCCTCGCTCTGCCCGAATCCTCGGGATTCCAGCGCCTATATAGAGGCACCTGTAAGCTGTTCGCAGCTTTGGACGCTGCATAAATGCCTCCCCCTCCTTTCTTTTCGCTGCTCCCATAGGAGTCTATAGGACCCGCTGGCGTATATCGGCCTTAACATACTTACAGAACTATCTTTTGGCTGAGCGTATATGTGCCGGCCGCCTAGATGTTCTATTTTTCACGCTGCCGGCGTATTTACGCGCCATATAAATCGCCCCTGTGTGAACGAATGCATTGGGAACCAATGCTTCACATGGGTAGCGTATATACACCCGGGCGTGAAAATGCAGCGTATATGCGTTCGTGGGAATAAAGCCTCAAACAGATGAACGTAATTGGTGGAGGCATTTCCATCCATGAAAATCTCCCCCGTATAATGGGAAGAAGCAAAGTCATTGATTTCAATGGACTCATTTAGACGAGCGCGTTGGTGGAGCGCAAAATCTGCGTAAGAGAAAAGATAGGACTTGCCCTATCGTCCGTGTTAGGTGCTACAGAAGTCTATGGCAGCTTAAGAAAAAAAAAGACACAATTGTATTCAGTACAGCCAATGCTCTGTGAGCTCAACAGCCTGGACTTCTCATCTGACAGGAGGACTAGCTGTGTAAAATGTATCACTCTGCATTCCAGAATGTGAAGCTCACAGAGCATTGTCTACACTGAATACAATTGTCTCCACTGCTCAGCTATATACAATGTATCAGTGTTGAGTCCAGACTGTTGAGCTCACAGAGCATTGTCTACACTGAATACAATTGTCTCCACTGCTCAGCTATATACAATGTATCAGTGTTGAGTCCAGACTGTTGAGCTCACAGAGCATGGTCTCCAGGTGAGAACAGGACTAGCCATGTGCAGGATTACAGCCTTTCTTGTACTTCAGGCTGACATATTGTCGCACACTCTGATCTTTCTTTATCTGAGAGTTTCCCATCATGTCCCTCAGTCCCCGGTGGCCCCTGACACCCCCCGCCCCCCGCCCGCAGGCATGATGATCTGGTAACAGATGGATGATGTCAGGATTAATGATGTTGCCGGTCAGGTCACTGATGATATCATAGACATGAAAGCCTCAGCAGCTGCAGCCTTCGTCCTCCTCATCCTTTGTCTCTGCATCCCCAAAGTGCTGTTATTTAGGTAGACAGGTTGCCATAGCAACAAAATGTCTTCCAACCTAGCGACAGCGCCCGTACCGCGCACAACTACCGGGCGAGGAGTCAGTACCTACAGGACGTGATGTCACCACAACCAATATGGAATGTTTAACTCTTTGCAAGCTGCAAGTAGACACAGCTCAACAGACAGGATCACATTCTAAGATTAGATACAGAAGCTCAGTATCACACATGACAAGCTTAGATACACAGCACAGCAACACTCACTCCCTGGAGATGATTTTCCCAGGCTTGGTTACAGTCAGCTGTCTCCCGCTATGAGGTGTGTATGTATATGTGAATACACAGAACATGTTCTACAATCTGCTCGTATCAAGCTGCAATATACGTAATATCAAGTGTACCACAAGCACCGCAGGGCGTACCGCCTGACAGTACACACATTAGGCCCACGGTGGTTTCTGGCTGAGAGTCCAGAATTTTTCTGTGTTTTGGATTACCGCGGCGGCTCATACCCTAGATACTCCCTGGTACTCCTCTGGTGTACTATATACTCCCTGGTACTCCTCTGGGGTGGGTACTAGATGCTCCCTGGTTCTTCTCTGGGGTGCTACTCTCTGGTTCTCCTCTGGGGTACCGGATACTTCCTGGTACTCCTCTGGGGTACCAACTACTACCTGACACTCCTCTGGGGTACCAACTACTACCTGGCACTCCTCTGGGGTACCAACTACTACCTGACACTCCTCTGGGGTACCAACTACTGCCTGGCACTCCTCTGGGGTACCATCTACTACATGGCACTCCTCTAGGGTACTATATACTCTCTGGTACTCCTCTGAGGTACTGGATACTCTCTGGTTCTCCTCTGGGGTACTGGATACTTCCTGGTACTCCTCTGGGGTACCAACTACTACCTGGCACTCCTCTGGGGTACCATCTACTACATGGCACTCCTCTAGGGTACCATATACTCTCTGGTACTCCTCTGAGGTACTGGATACTCTCTGGTTCTCCTCTGGGGTACTAGATACTTCCTGGTACTCCTCTGGGGTACCAACTACTACCTGGCACTCCTCTGGGGTACCAACTACTACCTGGCACTCCTATGGGGTACCATATACTCCCTGGCACTCATCTGGGGTACCATATTATCCTTAGAACTCCTCTGGGGTACTATATACTTCCTGGTACTCCTCTGGGGTGAGTACTAGATACTCCCTCGTTCTCCTCTGGGGTATTGCTCACTGGTACTCCCCTGTGGTACTAGATATTCCCTGGTTCTCCTCTGGGGTACGAGATACTCCGTGGTACTCCTCTGGGGTACGAGATACTCCGTGGTACTCCTCTGGGGTACGAGATACTCCGTGGTACTCCTCTGGGGTACGAGATACTCCGTGGTACTCCTCTGGGGTACGAGATACTCCGTGGCACTCCTCTGGGGTACGAGATACTCCCTGGCACTCCTCTGGGGTACGAGATACTCCCTGGCACTCCTCTGGGGTACGAGATACTCCCTGGCACTCCTCTGGGGTACGAGATACTCCCTGGCACTCCTCTGGGGTACGAGATACTCCCTGGCACTCCTCTGGGGTACGAGATACTCCCTGGCACTCCTCTGGGGTACGAGATACTCCCTGGCACTCCTCTGGGGTACGAGATACTCCCTGGCACTCCTCTGGGGTACGAGATACTCCCTGGCACTCCTCTGGGGTACGAGATACTCCCTGGCACTCCTCTGGGGTACGAGATACTCCCTGGCACTCCTCTGGGGTACGAGATACTCCCTGGCACTCCTCTGGGGTACGAGATACTCCCTGGCACTCCTCTGGGGTACGAGATACTCCCTGGCACTCCTCTGGGGTACGAGATACTCCCTGGCACTCCTCTGGGGTACGAGATACTCCCTGGCACTCCTCTGGGGTACGAGATACTCCCTGGCACTCCTCTGGGGTACGAGATACTCCCTGGCACTCCTCTGGGGTACGAGATACTCCCTGGCACTCCTCTGGGGTACGAGATACTCCCTGGCACTCCTCTGGGGTACGAGATACTCCCTGGCACTCCTCTGGGGTACGAGATACTCCCTGGCACTCCTCTGGGGTACGAGATACTCCCTGGCACTCCTCTGGGGTACGAGATACTCCCTGGCACTCCTCTGGGGTACGAGATACTCCCTGGCACTCCTCTGGGGTACGAGATACTCCCTGGCACTCCTCTGGGGTACGAGATACTCCCTGGCACTCCTCTGGGGTACGAGATACTCCGTAGTACTCCTCTGGGGTACGAGATACTCCCTGGTACTCCTCTGGGGTACGAGATACTCCCTGGTACTCCTCTGGGATGCAGTCCTCTCAGTTTGCACTGATGTACACATTGTATATATGGAGAGTTCTATATATATCATCCTCATGGTCTACCTCTGGCGTCTATCTCCTGACCTCCGGGCACCTTACTAATATGGTTTATGGCAGAGCTAACAGTATTAATGAACACTCGGCACTGTGCCTGTGAGAGCCGTGCCAACCCTCCAGAACACACTGCTGCCAATAGAATTACTTCAGAGCTGACAAAATCCCGGACTGCTGGAGCGTCACAACCAACGCTCATCCGTATAGCCACATCAGGAGACCCCGATCACGCCATCTGTGTATTGTGCCACGTCTTATCTATGCGGGCTAGACCGCTCGGTATCCACTCTTATTCTGTATCTATGTAACTCCTTCATTACTGTAGCGTTACACACCACTATACATCACTTGATAGTTTCTATCCCCAACATATAGCTAGGGCAATAATCTACATTAACCTAGCTATATGTTTTTGGAAAGTGCGAGGAATCCTGCATACCTTTAGGAAACCCACACAAAGAGGGAGAATATACAAATCCCATGCATTAGTTCTTCCTGGTGGGATTTGAACTCAGGATCCCAGTGCAAACCACTGAACCACTGTGCTGCCCACTGAGCCCCTGTGCTGCCCACTTGTCCGGTCATGTATCTGTTTTTATACAATGCATTTGAAAAGTCCTCAGACCCTCTTCTTACATATTGTTATGCTGTGTCCTTGTGTTCCATTTATTCTGCACTCAGTACCCCATAATGACAAAGTGACGACAGAATGGGAGAAATCTTTGTAAGGTCTCGCCACTCACAATGCAGATCAGAGCCAAACCCAAGCCATGAGGAGGAGAGACCTGCCTGTAGAGCTCAGAGACAGGATTGTGTGGAGGCTCAGATCTGGAGAAGCTATAAAACATTTCTGTTGCCCTGAAAGTTCCCAAGAGCCCAGCAGCCCCCATAATACTTACATGGAAGAACAACCAGGAGTCTTCCTAGAGCCGCCGACCCACCAGACTAAGGGGGAGGGCCTCGGTAAGAGAGGAGACCAAGAGCCCAGCAGCCCTCATAATACTTACATAGCAGAACAACCAGGACTCTTCCTAGAGCCGCCGACCCACCAAACTAAGGGGGAGAAGGGCCTTGGTAAGAGGAGACCAAGAGCCCAATGGCCCCCATAATACTTACATCGAAGAACAACCACCAGGACTCTTCCTAGAGCCGCCAACCCCCAAACTAAGGGTGAGAAGGGTCTTGTAAGAGAGGAGACCAAGAGCCCAGCAGCCTCCATAATGCTTACATGGAAGAACAACCTGGACTCTTTCTAGGTCCGCCAACCCCCAAACTAAGGGGGAGAAGGGCCTCGGTAAGAGAGTTGATCAAGAGCCCAGGGGTCACACTGGCTGAGCTCCAAAGATCCTATGTGCAAATGGGTGAAACTTCAAGAAGGTCAACCATCACTGCAGACTCCACCAATCTGGGATGTATGGCGGAGGAGCCAGAAAGAAGCAGTAAGACACATAAAAGCTGCCCGGGAGTTACCAAAAAGCACCTAAAGTCTCTCAGACTGCGAGAAACAAGATCCTCTGCTCTGATGACACCAAGATGGGACATTTTGGCCTTTAAGCGCTCTGTCTGGAGGAAAGTAGGCGCTGCTTATCACTTGCTCAATACCATCTCTACAGTAAAGCCTGGTGGTGGAGCAACATGCTGGGGTAGGGGAGACCGGTCAGGGTGGATGGAAACCAGGCACCGTTCATCACCGGCCTAATACCATCCCTACAGTGAAGCCTGGTGGTGGAGCATCAATCTGGGGGAGTGGAGACCCGTCAGGGGGAATGGAAAGACAATCACCCTAAGACCCCAGTCAAGACCACCCAAGAGGGACTTAGGGACAACTCTGTGAATGTCCTTGAGTGGCTTGGCCATAGCCCTGAACCCAATGGTACATCACTGACAATGGCTGTCCGCAGACGGCCCCCATCCAACCTGGCATAGGGCAGAAAATCCCCAAATACAGGGGTGAAAGGCTTGTGGCATCAGAGCCAAGAAGACTGGAGGCTGCAATCACTGCCAGAGGGGCTTCACCTGATGTCAAAAATGCCTCAATAGGACAGAGGTAGGACATGCAAAAGAATGCGGTTCATATTCGTGTGGGAGCCTTGGGGTACATGCCCACAGGAGATGGAGGAGTTGCGCTCCAGGTTTTCGGTTGCACTTGGACATCCTGTTGGTGTGCTGAACACAGAATGTTGACATGTGCTATTCTCACCCGAAAATCGGACAAAAATAGGACATGCTGCGATTTTCTTTACTCGGACGATCAGTAAAATAGCTCGTGTGCGTACGCCCGGTCACATAGACCCGCTATCTCTTACCGATATTCAGACCGATTTCTGAGTCAAAAAATTAGATGGAAGGATGGTCCGAATACTTGCACTTTACAGAGTCCCATATACAACCCCTCTTCATAGTCTGCTCTGTCTATATGGGGCATGTGTCTACAGTGACATGTCGGGAGCTGTAATAACTCTGGTGATATTGTGAAGCGGTCTCTCTTGGAGTGTCCCATATATGACATCTGCATTGTGTAGTGGTATCTCCTGGAGTGTCCCATATATGACATCTGCATTGTGTAGGGTCTCTCCTGGAGTGTCCCATATATGACATCTGCATTGTGTAGGGTCTCTCCTGGAGTGTCCCATATATGACATCTGCATTGTGTAGTGGTATCTCCTGGAGTGTCCCATATATGACATCTGCATTATATAGCCGCCTCTCCCATATATGACATCTGCATTCTGTAGGGTATCTCCCATATATGACATCTGCATTATATAGCCGCCTCTCCCATATATGATATCTGCATTATGTAGGGTCTCTCCCATATATGACTTATTTATTGTGTAGTGATCTCTCCCATATATGACTTATGCATTGTGTAGCGGTCTCTCCCATATATGACTTCTGCATTGTGCAGCGGTCTCTCCCATATATGACTTCTGCATTGTGCAGCGATCTTTCCCATATATGACTTATGCATTGTGTAGGGTCTCTCCCATATATGACTTATGCATTATATAGCGGTCTCTCCCATATATGACATCTGCATTATATAGCCGCCTCACCCATATATGACATCTGCATTATATAGCGGTCTCTCCCTTATATGACATTTGCATTGTGTAGGGTCTCTCCCATATATGACATCTGCATTGTGTAGGGTTCTCTCCCATATATGACCTCTGCATTCTGTAGCGTTCTCTCCCATATATGACATCTGCATTGCGTAGGGTCTCTCCCATATATGACTTATTCATTGTGTAGTGATCTCTCCCATATATGACATCTGCATTGTGTAGGGTCTCTCCCATATATGACCTCTGCATTGTGTAGGGTCTCTCCCATATATGACCTCTGCATTGTGTAGGGTCTCTCCCATATATGACCTCTGCATTGTGTAGGGTCTCTCCCATATATGACATCTGCATTGTGTAGGGTCTCTCCCATATATGACATCTGCATTGTGTAGGGTCTCTCCCATATATGATATCTGCATTGTGTAGCGTTCTCTCCCATATATGACATCTGCATTGTATAGGGTGTCTCCCATATATGACATCTGCATTGTGTAGGGTCTCTCCCCTATATGACATCTGCATTGTGTAGGGTCTCTCCCATATATGACTTATTCATTGTGTAGTGATCTCTCCCACATATGACTTATGCATTGTGTAGCGATCTTTCCCATATACGACTTATGCATTGTGTAGGGTCTCTCCCATATATGACATCTGCATTATATAGCCGCCTCTCCCATATATGACATCTGCATTATATAGCCGCCTCTCCCATATATGACATCTGCATTATATATCCGCCTCTCCCTTATATGACATCTGCATTGTGTAGCGTTCTCTCCCATATATGACTTATTCATTGTGTAGTGATCTCTCCCATATATGACTTATGCATTGTGTTGGGTCTCTCCCATATATGACCTCTGCATTGTGTAGGGTCTCTCCCATATATGACCTCTGCATTGTGTAGCTGTCTCTCCCATATATGACATCTGCATTATATAGCTGTCTCTCCCATATATGACATCTGCATTATATAGCGGTCTCTCCCATATATGACATCTGCATTATATAGCGGTCTCTCCCATATATGACATCTGCATTGTGTAGCGGTCTCTCCCATATATGACTTATGCCTTGTGTTGAGTCTCTCCCATATATGACAGCTGCATTATGTAGGGTCTCTCCCATATATGACATCTGCATTGTGTTGGGTCTCTCCCATATATGACTTATGCATTGTGTTGGGTCTCTCACATATATGATATCTGCATTATGTAGGGTCTCTTCCATATATGACATCTGCATTGCATAGTGGTCTCTCCCATATATGACCTCTGCATTATGTAGGGTATCTCCCATATATGACATCTGCATTGCATAGCGGTCTCTCCCATATATGACCTCTGCATTATGTCGGGTATCTCCCATATATGACCTCTGCATTGTGTAGCGGTCTCTCCCATATATGACCTCTGCATTATGTAGGGTCTCTCCCATATATGACCTCTGCATTGTGTAGGGTCTCTCCCATATATGACCTCTGCATTGTGTAGGGTCTCTCCCATATATGACATCTGCATTGTGTAGGGTCTCTCCCATATATGACATCTGCATTATGTAGGGTCTCTCCCATATATGACATCTGCATTGTGTAGCTTCTCTCCCATATATGACTTATGTATTGTGTTGGTTCTCTCCCATATAGGACATCTGCATTGTGTAGGGTCTCTCCCATATATGACATCTGCATTGTGTAGGGTCTCTCCCATATATGACCTCTGCATTGTGTAGGGTCTCTCCCATATATGACATCTGCATTGTGTAGGGTCTCTCCCATATATGACATCTGCATTGTGTAGCTTCTCTCCCATATATGACTTATGTATTGTGTTGGTTCTCTCCCATATAGGACATCTGCATTGTGTAGGGTCTCTCCCATATATGACATCTGCATTGTGTAGGGTCTCTCCCATATATGACCTCTGCATTATGAAGGGTATCTCCCATATATGACATCTGCATTGTGTAGGGTCTCTCCCATATATGACATCTGCATTGTGTTGGGTCTCTCCCATATATGACTTATGCATTGTGTTGGGTCTCTCCCATATATGACTTATGCATTGTGTTGGGTCACTCCTATATATGACCTCTACATTATGTAGGGTATCTCCCATATATGACGCCTGCATTGTGTTGGGTCTCTCCCATATATAACTTATGCATTATGTTGGGTCTCTCCCATATATGACATCTGCATTGTGTAGCGGTCTCTCCCATATATGACCTCTGCATTATGTAGGGTATCTCCCATATATGACATCTGCATTGTGTAGGGTCTCTCCCATATATGACATCTGCATTGTGTGGGGTCTCTCCCATATATGACATCTGCATTGTGTTGAGTCTCTCCCATATATGACATCTGCATTATGTAGGGTCCCTCCCATATATGACATCTGCATTATGTAGGGTCTCTCCCATATATGACATCTGCATTGTGTTGGGTCTCTCCCATATATGACATCTGCATTGTGTTGGGTCTCTCCCATATATGACTTATGCATTGTGTTGAGTCTCTCCCATATATGACATCTGCATTATGTAGGGTCCCTCCCATATATGACATCTGCATTATGTAGGGTCTCTCCCATATATGACATCCGCATTGTGTTGGGTCTCTCCCATATATGATATCCGCATTATGTAGCGGTCTCTCCCATATATGACCTCTGCATTGTGTAGGGTCTCTCCCATATATGACCTCTGCATTGTGTAGGGTCTCTCCCATATATGACCTGTGCATTGTGTAGGGTCTCTCCCATATATGACCTCTGCATTGTGTAGGGTCTCTCCCATATATGACCTCTGCATTGTGTAGGGTCTCTCCCATATATGACATCTGCATTGTGTTGGGTCTCTCCCATATATGACTTATGCATTGTGTTGGGTCCCTCCTATATACAGTATGACCTCTGCATTATGTAGGGTATCTCCCATATATGACGTCTGCATTGTGTTGGGTCTCTCCCATATATGACATGCATTGTGTAGGGTCTCTCCCATATATAACGTATGCATTATGTTGGGTCTCTCCCATATATGACATCTGCATTGTGTAGCGGTCTCTCCCATATATGACCTCTGCATTATGTAGGGTATCTCCCATATATGACATCTGCATTGTGTAGTGTCTCTCCCATATATGACATCTGCATTGTGTAGAGTCTCTCCCATATATGACCTCTGCATTGTGTAGGGTCTCTCTCATATATGACATCTGCATTATGTAGGGTATCTCCCATATATGACGTCTGCATTGTGTTGGGTCTCTCCCATATATGACATGCATTGTGTAGGGTCTCTCCCATATATAACGTATGCATTATGTTGGGTCTCTCCCATATATGACATCTGCATTGTGTAGCGGTCTCTCCCATATATGACCTCTGCATTATGTAGGGTATCTCCCATATATGACATCTGCATTGTGTAGTGTCTCTCCCATATATGACATCTGCATTGTGTAGAGTCTCTCCCATATATGACATCTGCATTGTGTAGGGTCTCTCTCATATATGACATCTGCATTATGTAGGGTCTCTCCCATATATGACATCTGCATTGTGTGAGGTCACTCCTATATATGACATCTGCATTATGTAGGGTCTCTCCCATATATGACATCTGCATTATGTAGGGTATCTCCCATATATGATATCTGCATTATGTAGGGTCTCTCCCATATATGACTTATGCATTGTATTGGGTCTCTCACATATATGATATCTGCATTATGTAGGGTCTCTCCCATATATGATATCTGCATTATGTAGGGTCTCTCCCATATATGACATCTGCATTGTGTGAGGTCACTCCTATATATGACATCTGCATTATGTAGGGTCTCTCCCATATATGACATCTGCATTATGTAGGGTATCTCCCATATATGATATCTGCATTATGTAGGGTCTCTCCCATATATGACTTATGCATTGTGTTGGGTCTCTCACATATATGATATCTGCATTAAGTAGGGTCTCTCCCATATATGACATCTGCATTATGTAGGGTCTCTCCCATATATGACTTATGCATTGTGTAGGGTCTCTCCCATATATGACATCTGCATTGTGTAGGGTCTCTCCCATATATGGCATCTGCATTGTGTTGGGTCTCTCCCATAAATGCCATCTGCATTATGTTGAGTCTCTCCCATATATGACATCTGCATTGTGTAGGGTCTCTCCCATATATGACATCTGCATTGTGTTGGGTCTCTGCCATATATGACATCTGCATTATGTTGAGTCTCTCCCATATATGACATCTGCATTGTGTAGGGTCTCTCCCATATATGACTTATGCATTGTGTTGGGTCTCTCCCATATATGGCATCTGCATTGTGTTGGGTCTCTCCCATATATGACATCTGCATTATGTTGAGTCTCTCCCATATATGACATCTGCATTGTGTAGGGTCTCTCCCATATATGACATCTGCATTGTGTAGGGTCTCTCCCATATATGACATCTGCATTGTGTTGGGTCTCTGCCATATATGACATCTGCATTATGTTGAGTCTCTCCCATATATGACATCTGCATTGTGTAGGGTCTCTCCCATATATGACATCTGCATTGTGTTGGGTCTCTGCCATATATGACATCTGCATTATGTTGAGTCTCTCCCATATATGACATCTGCATTGTGTAGGGTCTCTCCCATATATGACTTATGCATTGTGTTGGGTCTCTCCCATATATGACATCTGCATTATGTAGGGTCCCTCCCATATATGACATCTGCATTATGTAGGGTCTCTCCCATATATGACATCTGCATTGTGTTGGGTCTCTCCCATATATGACATCTGCATTGTGTTGGGTCTCTCCCATATATGACTTATGCATTGTGTTGAGTCTCTCCCATATATGACATCTGCATTATGTAGGGTCCCTCCCATATATGACATCTGCATTATGTAGGGTCTCTCCCATATATGACATCCGCATTGTGTTGGGTCTCTCCCATATATGATATCCGCATTATGTAGCGGTCTCTCCCATATATGACCTCTGCATTGTGTAGGGTCTCTCCCATATATGACCTCTGCATTGTGTAGGGTCTCTCCCATATATGACCTCTGCATTGTGTAGGGTCTCTCCCATATATGACCTCTGCATTGTGTAGGGTCTCTCCCATATATGACCTCTGCATTGTGTAGGGTCTCTCCCATATATGACATCTGCATTGTGTTGGGTCTCTCCCATATATGGCATCTGCATTGTGTTGGGTCTCTCCCATAAATGCCATCTGCATTATGTTGAGTCTCTCCCATATATGACATCTGCATTGTGTAGGGTCTCTCCCATATATGACATCTGCATTGTGTTGGGTCTCTGCCATATATGACATCTGCATTATGTTGAGTCTCTCCCATATATGACATCTGCATTGTGTAGGGTCTCTCCCATATATGACTTATGCATTGTGTTGGGTCTCTCCCATATATGGCATCTGCATTGTGTTGGGTCTCTCCCATATATGACATCTGCATTATGTTGAGTCTCTCCCATATATGACATCTGCATTGTGTAGGGTCTCTCCCATATATGACATCTGCATTGTGTAGGGTCTCTCCCATATATGACATCTGCATTGTGTTGGGTCTCTGCCATATATGACATCTGCATTATGTTGAGTCTCTCCCATATATGACATCTGCATTGTGTAGGGTCTCTCCCATATATGACATCTGCATTGTGTTGGGTCTCTGCCATATATGACATCTGCATTATGTTGAGTCTCTCCCATATATGACATCTGCATTGTGTAGGGTCTCTCCCATATATGACTTATGCATTGTGTTGGGTCTCTCCCATATATGACATCTGCATTATGTAGGGTCCCTCCCATATATGACATCTGCATTATGTAGGGTCTCTCCCATATATGACATCTGCATTGTGTTGGGTCTCTCCCATATATGACATCTGCATTGTGTTGGGTCTCTCCCATATATGACTTATGCATTGTGTTGAGTCTCTCCCATATATGACATCTGCATTATGTAGGGTCCCTCCCATATATGACATCTGCATTATGTAGGGTCTCTCCCATATATGACATCCGCATTGTGTTGGGTCTCTCCCATATATGATATCCGCATTATGTAGCGGTCTCTCCCATATATGACCTCTGCATTGTGTAGGGTCTCTCCCATATATGACCTCTGCATTGTGTAGGGTCTCTCCCATATATGACCTCTGCATTGTGTAGGGTCTCTCCCATATATGACCTCTGCATTGTGTAGGGTCTCTCCCATATATGACCTCTGCATTGTGTAGGGTCTCTCCCATATATGACATCTGCATTGTGTTGGGTCTCTCCCATATATGACTTATGCATTGTGTTGGGTCCCTCCTATATACAGTATGACCTCTGCATTATGTAGGGTATCTCCCATATATGACGTCTGCATTGTGTTGGGTCTCTCCCATATATGACATGCATTGTGTAGGGTCTCTCCCATATATAACGTATGCATTATGTTGGGTCTCTCCCATATATGACATCTGCATTGTGTAGCGGTCTCTCCCATATATGACCTCTGCATTATGTAGGGTATCTCCCATATATGACATCTGCATTGTGTAGTGTCTCTCCCATATATGACATCTGCATTGTGTAGAGTCTCTCCCATATATGACATCTGCATTGTGTAGGGTCTCTCTCATATATGACATCTGCATTATGTAGGGTCTCTCCCATATATGACATCTGCATTGTGTGAGGTCACTCCTATATATGACATCTGCATTATGTAGGGTCTCTCCCATATATGACATCTGCATTATGTAGGGTATCTCCCATATATGATATCTGCATTATGTAGGGTCTCTCCCATATATGACTTATGCATTGTATTGGGTCTCTCACATATATGATATCTGCATTATGTAGGGTCTCTCCCATATATGATATCTGCATTATGTAGGGTCTCTCCCATATATGACATCTGCATTGTGTGAGGTCACTCCTATATATGACATCTGCATTATGTAGGGTCTCTCCCATATATGACATCTGCATTATGTAGGGTATCTCCCATATATGACATCTGCATTGTGTTGGGTCTCTCCCATATATGATATCTGCATTATGTAGGGTCTCTCCCATATATGACTTATGCATTGTGTTGGGTCTCTCACATATATGATATCTGCATTAAGTAGGGTCTCTCCCATATATGACATCTGCATTATGTAGGGTCTCTCCCATATATGACTTATGCATTGTGTAGGGTCTCTCCCATATATGACATCTGCATTGTGTAGGGTCTCTCCCATATATGGCATCTGCATTGTGTTGGGTCTCTCCCATATATGACATCTGCATTATGTTGAGTCTCTCCCATATATGACATCTGCATTGTGTAGGGTCTCTCCCATATATGACATCTGCATTGTGTTGGGTCTCTGCCATATATGACATCTGCATTATGTTGAGTCTCTCCCATATATGACATCTGCATTGTGTAGGGTCTCTCCCATATATGACTTATGCATTGTGTTGGGTCTCTCCCATATATGACATCTGCATTGTGTAGGGTCTCTCCCATATATGGCATCTGCATTGTGTTGGGTCTCTCCCATATATGACATCTGCATTATGTTGAGTCTCTCCCATATATGACATCTGCATTGTGTAGGGTCTCTCCCATATATGACATCTGCATTGTGTAGGGTCTCTCCCATATATGACATCTGCATTGTGTTGGGTCTCTGCCATATATGACATCTGCATTATGTAGGGTCTCTCCCATATATGACCTCTGCATTATGTAGGGTCTCTCCCATATATGACCTCTGCATTATGTAGGGTCTCTCCCATATATGACATCTGCATTGTGTAGGGTCTCTCCCATATATGACTTATGCATTGTGTTGGGTCTCTCCCATATATGACATCTGCATTGTGTAGGGTCTCTCCCATATATGACCTCTGCATTGTGTAGGGTCTCTCCCATATATGACCTCTGCATTGTGTAGGGTCTCTCCCATATATGACCTCTGCATTGTGTAGGGTCTCTCCCATATATGACCTCTGCATTGTGTAGGGTCTCTCCCATATATGACCTCTGCATTGTGTAGGGTCTCTCCCATATATGACCTCTGCATTGTGTAGGGTCTCTCCCATATATGACCTCTGCATTGTGTAGGGTCTCTCCCATATATGACCTCTGCATTGTGTAGGGTCTCTCCCATATATGACCTCTGCATTGTGTAGGGTCTCTCCCATATATGACCTCTGCATTGTGTAGGGTCTCTCCCATATATGACTTATGCATTGTGTAGGGTCTCTCCCATATATGACCTCTGCAGCTGCTGCACACATGGAGACACGCAGAACAGATGCAGCAGTTATCTGTAGAAGACAGGAAATCCTCAGCAAGTCATGCAGCTGCGTCTCTTAAAGCGACAGCGACCTATATCCTCCCAGAGACCCCCAACTCACCCCCGGTAATCGCACTGTAACTAAGAGGACAAGGACAAAGTGGACGGGGGGCCCTCAGGCCCTGGGAATTAAGGGGATGAGGAGCTGCGCACACCGCCAGCATGTGTAATCATATTATTGTCCCCCTGTTTAGAAGAGGCTTCGTGCCTGGCAGCGGATGGCGGCTCTCCAGGGAACGTCCATCCAGGGCAGAGGAATGCAAAGCTTTGTGCTGCCATGGGAATGTATCACCACCGGCTTAGATACACACTCAGCAGAGAGTATCACACATGACAGGATTAGATACACGGCTCAGCAGACAGTATCACACAGGATAGGATTAGATACACAGCTCAACAGACAGTATCACACGGGATAGGATTAGATACACAGCTCAGCAGACAGTATCACACAGGATAGGATTAGATACACACTCAGCAGAGAGTATCACACATGACAGGATTAGATACACGGCTCAGCAGACAGTATCACACAGGATAGGATTAGATACACAGCTCAGCAGACAGTATCACACGGGATAGGATTAGATACACAGCTCAGCAGACAGTATCACACAGGATAGGATTAGATACACATTCAGCAGACAGTATCACACAGGATAGGATTAGATACACATTCAGCAGACAGTATCACACAGGATAGGATTAGATACACGGATCAGCAGACAGTATCACACAGGATAGGATTAGATACACGGATCAGCAGACAGTATCACACAGGATAGGATTAGATACATGGCTCAGCAGACAGTATCACACAGGATAGGATTAGATACACAGCTCAGCAGACAGTATCACACATGATAGGATTAGATACACATTCAGCAGACAGTATCACACAGGATAGGATTAGATACACGGCTCAGCAGACAGTATCACACAGGATAGGATTAGATACACGGAACAGCAGACAGTATCACACAGGATAGGATTAGATACACAGCTCAGCAGATAGTATCACACAGGATAGGATTAGATACACAGCTCAGCAGAGAGCACCACACAGGATAGGGTTAGATACACGGATCAGCAGACAGTATCACACAGGATAGGATTAGATACACGGCTCAGCAGACAGTATCACACAGGATAGGATTAGATACACGGAACAGCAGACAGTATCACACAGGATAGGATTAGATACACAGCTCAGCAGATAGTATCACACAGGATAGGATTAGATACACGGCTCAGCAGACAGTATCACACAGGATAGGATTAGATACACGCATCAGCAGACAGTATCACACAGGATAGGATTAGATACACGGCTCAGCAGACAGTATCACACAGGATAGGATTAGATACACGGCTCAGCAGACAGTATCACACAGGATAGGATTAGATACACGGAACAGCAGACAGTATCACACAGGATAGGATTAGATACACAGATCAGCAGACAGTATCACACAGGATAGGATTAGATACACAGATCAGCAGACAGTATCACACAGGATAGGATTAGATACACGGCTCAGCAGACAGTATCACACAGGATAGGATTAGATACACGGCTCAGCAGACAGTATCACACAGGATAGGATTAGATACACAGATCAGCAGACAGTATCACACAGGATAGGATTAGATACACCGCTACAGAGTGTATCACACAAGCTAGGACTGAATGCAGTATCTCAGCAGCTGGTATGTTAGCACCATGTGTTTGCCGGCGGCTCACATTGTTCTGAAGTCCATTAACTAGGCCGCCGTCTTCCACCAGTAACCCGTCCCGTACGTTCCGCTGCTCTCCGGTATTCTGCGCGCAGCTATTCTTCACTATCCTTGCCTTGTGTCCTACAATGACCGCACCTCCCCTCCCGCTGCCTCCCACAGCTGAGGAGCTCGTTGCAATGTATCAGTCTAGGGAAGAGCTTCAGCTTTTAAACAAAACAGAATTAGCGCTCCAACAGATGGCTGCGCTTTAGTCCAGTTATGCGGCCATGAAAATCACGGTCCATAACGGGACAAAACAAAAACATTCATTTCAATGGCTTTGTTTCCACTGTGGGGATTCTCGCGCGTAGTGTTAACGTGCCCTATGCCCATGGGTACCCAAAAAGAGGTATTGCCATCATTATTCCCAGCCATTTCAGGGCTGTTTGTAAGGCTGCATCCTCAGCTGTTTCCGTAACACCCGGCAAAGTGGTCGGGAGAAAAGAAAAGTGAAGAGGAGAGGCTAGGAGAGGAGAAAAGAGAGGCTAGGAGAGGAGAAAAGAGAGGCTAGGAGAGGAGAAAAGAGAGGCTAGGAGAGGAGAAAAGAGAGGCTAGGAGGGGAGAAAAGAGAGGCTAGGAGGGGAGAAAAGAGAGGCTAGGAGAGGAGAAAAGAGAGGCTAGGAGAGGAGAAAAGAGAGGCTAGGAGAGGAGAAAAGAGAGGCTAGGAGAGGAGAAAAGAGGCTAGGAGAGGAGAAAAGAGAGGCTAGAAGAGAAGAAAAGAGAGGCTAGGAGAGTAGAAAAGAGAGGCTAGGAGAGTAGAAAAGAGAGGCTAGGAGAGGAGAAAAGAGAGGCTAGGAGAGGAGAAAAGAGAGGCTAGGAGAGGAGAAAAGAGAGGCTAGGAGAGGAGAAAAGAGAGGCTAGGAGAGGAGAAAAGAGAGGCTAGGAGAGGAGAAAAGAGAGGCTAGAAGAGGAGAAAAGAGAGGCTAGGAGAGGAGAAAAGAGAGGCTAGGAGAGGAGAAAAGAGAGGCTAGGAGAGGAGAAAAGAGAGGCTAGGAGAGGAGAAAAGAGAGGCTAGAAGAGGAGAAAAGAGAGGCTAGAAGAGGAGAAAAGAGAGGCTAGAAGAGGAGAAAAGAGAGGCTAGGAGAGGAGAAAAGAGAGGCTAGGAGAGGAGAAAAGAGAGGCTAGAAGAGGAGAAAAGAGAGGCTAGAAGAGGAGAAAAGAGAGGCTAGAAGAGGAGAAAAGAGAGGCTAGGAGAGGAGAAAAGAGAGGCTAGGAGAGGAGAAAAGAGAGGCTAGGAGAGGAGAAAAGAGAGGCTAGGAGAGGAGAAAAGAGAGGCTAGGAGAGGAGAAAAGAGGCTAGGAGAGGAGAAAAGAGAGGCTAGAAGAGAAGAAAAGAGAGGCTAGAAGAGAAGAAAAGAGAGGCTAGAAGAGAAGAAAAGAGAGGCTAGGAGAGGAGAAAAGAGAGGCTAGGAGAGGAGAAAAGAGAGGCTAGGAGAGGAGAAAAGAGAGGCTAGGAGAGGAGAAAAGAGAGGCTAGGAGAGGAGAAAAGAGAGGCTAGAAGAGGAGAAAAGAGAGGCTAGGAGAGGAGAAAAGAGAGGCTAGAAGAGGAGAAAAGAGAGGCTAGAAGAGGAGAAAAGAGAGGCTAGGGGAGGAGAGAGAGGCTAGAAGAAGAGGGGAGGAGAGAGAGGCTAGAAGAAGAGGGGAGGAGAGGGAGGCTAGAAGAAGAGGGAAGGAGAGAGAGGCTAGAAGAAGAGGGGAGGAGAGAGAGGCTAGAAGAAGAGGGGAGGAGAGAGAGGCTAGAAGAAGAGGGGAGGTGAGGGAGGCTAGAAGGAGAGGGGAGGTGAGGGAGGCTAGAAGGAGAGGGGAGGAGAGGGAGTCTAGAAGAAGAGGGGAGGAGAGGGAGGCTAGAAGAAGAGGGGAGGAGAGGGAGGCTAGAAGAAGAGGGGAGGAGAGGGAGGCTAGAAGAAGAGGGGAGGAGAGAGAGGCTAGAAGAAGAGGGGAGGAGAGAGAGGCTAGAAGAAGAGGGGAGGAGAGAGGCTAGAAGAAGAGGGAAGGAGAGAGAGGCTAGAAGAAGAGGGAAGGAGAGAGAGGCTAGAAGAAGAGGGAAGGAGAGAGAGGCTAGAAGAAGAGGGAAGGAGAGAGAGGCTAGAAGAAGAGGGGAGGAGAGAGAGGCTAGAAGAAGAGGGGAGGAGAGAGAGGCTAGAAGAAGAGGGGAGGAGAGAGAGGCTAGAAGAAGAGGGGAGGAGAGAGAGGCTAGAAGAAGAGGGGAGGAGAGAGAGGCTAGAAGAGGAGGGGAAAGAAGCTATAAGAGGAGGAGAGAGAGGCTAGGAGAGGAGAGAAGAGAGGCTAGAAGAGGGGAGGCGAGGAGAATCTAGGCGAGGAGAATCTAGGCGAGGAGAATCTAGGCGAGGAGAATCTACACGAGGAGAGGAAAGGCTAGGAGAGAAGAGGAGAGGAGTGGGTAGAAAAGAGGATAATAGAGGAGAAGCTAGATGGCATAGAAGAGGAGGGAAGAGAAGATGAGAGGATACAAAAGGAGAGGCTAGAAAAAAGAAGAGAGGCTAGAAGACAATAGGAGAGGAAGGAACAGAACAGAGAAGGAGAGAAGAGAAAAGGAAATGCTAGGAGAGGAGAAGATTGGTGACAGTTGGAGAGAATAGAAGCAGGAGGAGAAAAAGGAAACAAGAGGATAGAAGATAGGAGGGGTGGATAAAAAAGAGGGGTGGATAAAAAAGAGGACAGAGGGAAAGAAGTGGAGGTTTAAGGGGAGATGGAAGAGGCGAGAAGACAAAAAAGGAGGAAAGAGAAGAAGAGAGAAAAGATGGGAGGATAGAAGAGAAGAGGGGATATACAATAAAGGAGGAGAGAAGAGAGGAGAGGAGGATATTAGTGGAGAGTAGCGGAAGAAGAGAAGAAAGAAGCAAACATGTAGAAAGGGAGGGAGGATGTAGGAAAGGGAATAACAAGGTGTTCTGTAGAGGAGGGGAAGGGGATTTTTTATATCCAGTCATGTAGGCAGGTGACTAGTCGGCTGAAGTAATTGGTCCGTAGCCTCCAAAGTGACAGTCAATTGCATGGAGCACATGGCTTGGGGGGGGGGGGGGGGGGGGGAGCTTTTGCAGAGAAGGGGTGACATTGGGGTTGCCGGAGGGGAGAAATAACTGTTTCCAAGCGTAGGACTGAGCACAAAGCTGCTTTCAATAAAGGGTCAGAGTCTAATGAATTTTTCACTGGAAATCACTGGATGCCAGACAAAGCCCGACTGAGGCGAGAGCGCTGACAGTGTGTGATCTGATGCCACTGAGTGTCTTTAATCATTTATCGTCCCCCCTGCTTTCATATCCGGGGGGGCGCTCTCACATGCTTTCTGCAGTGCCGCACACGGGTCAAACCTCACAGACACGAGGATCTGGATACACTAAACACAAGTCACGGAGGCTCTGGATGCTGATGGTCCAGGGGGAGGGCCACCGACATGACAGGGCCGAGCAGTGCAGATGTGTTGTGCATGCCATGAGACTGAGCAGTGCAGTGAAGGTCTGCAGGGACATTGGGGGTATATGTTGGCAGTGTATAGCTGCCATAGAAGACTTGTATGTTGTATGCACAGAGCCTTGCAGTCAGTGATTAGAGGTGTAATGTTTATAAGACCAGGACATTGCAGTGAGGACCTGCAGCAACTACGTCTGTGGTATATAGTATATACTGGGGCAGTGCAGTGAGGACCTGGAGCAATCAAATCTGTGGTGTGTTGTATAAACTAGGACACTGCATGTGTGGTATGTAATGTAGGCTAGGGCACTGCATGTGTGGTATATAATGTGGACTATCACTGCATGTGTGGTATATAATGTGGACTATCACTGCATGTGTGGTATATAATGTGGACTATCACTGCATGTGTGGTATATAATGTAGACTAGGGCACTGCATGTGTGGTATATAATGTAGACTAGGGCACTGCATGTGTGTGGTATATAACGTGGACTAGGACACTGCATGTGTGGTATATAATGTAGACTAGGGCACTGCATGTGTGGTATATAATGTAGACTAGGGCACTGTATGTGTGGTATATAATGTACAGTAGGGCACTGCAGTGTGCTATATAATGTAGGCTAGAACAATGCTGTGTGATATATAATGTAGACTAGGACACTATGTGTGGTATATAATATAGACTAGGGCACTGCAGTGTGGTGTATGATGTAGACTAGGACACTGCATGTGTGGTATATCATGTAGACTAGGGTACTGCAGTGTGGTATATAATGTAGAGAAAGGCACTGCAGTGTGGTATATGATGTAGAGAAGGGTACTGCAGTGTGGTATATAATGTAGAGAAAGGCACTGCAGTGTGGTATATGATGTAGACAAGGGCACTGCAGTGTGTTATATAATGTAGACTAGGGCACTGCACTGTAGTATATATGACGTAGACTAGGGTACTGTAGTGTGGTATATGATGTAGACAAGGGCACTGCAGTGTGGTATATGATGTAGACAAGGGCACTGCAGTGTGGTATATAATGTAGACAAGGGCAATGCAGTGTGGTATATAATGTAGACAAGGGCACTGCGGTGTGGTGTGGTATATGATGTAGACAAGGGCACTGCAGTGTGGTATATAATGTAGACTAGGGTACTGCGGTGTGGTATATAATGTAGACAAGGGCACTGCAGTGTGGTATATAATGTAGACTAGGGTACTGCGGTGTGGTATATGATGTAGACAAGGGCACTGCAGTGTGGTATATAATGTAGACAAGGGCACTGCAGTGTGGTATATAATGTAGACAAGGGCAATGCAGTGTGGTATATAATGTAGACTAGGGTACTGCGGTGTGGTATATGATGTAGACAAGGGCACTGCAGTGTGGTATATAATGTAGACAAGGGCACTGCAGTGTGGTATATAATGTAGACTAGGGTACTGCGGTGTGGTATATGATGTAGACAAGGGCACTGCAGTGTGGTATATGATGTAGACAAGGGCAATGCAGTGTGGTATATAATGTAGACAAGGGCACTGCAGTGTGGTATATAATGTAGACTAGGGTACTGCGGTGTGGTATATGATGTAGACAAGGGCACTGCAGTGTGGTATATAATGTAGACAAGGGCAATGCAGTGTGGTATATAATGTAGACCAGGGCACTGCAGTGTGGATATACTGCATTTAAAACCAGCAGTGTATACTACAGACTAGGGCACTGCATGCAGCAATTAAAGGCTTAGGGCAAAAACACACGGTCGTATGCGCAACTATGCGTGCTGCTATGGAGCGTAGTTGTGCATGCACAGGTTTTTTTTGTTTCCCGGATTTCTTAAACCCCACGCTATTGTGCGCAAGTTTGAATAATCCAGCGGGCAGATACTGCAGGTCGTGCAGATCTTACATAGAGTTAACCGCAGGCCATGTCCGACCTTTTCTCCACCCAACTATTAACAGCCGAGAATACGCTGATAAAGACTAAAATATTGAAATCCATGGTTTTGTTTCATCCTGTTATGTGGCCACAATTATCACAGGTGCCGAACGGAATTAAATCACGGCCATCTGAAGAAGCCCTGAACCTGTAGTATATAATATAGATTACCACACTGCAGAAACCAGATCTATAGTATATATCACAGTGTGGATATACAGTGCTGTGTGATATTACATTCTAGGATACTGCAGTGTGGATATACAGTGCTGTGTGATATTACATTCTAGGACACTGCAGTGTGGATATACAGTGCTGTGTGATATTACATTCTAGGACACTGCAGTGTGGATATACAGTGCTGTGTGATATTACATTCTAGGACACTGCAGCGTGGATATACAGTGCTGTGTGAGGATATTACATTCTAGGACACTGCAGTGTGGATATACAGTGCTGTGTGATATTACATTCTAGGACACTGCAGCGTGGATATACAGTGCTGTGTGATGATATTACATTCTAGGATACTGCAGTGTGGATATACAGTGCTGTGTGAGGATATTACATTCTAGGACACTGCAGCGTGGATATACAGTGCTGTGTGATATTACATTCTAGGACACTGCAGCGTGGATATACAGTGCTGTGTGATATTACATTCTAGGACACTGCAGCGTGGATATACAGTGCTGTGTGAGGATATTACATTCTAGGACACTGCAGCGTGGATATACAGTGCTGTGTGAGGATATTACATTCTAGGACACTGCAGCGTGGATATACAGTGCTGTGTGATATTACATTCTAGGATACTGCAGCGTGGATATACAGTGCTGTGTGATATTACATTCTAGGACACTGCAGCGTGGATATACAGTGCTGTGTGATATTACATTCTAGGACACTGCAGCGTGGATATACAGTGCTGTGTGATATTACATTCTAGGACACTGCAGCGTGGATATACAGTGCTGTGTGAGGATATTACATTCTAGGACACCGCAGCGTGGATATACAGTGCTGTGTGAGGATATTACATTCTAGGACACTGCAGCGTGGATATACAGTGCTGTGTGATATTACATTCTAGGACACTGCAGCGTGGATATACAGTGCTGTGTGATATTACATTCTAGGACACTGCAGCGTGGATATACAGTGCTGTGTGAGGATATTACATTCTAGGACACTGCAGCGTGGATATACAGTGCTGTGTGAGGATATTACATTCTAGGACACTGCAGCATGGATATACAGTGCTGTGTGATATTACATTCTAGGATACTGCAGTGTGGATATACAGTGCTGTGGGATGATATTACATTCTAGGACACTGCAGCGTGGATATACAGTGCTGTGTGAGGATATTACATTCTAGGACACTGCAGCGTGGATATACAGTGCTGTGTGATATTACATTCTAGGACACTGCAGCGTGGATATACAGTGCTGTGTGATGATATTACATTCTAGGATACTGCAGTGTGGATATAGTGCTGTGTGGTATTACATTCTAGGATACTGCAGTGTGGATATACAGTGCTGTGTGATATTACATTCTAGGACACTGCAGCGTGGATATACAGTGCTGTGTGAGGATATTACATTCTAGGACACTGCAGTGTGGATATACAGTGCTGTGTGAGGATATTACATTCTAGGACACTGCAGCGTGGATATACAGTGCTGTGTGAGGATATTACATTCTAGGACACTGCAGCGTGGATATACAGTGCTGTGTGATATTACATTCTAGGACACTGCAGAGTGGATATACAGTGCTGTGTGAGGATATTACATTCTAGGACACTGCAGTGTGGATATACAGTGCTGTGTGAGGATATTACATTCTAGGACACTGCAGAGTGGATATACAGTGCTGTGTGATGATATTACATTCTAGGATACTGCAGTGTGGATATAGTGCTGTGTGGTATTACATTCTAGGACACTGCAGTGTGGATATACAGTGCTGTGTGATATTACATTCTAGGACACTGCAGCGTGGATATACAGTGCTGTGTGAGGATATTACATTCTAGGACACTGCAGTGTGGATATACAGTGCTGTGTGAGGATATTACATTCTAGGACACTGCAGTGTGGATATACAGTGCTGTGTGAGGATATTACATTCTAGGACACTGCAGTGTGGATATACAGTGCTGTGGGATATTACATTCTAGGACACTGCAGCGTGGATATACAGTGCTGTGTGATATTACATTCTAGGACCCTGCAGTGAGGATAGGTACAGTGGGAGAAAAAAGTATTTAGTCAGATCCCAATTGTACAAGTTCTCCTGTAATTGACATCATAGGGAGGCCTCAACTATGAGAGACAACATGAGAAAACATCCAGAAAATCACATTGTCTGATTTTTAACAAATTTATTTGCAAATTATGGTGGAAAATAAGTATTTGGTCAATAACAAACAAGCAAGATTTCTGGGTCTCACAGACCTGTAACTTCTTCTTTAAAGGAGATGTCTCGAGGAAGCAGTCAATTTTTTTTTTGCCCAGTCCCCCCCATTAAGCATACATTACTAAGCCCCCCTGTAAATGACATTTCTAGCTGGTTCGTACTTACCGTTCCAGCGTTTCAGCAACTTATAAAAGTTTCCTCAAGATGGCCGCCGGCTCTTTCCCAGTCGCTCGCTGCAGCCCGACGTGCGCGCTCCCGAGACGCCGCCAGCTGTGTCTCCATGGCAACCGGACGCCCCGCAGCCGCCGACCAGACGCCCCGCAGCCGCCGACCAGACGCCCACCGCCAGGCAGCAGGTAACCGGCGCTAGCCCCCGGCTCCCCAGCGCTAGACCCTCAGCCCAGGTGAAGGCCCCGGAGCCCAGCGCTAGTTCCCCCGGCCTAGAGACAGCCCCCCCCAGCCTAGCGACAGCCCCCCCATCGCAGCGGCAGCCCCCCCCGGCCTAGCGACAGCCCCCCCCAGCCTAGCGACAGCCCCCCCATCGCAGCGGCAGCCCCCCCCGGCCTAGCGACAGCCCCCCCATCACTTACCTGGGAGGCTTCTCGGGGCTGCTGGGCTGGGCTGGGCTGGGCTTCTCCGCTGGGCAGCTCCAGTTTCTGCACCTTCCTCTAACAGAGGATGGTACAGAATGGCCGCTCCAGCGCGCTCCCGAGCAGTGACAGCTCGTCTGCGCATGCGCAGAAGAGCTGTAGCGGGGAGCACACTGAAGCGGCTCGTGCTGAATGGAGAAGACCGGACTGCGCAAGCGCGTCTAAAAAAGCAAGCTGCCA
Organism: Eleutherodactylus coqui; assembly: GCA_035609135.1. Classification (NCBI taxonomy): domain Eukaryota; kingdom Metazoa; phylum Chordata; class Amphibia; order Anura; family Eleutherodactylidae; genus Eleutherodactylus; species Eleutherodactylus coqui. The sequence continues at coordinate 19,723,050 of CM069405.1, read as the reverse complement.
GCGAATTTAGACGGAACCATGGAGACGAGGACGCTAGCAACGGAGCAGGTAAGTGGAATAACTTCTGTATGGCTCATATTTAATGCACAATGTACATTACAAAGTGCATTAATATGGCCATACGGAAGTGTATAACCCCACTTGGTTTCGCGAGACCACCCCTTTAAGAGGCTCCTCTGTCCTCCACTCATTACCTGTAGTAATGGCACCTGTATGAACGACACCTGTCCACAACCTCAAGCAGTCACACTCCAAACTTCACTATGGTGAAGACCAAAGAGCTGTCGAAGGACACCAGAAACACAATTGTAGCCCAGCGCCAGACTGGGAAGACTGAATCTGCAGTAGGCAAGCAGCTTGGTGGGAAGAAATCAACTGTGGGAGCAATAATTAGACTAAATACTTTTTTCCCCCACTGTATGTGTAGTGGCTCAGAGTTCGGGGTCCCCTCCAGCACCTCAAAATACATGTTTTATGTTCGTCTTGTGTGTGGAATGAATCAGAGTTATATGTATTAGAGTTTGCAGGCATGAAAGGGTTAATGTCTGGTCATGTCTGGAAAATGTATCGTTTTGTCCTTTGTGCAGTATAAAAGAGTGGTCATGTGTTAGTAAGAGAGTCCTAAGCCCCATGGTGCCTAGAGCGCAGAGTTCGGAGGTGCAGAGCGTTCGTGAGAGGAGCGATACATGGAGAAGGCTGAAAGGTGGTCCGCTGTCCCAGCTTGGGCCTAGCCATTCCAGAGATACTCACCAAAGCCACTAACTGCAAGGAATGAATGAGCCGGGACAAGGGAAAAGCCGCCCAAGAACTGCGTCCGAGAGAGAAAGAGTGACTGACAGGAGAGACAGGTCCGACAAACAACTTGGACTGCAATACCCCGAGAATCCCCACGGTTACAGCACTAGTCCAATTGTGTTTTGCATCAAAGACGGTTGTATTGTTAGTAATCGGACAGGACTGAATGCTCCCGGTAGACATACAGAAAAGACACTCTGTGTGTGGACTACTTTATTCTACGTTATTACATCGGAGAGATCCACCGCAGAGGACGGAACGTTGGCGTCACAAGTGACTAACAGGACTTCAGGTTACCATGGTTACTGTTTATGATCTGCCCCTGTCGGTAGCTAGGTCGTGTCCTGAGCTACCCTTAGGGAGGAGATGGTAAAGCCCCGTGACACGGGTAACCTCTCTTCCCCGCTGTCTCCTCGGCTCATGGCCTGTATATTACAGACTATGGCATTGCAGCGATGTGTGGTATATAGAGATGAGCGAGCATGCTCATCCGAGCAGTAGCATACTCCAAGGAGCTCGTTACTCGAGCCAGCACCACTCGGGGCTCGAGAAAATTTCCTCCTCTCCTCCCCGCATGTTAGGGCCATTTTTTAGCCAATGAACATGCAGGGCAGTCTTTGGCACCTCCTGCTGTGCCGTGCCAACCCTGTGCACATCCATAGCAGTGATTGGCTGGGCTGATCAGGTGACCTCCGAGTATAAACACTCTGGTCAGCTGAGGCTCGCCTCACACGCTGCATGAGCTGAGGGACAGTGCTGCTGCTATAGGGAAAGCATTAGTGTAGGGCACAGGTTGTGGTTAGGCAGGGATCCTAGCTCCAAGAACCAAACAGTCCTTTCTATGACTACAACTCCTCTCATTGTGTGCATCAGCAGTTTGGCTGGCTGGGAGCAGTAGTGCGCACCAACCATTCACAAGCATCCCGGCTGTATACTGCATACCGTTACCGGTTTTATGCAGTATACTGCTAGTGGTGTACAGAGACTAGATAGGAAGTAGCAAAACTCCTATTTTTATTTTTTTGGGGGGCTTTAAGCATACGCTATATACCCCTGTGTGGGTGCTGTCAATCTACACTATCTAACAGTATACACTGTTTTTTTGTCTATTTTGGCCTATAAGCGTATGCAAAATAACTCACATTTTGCGCAGCATTTTGACGAAGTGCATTATACAACATGATGAAGACTAGGGGTAAGGGTCGAGGTCGAGGACGTGGGCGTCTGAATGAGGGTGTGGGCAGAGGCCGAGGTCCTGGGTGGGGTGAAACTGTGCCTGCTGCTGAGGGATTAGTAGAACGCCGCGTATCTACGCTCTCTAGCTTCATCTCACATTTTGCAGGTCCGCGTGGTAGACCATTATTAAAAGCACAACAGAGCGATCAGGTGATGACGTAAATAGCGGATAACGCGTCCAGTAATTTATCCAACACTCAGTCTTCCACGCAGTCCACTTCTGCTAGCCAAGGGACTGCACCTCTGAATCCTCAGGCTGCGCCTCCTTCATCCCAGCCTGGTCACTCCAGGAAAAGGAGAGATTCAGAACAGGCAGACTCCCAGGAACTGTTCTCGGGTCCCTTCCCTGAGTCGGAAAAAAATGGTTCATCAGCCACCTGAGGAGTTTGTCGTGACTGATGGTCAAAATTTGGACCTTTCACAGTCTCAGGGTGATGATGCTGGGGACTTCTGGCAACTGTCTCAAGAGGTATTTGTGGATGATGATGATGATGAGACACAGTTGTCTGTCAGTTAGATAGTAGTAAGGGCAGTAAGTCCGAGGGAGGAGAGCACAGAGGATTCGGAGGAAGAGCCGCTGGACGATGAGGTGACTGACCCCACCTGGCTTGCTAAGCCTACTGAAAACAGGGCTTCAGAGGGGGAGGCAAGTGCAGCACCAGAACAGGTTGGAAGAGGCAGTGGGTTGGCCAGAGGAGAAGCAGGGCCAGAGTGAAGTAATCCCCCAACTGTTCCCCACAGCACCTCCTCGTGGCAAGCCTCCGTGCAGAGGGCTAGGTGTTCGAAGGTCTGGAGGTATTTCAATGAGAGCGCGGACGACCGACGAACAGTGATGTGTAACCTGGGCCGCACCAAGATCAGCAGGGGAGCCACCACTACCAGCCTGACCACCAGCAGCATGCGCAGGCATATGATAGCTAAGCACCCGACAAGGTGGAACGAAGGCCAATCACCACCTGCGGGTCAAACCACTGCCCTGGGTCACATCCTGACACTGAGATGCGTTCCCCCTCCCAGGATGCAGGCACGAGCGTCTTCTGCCCTGCACCCACACCTTTGCCTCCATGGTTCTCCACTGCCTCCACCAATGTGTCCCAGCGCAGCGTTCAGCTGTCAATAACCCAAGCATTGGAGCGCAAGCGGAAATATGCAGCCACCCACCCGCATGCACAATTGCTAAATGTGCATATCTCCAAACTACTGAGCCTGGAGATGCTGCTATATAGGCTGGTAGAAACAGAGGCTTTCCGAAATCTCATGGCTGCGGCCGTCCCTCAGTACTCGGTCCCCAGTCACCACTATTTTTCCCGCTGCGCCGTCCCCGCCCTACACAACCACGTCTCACGGAATATCAACCGTGCCCTCACCAACGTGGTTACTAGGAAGGTCCACTTAACCACCAACACATGGACAAGTGCTGGCCGGCAGGGACACTACATCTCCCTGACGGCACATTTGGTTAACCTGGTTGAGGCTGGGACCGAGTCTGACCCTGGGTCCGCTCACGTGCTACCCACACCGAGGATTGTGGGTCCTACCTCAGTCATTGTTTCTCCGGCTTATTATGCCACCTCCTCCAATCCCCACCCACCCTCCTCCTCCACCTCTCAATTACCATCTGTGAGCATGTCGCTGTCAGTCGGTAGCTCGAGGCGCTGCATCACTGCTGTGGGGAAGGGTCAGCAGCCCATGCTGAAACTCCTCAGCTTAGGTGACAAGAGGCACACCGCCAAAGAGCTGTTACAGGGTTTGACGGAGCAGACAGATCTGTTGCTTTCGCCGCTGAACCACCAACCAGGCATGGTCGTGTGTGACAATGGGCGTAACCTGGTGGCAGCTCTGCAGACTAACTCACCTGCCATGCCTGGCCCACGTGTTCAATTTGGTGGTTCAGCGCTTTCTTAAAAACTACCCCAATTTGTCTGAGCTGCTCAGCAAGGTGCGTCACGTGTGCGCACATTTCAGAAAGTTCACCACAGATACTGTCACCCTCAGGATACGGCAACATTGCTTCCAGCTGCCAGTGCACCAACTGTTGTGTGACGTGCCCACGCGCTGGAATTCAACGTTGCAGATGTTGGCCAGGGTTTACAAGCAGCGTAGAGCCATTGTTGAATACCAGCTGCGACATGGCCGTCGGAGTGGTAGTCAGCCTCCACAGTTCTTCACAGAGGAGTGGGCATGAATGTCTGACATCTGTCAGGTCTTAGGAAATTTTGTTGAGTCAACACAAATGGTGAGCGGCGATGTGACCATTATCAGCGTAACCATCCCGCTGCTTTGCCTGCTGAGAAGGTCGCTGCTAAGCATTACGGCCGACGCTTTGCAGATGGAACAGGAGATGGGGGATGACAATACGTCGCTTGATAGACAGACCACCCTCACGTCTGTTTTTCAGCGCGTATTGGAGGAGGAGGAGGGGGGGGGGGGACTGCTGCCCCTACTGCAAAGGGTACCCATGCTACTTACTTCACATCTGTTCAGCGTGTATGGGCTGAAGAGGAGGAGGATACTGAGAGTAAGAGTCATCCTCCTAGTGAGGACAGCGATGTGTTGCATACTGGGACTCTGGGACGCATGGCTGACTTCATGTTAAGTTGCCTTTCCCGTGACCCTCACGTTAGACGCATTCTGGCCAAGACGGATTACTGGGTGTTCACCCTTCTAGACCCATGGTATAAGGAGAACCTTTCCATTCTCATTCCCAAAGAGGAAAGGAGTACGAGAGTGATGCAATACCACAAGGCCCTGGTGGAAAAGCTGAAAGTTCCCATCTGACAACGCTAGCGGTAGAGGACGTAGTTCAGTGCGCCAACTAGCAGGGGAGAAGAGGGAAACAGGCAGCATGTCCAGCGCAGGCAGGGAAACACTCTCCAAGGCCTTTGCCAGTTTTATGGCACCCCAGCCAGACTGTGTCACCACTCCACAGTCTAGGCTGAGTCGGAGGGAACAGTGTAAAAAGATGATGAGGGAGTACATAGCCGACTGTACCAACATCCTCCGTGATCCCTCTGTTCCATACAACTATTAGGTGTCAAAGCTGGACACGTGGCCCGAACTTGCACTGTACGCCTTGGAGGTGCTGGCCTGCCCTGCCACTAGTGTGTTATCAGAGAAGGTGTTTAGTGCTGCTGGGGGGATCATCACGGATAAGCGCACCCACCTGTCAACTGACAGCACCAACAGGCTTACACTCATTAAGATGAACAAAGCCTGAATTTTCCCCTGACTTCTCTTCCCCACCGTTGGAAAGCAGCGGAACATAAAGATTCTTTAAGCTGGAACAGGAGAACCATGCACCCCAAAAAGGGGAGAAGTAGCTTGGTCTATTCTTCTCTGATCTTACTCCTCCTAAACCAGCATGTCAGCACGCGGAACAGCCAAAAGGGCCAAAAGGTTCTGTTAAAACTAATTTTTTTCTGAGGGCTGCCTCCAGGCTCTGTTACCAAATTAAGCAAGTACGAGCTCTATGTTAAAAAAAATTTCAGGGTTTCACCTATACTCTGGGTAAACAAAACTTTCAGGGGTTCGCCTATACTCTTGGTACACAAATGTTTCAGGGGTTCGCCTATACTCTTGGTACACAAACGTTTCAGGGGTTCGCCTATACTCTTGGTACACAAATGTTTCAGGGGTTCGCCTATACTCTTGGTACACAAATGTTTCAGGGGTTCGCCTATACTCTTGGTACACAAATGTTTCAGGGGTTCGCCTATACTCTTGGTACACAAATCTTTCAGGGGTTCGCCTATTCTCCTGGTAAACAAATCTTTCAGGGGTTCGCCTATACTCTTGGTACACAAATCTTTCAGGGGTTCGCCTATACTCTTGGTACACAAATGTTTCAGGGGTTCGCCTATACTCTTGGTACACAAATGTTTCAGGGGTTCGCCTATACTCTTGGTACACAAATGTTTCAGGGGTTCGCCTATACTCTTGGTACACAAATCTTTCAGGGGTTCGCCTATACTCTTGGTACACAAATCTTTCAGGGGTTCGCCTATTCTCCTGGTAAACAAATCTTTCAGGGGTTTGCCTATACTCTTGGTACACAAATGTTTCAGGGGTTCGCCTATACTCTTGGTACACAAATGTTTCAGGGGTTCGCCTATACTCTTGGTACACAAATGTTTCAGGGGTTCGCCTATACTCTTGGTACACAAATGTTTCAGGGGTTCGCCTATACTCTTGGTACACAAATGTTTCAGGGGTTCGCCTATACTCTTGGTACACAAATCTTTCAGGGGTTCGCCTATTCTCCTGGTAAACAAATCTTTCAGGGGTTCGCCTATACTCTTGGTACACAAATCTTTCAGGGGTTCGCCTATACTCTTGGTACACAAATGTTTCAGGGGTTCGCCTATACTCTTGGTACACAAATGTTTCAGGGGTTCGCCTATACTCTTGGTACACAAATGTTTCAGGGGTTCGCCTATACTCTTGGTACACAAATGTTTCAGGGGTTCGCCTATACTCTTGGTACACAAATGTTTCAGGGGTTCGCCTATACTCTTGGTACACAAATCTTTCAGGGGTTCGCCTATACTCTTGGTACACAAATCTTTCAGGGGTTGGCCTATACTCTTGGTACACAAATGTTTCAGGGGTTCGCCTATACTCTTGGTACACAAATGTTTCAGGGGTTCGCCTATACTCTTGGTACACAAATGTTTCAGGGGTTCGCCTATACTCTTGGTACACAAATCTTTCAGGGGTTCGCCTATTCTCCTGGTAAACAAATCTTTCAGGGGTTCGCCTATACTCTTGGTACACAAATCTTTCAGGGGTTCGCCTATACTCTTGGTACACAAATCTTTCAGGGGTTCGCCTATATCTTGGTACGCAAATCTTTCAGGGGTTCGCCTATACTCTTAGTACGCAAATCTTTCAGGGGTTCGCCTATACTCTTAGTACGCAAATCTTTCAGGGGTTCGCCTATACTCTTGGTACGCAAATCTTTCAGGGGTTCGCCTATACTCTTGGTACGCAAATCTTTCAGGGGTTCGCCTATACTCTTAGTACGCAAATCTTTCAGGGGTTCGCCTATACTCTTAGTACGCAAATCTTTCAGGGGTTCGCCTATACTCTTAGTACGCAAATCTTTCAGGGGTTCGCCTATACTCTTGGTACGCAAATCTTTCAGGGGTTCGCCTATACTCTTGGTACGCAAATCTTTCAGGGGTTCGCCTATACTCTTAGTACGCAAATCTTTCAGGGGTTCGCCTATACTCTTAGTACACAAATCTTTCAGGGGTTCGCCTATACTCCTGGTAAACAAATACCCCAAAATTCTTCTTTTTAAAATGGGTTGTTTTCTTCTTAAACAATGTAGAAGTACTGGCCTCTGAGTCCTCCCTATGCTGGCGTTTGTGGCTAATGAAATGCTGCGTCAGAGGTGGCATGGGATGGCACTTACAATCATACAGTAATTTGTCTGCGATTTGTCAGCTATGAAGCACAATTTTAAAAGGGTCACACGGGGACTCCGTGGCTCTGTCCCAAAGGGAGGCGGCAGAGGGGCAGCTGCGGTGCGTTGACTCCAGTGGTCGCGTCCCCACTCCTTCTCAGCGCATTGAGAAAATAGGTCAAAGACCTCCAGCTCTTCAACAGTACTTCCGGACAAAAGAGGGTTGACCCGAATCCCCGGGACGAGAGGAGAGGGACGCTCCTTTTTTGCGAGATCCGCTCCGTGCGTGGGCGGCGTCGGTCCATCTGATGTCAGGAGCCAGAAGGACCGGCCTTAGGTGTTGCGGAGCTCCCATCAGCGAAGTAGGTGAAGGGGTGCGCCTTATCCAGTCTGGGATGGGGACAGCTGGGCGCTGCGCTGGGAAACATTTTCAGTACGCTGGGGATGCAGGGTCATGCGGGCGATTGGACAGCAATGCCAGCATGTAACACAGGAGAAGAGGCAGTGGTGTCAGCTGCAGGTGGTGATTGGACTTCGTTGCACCTAGTGTTGTGCCAGCACGTTTGCCTTGCTGCTTATGGTCTGTCCCAAGTAAATTGTTAGGGGGGTGACCACCAGGCTCTTGCCCACAATTTGGCTTAATAGTGCGACCTCGGAGCCTCATATGCACCCATGCATGCTGCCCCTGCCCTTCCATATCCGTTTCTGTGGTGTTTCCATGACTTTATGATGTTTTCTGGTGTTTGACAAGTCCTCAGCTATGCTGAGCATGGGTCACCTTGTAAAATGCTGGAGTCGCCCATTGACTTCAATGGGGTTCGTTACTCGAATCGAGCTCTCGAGCATCGCAGAAAGTTCGACTCGAGCAACGAGCACCCGAGCATTTTGGTGCTCGCTCATCTCTAGTGGTATACAGTGTATTATAGACGGACACTGCAGTGAGGACCTTTGGTTGCACACAGCCTCTTCCAGTAGGTGTCTCAGAGGAAGTGTCATACAAGTTGTGCTGATGACAGCAGACAGATATAGGACAGAGTCTCAGGAAGTTCTTAGGAAATTGCAGAAGTGCGAGAGGATGTTTGGGGCTAATATACTGTACAGTGAGAACCAGCAGTCACATCCCAGCAATCCAAACTGCCATACAACACTGGCACGTAACCACTGCTTCCCCAGGTTACATGATCAAGTAGATTCCGGACACTGCACTGCATCACAACCCATTCACTGCACAGCGGAATGTATCAGGGGCACAGCATTTTATAATGTATAGAGGAATATCCCAGACACTACACTGCACAATATGTAGGTACTCCCCCAGACACTGCACAATATGTAGGTACTCCCCCAGACACTACACTGCACAATATAAAGGTACTCCCCCAGACACTGCACAATATGTAGGTACTCCCCCAGACACTGCACGGCACAATATATAAGTGCTCCCCCAGACACTGCACTGCACAATATATAAGTGCTCCCCCAGACACTGCACTGCACAATATATAGGCACTCCCCCAGACACTGCACTGCACAATATATAGGTACTCCTCCAGGCACTGCACAATATATAGGTACTCCCCCAGGCACTACACAATATATAGGTACTCCCCCAGTTACTGCACTGCACAATATATAGGTACTCCCCCAGGCACTGCACAATATATAGGTACTCCCCCAGACACTGCACTGCACAATATATAGGTACCCCCCCCCAGGCACTACACAATATATAGGTACTCCCCCAGTCACTGCACTGCACAATATATAGGTACTCCCCCAGACACTGCAGTGGTAATATCCCAGGCATTGCACAACGTATAAGGTACTGCCTCAGAACACTGCATTTTAAAGTGTATAACGTAATATCCCAGACACTGCACGCTGTGTTATTATTCTACCCAGTGTATTGCACAATCTATAGGACAACATCCCAAACACTGCACAGCATAATGTACTATACCAGCTGTGCCAGCCGATCCAGTGGGGGGGGGGGGTAAAATTTATCATAAGAAAATTTAGATATTACACTACATACTGTTGCCAGATTACTTATACAATGTTTGAAATACTACACTGTGCAATAGTGAGATGAATGCCCTGTGCGATATATAGTAGATAATACCCCGACACTGGACAGTCCAGTATATTATTACATACCCAGGCCACTGCACAGGACACATACCCTCCAGCTCTGTACACATACTATACAGACAATACCCCGACCCCCCACACTATACAGATAATACCCGGACTCCCCGCACTGTACAGAAACTATACAGATAATACCCCGAACCCCCCGCACTGTACAGATACTATACAGGAAATAACCCGGCCCCCCGCATTGTACAGATACTATACAGATAATACCCCGACCCCTCGCACTGTACAGATACTATACAGATAATACCCCGACCCCCCCACCCCGCACTGTACAGATACTATACAGACAATACCCCGTCCCCCCGCACTGTACAGATACTATACAGACAATACCCCGACCCCCCCGCACTGTACAGATACTATACAGATAATACCCCGACCCCCCCCCGCACTGTACAGATACTATACAGACAATACCCCTCCCCCCCGCACTGTACAGATAATACCCCGACGCCCCTCCCCCCAGCACTATATAGATAATAACCTGACCCTCTGCACTGTACAGATAGTATACAGATAATACCCCGGCCCCCCCGCACTGTACAGATAATACCTAGACACTCCGCACTGTACAGAAACTATACAGATAATACCCCGACCCTCCGCACTGTACAGATACTATACAGACAATACCCCGTCCCCCCGAACTGTACAGATACTATACAGACAATACCCTGGCCCCCCGAACTGTACAGATACTATACAGACAATACCCCGACCCCCAACACTGTACAGATACTACACAGATAATTACCCGACCCCCCGCACTGTACAGATAGTATACAGATAATACCCCGCCCCCCCCCCGCACTGTACAGATAGTAACATAGTAACATAGTAACATAGTATGTAAGGCCGAATGAAGACATTGTCCATCTAGTCCAGCCTGTCTATCCTACTGTGTTGATCCAGAGGAAGGCAAAAAACCCCAAGGCCAGAAGTCAATTGGCTCTTTTGGGGAAAAAATTCCTTCCCGACTCCCTAATGGCAATCAGACTGTTCCCTGGATCAACCCCTAATAGTTCCTACCTGCCTATATACCAGGATTGACACTTAAACTAATATTTATATCCTGTAATATCCTTCTCCAGAAAGACATCAAGTCCCCTTTTAAACTCCTCTAAGGATTTTGCCATCACCACATCCTCAGGCAGAGAGTTCCACAGTCTAACTGCTCTTACAGTAAAGAACCCCCTTCTGTGTTGGTGATGAAACCTACTTTCCTCTAATCGTAGCGGATGTCCTCTTGTTACCGTCGTGGTCCTGGGTGTAAACAGATCGCGGGAGAGATCCATGTGTTGTCCCCTCATGTACTTATACATGGTTATTTGGTCGCCTCTTAACCTTCTTTTTTCTAGAGTAAATAGTCCCAATTTGGACAGCCTCTCTGGGTATTCCAGTCCCGTCATTCCATGTATTAGTTTAGTTGCTCTTCTTTGAACCCCCTCAAGCACTGTAACATCTTTCCTGAGCACCGGTGTCCAGAATTGTACGCAGTATTCCATGTGAGGTCTGACAAGTGCCTTATATAATGGAAGGATAATGTTCTCATCCTTCGCCCCTATACCTCTTTTGATGCACCCCAAGACTTTATTTGCCTTTGCAGCGGCTGACTTGCATTGGTTACTCCAGTTTAGTCTATTATCCACTAGTACCCCCAGATCCTTTTCCATATCACTTTTCCCTAGTGGTACCCCATTAAGTGAATATTGGTGACATCCGTTCCTCCTGCCCATGTGCATAGTCTTACATTTTTCAGATAATACCCCGCCCCCCCCCCCCCGCACTGTACAGATACTATACAGATAATACCTAGACCCTCCGCGCTGTACAGATACTATACAGATAATAACCCGACCCCCCGCACTGTACAGATACTATACAGATAATACCTAGACCCTCCGCACTGTACAGATACTATACAGATAATACTCCGACCCCCCCCCCCCCCGCACTGTACAGATACTATACAGATAATACCCCGACCCTCCGAACTGTACAGATACTATACAGATAATACCCCGGCCCCCCGAACTGTACAGATACTATACAGACAATACCCCGTCCCCCAACACTGTACAGATACTAAACACATAATACCCCGTCCCCCCGCACTGCACAGATACTATACAGATAATACCCCGGCCCCCCGCACAGATACTATACAGATAATACCCTGACCCTCCGCACTGTACAGATACTATACAGATAATACCCTGACCCTCCGCACTGTACAGATACTATACAGACAATACCCCGTCCCCCCGCACTGTACAGATACTATACAGATAATACCCCGATCCTCCGCACTGTACAGATAGTATACAGACAATACCCCGTCCCCCCGCACTGTACAGATACTATACAGATAATACCCCGGCCCCCCGCACTGTACAGATACTACACAGATAATAACCTGACCCTCCGCACTGTACAGATACTATACAGACAATACCCCGTCCCCCCGCACTGTACAGATACTATACAGATAATACCCCGGCCCCCCGCACTGTACAGATACTACACAGATAATAACCTGACCCTCTGCACTGTACAGATACTATACAGATAATACCCCGACCCCCCGCACTGTACAGATACTATACAGATAATAACCTGACCCTCCGCACTGTACAGATAGTATACAGATAATACCCCGGCCTCCCGCACTGTACAGATACTATACAGATAATACAGCGACCCCCCGAACTATACAGATACTATACAGCCAATACCCCGGCCCACCGCACTATACAGATACTATACAGCCAATACCCCGGCCCACCGCACTATACAGATAATACCCCGACCCCCAACACTGTACAGATACTATACAGATAATACCGTGACCCCCCGAACTATACAGATACTATACAGACAATACTCCAACCCCCCGCACTGTACAGATACTATACAGATAATACCCCGACCCCCCGCACTGTACAGATAATAACCTGGCCCCCCGTACTGTACAGATACTATACAGATAAAACCCCGCTCCCCCGCACTGTACAGATAATACCAGACCCCCAACACTGTACAGTATATCAGATAGTACCCCGTCCTGTGCACTGTATAGATACTTTACAGATAATACCCCGACCCCCCACACTGCACAGATACTATACGGATAATACCCCGGCCCCCCACACTGTACTGAAACTATAAAGATAATACCCCAGCCCCCCGCATTATACAGATAATACTCTGACCCCCAACACAGTACAGATACTATACAGATAATACCCCGACCCCCCCCCCCCCCCTCCTCACTGTACAGTATATCAGATAATACCCCGGCCCCCAGCACTGTACAGCTATTATACAGATAATTCCCCTGCCCCCTGCACTATATAGATACTATATGGATAATACCCCTTGAACCCCACACTGTACAGATAATAGCCCGGCCCCACCAAACTGTACAGATACTACACAGATACTTCTCTGACCCCCAACACTGTACAGATACTACACAGATAATACTCCACTGAGCTTACATGCTACAAGTAATGGGGTAATACAGAAGGTAAAGGGGCTGGAGATGTGCACAGTATGGCGAGGTGGAGAGTGAGGGATGCTATACACAAGCTGTATATTGGCGGAATCGGTATGACTGCAGGGGCAGTTGATCACAGCTAGCAGGAATTGAAGTTAGTAGGTCAGGAAGCATGTTTTCAGTCGGAGTACCGAGGGGTTTGGTTTAAGGGATATGGTATGCCTCACCGAAAAGGTACGTTTTTAGAGCACGCCTAAAGTTAAGTGTGTCAGTGGTTGCCCGGATATTTTTTGGTAGCGTGTTCCAGAGGACTGGTGCTGCTCTGGAGAAGTCCTAAAAGCGGGAATGAGAGGTTTGAATTAAAGGGGCGCTCAGTCTGATTTTATTAGACGAGTGGAGGGCGTGGGCTGGGTGGTGAATTGAGATGAGGGAGGGAATATAGGGGGGCGCTGCGCTGTGGAGGGCTTTATGGATGAGGGTAGTAAGTGTGAATTGAATTCAGTATTTGATGGGCAGCCAGTGACCACCACAGGGCAGAGGCGTCCGAGTAGCGGCTGGACAGGAAGATGAGCCTGGCTGCTGCATTCCGGATAGATTGGAGAGGGTAGAGTCTGGTGCAGGGGAGGCCGATCAGCAGCGAGTTGCAACAATCAAGGTGGGAGTGGATGAGGGCAACAGTAAGCGTTTTTAGCGTGTCCACGGTGAGAAAACAGCCGATTCTTGCGATGTTCTTGAGGTGCAGCTGACATGTTCAGGCAAGAGATTGGATATAGGGGGTGAAGGAGAGATCAGAGTCGAATATAACCCCAAGGCAACGGGTGTGCTGGGAGTTATGGTGCCACACACTGAGATGGAGATGTCAGGATGAGGTCAGCTAGTAAAGGTGGGAACACCAGTGAGTCAGTTTTAGAGAGGTTCAGTTTTAGGAAGAGAGAGGACATAGTGTTAGAGAGAGCGGACAGACAGTCTTTGGTGTTCTGGAGGACTGGCGCTGTGATGTAACAGGAGGAGGTGTATAACTGGGTGTCGACAGCATAGAGATGGTACTGAAAGCCAAAACTCCTGATGGTCTGTCCAATAGGGGCTGTGCAGATGGAGAAGAGGAGGGGTCAGAGGACTGAGCCCTGGGGGATTCCAACAACAAGAGGAAGAGGAGGGGTGGGGACCGAGCCTTGGGGGACCCCAATAGCAAGGGGAAGGGGAGGGGAGGGGAGGGGGCCGAGGACTGAGACAGTATTATTGTATCTTGTCACCACCAGAAGTGTGGGTGGTGACAAGACACAGGATGCCTGACAGCCTGGCCATGCCCCCAGTTTGTAATTGGCTAAAGGGCTGCCTCCCCATGCTCGGGCTCTGAGGTCCTGGCACTCACTAACAGCGGCTTTCCTGGTGGATTGTTCTTATCCGGCGCTCTGGACACAGAGAGCGGCGGCGCGGCATCGGGGACTGGCCTTCTTCCTATCCGGTGGCTGTGACAGCAGCTTAAGAGAGCTGCAGCTGTGGACACTTAGAGCTGCTTCCCCGGTGGCTTCTTCTTATCAGGTGGCTGTGACAGCAGCTTAAGAGACCAGCGGCTCTGCACACTGAGGGAGCGGCGGCACGGCATCAGCCACTGCACAGCACAGCGCTGGGTGTGAGTGAGGAAGGGGCATGGGGAGGCTGTGGGGAATTCTGGAGGGCAGCAGGGACAATGCAGTAAGACTGGCCTATGCCACATCGCCACTCCCTCACTGTCTGCCGGCGCTCTCTGCTCTCACATGTGCTGGCACTGCTGGGAGCCTGGCAGGGAAGCTGCTGTAACTGCCGGATAAGAAAAAGCCACTGTACCGCTGGGGATGCAGCTGTTAGTGAGTGGCAGGACCTTTAACACCCAGGAGGGGGAGGCAGTCCTGCAGCCAATACTAAACTGGGGGCATGACCAGGCTGTCAAGCAGCCTCTATCTTGTCACCACCCACACTTCCGGTGGTGACAAGATACAATAATACCGACTGAGCCCTGGGGGACCCCAACATCAAGGGGAAGAGGAGGGGAGGTAGAGCCAGCAAAGGAGACGCTGAAGGAGCAGTCAGATAGGTAGGAGAAGAGCCAGGAGAGAGCAGTGTCCTTTAGTCCAATGGAGCGAAGCATATACTGTACAGATAATACCCCGACTCCCCACACTGTACAGATAATACCCGGCCCCCTGCACTGCACAGTATATTAAATACTATACAGACATTATATAATACATCAGATGAGATCGCTGGCACTGCTGTACCGGCTGTTTTGCCCACATTCATATCTGCAGTGATTACTTGAGTTTGATGGCATTTCTAGTCCTGACAGCACACAGTGGGGGTTTGTGTTATGTCAGTCGGCTCTTTGTCTGGGCATACTTGTCCCACACATTGGGTGACCTAATGGCCCCCTGAACAGGAGCCGCACTGCTTCCTGCTGGAAACATCGGGGGACAAGAGCAACAAAAACCAGGAACACAGAAGAAGCCCAACAGCCCTGCTGCATGAGGAGCGTCATCAGAGAGGGGGTACTACTGCCAACGTGAGGAGCAAAACCTGCACTGGGCAACAGAACAGAGACTGCCAGCCAAGTGTAACCTCAAATCACCATCTGCTAGTCTTCATGATGTCATTAAACTAACAGTAACAACCAAAGATACCCCCATAATACTGCCCACGTGATATACCCTCATAATACTGCCCACGTGATATACCCTCATAATACTGCCCACCAAAGATAGCCCCATAATACTGCCCAAAGATAGCCCCCTAATACTGCCCACCAAAGATAGCCCCATAATACTGCCTGCCAAAGATAACCCCAAAACACTGCCCTCCTGATATACCCCCATAATACTGCCCACCAAAGATAACCCCATAATACTGCCTCCCTGATATACCCCCATAATACTGCCCACCAAAGATAACCCCATAATACAGCCCACCTAAGATCACCCCATAATACTGCCCACCTAAGATCACCCCATAATACTGCCCACGTGATATAACCTTATAATACTGCCCACCAAAGATAACCCCATTATACAGCCTCCCTGAAATACCCCCATAATACTGCCCACCTAAGATCACCCCATAATACTGCCCACGTGATATACCCTCATAATACTGCCCACCAAAGATAACCCCATAATACTGCCCACCAAAGATAACCCCATAATACTGCCTCCCTGAAATACCCCCATAATACTGCCCACCAAAGATAACTCCATAATACTGCCCACCTGATATACCCCCATAATACTGCCCACCAAAGATAACCCCATAATACTGCCCACGTGATATACCCCCATAATACTGCTCACCAAAGATAACCCCATAATACTGACCATGTGATATACCCCCATAATACTGCCCACCAAATGTGCTCACACAATATTTCCCACCAGATACCCCCATAGCATTGCCCAGCACAGATACCCACATAATACTGCTCACCAAATGTATCCTCATATTACTGCCCACCAAATGTACGCCCATAATTCTGTCCACAAAAAAGTACCCCGATATTATTGACAACCAAAAATTCCCCATTTTTTACAACCCTAATTCCAAAAAAGTTGGGCCGGTCTGTAAAATGTAAATAATAAAATAATGAAATGATGTGGAAATCTCATCTAACCCCATTATATCCACAGGAGAACATATCAGAGGGGGGAGGGGGGGGGATTACATTTCATTTAAAACATTAACTCATTTAGAAATTGATGGCAGCAACACATCTCACAAAAGTTAAACAAAAATACAAATTAGGGAGAGCGCCATAGCCATGGGGAAAGAAAATAACTGTAGAGAGTTCTACTTACCGGGTGTCAGGCGGAGCAACAAAACACTTTTTTTGTGTCCCGCCTGCACCAGGGGTCCGAGTTCACCTTTCAGGGATTTCTTTGTTGGAGGGTCGCTTATATTATCCAGAAGAACATATATATGTGTATCTAATAATACTCATCATGCTGTCCTGGAGAGCAGCAGCTTAAAAAACTGCCCCACAGTTCTTGCAAACAGATGGGGAAAACGTAATACAAAAACAATCAGAAAAAAACTTTTCTTGCAGCTGCGCTACACCACCGGCCCTTTAAATGACGAGGGAATAAGCTTCTAGAAACCGCAGTTAATAGCAAGCTAATTGTATTCCCCAAAGTAACCATATACACATAGGATAGTAAAAGCAACGCGTTTCTGCGTCAGCTGACGCCTTTATGTGTGATAGAACAGGACTACTATAAGCTTGATAAAGGCGTCAGTTGACGCAGAAACGCGTTGCTTTTACTATCCTATGTGTATATGGTTACTTTGGGGAATACAATTAGCTTGCTATTAACTGCGGTTTCTAGAAGCTTATTCCCTCGTCATTTAAAGGGCCGGTGGTGTAGCGCAGCTGCAAGAAAAGTTTTTTTCTGATTGTTTTTGTATCTCACAAAAGTTGGGACAGTAAGTGATACTAATGAAAAACAGCGGGAGGGTCAGTTTTCTAATAAGTCACATGACTGTATAAAGGGCATGTTAGAGAGGCTGAGTCTCTCAGAAGCAAAGATGGCCGGAGGTCACCAATCTGTGAGAAACTGTGGCTAAACATTGTGGGGCAATTTCAGGAAGACTTTGAATATCCCCCCCCCCCCCCCCCATCTACAGTACAGAATATCATCAGAAGAGTCAGAGGATCTGGAGATATTCATGTAGACAAGGGACAAGGCCGACGGTCAGTACTGGATGCTGGAGATCTACGGCCCTCAGGCGTCGCTGCATTATACACAGGCATGATTCTGTAATGTAATCCCTGCAGGGCTCAGGAATACTCCCAGATATCACTGTGTGTGAACACAGATCACCAACCCACAAATATAGTTACAGCCGCATCATGCCAAGAAGAAGCCAAATATCAGCACAATCCAGGAACGCCGACGTCTTCTCTGGGCCAAAGCTCATTTACAATGGACTGAGGCCAAACTCTTCTGTGGGCAGATGGACCAAAATGTTAGATTCTGTGTGTAAACCATGGCCGCCGTGTCCTGCGGACTCAAGAGGAACCATCCAGCTTGTTATCAGCGCACAGTCCTGCCTCTCTGATGGTATGGGGTGGCATTAGTGCCTATGGCACGGGCAGCGCACACATCCTGATGGGCACTATCAGTGCTGACAGTATATAGAGGTAGAACAATATATACCCCATGCAGACAACGTCTCTTTCCGGGAAGGCCTTGTATACTTCAGCTGGACAATATTAACCATATACTGCATCCATCACAACAGCATGGCTGCACAGAAGAGTCCGGGGTGAACCGGCCGCCGGCAGTCCGGGCCGTCCACCAATAGAAGACATTTGGCGTATTATGAAACCAATTTGATAAACAGGACCGTGGAGCAGCCAGAATCCGACATCACACAAGAACAGGACAACATCCCCCCCCCCCCCCCCTGATATGTTCTATTGCAGATATTATATGGTTAGATGAGATTTCCACATCACTGATTTCTTTCCTTCTTTACATTTATTTACATTTTACACAGCATTTTAACTATTTAAAGTTGGGGCTGCATTATGATCCAGAGCTGCAATCACACTCCTGAAGGCTTCAGGGCTGAAACCTCCCAGCATTCCCTGCTTTTCAATGTCTGCACAGACCTGGTTCTGGTATTTTCAGTATGAGAATTGTCTTTTTTTCTACAATTCTTTCTGGCTAAAAGATCACTAATGGTTTACAATAACAGCCAGTAGAATAGTGAGTGCAGCTCTGGAGTATAATACAGGATGTAACTCAGGATCAGTACAGGATAAGTAATGAATGTACACAGTGACTCCACCAGCAGAATAGTAAGTGCAGCTCTGGAGTATAATACAGGATGTAACTCAGGATCAGTACAGGATAAGTAATGTACACAGTGACTCCACCAGCAGAATAGTGAGTGCAGCTCTGGAGTATAATACAGGATGTAACTCAGGATCAGTACAGGATAACTAATGTATGTACACAGTGACTCCACCAGCTGAATAGTGAGTGCAGCTCTGGAGTATAATACAGGATGTAACTCAGGGTCAGTACAGGATAAGTAATGTATGTACACAGTGACTCCACCAGCAGAATAGTGAGTGCAGCTCTGGAGTATAATACAGGATGTAACTCAGGGTCAGTACAGGATAAGTAATGTATGTACACAGTGACTCCACCAGCAGAATAGTGAGTGCAGCTCTGGGGTATAATACAGGATGTAACTCAGGAGCAGTACAGGATAAGTAATGTATGTACACAGTGACTCCACCAGCAGAATAGTGAGTGCAGCCCTGGTGTATAATACAGGATGTAACTCAGGATCAGTACAGGATAAGTAATGTATGTACACAGTGACTCCACCAGCAGAATAGTGAGTGCATCTCTGGAGTAAGGCTGTGTGTTGGAGAGCTCTGCTGGTTCCAGGGTGTGGTCTGTTTCTTGGGTGGAGACCTTGCTGAGAGCCCAGGAACAAGTGCACGTTTCTGGGCTACATTTGCCATGGAGTGCCGTGCTTCCCCCCCTCGGCTTCGGTCGGGAGGGGGGAGGAATGAACCCCAGGAGGGGAGAGGATCCAGTCGGGGTGCAAGCAGTGTCACCCAGACTCCCCGAGAGGACATGGAGCACAGGAAGACCAGAAGCCAAACCAAAGGCAAGGTGAGTGCTGCAAAAGCACCTGCAAGTGTCAGCTGGGGAGAGCGCAAGAGGGGTGAGGCTGTGACTGCCATGGCGTCTCGGGTAGCCACCAATATAAAAGACTTTAAGGAGGTTGGTAGGCAGCTGCAGAAACACCGCAGGGAACTGCAGACTGCCCTCAGCGACCTAGATAAAGCCCCACGGGGAAGAAAAAAGATTACAGCAGCAGAAAGAGTTAAATCCTGCAAGGAGGCTGTGGACGTTTACAAGGAGGAGAGATACAGGATACTCCAAGCCAGTGGCCCGTTTAAAGAAAAGCTCTTAAACGACGAGCGATTCTCCGGAATGGCGCACGCAAGCAGCGATAGCAGCTCAGACGAATCGGAGGACGCGCAGGATGGGATGCCACTATGCTCTGGGGAGCAGCCGTCCCTACAGCAGAGGGGAACTGCAGGGAGCAGCATTCCTGCTGAGCAGGTTAGCCTGCCCCCCACATCGGAGGAGTCCAATGCTGAGGACGCGGACGACGACAGCGACAGCAGCAGCGGTGAGGGGGCCCTCATCATGCAGCAAATCATGCTGCAGGAGTCCCCCGAAAGAATGCAGAACATGTACTTTGGTGACGACATGCCTGAAGGAACATCTGTGGGCAAAAAGAAAAGAGGAAAAAAGATGAAGACCACCGTGCAAGAGAGGTTTGTGTATGTCACCAAGCACTCCGGTCCGGCTGCAAAGTCAGATCGGGGTGCTAGCCCTGGTATACCCCTAGTCCCGGGCTCTGCAGTGGGTCCGGTGCAGGGGACTGGGGAAGAGAGGGTTAATGCGGCCCAAAACTCCATTTCTGCTTGTGCCAGTAGTGGGAATGGAGGCAATAAGGAGGCAGAGAAGGTCCGTGGGAAAGATGGAATGAGGGGTCGCGGCCAATCCGGAGGTGCTGGTGCTGATGGTTGCCCTCCAGTGGGAGGGGGGGGCAGTCCGGCATCAGGTTCCACCAGTGGCGGCTTGGCTGTCCCTCCTGTGTCCCTAAAACGCCTGTCAGGTGTAGAGGGGGCGCAGTGGGTGGTGGCCAAGTCAGCCGATCCTCCCACCCATCATGATGGTAACGTCATAACAAATAAGCAGGTAAAAAGAACTGCAAGTCCCAGAATGGCCGGGAAAATGGACGGAGCTAGAGCTGCAGGAACAGCTCCTACAGAGCATAATGTTGGACTTAAGGCTAACTCTTTCAGTGCTGGTCTCCAGCCTCATCCAGCTGGAAAGTGTAACATTAAGAAAAAAGGTGAAGCAGGTCCTGGTCCAACAAAAGGAAAATGTATGAATGATGTGAATGGGACAACCGTTAGTGCTACCGCTGCCCCTGCTGCCGCTTCCGCTCCCGCAGAGGCTTCGGGAGCTCAGGATGCCCCCAATCCCCCGGGAGGTATGACATCGGCTGTACAGGAGGGTGGGGCTTCGGGTAGTAGTCAGGGGATGGGCCAGGATCCAGTCACCCCTCCAGCGGCGACAACAGCTGGTAGAAGTTATGCCAGTGTCGCCGCTGGAGGGAGGGGGGATGCGTCCTCCTCGTCTTTGGGCTCTGGGGACGGCGTTTTGCAACAGCGCCTCCTGGAGGCCTTGAGGAGGGGGGAGAGCTCGATGAATGTAGGGGGCAGAGTTGTGGATTTGTCTCTCTGGGTGGAGAGACATGGTCTGGGTGCCTTCCGAGAACAAAGGGGGGAGACCGTCTGGTCCCTGCCGACAACCGGGCAGGACATTGGCCGTAGGAATGTGGCTCGTCTTCAGTGGAGAGGCAATGATGCATGCCCATCCAGGAGTAAGGTGGTGGAGCTTCTGCTGAAGATGGGTTTCAGGGCAAATGACATCTATGCCCTGATCCATCCTTACGGCACGTCTGAGTTCGACATCAGCTTTGCTCGCCCGGAGGGCCTGGAGCTCTTCTGGGGGAATTATGAGCTGATGAAGGACGAGCCCGGCTGGCGCGGTTTCGCTGCACAAGTGGTAACCCGCCAGACTGGAGTCAAGAGAGTGACCGTTTTGACTCGTAACGAGTCCCTCTCTTGTTATGATATCATGACTTGGATAAGTCGGTACGGAGAGGTGGTGGATATGCCCAATAAGAACCGGGACGAACACGGCATCTGGTCCGGAGCCTGGACGTTTATGGTGAAACTTAAGCGTTCAGGGAATTCGGTGGCCCACATACCATCCGCGGCCTTCCTTGGCAGGGATCGTATCTTGGCCTTCTACCAGGGGCAGCCGAAGCTCTGTCACAAGTGCGGCGACCCCACACATTTGAGTGCAGCCTGTAATGTCATCAAGTGCGCTCTGTGTGGCGAGGTAGGTCATCTTGCGGCATCTTGTACAGAGATTAGGTGTCACCTGTGTGGTGACCTCGGTCACCCTTTCAGTCGCTGTCCGCGCTCTTTCGCCAATGCGGTCAGGGCCCCAGCGGAGGAGAGCCATGAGGTTGCTTCTGCAGGGGAGGGGACCAGCAGAGGCGATGGAGCCCAGGAGCCAAGGAGGAACAAACATGCTGGGGCAGCCAAGCTAAGGCGCCAAGAGAAGCGCGGAAGGGGCAGGGAGCTGGTGGAAACCCAGGTGGCAGGTGGGTCAATGCTGGCCCCTGCTCCAGACGCAAATCATGTGGCTGAGGCTCCAGGGGACAGGGAGCTGAATGAGGAGGTCAGGAGGATCCAAAGGGAAGAGGACGCCACTTATTCAGATTCTTCCCACTATGAAAGTGTGGGTGAGGGCAAGGATGAGTGGCAAAAGAAAAAGCGCAAGCAGGGCTCCAAGAAAATGAAAAAAAGGGAAGGGAAATCTTCCCGTGCAACGGGCCAGGTGCAGGAAGGCAATCCAAACTCTCCTCTTGTTGGGCTCTCCAACAGGTACCAAGCTCTCTCGTCCTCGGAGGAGGCAGAGGTGTCCAGGACAAGCGTGGGGCCTACAGGGGGTGCTGAGCCTTCCTCTTGTGGGGGTTTGGTGACCTCCAGGGGGAGGGCTGGCCCAGAGCCCAGTGGCAAGGAGGACGAGGTTGAGGAGCCCCTTGCCATGGACCTTTCAGTGTCCAAGAAACGTGGCAAGGGGTCATCCTCAGACCCTGATGAGAAGGGGGGTGGGAAGAAGAAAGCCATCTAACTCGATCACCAATGATGGCGGCACCCACTCCGTTGACACTGGCATCCATTAATGTTGCCAGCATTAAATCTGATATGGCTAGATTTGCGGCCTTTGATTTTCTCGGCCGCGTTGAAGCCGACATTTTGTTTTTGCAAGAGACCAGGCTGCCAAATTTGGCAGCTGTGCATAAGGCAAGGAGGGAATGGAGGTCTGGTCCATCTTACTGGTCTCTTGCGGCCGAGCCATATAGCGGAGTGGCGGTACTTTTTACCGCAGCGGTTGAATGCCGACGGGTTATCGAGTTAGAAATAGGGAGGTGCCTGATCCTGGATGTTCTCATGAAGGGACAAGAGCTTCGGCTAATCAACATCTACGGTCCCCAAACCAAGCGGGACCGCAAGGATCTCTTTATGAGGATCAAGCCGTACCTTTTTACCAGTCGGCAGGTGATCTTTGGGGGTGACTTTAACGCAGTCACGAGGACCCGTGACAGGGGAGGCTCCCTAGGCAAGCTGACTTATGATAGCGTCGCGCTTAATAGCATAGCTAGCGAAGCTCGCCTGGTGGATGTCCACATCCGGCACACCCCAGGCCACGCGGGTTTCACCTATTATAGAGGCGAGTGTAGGTCTAGAATAGATAGGTTTTATTTGAAGGAGGAAGCCATCTCTTCACCAGTATCTGTTGTTGAGGTGGAATTCTCTGACCACTGTCTGATTTTGTTTTCCCTGAATGTTGCAGAGACCCCCCGGATGGGTAGAGGCTTATGGAGGCTGAATTCATCACTCCTGGAGGAAGCAGAGATAAGACAGTCCTTTGAGGATTTTCTGCAGAGCCAGGTACCATTACTGGATCTTTGTAGCAGTAAGTCAGAGTGGTGGGAGATGCTCAAGATCAGGGCGGCGAGGTTCTTCCGCCAGCTCTCTAGCCTCAGGAGCCTGAGTAAGTACTGTCTTTATCAGGGCCTGAGGAGGAAACTCGAACATCTCGTCTCGACTGGAGGTAGCCGCGAGGAGATCTCCAGAGTGAAGTCTTTGCTCAAAGGGTGCCAGTATAATAGGCACGCATCTTTGGTTTTTGAGAGGGACTTCGGGAAGTACCACTCACCTGACCCTTACAGAAACTGCAAGATGTCAGTGAATCGTAAAGTTGTCACGGGACTGATCGACGGTACGGGATCTCTGAACAGGTCCAGATCAGGGATTCTGGAAGTCATCAGATCCTTCTACTCGCACCTTTTGAGAAAGAGGGATCTAGATCGAGATGTGATGTCGGCTTTCCTGGCTGAAGCTGTTCCTGAGCCAGGGGATGACATCTCCCTTAATGTTTTGACAGAGGAGATCAACATAGAGGAAGTTAAACTGGCGATTGATGGGCTTGCGCTCAAAAAATCGCCAGGACCGGATGGCTTAACATCTGAGTACTATAAGACCTTTAAGGACCTCTTGAGTCCCCTCTTGACTGAGGTTTTCAATGAGTGTCTTTCCTCGGACACTCTCCCAAAGTCAATGAGGAGGTCGGCTTTGATCCTTCTGTCAAAGGGTAAAGACTCGAGCCGTATTGAGAACTGGCGTCCCATAGCGCTTCTCAATACGGACAGGAAGGTTCTGGCAAAAGTGCTGTTTAATCGGCTGGTCAAGTTTGCACCCCGGCTCCTCTCGGGCGCCCAGCATTGCTCTGTTCCAGGCCGTAGCACCTTTAGTGCTGTTCTAGGTGTCCGGGAGGCAGTGGAGCAGGGTAGGGCTGGTCACTGGGAGGGGTACCTGCTGTCCTTGGATCAGGCCAAAGCGTTTGATCGGGTTAATCACGAGTACCTCTGGTCTGTTCTTCTGAGATATGGCCTGCCAGTGGGGTTTGTCAATTGGCTCAAGACATTGTACGTAGGGGCTGAGACTTTCCCGCTAGTGAACGGTTGGGTCGGCCACCCATTTGAGGTTGGGTCTGGCGTCCGTCAGGGTTGTCCTCTGAGCCCCTTGCTGTACGTGTTTGCCATTGATCCTTTCCTTAGGATGATTGATGGTGGGCCTATGGCGGGGGTCGGGATGGATCGGACGGTGCCGGAGGCCGCCCTCAGGGTGGCAGCGTACGCTGATGACGTCACCGTCTTTGTGTCCTCGAGGGGGGAGGCAGAGTACGTGATGGCAGAGGTGGATCGCTACTCGGAAGCATCCGGGTCCGGCATCAACTGGGATAAGTGCGAAAGTCTCTGGTTAGGAAGGGGAGATCCTACATTTAGTCTCCCGGACACCCTTCCAGTGCCCCAGGACTCGGCTAAAGTTCTCGGCATCAAATTTGGCCGGGGAGATTACCCCATGCAAAATTGGGTGGTCAGGCTCGATGGTGCCACTCAGAAGGTGGCCCAGTGGAAGGGTTGGTCTTTGACCCTTCGGGAAAGGGTTAACCTGATCAAAACATACCTGCTCCCTTTATTCATCTACCTGGGCAGCGTATGCATTTTGCCAGAACCTCTCTGGACCCGGGTCTACAACCTGTTCTTCCTAATGTTGTGGGGGAACAGGTTGAACCTAATTAGGAGAGATGTCACGTACCGCACGAGGAGACTAGGGGGGTTATCTATGGTCAACCCCGTGGTGTTTCTCGTAAACACCTTTGTTAAGATCAATATAGGCAACCTCTGGCAAGAGAGGGCTCCTCCGTGGGTATTCTCCTGTTGGGGATGGCTTCGGCCTTTCTTCCAGGAATGGGAGACAGGAGGGCGAGTGAAGGATCTTCGCACGCCGCACGGGCATCTTCCGGCTTACGCTACCGTGGTTCTGAAGATGATACGTCGGTGGGGTCTGGGGATGTGGGAGATCAGAACTCTGTCGAGGAAACTCCTCGATAAGAGGGTTCTGTTGACCCATTTCCAGAAGCCCCTGGCGCTCAAGGACTGCCCAAGTCGGGACCTGGAGGGAGGGTTACGTTTATTGAATTCTGACAGGATCCCCTTGAAGTTTTGGGACTTGACTTGGCGCTGTTTCCACGGGAGACTGTATGTAAGGGGCAACTTGAAGAGCAGGCCACTGGTGGATAGGGGTTGCCCCCGCCAGGAGTGCAGCAACGTACTGGAAAGCATGGAGCATTTCCTGCTTCAGTGTCCCTTTAATACAGAGGTGTACAAACGGGTGGGAGCCTCCATTGGTTGGCCCAGGTTGGCACGCCTCTCGTATGCGGAATGGGTCTATGGGGCATTCGGGGACCTTGGTGGCAGGGACCGGTGCACTTTATTCTTAGTCAGCCTAGTGGTCAGGTTTCACATTTGGAACGCACGGTGTCTAGTTTCGACGGAAGAGAAAATCCTCCCCGTGGATGAGGTGAATAGAAACATCCTGGGTGACCTGGTAAAGGTGCGCTCTTTGGATTATGAGAGGTTGGGCACGACTAAGGCCTCTCTCCTATGGAGAGGGTTTGTATTTCGTTAGGGACAGTCTTCTTATTGTTAGGGTCTTTGTAGGGACAGAATAGGGAGAGGTAGGGACAGTTTCTCTGAGGGTAAGTTTTAGGGAAGGAGTAGGGACATTGTAGGGACAGATTAACTATAGGGATAGTGTTTCTCTATTTGGTCGGTGCCCGGCTTATCATATCCAGTCCTGGTGGAGGGCTGTGTGTGACACTAGTAGAGTTTTTGTTTTCGGTCAAAGATCAGGTATGTACGGCTGCAGGTAACTGAACCTTAGGCTTTCGGGTACTAATATGTAGTGTTGGTTTGTAGTTGTGTAGTATAAGATATGTTATATGTTTTGTTTTGTATATAGGGCTAGGGGTTATAGATAGGTTGGGTGGGGGTTTATTGGGGGGAGGGGGGGGGATTTATGCCTCAGCCGTAGCTTGACACGTCCCGGACAATGAACACTGGGCACGGACTGTTGGTGCGGGCGTGGCCCTCAGGCTGCGGCGGGCAGGGTGTGTGTATGCGGTGCAGCTCGGCTCGTCCTGGACATAGACATTGAGCACGGACTTGGGATGCAGGCGTGGCTCCCAGGCTGCACCGTAGGGGGTTGTTTGGGGTGTGTGGTGGTTTGGTCTGAGTATAGGGTTAGTTTAGGATTATGTAAGGTTTTATTCTTTAGGTGGTGGGCATTAAAAAAAATAAAAAAAAAATAAAAAAATTATATATATAAAAAAAAAAAAAAAAAAAAAAAGGTATTGCGTTGTTCTTATTATTATTACTTTTGTTATTGTTTGCATTATTTTTATTATACAATTGCTTCGGTTATTAGTCGTTTTCTTTCTTCTTTTTTTGGGATCTCAGGCTGGATCCTGTGAGTTAAGGATGTTTTCTTACATGTGTTATATGTAGTATGTAGCGTATATGTATTGGTGAGGATGAGTGAGTGTAGTTTGGAGTGCAGGTTGGTGTAGTGTGCGGTGTGTATTATTTGGACCAGATGGACCTTTTGCTTTTGTCCCCTTTGTCCTGACGTAAGGCAAAGTACAGATAACACAAGTGATGATTTGGTTTTGTTTTATGTTTGTCTTATGCCAAGTGAGCGATATTTATGTTCTGTTTATTGTTATGTTTTTCACTTTTATAATAAAAAAGATCTACAGGATGTAACTCAGGATCAGTACAGGATAAATAATGTATGTACACAGTGACTCCACCAGCAGAATAGTGAGTGCAGCTCTGGAGTATAATACAGGATGTAACTCAGGATCAGTACAGGATAAGTAATGAATGTACACAGTGACTCCACCAGCAGAATAGTGAGTGCATCTCTGGAGGAAGGTTGTGTGTCTGAGAGCTCTGCTGGTTCCAGGGTGTGGTCTGCTTCTAGGGTGGAGACCTTGCTGAGAGCCCAGGAACAAGTGCACGTTTCTGGGCTACATTTGCCATGGAGTGCCGTGCTTCCCCCCTCCGGCTTCGGTCGGGAGGGGGGAGGAATGAACCCCAGGAGGGGAGAGGATCCAGTCGGGGTCCACGCAGCGTCACCCAGACTCCCCGGGAGGATGTGGATTATAGGAAAACCCGAAGCCAAACTAAAGCCAAGGTGAGTGCTGCAAAGGCACCTACAAGTGTCAGCTGGGGAGAGCGCAGCAAAGGTGAATCTGTTACTGCCATGGCGTCTCGGATAGCCGCCAATATAAAGGACTATAAGGAGGTTGGTAGGCAGCTGCAGAAGTATCGCAGGGAACTGCAGACTGCCCTGAGCGATCTAGACAAAGCCCCACAGGGAAGAAAAAAGATCGCTGCAGCAGAAAAAGTTAAAGCCTGCAAGGAGGCTGTGGACTTCTACAAGGAGGAGAGATATAGAATACTCCAAGCCAGCGGCCCATTTAAAGAGAAGCTCCTAAATGATGAGCGATTTGCTGGAATGGCGCACGTGAGCAGCGACAGCAACTCAGACGAGTCGGAGGATCCACAGGAGGGGATGGCGATATGCTCTGGGGAGCAGCCGTCCCTACAGCAGGGGGGAACTGCAGGGAGCAGCATTCCTGCTGAGCAGGTTAGCCTGCCCCCCACATCGGAGGAGTCCAGTGCTGAGGACGCGGACGACGACAGCGACAGCAGCAGCGGTGAGGGGGCCCTCATCATGCAGCAAATCATGCTGCAGGAGTCCCCCGAAAGAATGCACAATATGTACTTTGGTGACGACATGCCTGAAACATCGGCAAGCAAAAAGAAACAGAAAAAAAAGATGAAGACCACCGTGCAGGAGAGGTTTGTGTACGTCACCAAGCACTCCGGTCCAGCTGCAAAGTCAGATCGGGGTGCTAGCCCTGGTATACCCCTAGTCCCGGGCTCTGCAGTGGGTCCGGTGCAGGGGACTGGGGAAGAGAGGGTTAATGCGGCCAAAAACTCCATTTCTGCTTGTGCCAGTAGTGGGAATGGAGGCAATAAGGAGGCAGAGAAGGTCCATGGGAAAGATGGAATGAGGGGTCGCGGCCAATCCGGAGGTGCTGGTGCTGATGGTTGCCCTCCAGTGGGAGGGGGGGGCAGTCCGGCATCAGGTTCCACCAGTGGCGGCTTGGCTGTCCCTCCTGTGTCCCTAAAACGCCTGTCAGGTGTAGAGGGGGCGCAGTGGGTGGTGGCCAAGTCTGCCGATCCTCCCACCCATCATGATGGTAACGTCATAACAAATAAGCAGCTAAAAAGAACTGCAAGTCCCAGAATGGCCGGGAAAATGGACGGAGCTAGAGCTGCAGGAACAGCTCCTACAGAGCATAATGTTGGACTCAAGGCTAACTCTTTCAGTGCTGGTCTCCAGCCTCATCCAGCTGGAAAGTGTAACATTAAGAAAAAAGGTGAAGCAGGTCCTGGTCCAACAAAAGCGAAGAAATGTCTGAATGATGTGAATGGGACAACCGTTAGTGCTACCGCTGCCCCTGCTCCCGCTTCCGCTCCCGCAGAGGCTTCGGGAGCTCAGGATGCCCCCAATCCCCCGGGAGGTATGACATCGGCTGTACGGGAGGGTGGGGCTTCGGGTAGTAGTCAGGGGATGGGCCAGGATCCAGTCACCCCTCCAGCGGCGACAACAGCTGGTAGAAGTTATGCCAGTGTCGCCGCTGGAGGGAGGGGGGATGCGTCCTCCTCGTCTTTGGGCTCTGGGGACGGCGTTTTGCAACAGCGCCTCCTGGAGGCCTTGAGGAGGGGGGAGAGCTCGATGAATGTAGGGGGCAGAGTTGTGGATTTGTCTCTCTGGGTGGAGAGACATGGTCTTGGTGCCTTCCGAGAACAAAGGGGGGAGACCGTCTGGTCCCTGCCGACAACCAGGCAGGACATTGGCCGTAGGAATGTGGCTCGTCTTCAGTGGAGAGGCAATGACGCGTGCCCATCCAGGAGTAAGGTGGTGGAGCTTCTGCTGAAGATGGGTTTCAGGGCAAATGACATCTATGCCCTGATCCATCCTTATGGCACGTCTGAGTTCGACATCAGCTTTGCTCGCCCGGAGGGCCTTGAGCTCTTCTGGGGGAATTATGAGCTGATGAAGGACGAGCCCGGCTGGCGCGGTTTCGCTGCACAAGTGGTAACCCGCCAGACTGGAGTCAAGAGAGTGACCGTTTTGACTCGTAACGAGTCCCTCTCTTGTTACGATATCATGACTTGGATAAGTCGGTACGGAGAGGTGGTGGATATGCCCAATAAGAACCGGGATGAACACGGCATCTGGTCCGGAGCCTGGACGTTTATGGTAAAACTTAAGCGTTCAGGGAATTCGGTGGCCCACATACCATCCGCAGCCTTCCTTGGCAGGGATCGTATCTTGGCCTTCTACCAGGGGCAGCCGAAGCTCTGTCACAAGTGCGGCGACCCCACACATTTGAGTGCAGCCTGTAATGTCATCAAGTGCGCTCTGTGTGGCGAGGTAGGTCATCTTGCGGCATCTTGTACAGAGATTAGGTGTCACCTGTGTGGTGACCTCGGTCACCCATTCAGTCGCTGTCCGCGCTCTTTCGCCAATGCGGTCATGGCCCCAGCGGAGGAGAGCCGTGAGGTTGCTTCTGCAGGGGAGGGGACCAGCAGAGGCGAGGGAGCCCAGGAGCCAAGGAAGAACAAACATGCTGGGGCAGCCAAGCTAAGGCGCCAAGAGAAGCGCGGAAGGGGCAGGGAGCTGGTGGAAACCCAGGTGGCAGGTGGGTCAATGCTGGCCCCTGCTCCGGATGCAAATCATGTGGCTGAGGCTCCAGGGGACAGGGAGCTGGATGAGGAGGTCAGGAGGATCCAAAGGGAGGAGGCTGCCACTTATTCAGATTCTTCCCACTATGAAAGTGTGGGTGAGGGCAAGGATGAGTGGCAAAAGAAAAAGCGCAGGCAGGGCTCCAAGAAAATGAAAAAAAGGGAAGGGAAATCTTCCCCTGCAACGGGCCAGGTGCAGGAAGGCAATCCAAACTCTCCTCTTGTTGGGCTCTCCAACAGGTACCAAGCTCTCTCATCCTCGGAGGAGGCAGAGGTGGCCAGGACAAGCATGGGGCCTACAGGGGGTGCTGAGCCTTCCTCTTGTGGGGGTTTGGTGACCTCCAGGGGGAGGGCTGGCCCAGAGCCCAGTGGCAAGGAGGACGAGGTTGAGGAGCCCCTTGCCATGGACCTTTCAGTGTCCAAGAAACGTGGCAAGGGGTCATCCTCAGACCCTGATGAGAAGGGGGGTGGGAAGAAGAAAGCCATCTAACTCGATCACCAATGATGGCGGCACCCACTCCGTTGACGCTGGCATCCATTAATGTTGCCAGCATTAAATCTGATATGGCTAGATTTGCGGCCTTTGATTTTCTCGGCCGCGTTGAAGCCGACATTTTGTTTTTGCAAGAGACCAGGCTGCCAAATTTGGCAGCTGTGCATAAGGCAAGGAGGGAATGGAGGTCTGGTCCATCTTACTGGTCTCTTGCGGCCGAGCCATATAGCGGAGTGGCGGTACTTTTTACTGCAGCGGTTGAATGCCGACGGGTTATCGAGTTAGAAATAGGGAGGTGCCTGATCCTGGATGTTCTCATGAAGGGACAAGAGCTTCGGCTAATCAACATCTACGGTCCCCAAACCAAGCGGGACCGCAAGGATCTCTTTATGAGGATCAAGCCGTACCTTTTTACCAGTCGGCAGGTGATCTTTGGGGGTGACTTTAACGCAGTCACGAGGACCCGTGACAGGGGAGGCTCCCTAGGCAAGCTGACTTATGATAGCGTCGCGCTTAATAGCATAGCTAGCGAAGCTCGCCTGGTGGATGTCCACATCCGGCACACCCCAGGCCACGCGGGTTTCACCTATTATAGAGGCGAGTGCAGGTCTAGAATAGATAGGTTTTATTTGAAGGAGGAAGCCATCTCTTCACCAGTTTCTGTTGTTGAGGTGGAGTTCTCCGACCACTGTCTGATTTTGTTTTCCCTGAATGTTGCAGAGACCCCCCGGATGGGTAGAGGCTTATGGAGGCTGAATTCATCACTCCTGGAGGAAGCAGAGATAAGACAGTCCTTTGAGGATTTTCTGCAGAGCCAGGTACCATTACTGGATCTTTGTAGCAGTAAGTCAGAGTGGTGGGAGATGCTCAAGATCAGGGCGGCGAGGTTCTTCCGCCAGCTCTCTAGCCTCAGGAGCCTGAGTAAGTACCGTCTTTACCAGGGCCTGAGGAGGAAACTCGAACATCTCGTCTCGACTGGAGGTAGCCGCGAGGAGATCTCCAGAGTGAAGTCTTTGCTCAAAGGGTGCCAGTATAATAGGCACGCATCTTTGGTTTTTGAGAGGGACTTCGGGAAGTACCACTCACCTGACCCTTACAGAAACTGCAAGATGTCAGTGAATCGTAAAGTTGTCACTGGACTGATCGACGGTACGGGATCTCTGAACAGGTCCAGATCAGGGATTCTGGAAGTCATCAGATCCTTCTACTCGCACCTTTTGAGAAAGAGGGATCTAGATCGAGATGTGATGTCGGCTTTCCTGGCTGAAGCTGTTCCTGAGCCAGGGGATGACATCTCCCTTAATGTTTTGACAGAGGAGATCAACATAGAGGAAGTTAAACTGGCGATTGATGGGCTTGCGCTCAAAAAATCGCCAGGACCGGATGGCTTAACATCTGAGTACTATAAGACCTTTAAGGACCTCTTGAGTCCCCTCTTGACTGAGGTTTTCAATGAGTGTCTTTCCTCGGACACTCTCCCAAAGTCAATGAGGAGGTCGGCTTTGATCCTTCTGTCAAAGGGTAAAGACTCGAGCCGTATTGAGAACTGGCGTCCCATAGCGCTTCTCAATACGGACAGGAAGGTTCTGGCAAAAGTGCTGTTTAATCGGCTGGTCAAGTTTGCACCCCGGCTCCTCTCGGGCGCCCAGCATTGCTCTGTTCCAGGCCGTAGCACCTTTAGTGCTGTTCTAGGTGTCCGGGAGGCAGTGGAGCAGGGTAGGGCTGGTCACTGGGAGGGGTACCTGCTGTCCTTGGATCAGGCCAAAGCGTTTGATCGGGTTAATCACGAGTACCTCTGGTCTGTTCTTCTGAGATATGGCCTGCCAGTGGGGTTTGTCAATTGGCTCAGGACATTGTACGCGGGGGCTGAGACTTTCCCGCTAGTGAACGGTTGGGTCGGCCACCCATTTGAGGTTGGGTCTGGCGTCCGTCAGGGTTGTCCTCTGAGCCCCTTGCTGTACGTGTTTGCCATTGATCCTTTCCTTAGGATGATTGATGGTGGGCCTATGGCGGGGGTCGGGATGGATCGGGCGGTGCCGGAAGCCGCCCTCAGGGTGGCAGCGTACGCTGATGACGTCACCGTCTTTGTGTCCTCGAGGGGGGAGGCAGAGTACGTGATGGCAGAGGTGGATCGCTACTCGGAAGCATCCGGGTCCGGCATCAACTGGGATAAGTGCAAAAGTCTCTGGTTAGGAAGGGGAGATCCTACATTTGGTCTCCCGGACACCCTTCCAGTGCCCCAGGACTCGGCTAAAGTTCTCGGCATCAAATTTGGCCGGGGAGATTACCCCATGCAAAATTGGGTGGTCAGGCTCGATGGTGCCACTCAGAAGGTGGCCCAGTGGAAGGGTTGGTCTTTGACCCTTCGGGAAAGGGTTAACCTGATCAAAACATACCTGCTCCCTTTATTCATCTACCTGGGCAGCGTATGCATTTTGCCAGAACCTCTCTGGACCCGGGTCTACAACCTGTTCTTCCTAATGTTGTGGGGGAACAGGTTGAACCTAATTAGGAGAGATGTCACATATCGCACGAGGAGACTAGGGGGGTTATCTATGGTCAACCCCGTGGTGTTTCTCGTAAACACCTTTGTTAAGATCAATATAGGCAACCTCTGGCAAGAGAGGGCTCCTCCGTGGGTATTCTCCTGTTGGGGATGGCTTCGGCCTTTCTTCCAGGAATGGGAGACAGGAGGGCGAGTGAAGGATCTTCGCACGCCGCACGGGCATCTTCCGGCTTACGCTACCGTGGTTCTGAAGATGATACGTCGGTGGGGTCTGGGGATGTGGGAGATCAGAACTCTGTCGAGGAAACTCCTCGATAAGAGGGTTCTGTTGACCCATTTCCAGAAGCCCCTGGCGCTCAAGGACTGCCCAAGTCGGGACCTGGAGGGAGGGTTACGTTTATTGAATTCTGACAGGATCCCCTTGAAGTTTTGGGACTTGACTTGGCGCTGTTTCCACGGGAGACTGTATGTAAGGGGCAACTTGAAGAGCAGGCCACTGGTGGATAGGGGTTGCCCCCGCCAGGAGTGCAGCAACGTACTGGAAAGCATGGAGCATTTCCTGCTTCAGTGTCCCTTTAATACAGAGGTGTACAAACGGGTGGGAGCCTCCATTGGTTGGCCCAGGTTGGCACGCCTCTCGTATGCGGAATGGGTCTATGGGGCATTCGGGGACCTTGGTGGCAGGGACCGGTGCACTTTATTCTTAGTCAGCCTAGTGGTCAGGTTTCACATTTGGAATGCACGGTGTCTAGTTTCGACGGAAGAGAAAATCCTCCCCGTGGATGAGGTGAATAGGAACATCCTTGGTGACCTGGTGAAGGTGCGCTCTCTGGATTATGAGAGGTTGGGCACGACTAAGGCCTCTCTCCTATGGAGAGGGTTTGTATTTCGTTAGGGACAGTCTTCTTATTGATAGGGTCTTTGTAGGGACAGAATAGGGAGAGGTAGGGACAGGTTCTCTGGAGTAAGTTTTAGGGAAGGAGTAGGGACATTGTAGGGACAGATTAACTATAGGGATAGTTTTTCTCTATTTGGTCGGTGCCCGGCTTATCATATCCAGTCCTGGTGGAGGGCTGAGTGTGACACCAGTAGAGTTTTTGTTTTCGGTCAAAGATAAAGTATGTACGGCTGCAGGTAACTGAACCTTAGGCTTTCGGGTATTAATATGTAGTGTTGGATTGTAGTTGTGTAGTATAAGAGATGTTATATGTTATGTTATGTTTTGTTTTGTATATAGGGTGAGGGGTTATAGATAGGTTGGGTGGGGGTTTATTGGGGGGAGGGGGGGGATTTATGCCTCAGCCGTAGCTTGACACGTCCCGGACAATGAACACTGGGCACGGACTGTTGGTGCGGGCGTGGCCCTCAGGCTGCGGCGGGCAGGGTGTGTGTATGCGGTGCAGCTCGGCTCGTCCTGGACATAGACATTGAGCACGGACTTGGGATGCAGGCGTGGCTCCCAGGCTGCACCGTAGGGGGTTGTTTGGGGTGTGTGGTGGTTTGGTCTGGATGTAGGGTTAGTTTAGGATTATGTAAGGTTTTATTTTTTTAGGTGGTGGGCATTAAAAAAAAAAAAAAAAAAAAAAAAAAAAAACTTGCAAAAAAAAAAAAAAAGGTATTGGGTTGTTCTTATTGTTACTACTTTTGTTATTTGCATTATTGTTATTATATAATTGCTTTGGTTATTAGTCGTTTTCTTTCTTCTTTTTTTGGGATTTCAGGCTGGATCCTGTGAGTTAGGGATGTTTTCTTACAAGTGGGTATATTGTTATATGTAATGTATATGTATTGGTGAGGATGAGTGAGTGTAGTTTGGAGTGCAGGTTGGTGTAGTGTGCGGTGTGTATTATTTGGACCAGATGGACCTTTTGCTTTTGTTCCTTTGTCCTGAAGTAAGGCAAAGTACAGTTAATATAAGTGATGATTTGTTTCTGTTTTATGTTTGTCTTTTATGCCAAGTGAGCGATATTTATGTTCTGTTTATTGTTATGTTTTTCACTTTTATAATAAAAAGATCTACAGGATGTAACTCAGTATCGGTACAGGATAAGTAATGTATGTACACAGTGACTCCACCAGCAGAATAGTGAGTGCAGCTCTGGAATATAATACAGGATCAGTACAGGATAAGTGGTGTATGTGCCCATACATAAAAAAGTCTCTACATAGTCAGATATAACCCTTAAAACATAAATGTAATCTGGAGTCTGCAGTAACCAGGTGCCACATGTGAACCGCAGCTACACAGTGTGAACCCAGTGCCACGTGGCGTGAACCCTAAATCCTACAGTATCTCGCATACATTCCACCATGTGTATAACATCCATCCTCTGCTTTGCTCCCAGATGTTCGCGTCAACAAGAGATCAACGGGTGATTAACGCCCGTGACGGCGGCCAGGACCGGACGGTGCCAGTTGGCAGAGGATCGGTCGCTTTATGAAAACTGATAGTGATCTCATCTATCTGGACACGACATACAGTCCCCCATATCAGAGCAGCGGAGGGGTCTGCAGGTTGGTTTCGTGGATTGTAAGGTGGCACCAATCAGGAGGGAAAGAGAATCCATGGAATACAACATGTATTTATTTCGATGTTCACGCCATCCCAGGACTAAAGGCCCGCTGACCCCTCATCCCCAGAGCGTCCTCACTACCCCTGCCATCCCAGGACTGAAGGCCCGCTGACCCTTCATCCCCAGAGTGTGCTCACTACCGCTGCCATCCCAGGACAGAAGGCCCGCTGACCCCTCATCCCCAGAGTGTCTTTACTATTGCTGCCATCCCAGTACTGAAGGCCCGCTGACCCCTCATCCCCAGAGCGTCCTCACTACCGCTGCCATCCCAGGACTGAAGGCCCGCTGACCCCTCATCCCCAGAGCGTCTTTACTACTCCTGCCATCCCAGGACTGAAGGCCCGCTAACCCCTCATCCCCAGAGCGTCCTCACTACCCCTGCCTTCCCAGGACTGAAGGCCCGCTGACCCCTCATCCCAAGAGCGTCCTCACTGCCCCTGCCATCCCAGGACTGAAGGCCCGCTGAACCCTCATCCCCTGAGCGTCCTCACTACCGCTGCCATCCCAGGACTGAAGGCCGGCTGTTCCCTCATCCCCAGAGCGTCCTCACTACCCCTGCCATCCCAGGACTGAAGGCACACTGACCCCACATCCATGGAGCGACCTCACTACCCCTGCCATCCCAGAACTGAAGGCCCGCTGACCCCTCATCTCCAGAGTGTCCTCACTATCCCTGCCATCCCAGGACTGAAGGCCTGCTGACCCCACATCCCTGGAGCGAACTCACTACCCCTGCCAAGCCAGGACTGACGGCCCGCTGACCCCTCCTTCCCAGAGTGTCCTCACTACCCCTGCCATCCCAGGACTGAAGGCCCGCTGACCCCTCCTTCCCAGAGTGTCCTCACTACCCCTGCCATCCCAGGACTGAAGGCCCGCTGACCCCTCCTTCCCAGAGTGTCCTCACTACCCCTGCCATCCCAGGACTGAAGGCCCGCTGACCCCTCATCCACAGAGTGTCCTCACTACCCCTGCCATCCCAGGACTGAAGGCCCGCTGATCCCTCATCCACAGAGTGTCCTCACTACCCCTGCCATCCCAGGACTGAAGGCCCGCTGATCCCTCATCTCCAGAGTGTCCTCACTACCCCTGCCATCCCAGAACTGAAGGCCCGCTGACCCCTCCTTCCCAGAGTGTCCTCACTACCCCTGCCATCCCAGGACTGAAAGCCCGCTGACCCCTCATCCCCAGAGCGTCCGCACTACCCCTGCCATCCCAGGACTGAAGACCCGCTGACTCCTCATCCCCAGAGCATCCTCACTACCCCTGCCATTCCAGGACTGAAGGCCCGCTGACCCCTCATCCCCAGAGCGTCCTCACTACCCCTGCCATTCCAGGACTGAAGGCCCGCTGACCCCTCATTCCCAGAGTGTCTTCACTACCCCTGCCATCCCAGGACTGAAGGCCCGCTGACCCCTCATCCCCAGAGCGTCTTTACTACTCCTGCCATCCCAGGACTGAGGGCCCGCTGACCCCTCATCCCCAGAGCGTCCTCACTACCACTGCCATCCCAGGACTGAAGGCCCGCTGACCCCTCATCCCCAGAGCGTCCTCACTGCCCCTGCCATCCCAGGACTGAAGGCCCGTTGAACCCTCATCCCCTGAGCGTCCTCACTACCGCTGCCATCCCAGGACTGAAGGCCGGCTGTTCCCTCATCCCCAGAGCATCCTCACTACCGCTGCCATCCCAGAACTGAAGGTCAGCTGTTCCCTCATCCCCAGAGCGTCCTCACTACCGCTGCCATCCCAGGACTGAAGGCCTGCTAACCCCTCATCCCCAGAGCGTCCTCACTACCCCTGCCATCCCAGGACTGAAGGCCCGCTGACCCCTCATTCCCAGAGCGTCCTCACTACCCCTGCCATCCCAGGACTGAAGGCCCGCTGACCCCACATCCACAGAGTGTCCTCACTACCCCTGCCATCCCAGGACTGAAGGCCCGCTGATCCCTCATCTCCAGAGTGTCCTCACTACCCCTGCCATCCAAGGACTGAAGGCCGGCTGACCCCACATCCCTGGAGCGACCTCACTACCCCTGCCATCCCAGAACTGAAGGCCCGCTGACCCCTCATCTCCAGAGTGTCCTCACTATCCCTGCCATCCCAGGACTGAAGGCCTGCTGACCCCACATCCACTGAGTGTCCTCACTACCCCTGCCATCCCAGGACTGAAGGCACACTGACCCCACATCCCTGGAGCGAACTCACTACCCCTGCCATGCCAGGACTGACGGCCCGCTGACCCCTCCTTCCCAGAGTGTCCTCACTACCCCTGCCATCCCAGGACTGAAGGCCCGCTGA
The DNA here is from genome assembly GCA_035609135.1 of Eleutherodactylus coqui. Classification (NCBI taxonomy): domain Eukaryota; kingdom Metazoa; phylum Chordata; class Amphibia; order Anura; family Eleutherodactylidae; genus Eleutherodactylus; species Eleutherodactylus coqui. The sequence goes on along the minus strand of CM069405.1, from coordinate 19,684,710 downwards.
CCCCTCCTTCCCAGAGTGTCCTCACTACCCCTGCCATCCCAGGACTGAAGGCCCGCTGACCCCTCATCCCCAGAGCGTCCTCACTACCCCTGCCATCCCAGGACTGAAGGCCTGCTGACCCCTCATCCCCATAGCATCCTCACTACCCCTGCCTTTCCAGGACTGAAGGCCCGCTGACCCCTCATTCCCAGAGTATCTTCACTACCCCTGCCATCCCAGGACTGAAGGCTCGCTGGCCCCTGATCCCCAGAGCATCCTCACTACCCCTGCCATCCCAGGACTGAAGGCCCGCTGACCCCTCATCTCCAGAGTGTCCTCACTACCCCTGCCATTGCAGGACTGAAGGCCCGCTGATCCCTCATCTCCAGAGTGTCCTCACTACCCCTGCCATCCCAGAACTGAAGGCCCGCTGACCCCTCATCTCCAGAGTGTCCTCACTACCCCTGCCATCCCAGGACTGAAGGCCCACTGACCCCTCCTTCCCAGAGCGTCCTCACTACCCCTGCCATCCCAGGACTGAAGGCCGGCTGACCCCACATCCCTGGAGCGACCTCACTACCCCTGCCATCCCAGAACTGAAGGCCCGCTGACCCCTCATCTCCAGAGTGTCCTCACTACCCCTGCCATCCCAGGACTGAAGGCCTGCTGACCCCACATCCACTGAGTGTCCTCACTACCCCTGCCATCCCAGGACTGAAGGCACACTGACCCCACATCCCTGGAGCGAACTCACTACCCCTGCCACGCCAGGACTGACGGCCCGCTGACCCCTCCTTCCCAGAGTGTCCTCACTACCCCTGCCATCCCAGGACTGAAGGCCCGCTGACCCCTCCTTCCCAGAGTGTCCTCACTACCCCTGCAATCCCAGGACTGAAGGCCCGCTGACCCCTCATCCCGAGAGCGTCCTCACTACCCCTGCCATCCCAGGACTGAAGGCCTGCTGACCCCTCATCCCCAGAGCATCCTCACTACCCCTGCCATTCCAGGACTGAAGGCCCGCTGACCCCTCATCTCCAGAGCGTCCTCACTACCCTTGCCATTCCAGGACTGAAGGCCCGCTGACCCCACATCCCCGGAGCATCTTCACCACCACTGCCATCCCAGGACTGAAGGCCCGCTGACCCCTCATCCCCAGAGCGTCCTCACTACCCCTGCCATCCCAGGACGGAAGGCCCGCTGACCCCTCATCCCCAGAGCGTCCTCACTACCCCTGCCATCCCAGGACTGAAGGCCCGCTGACCCCTCATCCCCAGAGCGTCCTCACTACCCCTGCCATCCCAGGACCGAAGGCCCGCTGACCCCTCATCCCCAGAGCGTCCTCACTACCCCTGCCATTCCAGGACTGAAGGCCCGCTGACCCCTCATCCCCAGAGCGTCCTCACTACCCCTGCCATTCCAGGACTGAAGGCCCGCTGACCCCTCATCCCCAGAGCGTCCTCACTACCCCTGCCATCCCAGGACTGACGGCCCATGACCCCTCATGGATTTCAATTGTATATTGTAGCCCCTTTAAGAGACTAAAGCCCAAATGCAAAGTGTAAGGCCTCCTTCCCACGAACGGATTTACGCCGCGTAAATTCGCGGCAAAAATCCGCTGCGTTGCCCCCTGCTATTAGGTTCTATTTCGCACCGTGACATCTCCCGTCCTCACCCGCAGCATGTTCTATTTGCCGCGGGTGTACGCGCTGACGGCTTCCATTGCAGTCAATGGAAGCCGTCCGTTCACGCTATCTCCCGCTGTAACCAGCGGAAGATAGAGTAAAAAAACACTTTCCCGCCTACGCGGTGGGCGTGTCACATGACGCGACGGTGGTGGGCGGGGAAGCGTCTTCACGCTATCTTCCGCTGGTAAGTATGGGGTCTCTGGGGGGCGCCATGACAGGCTTCACTGCGGAATATTACGCGGCGGAGCCCGTCACGCTCGTGTGAAGCCGGCCTAAGAGTAGCGTGTGGGGAAGCAGGGATCCGCTGTCCGCGTCTCTCTAAGTCCGGCGGGACCGCCGCTGTGACTGAAGTAAGGAAAGCGGACTGGAAGAGGCTCCTTCTGTAATGATACAGGCATGGTGTTGTCCGTCCAGTCTGGAGCTGACGCCATCATTATAGGACTGCGTTAGCGAATAGCGAAGCGCCGATTCAGCGCAGATGCGATGGAAATTACTAGTAAAAGTATGACCCAATCAGAAGACAATGCAGATGTCAGTGTGGATGTGCGGGTTGGAATTTGCCGCGATCGCCTCAGTGGACCTCCGTTCATCCAGGGACTCTCAGTGCGGATCACTACCTGAATCTCCTGCAGACGGCGGACTGCTTCCTGGATGATCTGTCGCAGAAGGAGGCCCTTCCGTCATAGCAGCGGTCCCATGGGACTTAGAGAGACGCGGGAAGCGGATTTCTGTTCTCACAGAGTTCTTTTACTTCCCTTTTACAGGGGCCACAACACAAAACCCATGTTCTGGGACCCCCAGGGGCCCGGGCCCCATAACATCACGTAGCACATCCATCCCTTCCTATTCAAGTATGCTATTGTTATATTGGCTCCACCCCGTATATCTGACATCTCTGCGATGAGGGAAGTTCTCACCTGACGGCTGAGGCGCCTCGCTTCTAGACCTCCCTGTTGTGACACAACAACTACTTTATTATTGGGCTTTACGGCAGCTTATTGATATTGGAGTGCCGTGTATTGGTGTGTAGTGGCCCCTCCATATGGTTGAATGTATTTGTCTGGCGCTAATTGTATTGTCACTGTCTTAAATGTAGTGTAGAATTGATGTGTATTGCACCTCTGCAGCACTGAATGGGTTTTTGTCTGGGTTATGTCTGAGAAATGTATCTTGTTGTAAGTCATGTGACCTTGTGATATATGTGTTTGCAAGTGGATCTAAGAGGGGTGTCTATGCTGAGTGTAGTCTGTGCAAGTCAGTGAGTGAACCCCACAGATACAGATTGGTATGTGGAGGATAGAAGAAGCTGAGCGATATCCTTCAGCTTGGCCTGGGCCGGCTCTACCCGGGATGTGCCGATACTACCACTAAAGTACAGAGAGAGAGAGAGAGAATGGGACAAGCATCAGAAGCGTGAGTGTTGACCGGTAGAGAGTTGGAGGGAAAAGGAGAATTGCCGAGAGCGGGATCACACAGATAACTGGGACTGTGGATTGTCCGGATCACCCTGAGAAGTCCTCCCTGTCGCACCACCTTCTAGAAGGGTAATTTGTGTCAGTACCATAGTGTTTGTTGAAACTTTTCTGACGTTAAAGTAAACGGACACTACTGACCGTTCCCGGTTTTTCCATGAAAAGTTACCGTGTGTGTGGACTCTTATTACATCATCCAGTTTCACCGCAGAAGACGGAACGGTGGCGTCACAAGTGACGAAAAGGACTCACACCTCTCAATCAGCAGCCCCTCACTGCAGCCCTCATTGCTACTAAGTGCTGTCACATCAGGCGGATTCGCTGCAGGTTTTCCATGTGGACCCTCAGAGTGATAAATCCGTGCCAATCGCAGTCGAAGCAAGGTGGACGAGTATTATGTCTGCATAGGGCATGCCTGACCAGCACCTGCACAATAATTGCTCACAGTGCGGCCGCCAAAACAGACTGACAAATAAATGGGAAGTCTTTCCCTAAATACATAACGAACGAGGGAGAGGGCCCTGCCTGACACAGCAGACTGATCGCGTCGATAGATGCGGGCCTGCACTCGTTCATGGGACCTAAGTAACCCTACTTGGCCAAACTCATAAGGGACAAAACAAAGAAAAACACGGCACTTAGCTTTATGGGAATAAGCCGCAGCACACAGAGCTGTCCGGACTAAGGAACGGTGGACACCACGCTGTCCACGGGAGCCACTAACTGCCAACTCAGACAGAGAGCAAATGACAATATACAGCACCTTAGCTTCCCATCCATCCCAGGTAAATAGCCAGCCAATCATCCACAGATGTGAGCACATTGCATCACACCTAACTAAGCTAGAAGGTGCAGAACCATGTCTAAGACCCGCAGCGGACTCCGTCAACCCCGCAGCGATCCCAGCACGGCTGCAACAGTGAGATTTTCAAAAAATCCTCACGAAATCCGTGTGGAAATTGCAGGTTGGATTTTGGATCCGCAGCGCCTCAGTTTTAGCTTCGGCCATACTGCGGATTTTGGCCAATAAACTGAAATCCGAAGTTAATTGGCACCGAATCTGCAACAGCGGCTGCGGATATGAAAAGCGGATTTACAAAGTGGCAAGAAATCCCCCGTGTGTAATGACCCTCTAACGCCTCACTGGCTGCCGGCGGTCGGACAACACGTCTGTCAATCGGCATCTGATGGAGCCTGGCTTCAAAAAAAATGGAAGCGTACGGAGACACATTAAGACCCCGTGCTCCCCGCCATGACACGATTATGTCTGCAGGAGACCTCCGCTAACATCTACAATAACGGGGCCGTACAACTAAAATATCAGACGTGCCAACCCGACACACGCCGGACACAAATGGCGCCGTTTGGGCCTTATTGTCGTCAATGCCACTTGAAATATCACCGGACAAAAAGCAGCGCAGCTCGTTAGGGTGCGTTCACACGGAAATAGGAAAATATAGGAAACAGGACAACCGCAACGTCTGCTGCTTTTTGGGCGATCTCACCCCCTTTATTTCCTACAGGACGGCAAAACATTGCACTGTACTCGCACGCGGATGGCATTTTTGTGCGAGTGCAATTTTTTTAAAAAGTTTTCATTTTCCCCATTGAAATAACGTGATATTTACATATGAAGGTCACGCGTTCAGGGCCGCCATGCAATTGTCTTGCAAATTGCGTTGCACTCATTAGCAAACAAGTTCCTTGGGCTGATACTGCGTTTGTCCATGTAAGGGTCTCCGCCACATCGCCCGGGGGTGGGCGGGGTGGCGTGTTCTGTGCCATGCGAGTCTCAGGTGTGATTCGCTTTCCCAATGTGAAGCACCCTTAATGCAGCTTTAAAAAAAAAAACCACGTTATTTTCTATGGAAATTGTAAAAAATCGTATCACACTCAGACGTTGTTGCAATTTTTGTGCGAGTGTGATGCACTTTTTAATTTATACTATTGAAACAACATGTGTGAAAATCGTATATCGCTGCGATGCAATGCCATTTTTTTCCCCCTGCAAATCGCACTGGCAGCAGAAAAAGGAGGATCAGAAGCGCGATACAAGCCCGATACAGGATCAGAAGCGCAATACAAGCCCGATACAGGATCAGAAGCGCGATACAAGCCCGATACAGGATCACAAGCGCGATACAAGCCCGATACAGGATCAGAAGCGCGATACAAGCCCGATACAGGATCAGAAGCGCGATACAAGCCCGATACAGGATCAGAAGCGCGATACAAGCCCGATACAGGATCAGAAGCGCGATACAAGCCCGATACAGGATCAGAAGCGCGATACAAGCCCGATACAGGATCACAAGCACGATACAAGCCCGATACAAGATCAGAAGTGCGATACAAGCCCGATACAGGATCACAAGCACGATACAAGCCCGATACAAGATCAGAAGCGCGATACAAGCCCGATACAGGATCACAAGCGCGATACAAGCCCGATACAGGATCACAAGCGCGATACAAGCCCGATACAGGATCAGAAGCGCGATACAAGCCCGATACAGGATCAGAAGCGTGATACAAGCCCGATACAGGATCAGAAGTGCGATACAAGCCCGATACAGGATCACAAGCGCGATACAAGCCCGATATAGGATCACAAGCGCGATACAAGCCCGAGGTCCTCAGACCGATATCGCACGCTCCCGTGTGAATGCACCTTTCCGCTACTGGGGCCAAGATTGAACATGAGGCCGCAGAGGCAGGAGTGCCGGCAGGGATATAGTACGCTGCACAGGTATATATGAAGAGGCTGGGGGTGGGGAAAAGAGCAGGGGAGTAGTGTGGAACACTGAAGGGTTAATTCTATACATAGCAGAAAAACAGAGGGACGTCAATGGGTTAACCACCATTAGATCACGGCGCCCTGCACTAAAGGGTTGAGGGGCATCTACAATATGAGTTCAAGGGTTAAGTGCCGACCTCAAGCAGCACAATCATAGCCTGACATTAAAAGTCTCAGTCTAAAAGGTTAAATGAAGACATGGGGGGGGCGTACCCCAGCCTTATCCCATTGCTAATCATTGCCGAACCTCAGTGTCATCACTCAAGATCAACCGTAGGTTCCCCGAAAGTCCAAACACCCCAGCAAATATCCCCGAGAGTTCATCAAAAATGAGTGACAACCAATATGGCTGCCAAGCCAACTTCTCCAGAGCTTGTCATGCAGCTTTCCCAGAGTCCTGACTGCCAAGTAATATATGTATATGGGGGTACTGTATAAATTACAAGACAGCATGACCATTTAGGACCACAAGAGGGTAATGGCAGCCATATTGGTTGTCACAGTTTTCCTGTTGGTCGTCACCATCGACCATTATTTTTGGGTCGTTCGTGGAAAATCCTTAAAGGGTTCGTCCAAGATTAGAAAAATATTTCAGCTTTCTTAGAAGAACAGTGCTACACCTGCCCACAGGCTGTGTATGGTATTGCAGCTCAGCCTCATTCACTTCAATGGGATGAGCTGCAATACCAGACACAACCCATGGACGAGTGTGGTGCTGTTTCTAAAAGAAAGCAGCCATGTTTTCTAATCTTGAACAACCTCTGTAAGTAAACCTATCACCAAAGTATAGGCAATAGGTAAGTCATCAATGGGGTCCAACTGTTGAGAATGAATGTCCCTGAATGAATGGAGCAGTGGTCACATGTACGTCCATTCATCTCTACGGGAGTGGCAGAGATAGCCAAGTACAAGCGCTTGGTTATTTTCGGCAGTCCCACAGAAATGAATGGAATGGTGGTGCGTACACAAGCCCACCTGTTCGTTCATTTGGGAGCACTCGGAACCCCATTTCTCATGATCAGTGGGAGTACCAGTGGTTGGACTCCATTAATGAGATACTTATTGTCTATGCTGTGGATAGGTGATAGTCATGGGACAACCCCTTAAGTGTTAGTCGGGCTCTACGATGAGGAAACTCACAACTTTAAAGGAGATGTCTCGAGGAAGCAGTTAATTTTTTTTTTTGCCCAGTCCCCCCCATTAAACACACATTACTAAGCCCCCCTGTAAATGACATTTCTAGCTGGTTCGTACTTACCGTTCCAGCGTTTCAGCAAGTTATAAAAGTTTCCTCAAGATGGCCGCCGGCTCTTTCCCAGTCGCTCGCTGCAGCCCGACGTGCGCGCTCCCGAGACGCCGCCAGCTGTGTCTCCATGGCAACCGGACGCATCGCAGCCGCCGACCAGACGCCCCGCAGCCGCCGACCAGACAGCAGGTAACCGGCGCTAGCCCCCGGCTCCCCAGCGCTAGTTCCCCCGGCGCAGCGACAGCCCCCCCGGCCTAGCGACAGTCCCCTCCATCGCAGCGACAGCCCCCCCGGCCTAGCGCTAGCTCCCCCGGCCTAGCGACAGCCCCCCCGGCCTAGCGACAGCCCCCCCCGGCCTAGCGACAGCCCCCCCCGGCCTAGCGACAGCCCCCCCGGCCTAGCGACAGCCCCCCCGGCCTAGCGACAGCCCCCCCCCATCGCAGCGACAGCCCCCCCGGCCTAGCGCTAGCTCCCCCGGCCTAGCGACAGCCCCCCCGGCCTAGCGACAGCTCCCCCGGCCTAGCGACAGCCCCCCCCATCGCAGCGACAGCCCCCCCGGCCTAGCGCTAGCTCCCCCGGCGCAGCGGCAGCCCCCCCGGCCTAGCGACAGCCCCCCCGGCGCAGCCCGGCGCAGCGGCAGCCCCCCCCCCGGCGCAGCGGCAGCCCCCCCCCGGCGCAGCGGCAGCCCCCCCCGACCCATCACTTACCTGGGAGGCTTCTCGGGGCGGCTGGGCTGGGCTGGGCTGGTCTTCTCCGCTGGGCAGCTCCAGTTTCTGCACCTTCCTATAACAGAGGATGGTGCAGAATGGCCGCTTCAGCGCGCTCCCGAGCAGTGACAGCTCGTCTGCGCATGCGCAGAAGAGCTGTAGCGGGGAGCACACTGAAGCGGCTCGTGCTGAATGGAGAAGACCGGACTGCGCAAGCGCGTCTAAAAAAGCAAGCTGCCAGCGAATTTAGACGGAACCATGGAGACGAGGACGCCAGCAACGGAGCAGGTAAGTGGAATAACTTCTGTATGGCTCATATTTAATGCACAATGTACATTACAAAGTGCATTAATATGGCCATACGGAAGTGTATAACCCCACTTGGTTTCGCGAGACCACCCCTTTAAGAACAACATTCTAGAGAATTACCTTGAATTTCACAGCCAGAAGTTCGGTAGCTTTCTGCTCCTTGGTCAAGTCTTCCATCATCTTCTCCTTCTCTTCGATCAGCTTTAGCTTCTCATCTGCCATCAAGCTGTGGTCATCTTGAATGGCTGCCTTCTCTTGCTCCAGTCTCTCGGCCTGCTCCTTCAAGTAATTCCCCACATTCTTCTCGATGAGGTTCTCTTCATTGTCCTCCTCGGCTTCCATCTCCGGGACGTTATCCCCGTCCACCGATTTCTTCCTGCGGCTATTCCTTCTGCGTTTCTTGCTTAGCATCCCTCTCTTTTCTAGTTGAGCCTTCAACCGGGCAATTTCTTCTTGGAATTCCCTCAGTAGAGTGTCTTTGGGATCCTCATTGACCCTTGGTTTGTTTTTAATGTTCTTTGCCCTATTGGCAAACCTGAGAGTGGACAAGGTCTCGTCGTAGTGATGAGATGCTGGGCCCATGGTGGCAACCATGATGGTTTTAGCATTGCCACCCAGTGAATCCTGCAGTAAGCGGGTCAGTTTGGAGTCTCTGTATGGGATATGGGTGCTCCTGCCATCCACCAGCGCCGATATTACGTTCCCCAGTGCTGACAGGGAGAGGTTAATTTTTGAAGCCTCTTTGGGCCTTTCTCCATTTGCTCCAGTTTTGCTTTGTCTTTCGCTGCCGGCTAAGTCCACTAGGTTGAGTTTGCCCACTCGTATGTGTTCCTCCCCATCCACACCCAACTCACTGCACTCTATTGTGATAACAAAAATGGTGTGGGACCTGGAACTGTACTCGTTCATGTTGGTGCAGGCGACCGACCTGGCCTGGTTACCCAAATTCATCACGTGTTCAATTTCCTTAACGTTTTTGGTGACAAATGAAGACAGGTCTTTAATGTAAACCCCACTCTCTGGGTTCTCCTTGAGTTCCAGCTTCTTGGTCTGGTCCTTACACAACAGGTCCCGGATTTCCTCCTGGTAGATCTCCAGGTAGGACGCCCTCACCAAATATTGTTGATTTTGAGAGCGGGAGATGTGGGTAAAAATATGGTCAAATGAGTTGGGGATGACCCCTTTTTTATCTGTCTCTACCCACAGGCCTTGCATGGTGTACGTCTTGCCCGTGCCAGTCTGTCCATAGGCAAATATGGTCCCATTGAAGCCTTGCAAGACTGAATCAATTAGAGGCCTTACAGTCTCATCGTACAAGTCCGCCTGCTTAGAGTTGGCATCGTACACTGCATCGAAGGTGAACGTCTTTGGCAGTTCCCCATGATTTGCCCTGGGATTCCGGATGGTCACTTGCCCCAATTTGACATCCATGGACACTATCCTGTCGTAGCCAGCCGCGTCCTCCTTCCTGTTGATGGGGCGGCATCTGACCACCACCTTGAGAGCCTCGCTGCTTTTGGTCTTACTACACATCTTGCTTCCCCCTCCCCTCCGGTGCCTCCTTATGATGAGTGTTTATTCCTAGGAATCTGGGGAGATCTCCTCAGACGCTCCTGGTCATCGGTGGATCGGGATCAATCCTCCTCCTCCTCTTCTTTCCTCAGACCTGGAATTAACGGGTGCAACGATCTCCGGGCAGCATCTCTCTGGCATCTGCTAGACATGTATCGCCCATGGTTGCCTACCAGATGCCGAAATGATGCAGCCGGCTCGGAATCAATGAAAGGCGAGGAACGTGACCCGGGCGGGGATGATCCCAGGGTGTCCTGGTGTCATTTGCAGATTTGGCTGCTAATCCTCTTTGATGTTCCTGAGCGGCGAGCAGCTGGAAACGCCTAGTCTTTCCCCGGCGATGGATCCTCATTCATTGCAGTCCATGGTAGAGTGACAGCAAAAACCAGGGATTGGGGTGGAGCCTGCGGATGATGTTGTGCCCCAGAGACTAGTGAGGGAGGGAGCTGTGCAGGCCCCTCACACAGTAAGCCTCTGCGAGCCGCCCACCAGGAGGATGACCGCAGCCCCAGGGGAGGAGGGAGAGCAGCTTGCATTGGAATTCTGGGGGCTGTAGTCCTCAGCTGATAAGAAGCACTCAAATACCTCCATACATAATGCAGAGCCTTTGTGTGCGGCTGCAACCGCTTCCTCCAGTGCAGCCCCTGGGCACGGCAGGAACGGAAGGGTTAATGCGGACCACCACTGCGTCTGTACGATGGCCCAAATGGGCGATGACCCGATTGTCTCCAGCAGGCAGCGTCACCTCACCCAACGCAGTCAGGCCGGCTTCACGGTCAGCAGAACCCGTTCATATCAGTGGGTCCGTTCACATTTCAGTATTTGGCGCGCATTTAGGTCACGCCAAAAAAAATAGGACATGTTCTATTTTTCTGCACATTTGCGCACCAAAGGTCCCCATAGAAGTCAATGGATGTGCGCAAATGTGTGAGAAATACACAAGGAGAGGCGTGAAAAAGAACGCATCTGGAACTCATTAAGACCAATTAGCCATTTCAATCGGTGCGTCTTGGTTTGCCGCGCGCAAATGAACGTGCCTTGTGGGCGCAAAAAGCACAGTAACGTACGCCAACATGCACGCAAAAAAAAAAGAATCGCTCATTCCGCAAAAGCGCTACGGCGTGCGAAAATATACTGATGCAGGTGTAAGGCTGAGTGCAATATCATGGCGTGAATCAGGGCCCAGTACCGCGATCGCCAACATGTGATTTCCCCGTGGTTGCGAGGAATCACATGGCAGCGCAGGGCGTGCACCGGGCGCCCGTGTAAAAGATACGGCCAAGAAAGATATATTTTGCGCGGAAAAAAAAACACATTGGTCTGAATGTAGCCATTGAAAGCAACGGCATCGCCTGGTCGCGTTATACGTGCGCCGTTTTAACATGTGAAGATACCGGCGCAAATACGTTCGTCTGAATAAACCCTTAAAGGCGAGAAAGCAAGAAAGAGGTTCTGTAAACGCTGTTTATGAGCACGTGACATGCGGTCCGTACAGGAACGCCGTCCGCCCACCTAACGTGCGCAGAACATAGACTGTAAGCTCTGGTGGCGCCGGGCGGTGAGCGGTCATCACCGTACGAGAATCTCAAGACCACATCGCACTCACGGAGCGGCGACTCACATGTGATCTGCAAGAATCACGCCGCACCCTGCAATGTTCGCGCACGAAAAATCGCATGTTGTTTCTATAGCGAGGGTGCATTCACGCCAACCGGATTTGTGCGCTGCGTGATGCCCTGTAACTGACCCAATGGGTCTGTTTATGTGCGCAATTTTCCCTTTCGCATCGGTGACTTGTTCTATTTTTCTGTGAATCCGCAGAAATTATCGCTGATTATTTCTAATGGCCGAGAAAACAGTCGCATCACGCTCGCTTCGCACACGACCGTACCAGCGCAATATTTTTTATTTTTCCTATTGAGAATGTATGCGATTTTCACGTATGATAAGATTTTCTCACAAATCGCAACGCGCTTGCAGTGAACATCGCAGTTTTACCGGCGCCATATCGGACTGAGGTTCTCGGCTGATATCGCGCTCGCCCGTGTAATGCACCCTAAAGAACAGAATATTCGCATCTGCTGTGCACTTGGCGCGGCACGCGAGTGCGATGCAATTTTTTGCAAGTCCCTTGAAAATAATTGGCGCCATCACCCAGAAATAGGAGACGCTGCGAATGTTTTCGCTCATGTGAATGGACGTATTGTAAGCAATCTCCCTGCGAGTTTTGCGCCTCTCGCCCGTGTAAATGCTCCCTCATTGGCCAGTGCCTGTGAGTAGTCAGACTCCGTGCGGCGCGGCATCGGTCACTAGCGCGGTGATGTCATTGACCTTCTGAAGAGCGGGGGAGGGGACAGAAAGCGTTGTCATAAAGGAATGAGTAAAAATTCCGTAAGACGCATAATAATCCTGATGAAAACCGCCGCGCGCCAATCCTAATCCGCTGGGAGATGCAAAATCTGGGATTTCCCAGCTGTTTACAAGAGGGTCACAGAAAGAGCAGCGCCTGCTGCCCCCCGGTGGTGAGACTAGAGGATTACACTCCCCTCGTACACACAGGGGGTAATCGGGGGCTCCTTCACGCTGGCCAGTGAGAAGGAGCCATAAACCCCGTGTCGCAGAGGACGGCACAATGCGCAAATCTACCTCATCCAACCGCGTCCAATGCGCAAATACGTTGCGCTGCGGTAAGCATTTTTGTGCAAACACCAGACGCTCGCCTGAAGCCGCCCTAAAACGGATCAGAATAGCGCATGTGATGGGTTTACTCGCACGGCGCGTGCTGCATCCTTGGCTAATACGGATCCGTATGGCGCCCGCACGTTGGGTGGTTTTTTCACAGGTCTAAGGGTGGCCTCACACGAGCGGATGCACAAAAGCGCTCACCACAGCGCGGCGTATTTTTGCATGAACGCGGTTTGATAATGTTGTTTTGCACGCGTCTTCGCATAGTTCTGCACTTTTTGCGCACGCAGGGCCAGTTCACGTGCGACACACCCGTGGATTACAGAGCTACTGAACCCAATGAGGTGCAGATGCCTTCTTTTCCCCCGTGTTTTGCGCAGTGTTTCATGCTTCCCCTTTCGTATTTGCGAACGTCCCGTAGACTTTTATGGGGGATCTGTGGCGCAAATAGTGCGCAAATATGTTTGTGTGAAGGCGTCCGTACGTAAACCGTGTTTTGCGGACTGTATTATGGGGCTAATGTAGCGGTTCACATGTACTTTAACACCCTTGATCCCAGCATGTGAAGGGCTCACAGTGGGGGTGCGCTCCCTCGATGACATCATCGGTCCGCCGTGATGTCATCGCAGAGGGCTGATGGTATGCCATGGTATATGATGGCTAGCAATAGCAATAATGTATTGCAGTACAGAGGTACTGCAGTGTATTACCATACCATTATAGGTTCAAGTCCGCTAAAGGGACATAAAAAACGTCTAAAAAGAATAAGAATAGTGAAAAAAAAGGAGTAAAAGAAACCCCATTTTTTGTGCCCACTTTCCCCTCTTTTAAAGAAAAAAAAAGGAAAGGTTTCGTATCGCTGCGCCTGCAACGACCGGGACAATAAACGGAACACTATTCATCTGCATGGAGGGACAAACTAAAGAAAAAACGGATCCAAAATGCGGATGTTGTTCATCTCACCTCCCAAACAGCGCAATAAAGTGATCGAAAAAGCCGCTCCCACCCCAAAACGTCACGCATACAACCTCCCAGAGCGCCATCCGGGGGAAGGAAATACGTTCTGCCACTTTAAATGCAGCGCTGGAAAAAATGTTTTTTATTATGCAAACATGGAAAACTCCAAGATGGCCGAGAAACCGGCGTGAAATGTGCGAGCCGCATGAGTATGAACGGAGCCGTCCGCCTCAGCCAGCTCTTCGTGTTCCTCTGCGTCGCCCGTTGTCCTCATTGGGGCAGTAAAACGCATCGCCCAGCGCCGGAAGCATTTAGCGATCCCCCAACGCGCCGGAGGACCGCGGCTTCACAGCTTCTCGGCCGCGTGAAACTCGCTTAAAAAATATATCATTTTGTTATTGGCTGAATTCTACCGAACTGCAGAAAAAATGTATCCTGTTGTTCAGGCCGCAGGAAATAATGGCAGGAGTGCGGTTTCATCTCGCTGCTCCCCCCAAAAAAACGTAATAAAAGTTGTCCAATACGTGATGAACGCCCAGATGTGGTGCTAACGAAAACCGCAGCTCGCCGCGCAAAAACCAATACGGCCGCGGCATCAGCGGGAAAATACAAAGGCCATGGCTTTTGAAAAGTGGGGATAGAAATCCCCCCAAAACTGTTGTGTCCGAACTAGGCGGCGTCACTAAGGGGTTAATGTCCCGCTCGCTCAGTCAGCCTTCCTGCAGTCATCTGGGCACATCTTTTACTCTAGTCACATCCAGAGCTGCACTGCTATAAACACCCCTGATGTGCCCTTGTGTAACTGCAGTCTGCTGCCCTCTGCTGGGGGGAATCAGCAGAACCTTTAGCTGCAGCTCTGGATGTGACTGGAGTAGAGGATACTGAGTGACGCTGGCCGTAGCCATACAGGAGGCCGGGACTGACAATATGGCTGTCATGCTGAATGCTCTGACCGCCCTTTCCCCGTACCACTTGGCCACTTGGGCCTCATTCACACGGTCCTGGACCACAATAGGACGCGCGGCGATTACTTTTACGCATGTCCGCTCAGCGCAGTGTACTTGTACTATCTACCAGGTGTTTTTACGTGCGTGTTTTACTGCACTTTTTGCGCACGCAGGGCATGCTGTGCGCCGCAGACGGACACGCCGGATTTTAATGGCTGTCTAGCCTAATGAGGTCCAAACGTCTTCCTCTTTCACGGAACCGCAAATCGCACATCTAGGGACCTTTGGTGCAAAAATGCGCACAAAATAGACGTACTAAGGGCGGCCCCACGTGGGCTCGCTATCGTGTATATGCACTATTCAGGGCGTGCGATTGCGGGCCATTGTGCCCAGATTGGCGCATTTCACTGTACTTTATTGTGCTCCTGGGACCGCTCACATCAGCGCGGTCCTGGCAGCGCCATGTTGGAGTAGGCGGGGCAGCGTTCTTAGTAGGCGGGGCAGCTGACTCGGTAGGCGGGTCGCTGATCTAGTCGGCCCCGATTTCAGGCGTCGGAGGAAAAGTGTGCGCAATTGTGCAGAAAAATAGAGCATGTTGCGTTTTTTTTCCACGCGCTTGAAATGCACGGGAAAAACCACACATGACGGAGCCAATCGAAGCCGATGGGTTGTATGTGCTGCGCCCTGCTACGCAGTTAGGGGAGGAGCCATCTTCCCGCCGTTGTTTTTAAACTCGTGTTCTATAGTGAGTTTGAAAAAAAAAATCCCCGATTCGTGCGCCACAGCGCTCCGTGCGTTTTTGCCGTCAGTCTCTAAAAAATGCGTACTGAAGATGGACAGAAAACGCCCGTGTTAATGCCCGCTTCTCCTATGCTCACAGCGCGCGTTTTGTCGTGTACTTTGGTGCGTATTCCGTGCCAAAATGCGCTTACAATACGCGTCCCATCTATTTGCAAAGCAGCGCCCCCGCCTCGATGATGTGTTTTTGCGTGACACGTATTAAAAATATGCGCTCTGGAAAAAAAAGAGGTGAAATCTCACTCTTTCAGGGCTTCTTCAGGCGACCGCGAGTTTATCCTGTTTCACAGCCGCCAAAATGGACGAAACGAAACCTACCTTGTCGTTTCAAAAATGGCGTGCAATAGCATGGTGCGCAGATACTGCCCGTAGGGGCGAACGTATTGGCGCATGCGCCCGTCTGTCTAAACCGTCGGCCATAGGGGTCAGTGGGACTTCAATTCCGCGGCAAAATACCGTCAAATGCGTAAGCTGTGCCTAAAAACTGCGAATGTTTGATGGCGCCGTACCCGCAGCCCGTACACAATGTAGCTACGCATGCCCTGCGGGTATATCTGTCGCCATAGAGCACAATATCGGGGAGATCCGTGGTAAAATAGATGCTGCGTTCTATTTTCCGCGAGCGGATTACGCAATTTCCCCCCTACTTATGTGGGTGGACTTGTATAATCCAGTGCGTATTATCACGGATCAAACGATCGCAGAATCCGCGATCCCAGTGCAGTCATGTGACACTGAGGGCTCCGTCACACGTATTTACGCCGCGCACTGAACGCGTAATTCTTGCGCACACACTACGCCGTGAATAACTCTGATTTCAGGGGTTTGTTGACGTGCGGATGTTTACACACGATTTTCAGTCAAGGAAAAATGTGATTTTCGGTCGCGTAAAGACTGACACCGGCCATTTTGGTTGTCACTCAGCCATTTTGGTTGTCACTCAGTGTTCCCAGAGCCAGATATAACTGAGTAATGGCTGACTGCGGCGATCAGACTGTCAAGGACTAGTCGTGGACTTTACCAAGCACCCCCAGAATGGTCACAGGGACGGTCTGCGGGGTCAGAGGTCTGTCGGCCTGGCGCACACACGGGGGTCATGTGACGGGTAGGTGTGGGACACCATCCGTCCTCGTAGAGGCGCTGCAGGGCGCAGGGACGGGCTGACAGAAATCAGTCTGTGTTGCCCAATCACAGCGCAGCTTTCATTTTGAATACTTAGTTATTGGTTGCCGGGGGCGATGTGTCCCTGTGCAGTGAGGGGAGGACGGGACCCCCGAGATGTCTGTCCAGTAGGGGCGAGCGCTCCCATGAGGGGCTTCAGCCATCAGCCGAGAGGTTTTATAACCTTACAAACTAATAGAAAACCACGTGTAGCCGGATGTACGCCAAGCCACGCCCTCTGTATCCCATTGTAGTGACCCCCAAAGAGTAAGAGCCCCCATTATTGCCTCCAGTAGTAATAGTGCCTCCCACACTGATCAGAGAAATAATAACGCCCTCCACAATAGCCCCAGCAGTAATAGTGATCCCCATAGCCGCCCCAGCAGTGATAGTGATCCCCATAGCCGCCCCAGCAGTGATAGTGATCCCCATAGCCGCCCTAGTAGTAACAGTGATCCCCATAGCCGCCCCAGTAGTAACAGTGATCCCCATAGCCACCCCAGCAGTAATAGTGATCCCCATAGCCGCCCCAGCAGTAATAGTGATCCCCATAGCCGCCCCAGTAGTAACAGTGATCCCCATAGCCGCCCCAGCAGTAATAGTGATCCCCATAGCCGCCCCAGTAGTAACAGTGATCCCCATAGCCGCCCCAGCAGTAATAGTGATCCCCATAGCCGCCCCAGCAGTAATAGTGATCTCCATAGCCGCCCCAGCAGTAATAGTGATCCCCATAGCCGCCCCAGCAGTAATAGTGATCCCCATAGCCGCCCCAGCAGTAATAGTGATCCCCATAGCCGCCCCAGCAGTAATAGTGATCCCCATAGCCGCCCCAGTAGTAACAGTACCTGCCATAGTGGTCCCATTAGTAACAGTGATCTTTTATTTGGCCCTAGTAGTAACAGTGATCTCCATAGTGGCCTCAGTAGTAATAATAACCCCCCCCCCCATAGTGGCCCCAGTAGTAATAATGACCACCCCATAGTGGCCCTAGTAGTAATAGTGATCCCTGATAGTGGTCCCAGTAGTAAAATTGCCCTTTATAGTGGCTCCAGGAGTTATATTGAGCCCCCATATTGGTCCAAGTAGTAATAGTGCCCCTTAGTGGCCCCAGTAGTAATAGAGCCTTTTTAACCCTTTAATGACACAGGACGTTAGATTTATGTCCTGTGCCATCAGAGTTTGTATGGGGGGATGGGGACCGTTTGGCTGCCATTGCAGCTTGGGACCTTCTAAAGGCTCCCAGCGCTGCCATGGCTAATTGCCTATCCAGCCAAGTCTGTTGGATCGCAATACTATGGTATTACATTACGCAGCAGGAGTGATCAAATGATCATGAGTTCAAGTCCCCTAAGGGCACTGAAGAAATGTGAACATGAGGAGAAAAAAACTTTTATTAATTATTATAAAAAATTAATGGTAATAAAGGTTTTTTAAAAAAAAAAAAAATACCTGTTCCCATATTTATAATAAAAAACAAGAACATTTTTGGTATTGCTGCATCCGTAAAAGTCTGATCCAACAAAATAACACTCCACAATGGCAGCCAGATTAATCCCTGGATTACCATTTGAGATCACCAACCCCGCTGGTCACCTAATGTCTATATCCTGTAATATCATAGCGCTCTAGAAAGACATCTAGTCCCTCTTAACCCTTTGCAATCCAATTTTTTAAACAGGGTTAGGGGGTTTTCTCTTTCTGCCATTATACAACAGCGCCATCTGCTGGCTAGAGCGAGTACTGCAGTATGAGACATGCTGGAGAGGCCCCCAGCAACAGAGCGGCCAGTAATATACAGTAAGAATACCCTGCTGGACGTCTTCCGACATCGGAGCTGTACAGCCTTCAATCAGAATGTCTAAAGACGTCAGACAGTGGATTGGAAGGGGTTAAACTCCTCTATGGATTTTGCCATCACCACGTTCTCAGGCTTCTTTCCCACAAGGGTATTTCACGGCCGGCTGATATACGCTGTGATCTGATGACTTGGATACCAATGCATTAGATCACATAGCCGTATTTCTGAGACGTAAAAGCGCCCCAGCCAAGCCAATATAGCGCCGGGCGTTTTAACGTCGGGCCCAAAAGATAGTCCTTCTTTGAACCCCTCAAGCACTGCTACATCTTTCCTGAGCACCGATGTCCAGAACTGTGCGCAGTATTCCATGTGAGGCCTGACAAGTGCCTTATATAGTGGGAGGTTAATGTTCTTGGCCCTTGCCCCTATACCTCTTTTAATGCACCCCAAGACTTTATTAGCTTTTGAGGCAGCTGACTGGCATTGGTTGCTCCAGTTAAGTCTGCAGCCGCTAGTACCCCCAGGTCCTTTTCCATCTCCCTTTTCCCTAGCAGTACCCCATTTAGTGTATATTGCTGACATTCGTTTCTCCTGCCCATGTGCAGAACCTTACATTTATCACTATTGAACTTCATTTGCCTTTTTTCTACCCAAGCCCCCAGCTTATCCAGGTCCATTTGTCCAGATAAACGAGATCAATAGGCTCTCCTAGGTCCAGCCTAGAACTTACCTCATGGTAGAAGCTGATCAGATTGGTCTGACATGATCGACCCCTCATGAATCCATGCTGGTGAGGAGTTATTCCCTTGTTCTCCTTGAGGTACTCATCGATGGCGTCTCTCAGAATCCCCTCGAAAATTTTTCAAGTTATTGAAGTGAGACTTACCGGCCTGTAGTTACCAGGCTCTCTTTTGGACCCCTTTTTGTATACTGGAACCACATTGGCAATGCACCAATCCAGCGGTACAACCCCGGTCTCAATAGAGTCCATAAATATAAGAAATAGTGGTCTAGCTATCATGTCACTTAGTTCCTTTAGACCCTTTGGGTGTATTCCATCCAGGCTCGGCGATTTTAATCCTCTTTAACCAGCTCTGCACTTCCTCTTGTGTTGGGCATTTAGCAGAACATTGGGCTTGTCTTGTCGTGTAGCGGGACATCTACTCATGTATTGCCAGGTTTCTACACCTATCTCAAAAAAGAGTGTGCGAATTGAGTGTTGGGCAGTGGCAGATGAAAGGGCCCATAACTCTCACTTCACCTCTTGCACATCATGGGGTCCACAGCGCTCCCTCCTTGCCTGTGTTCAATGGGTCTACCATAGAAATGCTCCATGTACTTATGGGAAATGCAGGACATAGGCTTCTACATACAATTTCGTTAACAATTACATGAATGACTCCTCAGGGGCGGTGCATCAAGAGAGTCCCACCCCTGAGGAATAGATTACGTGAAAGAGCTGGACGACCACGATTCTTGCTCTGTGTAGAGCAGCCTGCTTCTTGTATGGGGTAAGCAGATGGACCCCTCTATAGACAGTGCAGGTATTCTGTACACAGGGCCAGAAGGTGGTTTCCAGATGCTGCTCTGCTCTACAACCCAATAGAGCGCTATATATTTGAGAATTAAGCTCATTTCTACGGAGTGACGTATGGAGACCACCCTACCGTCTATACTTTTGTGAACTGCACATTAATGTGGCTTCACTGATACATTGTTACGATTTCCCTCCGTACACTGTAAGAAAATGGTGAAGCTCCCAATTACGAGCGGTATTCATCAAAATCAACAACCCCCTCCCCAGAAACAATGGACGATTCACTGGCAGGACACAGAGGTGGCAGGAGCGCTTCCCACACTAATGAGGACTGTAGTCGCTTCTCATGAATCCCTGC
Organism: Eleutherodactylus coqui; assembly: GCA_035609135.1. Taxonomy (NCBI): domain Eukaryota; kingdom Metazoa; phylum Chordata; class Amphibia; order Anura; family Eleutherodactylidae; genus Eleutherodactylus; species Eleutherodactylus coqui. Next base: position 19,664,702 of record CM069405.1, on the reverse strand, counting down.
TCATTAGTGACTCATTAAACATGGGACTAATTAGTCACCAATCCCATTAGCGGCCCCATGAATTGTCCACAAGCCATCACCGTAGACCATGTATACACCATGTCTATGTGACCCTATAGGATATGTATGGTATTCCCGCCTCCTCCCCACCCCACCCTTCCCTATAGGTCCTGGGATACTAGCAGGAGGATAACTCCCACCAAAATTAGGAGAAGCTCTTCAGAGAGGAGCCTCCAGCAGCCCTCCCTGAGGCCCTCAGTGCTGCCCCCAGTGGCAGAAACAGTAATACTAATAATCTGACATTAACCACAGCACCCGATCCATCACTCCAGGATTGTTTTGGCCTCCATCCTCTGATTGGTGACTCTTGTGGGAAGAGTTGGGCCCCCTAGTTGCAGGGCCCCTGACAGTTACACTCCTGCAGGGGGACATAATACTATGGGCTGGGGATGGAGCCAGTCACCATGACAGCTGGAGGTCTGACAAATAACCCCCAGGTCTGCCAAAGGTATATGGTCATCACTTTTATGGGGGCACAAGTCTGTCATTGAAAAGCACATGGTAGATGTCGTCGTTATGGGGACACAGTGGATGATACTATTATGGGGGCACTATGACTATTACTGTTATGGGGGCACTGTGACTATTACCGTTATGGGGGCACTATGACTATTACTGTTATGGGGGCACTATGACTATTACTGTTATGGGGGCACTATGACTATCACTATTATGGGGGCACCGTGACTATCACTGTTATGGGGGTGTTGGGACTATCACTATTATGGGGGCACTGTGACTATCACTGTTATGGGGTCACTGTGGATCTTATAGGGTTACTGTGCAGGTCACTGTTATGGGGGCACTGTGGATGTTATGGGGTTACTGTGCAGGTCACTATTATGGGGGCACTGTGGATGTTATGGGGTTACTGTGCAGGTCACTGTTATGGGGTCACTGTGGATCTTATAGGGTTACTGTGCAGGTCACTTATGGGGGCACTGTGGAGTTTACGGTTATGGGGGCACTGTGGATCTTATGGGGTTACTGTGCAGGTCACTGTTATGGGGGCACTGTGGATGTTATGGGGTTACTGTGCAGGTCACTGTTATGGGGGCACTGTGGATCTTATAGGGTTACTGTGCAGGTCACTGTTATGGGGTTACTGTGCAGGTCACTGTTATGGGGGCACTGTGGATGTTATGGGGTTACTGTGCAGGTCCCTGTTATGGGGGCACTGTGGATGTTATGGGGTTACTGTGCAGGTCACTGTTATGGGGTCACTGTGGATGTTATGGGGTTACTGTGCAGGTCACTGTTATGGGGGCACTGTGGATGTTATGGGGTTACTGTGCAGGTCACTGTTATGGGGGCACTGTGGATGTTATGGGGTTACTGTGCAGGTCACTTATGGGGGCACTGTGGATGTTATAGGGTTACTGTGCAGGTTACTGTTATGGGGTCACTGTGGATGTTATGGGGTTACTGTGCAGGTCACTGTTATGGGGGCACTGTGGATGTTATGGGGTTACTGTGCAGGTCACTGTTATGGGGGCACTGTGGATGTTATGGGGTTACTGTGCAGGTCACTGTTATGGGGGCACTGTGGATGTTATGGGGTTACTGTGCAGGTCACTGTTATGGGGTCACTGTGGATGTTATGGGGTTACTGTGCAGGTCACTGTTATGGGGTCACTGTGGATGTTATAGGGTTACTGTGCAGGTCACTGTTATGGGGGCACTGTGGATGTTATGGGGTTACTGTGCAGGTCACTGTTATGGGGGCACTGTGGATGTTATAGGGTTACTGTGCAGGTCACTATTATGGGGTCACTGTGGATGTTATGGGGTTACTGTGCAGGTCACTGTTATGGGGGCACTGTGGATGTTATAGGGTTACTGTGCAGGTCACTATTATGGGGTCACTGTGGATGTTATAGGGTTACTGTGCAGGTCACTGTTATGGGGGCACTGTGGATGTTATGGGGTTACTGTGCAGGTCACTTATGGGGGCACTGTGGATGTTATGGGGTTACTGTGCAGGTCACTGTTATGGGGGCACTGTGGATGTTATGGGGTTACTGTGCAGGTCACTGTTATGGGGTCACTGGATGTTATGGGGTTACTGTGCAGGTCACTATTATGGGGTCACTGTGGATGTTATGGGGTTACTGTGCAGGTCACTGTTATGGGGGCACTGTGTATGTTATGGGGTTACTGTGCAGGTCACTGTTATGGGGTCACTGTGGATGTTATGGGGTTACTGTGCAGGTCACTGTTATGGGGGCACTGTGGATGTTATGGGGTTACTGTGCAGGTCACTGTTATGGGGGCACTGTGTATGTTATGGGGTTACTGTGCAGGTCACTGTTATGGGGGCACTGTGGATGTTATGGGGTTACTGTGCAGGTCACTGTTATGGGGTCACTGTGGATGTTATGGGGTTACTGTGCAGGTCACTGTTATGGGGGCACTGTGGATCTTATAGGGTTACTGTGCAGGTCACTGTTATGGGGTTACTGTGCAGGTCACTGTTATGGGGGCACTGTGGATGTTATGGGGTTACTGTGCAGGTCCCTGTTATGGGGGCACTGTGGATGTTATGGGGTTACTGTGCAGGTCACTGTTATGGGGTCACTGTGGATGTTATGGGGTTACTGTGCAGGTCACTGTTATGGGGGCACTGTGGATGTTATGGGGTTACTGTGCAGGTCACTGTTATGGGGGCACTGTGGATGTTATGGGGTTACTGTGCAGGTCACTATTATGGGGGCGCTGTGGATGTTATGGGGTTACTGTGCAGGTCACTTATGGGGGCACTGTGGATGTTATAGGGTTACTGTGCAGGTTACTGTTATGGGGTCACTGTGGATGTTATGGGGTTACTGTGCAGGTCACTGTTATGGGGGCACTGTGGATGTTATGGGGTTACTGTGCAGGTCACTGTTATGGGGGCACTGTGGATGTTATGGGGTTACTGTGCAGGTCACTGTTATGGGGGCACTGTGGATGTTATGGGGTTACTGTGCAGGTCACTGTTATGGGGTCACTGTGGATGTTATGGGGTTACTGTGCAGGTCACTGTTATGGGGTCACTGTGGATGTTATAGGGTTACTGTGCAGGTCACTGTTATGGGGGCACTGTGGATGTTATGGGGTTACTGTGCAGGTCACTGTTATGGGGGCACTGTGGATGTTATAGGGTTACTGTGCAGGTCACTATTATGGGGTCACTGTGGATGTTATGGGGTTACTGTGCAGGTCACTGTTATGGGGGCACTGTGGATGTTATAGGGTTACTGTGCAGGTCACTATTATGGGGTCACTGTGGATGTTATAGGGTTACTGTGCAGGTCACTGTTATGGGGGCACTGTGGATGTTATGGGGTTACTGTGCAGGTCACTTATGGGGGCACTGTGGATGTTATGGGGTTACTGTGCAGGTCACTGTTATGGGGGCACTGTGGATGTTATGGGGTTACTGTGCAGGTCACTGTTATGGGGTCACTGGATGTTATGGGGTTACTGTGCAGGTCACTATTATGGGGTCACTGTGGATGTTATGGGGTTACTGTGCAGGTCACTGTTATGGGGGCACTGTGTATGTTATGGGGTTACTGTGCAGGTCACTGTTATGGGGTCACTGTGGATGTTATGGGGTTACTGTGCAGGTCACTGTTATGGGGGCACTGTGGATGTTATGGGGTTACTGTGCAGGTCACTGTTATGGGGGCACTGTGTATGTTATGGGGTTACTGTGCAGGTCACTGTTATGGGGTCACTGTGGATGTTATGGGGTTACTGTGCAGGTCACTGTTATGGGGTCACTGTGGATGTTATGGGGTTACTGTGCAGGTCACTATTATGGGGGCGCTGTGGATGTTATGGGGTTACTGTGCAGGTCACTGTTATGGGTCACTGTGGATGTTATAGGGTTACTGTGCAGGTCACTGTTATGGGGGCACTGTGGATGTTATAGGGTTACTGTGCAGGTCACTGTTATGGGGTCACTGTGGATGTTATGGGGTTACTGTGCAGGTCACTGTTATGGGGGCACTGTGGATGTTATGGGGTTACTGTGCAGGTCACTGTTATGGGGGCACTGTGGATGTTATGGGGTTACTGTGCAGGTCACTGTTATGGGGGCACTGTGGATGTTATGGGGTTACTGTGCAGGTCACTGTTATGGGGTCACTGTGGATGTTATGGGTCACTGTGGAGTTTACTGTTATGGGGTCACTGTGGATCTTATAGGGTTACTGTGCAGGTCACTGTTATAGGGTCACTGTGGATTTTATAGGGTTACTGTGCAGGTCACTGTTATGGGGGCACTGTGGATGTTATGGGGTTACTGTGCAGGTCACTGTTATGGGGTCACTGTGGATCTTATAGGGTTACTGTGCAGGTCACTTATGGGGGCACTGTGGATGTTATGGGGTTACTGTGCAGGTCACTTATGGGGGCACTGTGGATGTTATGGGGTTACTGTGCAGGTCACTGTTATGGGGGCACTGTGGATGTTATGGGGTTACTGTGCAGGTCACTGTTATGGGGGCACTGTGGATGTTATGGGGTTACTGTGCAGGTCACTGTTATGGGGTCACTGTGGATCTTATGGGGTTACTGTGGATGTTATGGGGTCACTGTGGATGTTATGGGGTTACTGTGCAGGTCACTGTTATGGGGTCACTGTGGATCTTATGGGGTTACTGTGCAGGTCACTGTTATGGGGGCACTGTGGATGTTATGGGGTTACTGTGCAGGTCACTGTTATGGGGGCACTGTGGATGTTATAGGGTTACTGTGCAGGTCACTGTTATGGGGTCACTGTGGATGTTATAGGGTTACTGTGCAGGTCACTGTTATGGGGGCACTGTGGATGTTATGGGGTTACTGTGCAGGTCACTGTTATGGGGTCACTGTGGATCTTATGGGGTTACTGTGCAGGTCACTGTTATGGGGTCACTGTGGATGTTATGGGGTTACTGTGCAGGTCACTGTTATGGGGGCACTGTGGATCTTATAGGGTTACTGTGCAGGTCACTGTTATGGGGGCACTGTGGATGTTATGGGGTTACTGTGCAGGTCACTGTTATGGGGGCACTGTGGATGTTATAGGGTTACTGTGCAGGTCACTGTTATGGGGGCACTGTGGATGTTATGGGGTTACTGTGCAGGTCACTATTATGGGGGCACTGTGGATGTTATGGGGTTACTGTGCAGGTCACTGTTATGGGGGCACTGTGGATGTTATGGGGTTACTGTGCAGGTCACTATTATGGGGTTACTGTGGATGTTATGGGGTTACTGTGCAGGTCACTGTTATGGGGGCACTGTGGATGTTATGGGGTTACTGTGCAGGTCACTGTTATGGGGGCACTGTGGATGTTATGGGGTTACTGTGCAGGTCACTGTTATGGGGGCACTGTGGATGTTATGGGGTTACTGTGCAGGTCACTGTTATGGGGTCACTGTGGATGTTATGGGTCACTGTGGAGTTTACTGTTATGGGGTCACTGTGGATCTTATAGGGTTACTGTGCAGGTCACTGTTATAGGGTCACTGTGGATTTTATAGGGTTACTGTGCAGGTCACTGTTATGGGGGCACTGTGGATGTTATGGGGTTACTGTGCAGGTCACTGTTATGGGGTCACTGTGGATCTTATAGGGTTACTGTGCAGGTCACTGTTATGGGGGCACTGTGGATGTTATGGGGTTACTGTGCAGGTCACTGTTATGGGGGCACTGTGGATGTTATGGGGTTACTGTGCAGGTCACTATTATGGGGGCACTGTGGATGTTATGGGGTTACTGTGCAGGTCACTGTTATGGGGGCACTGTGGATGTTATGGGGTTACTGTGCAGGTCACTATTATGGGGTTACTGTGGATGTTATGGGGTTACTGTGCAGGTCACTGTTATGGGGGCACTGTGGATGTTATGGGGTTACTGTGCAGGTCACTGTTATGGGGGCACTGTGGATGTTATGGGGTTACTGTGCAGGTCACTATTATGGGGTTACTGTGGATGTTATGGGGTTACTGTGCAGGTCACTGTTATGGGGTCACTGTGGATGTTATAGGGTTACTGTGCAGGTCACTGTTATGGGGTCACTGTGGATCTTATAGGGTTACTGTGCAGGTCACTGTTATGGGGGCACTGTGTATGTTATGGGGTTACTGTGCAGGTCACTGTTATGGGGGCACTGTGGATGTTATGGGGTTACTGTGCAGGTCACTGTTATGGGGGCACTGTGTATGTTATGGGGTTACTGTGCAGGTCACTGTTATGGGGGTGCTGTGTATGTTATGGGGTTACTGTGCAGGTCACTGTTATGGGGGCACTGTGGATGTTATAGGGTTACTGTGCAGGTCACTGTTATGGGGGCGCTGTGGATGTTATGGGGTTACTGTGCAGGTCACTGTTATGGGGGCACTGTGTATGTTATGGGGTTACTGTGCAGGTCACTGTTATGGGGTCACTGTGGATGTTATGGGGTTACTGTGCAGGTCACTATTATGGGGTTACTGTGGATGTTATGGGGTTACTGTGCAGGTCACTGTTATGGGGGCACTGTGGATGTTATGGGGTTACTGTGCAGGTCCCTGTTATGGGGGCACTGTGGATGTTATGGGGTTACTGTGCAGGTCACTGTTATGGGGGCACTGTGGATGTTATGGGGTTACTGTGCAGGTCACTGTTATGGGGTCACTGTGGATGTTATGGGGTTACTGTGCAGGTCACTGTTATGGGGGCACTGTGGATGTTATGGGGTTACTGTGCAGGTCACTGTTATGGGGTCACTGTGGATGTTATAGGGTTACTGTGCAGGTCACTGTTATGGGGTCACTGTGGATGTTATGGGGTTACTGTGGATGTTATGGGGTCACTGTGGATGTTATGGGGTTACTGTGCAGGTCACTGTTATGGGTCACTGTGGAGTTTACTGTTATGGGGTCACTGTGGATCTTATAGGGTTACTGTGCAGGTCACTGTTATAGGGTCACTGTGGATTTTATAGGGTTACTGTGCAGGTCACTGTTATGGGGGCACTGTGGATCTTATGGGGTTACTGTGCAGGTCACTGTTATGGGGGCACTGTGGATGTTATGGGGTCACTGTGGAGTTTACTGTTATGGGGGCACTGTGGATCTTATGGGGTTACTGTGGATGTTATGGGGTCACTGTGGATGTTATGGGGTTACTGTGCAGGTCACTGTTATGGGGTCACTGTGGATCTTATGGGGTTACTGTGCAGGTCACTGTTATGGGGGCACTGTGGATGTTATGGGGTTACTGTGCAGGTCACTGTTATGGGGGCACTGTGGATGTTATAGGGTTACTGTGCAGGTCACTGTTATGGGGTCACTGTGGATGTTATAGGGTTACTGTGCAGGTCACTGTTATGGGGGCACTGTGGATGTTATGGGGTTACTGTGCAGGTCACTGTTATGGGGTCACTGTGGATCTTATGGGGTTACTGTGCAGGTCACTGTTATGGGGTCACTGTGGATGTTATGGGGTTACTGTGCAGGTCACTGTTATGGGGGCACTGTGGATCTTATAGGGTTACTGTGCAGGTCACTGTTATGGGGGCACTGTGGATGTTATGGGGTTACTGTGCAGGTCACTGTTATGGGGGCACTGTGGATGTTATAGGGTTACTGTGCAGGTCACTGTTATGGGGGCACTGTGGATGTTATGGGGTTACTGTGCAGGTCACTATTATGGGGGCACTGTGGATGTTATGGGGTTACTGTGCAGGTCACTGTTATGGGGGCACTGTGGATGTTATGGGGTTACTGTGCAGGTCACTATTATGGGGTTACTGTGGATGTTATGGGGTTACTGTGCAGGTCACTGTTATGGGGGCACTGTGGATGTTATGGGGTTACTGTGCAGGTCACTGTTATGGGGGCACTGTGGATGTTATGGGGTTACTGTGCAGGTCACTGTTATGGGGGCACTGTGGATGTTATGGGGTTACTGTGCAGGTCACTGTTATGGGGTCACTGTGGATGTTATGGGTCACTGTGGAGTTTACTGTTATGGGGTCACTGTGGATCTTATAGGGTTACTGTGCAGGTCACTGTTATAGGGTCACTGTGGATTTTATAGGGTTACTGTGCAGGTCACTGTTATGGGGGCACTGTGGATGTTATGGGGTTACTGTGCAGGTCACTGTTATGGGGTCACTGTGGATCTTATAGGGTTACTGTGCAGGTCACTGTTATGGGGGCACTGTGGATGTTATGGGGTTACTGTGCAGGTCACTGTTATGGGGGCACTGTGGATGTTATGGGGTTACTGTGCAGGTCACTATTATGGGGGCACTGTGGATGTTATGGGGTTACTGTGCAGGTCACTGTTATGGGGGCACTGTGGATGTTATGGGGTTACTGTGCAGGTCACTATTATGGGGTTACTGTGGATGTTATGGGGTTACTGTGCAGGTCACTGTTATGGGGGCACTGTGGATGTTATGGGGTTACTGTGCAGGTCACTGTTATGGGGGCACTGTGGATGTTATGGGGTTACTGTGCAGGTCACTATTATGGGGTTACTGTGGATGTTATGGGGTTACTGTGCAGGTCACTGTTATGGGGTCACTGTGGATGTTATAGGGTTACTGTGCAGGTCACTGTTATGGGGTCACTGTGGATCTTATAGGGTTACTGTGCAGGTCACTGTTATGGGGGCACTGTGGATGTTATGGGGTTACTGTGCAGGTCACTGTTATGGGGGCACTGTGGATGTTATGGGGTTACTGTGCAGGTCACTGTTATGGGGGCACTGTGGATGTTATGGGGTTACTGTGCAGGTCACTGTTATGGGGTCACTGTGGATGTTATGGGGTTACTGTGCAGGTCACTGTTATGGGGGCACTGTGGATGTTATAGGGTTACTGTGCAGGTCACTGTTATGGGGTCACTGTGGATGTTATGGGGTTACTGTGGATGTTATGGGGTCACTGTGGATGTTATGGGGTTACTGTGCAGGTCACTGTTATGGGTCACTGTGGAGTTTACTGTTATGGGGGCACTGTGGATGTTATGGGGTTACTGTGCAGGTCACTGTTATAGGGTCACTGTGGATTTTATAGGGTTACTGTGCAGGTCACTGTTATGGGGTCACTGTGGAGTTTACTGTTATGGGGGCACTGTGGATGTTATGGGGTTACTGTGCAGGTCACTGTTATGGGTCACTGTGGATCTTATGGGGTTACTGTGCAGGTCACTGTTATGGGGTCACTGTGGATTTTATAGGGTTACTGTGCAGGTCACTGTTATGGGGTCACTGTGGATGTTATGGGGTTACTGTGCAGGTCACTTATGGGGGCGCTGTGGATGTTATGGGGTTACTGTGCAGGTCACTGTTATGGGGTCACTGTGGATGTTATGGGGTTACTGTGGATGTTATGGGGTCACTGTGGATGTTATGGGGTTACTGTGCAGGTCACTGTTATGGGGGCACTGTGGATGTTATAGGGTCACTGTGGAGTTTACTGTTATGGGGTCACTGTGGATCTTATAGGGTTACTGTGCAGGTCACTGTTATGGGGGCACTGTGGATGTTATGGGGTTACTGTGCAGGTCACTGTTATGGCGGCACTGTGGATGTTATGGGGTTACTGTGGATGTTATGGGGTCACTGTGGATGTTATGGGGTTACTGTGCAGGTCACTGTTATGGGGTCACTGTGGATCTTATAGGGTTACTGTGCAGGTCACTTATGGGGGCACTGTGGATGTTATGGGGTTACTGTGCAGGTCACTGTTATGGGTCACTGTGGATCTTATAGGGTTACTGTGCAGGTCACTGTTATGGCGGCACTGTGGATGTTATGGGGTTACTGTGGATGTTAGGGGGGCACTGTGGATGTTATGGTGTTACTGTGCAGGTCACTTATGGGGGCACTGTGGATGTTATGGGGTTACTGTGCAGGTCACTGTTATGGGTCACTGTGGATCTTATAGGGTTACTGTGCAGGTCACTGTTATGGCGGCACTGTGGATGTTATGGGGTTACTGTGGATGTTATGGGGGCACTGTGGATGTTATGGTGTTACTGTGCAGGTCACTTATGGGGGCACTGTGGATGTTATGGGGTTACTGTGCAGGTCACTGTTATGGGGTCACTGTGGAGTTTACTGTTATGGGGGCACTGTGGATGTTATGGGGTTACTGTGCAGGTCACTATTATGGGGGCGCTGTGGATGTTATGGGGTTACTGTGCAGGTCACTTATGGGGGCACTGTGGATCTTATGGGGTTACTGTGCAGGTCACTGTTATGGGGGCACTGTGGATGTTATGGGGTTACTGTGCAGGTCACTGTTATGGGGGCACTGTGGATGTTATGGGGTTACTGTGCAGGTCACTGTTATGGGGGCACTGTGGATGTTATGGGGATACTGTGCAGGTCACTGTTATGGGGGCACTGTGGATGTTATAGGGTTACTGTGCAGGTCACTGTTATGGGGTCACTGTGGATGTTATGGGGTTACTGTGCAGGTCACTGTTATGGGGGCGCTGTGGATCTTATAGGGTTACTGTGCAGGTCACTTATGGGGGCACTGTGGATGTTATGGGGTTACTGTGCAGGTCACTTTTATGGGGGCACTGTGGATGTTATGGGGTTACTGTGCAGGTCACTGTTATGGGTCACTGTGGATCTTATAGGGTTACTGTGCAGGTCACTTATGGGGGCACTGTGGATGTTATGGGGTTTCTGTGCAGGTCACTGTTATGGGGGCACTGTGGATGTTATGGGGTTACTGTGCAGGTCACTATTATGGGGTTACTGTGGATGTTATGGGGTTACTGTGCAGGTCACTGTTATGGGGTCACTGTGGATGTTATAGGGTTACTGTGCAGGTCACTGTTATGGGGTCACTGTGGATCTTATAGGGTTACTGTGCAGGTCACTGTTATGGGGGCACTGTGGATGTTATGGGGTTACTGTGCAGGTCACTGTTATGGGGGCACTGTGGATGTTATGGGGTTACTGTGCAGGTCACTGTTATGGGGGCACTGTGGATGTTATGGGGTTACTGTGCAGGTCACTGTTATGGGGTCACTGTGGATGTTATGGGGTTACTGTGCAGGTCACTGTTATGGGGGCACTGTGGATGTTATAGGGTTACTGTGCAGGTCACTGTTATGGGGTCACTGTGGATGTTATGGGGTTACTGTGGATGTTATGGGGTCACTGTGGATGTTATGGGGTTACTGTGCAGGTCACTGTTATGGGTCACTGTGGAGTTTACTGTTATGGGGGCACTGTGGATGTTATGGGGTTACTGTGCAGGTCACTGTTATAGGGTCACTGTGGATTTTATAGGGTTACTGTGCAGGTCACTGTTATGGGGTCACTGTGGAGTTTACTGTTATGGGGGCACTGTGGATGTTATGGGGTTACTGTGCAGGTCACTGTTATGGGGGCACTGTGGATGTTATGGGGTTACTGTGCAGGTCACTGTTATGGGGGCACTGTGGATGTTATGGGGTTACTGTGCAGGTCACTGTTATGGGGGCACTGTGGATGTTATGGGGTTACTGTGCAGGTCACTGTTATGGGTCACTGTGGATCTTATGGGGTTACTGTGCAGGTCACTGTTATGGGGTCACTGTGGATTTTATAGGGTTACTGTGCAGGTCACTGTTATGGGGTCACTGTGGATGTTATGGGGTTACTGTGCAGGTCACTTATGGGGGCGCTGTGGATGTTATGGGGTTACTGTGCAGGTCACTGTTATGGGGTCACTGTGGATGTTATGGGGTTACTGTGGATGTTATGGGGTCACTGTGGATGTTATGGGGTTACTGTGCAGGTCACTGTTATGGGGGCACTGTGGATGTTATAGGGTCACTGTGGAGTTTACTGTTATGGGGTCACTGTGGATCTTATAGGGTTACTGTGCAGGTCACTGTTATGGGGGCACTGTGGATGTTATGGGGTTACTGTGCAGGTCACTGTTATGGCGGCACTGTGGATGTTATGGGGTTACTGTGGATGTTATGGGGTCACTGTGGATGTTATGGGGTTACTGTGCAGGTCACTGTTATGGGGGCACTGTGGATGTTATGGGGTTACTGTGCAGGTCACTGTTATGGGGTCACTGTGGATCTTATAGGGTTACTGTGCAGGTCACTTATGGGGGCACTGTGGATGTTATGGGGTTACTGTGCAGGTCACTGTTATGGGTCACTGTGGATCTTATAGGGTTACTGTGCAGGTCACTGTTATGGCGGCACTGTGGATGTTATGGGGTTACTGTGGATGTTAGGGGGGCACTGTGGATGTTATGGTGTTACTGTGCAGGTCACTTATGGGGGCACTGTGGATGTTATGGGGTTACTGTGCAGGTCACTGTTATGGGTCACTGTGGATCTTATAGGGTTACTGTGCAGGTCACTGTTATGGCGGCACTGTGGATGTTATGGGGTTACTGTGGATGTTATGGGGGCACTGTGGATGTTATGGTGTTACTGTGCAGGTCACTTATGGGGGCACTGTGGATGTTATGGGGTTACTGTGCAGGTCACTGTTATGGGGTCACTGTGGAGTTTACTGTTATGGGGGCACTGTGGATGTTATGGGGTTACTGTGCAGGTCACTATTATGGGGGCGCTGTGGATGTTATGGGGTTACTGTGCAGGTCACTTATGGGGGCACTGTGGATCTTATGGGGTTACTGTGCAGGTCACTGTTATGGGGGCACTGTGGATGTTATGGGGTTACTGTGCAGGTCACTGTTATGGGGGCACTGTGGATGTTATGGGGTTACTGTGCAGGTCACTGTTATGGGGGCACTGTGGATGTTATGGGGATACTGTGCAGGTCACTGTTATGGGGGCACTGTGGATGTTATAGGGTTACTGTGCAGGTCACTGTTATGGGGTCACTGTGGATGTTATGGGGTTACTGTGCAGGTCACTGTTATGGGGGCGCTGTGGATCTTATAGGGTTACTGTGCAGGTCACTTATGGGGGCACTGTGGATGTTATGGGGTTACTGTGCAGGTCACTTTTATGGGGGCACTGTGGATGTTATGGGGTTACTGTGCAGGTCACTGTTATGGGTCACTGTGGATCTTATAGGGTTACTGTGCAGGTCACTTATGGGGGCACTGTGGATGTTATGGGGTTTCTGTGCAGGTCACTGTTATGGGGGCACTGTGGATGTTATGGGGTTACTGTGCAGGTCACTGTTATGGGGTCACTGTGGATCTTATGGGGTTACTGTGCAGGTCACTGTTATGGGGTCACTGTGGATGTTATGGGGTTACTGTGGATGTTATGGGGTCACTGTGGATGTTATGGGGTTACTGTGCAGGTCACTGTTATGGGGTCACTGTGGATCTTATAGGGTTACTGTGCAGGTCACTGTTATGGGGGCACTGTGGATGTTATGGGGTTACTGTGCAGGTCACTGTTATGGGGGCTCTGTGGATGTTATGGGGTTACTGTGCAGGTCACTGTTATGGGGGCTCTGTGGATTTTATAGGGTTACTGTGCAGGTCACTGTTATGGGGGCACTGTGGATGTTATGGGGTTACTGTGCAGGTCACTGTTATGGGGTCACTGTGGATCTTATAGGGTTACTGTGCAGGTCACTGTTATAGGGTCACTGTGGATTTTATAGGGTTACTGTGCAGGTCACTGTTATGGGGGCACTGTGGATGTTATGGGGTTACTGTGCAGGTCACTGTTATGGGGTCACTGTGGATCTTATAGGGTTACTGTGCAGGTCACTTATGGGGGCACTGTGGATGTTATGGGGTTACTGTGCAGGTCACTGTTATGGGGGCACTGTGGATGTTATGGGGTTACTGTGCAGGTCACTGTTATGGGGGCACTGTGGATGTTATGGGGTTACTGTGCAGGTCACTGTTATGGGGTCACTGTGGATGTTATGGGGTTACTGTGGATGTTATGGGGTCACTGTGGATGTTATGGGGTTACTGTGCAGGTCACTGTTATGGGGTCACTGTGGATCTTATGGGGTTACTGTGCAGGTCACTGTTATGGGGGCACTGTGGATGTTATGGGGTTACTGTGCAGGTCACTGTTATGGGGTCACTGTGGATGTTATAGGGTTACTGTGCAGGTCACTGTTATGGGGTCACTGTGGATGTTTTAGGGTTACTGTGCAGGTCACTGTTATGGGGGCACTGTGGATGTTATGGGGTTACTGTGCAGGTCACTGTTATGGGGGCACTGTGGATGTTATGGGGTTACTGTGCAGGTCACTGTTATGGGGGCACTGTGGATGTTATAGGGTTACTGTGCAGGTCACTGTTATGGGGGCACTGTGGATGTTATAGGGTTACTGTGCAGGTCACTGTTATGGGGTCACTGTGGATGTTATGGGGTTACTGTGGATGTTATGGGGTCACTGTGGATGTTATGGGGTTACTGTGCAGGTCACTGTTATGGGGGCTCTGTGGATGTTATGGGGTTACTGTGCAGGTCACTGTTATGGGGGCACTGTGGATCTTATAGGGTTACTGTGCAGGTCACTGTTATGGGGTCACTGTGGATGTTATGGGGTTACTGTGGATGTTATGGGGTCACTGTGGATGTTATGGGGTTACTGTGCAGGTCACTGTTATGGGGGCACTGTGGATCTTATAGGGTTACTGTGCAGGTCACTGTTATAGGGTCACTGTGGATTTTATAGGGTTACTGTGCAGGTCACTGTTATGGGGTCACTGTGGATCTTATAGGGTTACTGTGCAGGTCACTTATGGGGGCACTGTGGATGTTATGGGGTTACTGTGCAGGTCACTGTTATGGGGGCACTGTGGATGTTATGGGGTTACTGTGCAGGTCACTGTTATGGGGGCACTGTGGATGTTATGGGGTTACTGTGCAGGTCACTGTTATGGGTCACTGTGGATCTTATGGGGTTACTGTGCAGGTCACTGTTATGGGGGCACTGTGGATGTTATGGGGTTACTGTGCAGGTCACTGTTATGGGGGCTGGGTTGCACTATTTTGCATACCCCTGTGCCTCTCCCACCTGCAGTAGTTATATATAATGACCCCCTATAATGGAGTCGGGTGATACGTAGTACAGTAATAACCATACTGCAGCCACCACATCAGTCCGCAGTTATATATGCACAGGGCTCCCTCTTGTGGCCATTCATTTTATACACATAACGTAACGCACCGTTACTCCTCTGCATGTCGTGTGTAACCATAGATGACCACATAAAGATCTGCGCCGAGTGCGCTACACATACATAAATGACTGCCAAAATCTGGACCTAAATACCGTGTTCTCGGCTTTTGGATGTGCGCGTTCCCTGTGGGGCTGTACCATCTACGTGGTGTGAGCGGACATCTGTGATGTCACAGAGAGGTGTCACCGTGACATCATATGCCTGCAGACCTCCCAGCTTTAGAACAGAGAAAACCTCTAGAGGTGAATGACACGTGTTTATTACACTAGGACACGCTACGACCCTTGTGTAATCGTAGTAGTAATTCTCAGTGACCCTCTCACAGTAATAGTGTCCCAAAGTGACCCCCTCACAGTAATAGTGCCCCAAAGTGACCCCCTCACAGTAATAGTGCCCCACAGTGACCTCCTCACAGTAATAGTGTCCCTCAGTGACCCCCTCACAATAATAGTGCCCCTCAGTGACCTCCTCACAGTAATAGTGCCCCTCAGTGACCTCCTCACAGTAATAGTGCCCCTCAGTGACCTCCTCACAGTAATAGTGCCCCTCAGTGACCCCCTCACAGTAATAGTGTCCTTAGTGACCTGTTCACAGTAATAATGTCCTCAGTGACCCCTAACAGTAATAGTGTCCCCTAGTGACCACCTCACAATAATAGTGCCCCTCAGTGACCTCCTCACAGTAATAGTGTCCCTTAGTGACCCTCTCAGAGTAATAGTATCCTCAGTGACCTCCTCACAGTAATAGTGCCCCTCAGCGACCCCCTCACAGTAATAGTGTCCTCAGTGACCTCCTCACAGTAATAGTGCCCCTCAGCGACCCCCTCACAGTAATAGTGCTCCTCAGTGACCTCCTCACAGTAATAATGTCCTCAGTGACCCCCTGACAGTAATAGTGCCCTCAGTGACCCCCCACAGTAATAGTGCCCTCAGTGACCTCCTCACAGTAATCGTGCCCCTCAGTGACCTCCTCACAGTAATCGTGCCCCTCAGTGACCTCCTCACAGTAATGGTGACCTCAGTGACCCCCTGACAGTAATAGTGCCCCTCAGTGACACTCTCAGTAATAGTGCCCTCAGTGACCCCCTCACATTAATAGTGTCCTCAGTGACCCCCTCACAGTAATAGTGCCCCTCAGTAACCTCCTCACAGTAATAGTGCCCCTCAGTGACCTCCTCACAGTAATAATTGCACTGACTGACCCCCTCACATTAATAGTGCCCCTCAGTGACCCCTTCACAGTAATAGTGCCCCTCAGTGACTCCCTCTCAGAAATAGTGTCCTTAGTGACCCCCTCACAGTAATAGTGCCCTCAATGACCCACTGACAGTAATAGTGCCCCTAAGTGACCTCTTCACAGTAATAGTGGCTCTCAGTGACCTCTTCACAATAATAGTGGCCCTCAGTGACCCTCTCACAGTAATAGTCCCCCTCAGTGTCCCCCTCACAGTAATAGTGTCCTCAGTGACCTCCTCACGGTAATAGTGGCCCTCAGTGACCCCCTCACAGTAATAGTGTCCTCAATGACCCCCTGACAGTAATAGTGCCCCTCAGTGACCTCCTCACGGTAATAGTGGCCCTCAGTGACCCCCTCACAGTAATAGTGTCCTCAATGACCCCCTGACAGTAATAGTGCCCCTCAGTGACCCTCTCACAGTAATAGTGGCCTCAGTGACCCTCTCACAGTAATAGTGTCCTCAATGACCCCCTGACAGTAATAGTGCCCCTCAGTGACCCTCTCACAGTAATAGTCCCCCTCAGTGTCCCCCTCACAGTAATAGTGTCCTCAGTGACCTCCTCATGGTAATAGTGGCCCTCAGTGACCCCCTCACAGTAATAGTGTCCTCAATGACCCCCTGACAGTAATAGTGCCCCTCAGTGACCCTCTCACAGTAATAGTGGCCTCAGTGACCCTCTCACAGTAATAGTGTCCTCAATGACCCCCTGACAGTAATAGTGCCCCTCAGTGACCCTCTTACAGTAATAATGTCCTCAATGACCCCCTCACAGTAATAGTGGCCCTCAGTGACCCTCTCACAGTAATAGTGGCCCTCAGTGACCCCTCACAGTACTAATATACCTCCCAATCATAGTCAGACACCAGCTCTACACAGTGTGATTACAGTGGTTACCTTCAGTGATTACAGGTGACATCTTCTTTAATTGGTGATGTCCATTTTTGTTTTTCTTTTCTCTGAGCCCTAACTGCTATGAAGCCTGCTTTAAGCCATGGCTTCTCTTTGCACAATGTTTTCATCTGCCACTGTCCCTCTCATAGGAAATAGTAAAACCCTCCTTGGCGCAACAAAGTAATAATGCCCCCTTTATGACCCATCTTAGTCATACTGCTCCCTCTGTGGCCCTTCTTAGTCATACTGCCCTCTCTATGGTCCTTCTTAGTCATACTGCTCCCTTTGTGGCCCTTCTCAGTGATACTGCTCCCTCTGTGGCCCCTCCTATTCATACTGCTTCCTCTGTGGCCCCTTTTAGTCATACTGCTCCCTCTGTGGCTCTTCTTAGTCATACTGCTTTCTCTATGGTCCTTCTTAGTCATACTGCTCCCTTTGTGGCCCTTCTCAGTGATACTGCTCCCTCGGTGGCCCCTCCTATTCATACTGCTTCCTCTGTGGCCCCTTTTAGTCATACTGCTCCCTCTATGGCCTTTCTTAGTCATACTGCTTTCTCTATGGTCCTTCTTAGTCATACTGCTCCCTCTGTGGCTCTTCTTAGTCATACTGCTTTCTCTATGGTCCTTCTTAGTCATACTGCTCCCTTTGTGGCCCTTCTCAGTGATACTGCTCCCTCTGTGGCCCCTCCTATTCATACTGCTTCCTCTGTGGCCCCTTTTAGTCATACTGATCCCTCTGTGGCCCTTCTTAGTCATACTGCTCCCTCTATAGCCTTTCTTAGTCATACTGCTCCCTTTGTGGCCCCTCCTAGTGATACTGCTCTCTTTGTGGCCCCTCTTAGTGATACTGCTCTCTTCGTGGCCTCTCTTAGTTATACTACTCTTTCTGTGACCCCTCTTAGTGATACTGCTCCCTTTGTGGCCCCTCTTAGTCATACTGCTCCCTCTATGCCCCATGTTAGTCATACTGCTCCCTCTGTGGTCCCTCTTAGTGATACTGCTCCCTCTGTGGCTCCTCTTAGTCATATTGCTCTCTCTGTCGCCCCTCTTAGTCATACTTCTCTCTTTGTGGCCCCTCTTACTGATACTGCTCCATTTGTGGCCCCTCTTAGTCATACTGCTCCCTCTATGCCCCGTCTTAGTCATACTGCTCCCTCTGTGGCCCCTCTTAGTCATACTGCTCCCTCTGTGGCTCCTCTTAGTCAAATCACTCTCTCTGTGGCCCCTCTTAGTCATACTGCTCCCTTTGTGGCCCCTCTTAGTGATACTGCTCCTTTTGTGGCCTCTCTTACTCATACTACTTTCTCTGTGACCCCTCTTAGTGATACTGCTCTCTCTGTGACCCCTATTAGTCACACTGTTTCCTCTGTGGCCCTCTTAGTCATACTGTTCCCTCTGTGGACCCTCTTAGTGATACTGCTCCCTCTGTGGACCCTCTTAGTGATACTGCTCCCTCTGTGGCCCCTCTTAGTCATACTGTTCCCTCTGTGGACCCTCTTAGTGATACTGCTCCCTCTGTGGCACCTCTTCATGATACTGCTCCCTCTATGGTCCCTCTTAGTCATACTGCTCCCTCTATGGTCCCTCTTAGTCATACTGCTCCCTCTGTGGCCCCTTTTAGTCATACCACTCCCTCTGTGGTCCCTTTTAGTCATACCACTCCCTCTGTGGCCCATCTTAGTCATACTGCTCCCTCTGTGGCCCCTCTTAGTCATACCACTCCCTCTGTGGCCCCTTTTAGCCATACTAATCTCCTGAGACCCTTCTCAGGTAAAGTGCCCTCCATTTGCTAACACCTATCATCAACAGTAAAGGCAGCTGTGTGATCGCACTGACAGGACCTGCGCCGCGCAGCTTCACCCATGTGGACTCACAGTGATGGGTCTAAGAGCCGGGGAGGAGTGCAGTCACAGGGAGGAGATTTACTATTCAATATATGACAGTATTTTTTGCACAAATTGCACCAGAAAACTGTCTTCCATGCTTTGCGCCACATCCTAGACAATTTTTGAAACTTTATCCAATGTGTCCAAAAAGTGTCTTTAATTGTCTAAACAAAATTGCAGCAGAGTGCCCCAATACCCTGGCACTATGCCAACTACTCTGCCCAACATTAAGATTACACCACGAAGAAGAAAAATTATGGAAATCCCAGGATCGATACAGAATGAAAACAAAATAATCGAAAATCAGGTATGACCGCCTCGTGCAGAAATACCAACACCTCGGGGGCTATCAATGCGGACAAAGCAACATTTGGTGTAGTCAGGAGCCGGTGATGAGGCATTAGGTGTTGTCAGGAGCCGGTGATGAGGCATTAGGTGTTGTCAGGAGCCAGTGATGGGGCATTAGGTGTTGTCAGGAGCCGGTGATGAGGCATTAGGTGTTGTCAGGATCCGGTGATGGGGCATTAGGGGATGTCAGGAGCCGGTGATGAGGCATTAGGTGTTGTCAGGATCCGGTGATTGGGCATTAGGGGATGTCAGGAGCCGGTGGTGGGGCATTAGGTGTTGTCAGGATCCGGTGATGAGGCATTAGGTGATGTCAGCAGCCGGTGATGAGGCGTTAGGTGTTGTCAGGATCCGGTGATAGGGCATTAGGTGTTGTCAGCAGCCGGTGATAAGGCATAAGGGTTTGTCAGGATCCGGTGATGAGGCATTACATGTTGTCAGGATCCGGTGATGAGGCATTAGGTGTTGTCAGGAGCCGGTGATGAGGCATTAGGTGTTGTCAGGAGCCGGTGATGAGGCATTAGGTGTTGTCAGGATCCGGTGATGAGGCATTAGGTGTTGTCAGGAGCCGGTGATGAGGCATTAGGGGATGTCAGGAGCCGGTGATGAGGCATTAGGTGTTGTCAGGATCCGGTGATGAGGCATTACATGTTGTCAGGATCCGGTGATGAGGCATTAGGTGTTGTCAGGATCCGGTGATTGGGCATTAGGGGATGTCAGGAGCCGGTGATGAGGCATTAGGTGTTGTCAGGATCCGGTGATGAGGCATTAGGTGATGTCAGCAGCCGGTGATGAGGCGTTAGGTGTTGTCAGGATCCGGTGATAGGGCATTAGGTGTTGTCAGCAGCCGGTGATAAGGCATTAGGGTTTGTCAGGATCCGGTGATGAGGCATTACATGTTGTCAGGATCCGGTGATGAGGCATTAGGTGTTGTCAGGAGCCGGTGATGAGGCATTAGGTGTTGTCAGGAGCCGGTGATGAGGCATTAGGTGTTGTCAGGATCCGGTGATGAGGCATTAGGGGATGTCAGGAGCCGGTGATGAGGCATTAGGGGATGTCAGGAGCCAGTGATGGGGCATTAGGGGATGTCAGGAGCCGGTGATGGGGCATTAGGGGATGTCAGGAGCCGGTGATGAGGCATTAGGTGTTGTCAGGATCCGGTGATGAGGCATTAGGGGATGTCAGGAGCCGGTAATGAGGCATTAGGGGATGTCAGGAGCCAGTGATGGGGCATTAGGGGATGTCAGGAGCTGGTGATGGGGCATTAGGGGATGTCAGGAGCCAGTGATGGGGCATTAGGGGATGTCAGGAGCCGGTGATGGGGCATTAGGGGATGTCAGGAGCCAGTGATGGGGCATTAGGGGATGTCAGGAGCCGGTGATGGGGCATTAGGGGATGTCAGGAGCCGGTGATGAGGCATTAGGTGTTGTCAGGATCCGGTGATGAGGCATTAGGGGATGTCAGGAGCCGGTGATGAGGCATTAGGTGTTGTCAGGATCCGGTGATGAGGCATTAGGGGATGTCAGGAGCCGGTGATAAGGCATTAGGTGTTGTCAGGAGCCAGTGATGGGGCATTAGGGGATGTCAGGAGCCGGTGATGAGGCATTAGGTGTTGTCAGGAGCCGGTAATGAGGCATTAGGTGTTGTCAGGATCCGGTGATAAGGCATTAGGTGTTGTCAGGAGACGGTGATGAGGCGTTAGATGTTGTCAGGATCTGGTTATGAGGCATTAGGGGATGTCAGGATCTGGTTATGAGGCATTAGGGGATGTCAGGAGCCGGTTATGAGGCATTAGGTGTTGTCAGGATCCGGTGATGAGGCATTAGGTGTTGTCAGGAGCCGGTGATGAGGCATTAGGGTTTGTGAGGAGCCGGTGATGAGACATTAGGGGATGTCAGGATCTGGTGATGAGGCATTAGGGTTTGTCAGGAGCCGGTGATGAGGCATTAGGTGTTGTCAGGAGCCGGTGATGAGGCGTTAGGGGTTTGTCAAGATCTGGTGATGAGACATTAGGTGTTGTCAGGAGCTGGTGATGAGGCATTAGGGTTTGTCAGGATCCGGTGATGAGGCGTTAGGTGTTGTCAGCAACCGTTGATGAGGCATTAGGTGTTGTCAGCAGCCGGTGATGAGCATTAGGTGTTGTCAGCAGCCGGTGATGAGGCATTAGGGGATGTCAGGAGCCGGTGATGAGGCATTAGGTGTTGTCAGGATCCGGTGATGAGGCATTACATGTTGTCAGGAGCCGGTGATGAGGCATTAGGTGTTGTCAGGAGCCGGTGATGAGGCATTAGGTGTTGTCAGGAGCTGGTGATGAGGCATTAGGGTTTGTGAGGAGCCGGTGATGAGGCATTAGGGTTTGTCAGGAGCCGGTGATGAGGCATTAGGGGATGTCAGGATCTGGTGATGAGGCATTAGGTGTTGTCAGGATCCGGTGATGAGGCATTAGGGTTTGTCAGGAGACGGTGATGAGGCATTAGGTGTTGTCAGGAGCCGGAGATGAGGCATTAGGTGTTGTCAGGAGCCGGTGATGAGGCATTAGGTGTTGTCAGGAGCCGGTGATGAGGCGTTAGGGGTTTGTCAAGATCTGGTGATGAGACATAAGGTGTTGTCAGGAGCTGGTGATGAGGCATTAGGGTTTGTCAGGATCCGGTGATGAGGCATTAGGGTTTGTCAGCAGCCGGTGATGAGGCATTAGGTGTTGTCAGCAACCGTTGATGAGGCATTAGGTGTTGTCAGCAGCCGGTGATGAGCATTAGGTGTTGTCAGCAGCCGGTGATGAGCATTAGGTGTTGTCAGCAGCCGGTGATAAGGCATAAGGGTTTGTCAGGATCCGGTGATGAGGCATTACGTGTTGTCAGGATCCGGTGATGAGGCATTACGTGTTGTCAGGATCCGGTGATGAGGCATTACGTGTTGTCAGGATCCGGTGATGAGGCATTACGTGTTGTCAGGATCCGGTGATGAGGCATTAGGGGTTTGTCAGGATCCGGTGATGAGGCATTACATGTTGTCAGGAGCCGGTGATGAGGCATTAGGTGTTGTCAGGATCCGGTGATGAGGCATTACATGTTGTCAGGAGCCGGTGATGAGGCATTAGGTGTTGTCAGGAGCCGGTGATGAGGCATTAGGTGTTGTCAGGATCCGGTGATGAGGCATTAGGGTTTGTCAGGAGCCGGTGATGAGGCATTAGGGGATGTCAGGATCTGGTGATGAGGCATTAGGTGTTGTCAGGATCCGGTGATGAGGCATTAGGGTTTGTCAGGAGCCGGTGATGAGGCATTAGGTGTTGTCAGGAGCCGGTGATGAGGCATTAGGTGTTGTCAGGAGCCGGTGATGAGGCGTTAGGGGTTTGTCAAGATCTGGTGATGAGACATTAGGTGTTGTCAGGAGCTGGTGATGAGGCATTAGGGTTTGTCAGGATCCGGTGATGAGGCATTAGGGGATGTCAAGATCTGGTGATGAGACATTAGGTGTTGTCAGGAGCTGGTGATGAGGCATTAAGGTTTGTCAGCAGCCGGTGATGAGGCATTAGGTGTTGTCAGCAACCGTTGATGAGGCATTAGGTGTTGTCAGCAGCCGGTGATGAGCATTAGGTGTTGTCAGCAGCCGGTGATGAGCATTAGGTGTTGTCAGCAGCCGGTGATGAGGCATTAGGTGTTGTCAGGAGCCGTTGATGAGGCATTAGGGTTTGTCAGGATCCGGTGATGAGGCATTACGTGTTGTCAGGATCCGGTGATGAGGCATTAGGTGTTGTCAGGATCCGGTGATGAGGCATTAGGGTTTGTCAGGAGCCGGTGATGAGGCATTAGGGTTTGTTAGGAGCCGGTGATGAGGCATTAGGTGTTGTCAGGATCCGGTGATGAGGCATTAGGGGATGTCAGGAGCCGGTGATGAGGCATTAGGGGATGTCAGGAGCCAGTGATGGGGCATTAGGGGATGTCAGGATCCGGTGATGAGGCATTAGGGTTTGTCAGGAGCCGGTGATGAGGCATTAGGTGTTGTCAGGATCCAGTGATGAGGCATTAGGGGATGTCAGGAGCCGGTGATGAGGCATTAGGGGATGTCAGGAGCCAGTGATGGGGCATTAGGGGATGTCAGGAGCTGGTGATGGGGCATTAGGGGATGTCAGGAGCCGGTGATGAGGCATTAGGGGATGTCAGGAGCCGGTGATTGGGCATTAGGGGATGTCAGGAGCCGGTGATGAGGCATTAGGGGTTTGTCAGGAGCCGGTGATGAGGCATTAGGTGTTGTCAGGAGCCGGTGATGAGGCATTAGGTTTTGTCAGGATCCGGTGATGAGGCATTAGGGGATGTCAGGAGCCGGTGATGAGGCATTAGGGGATGTCAGGAGCCGGTGATGGGGCATTAGGTGTTGTCAGGATCCGGTGATGAGGCATTAGGGGATGTCAGGAGCCGGTGATGAGGCATTAGGGGATGTCAGGAGCCAGTGATGAGGCATTAGGGGATGTCAGGAGCCAGTGATGGGGCATTAGGGGATGTCAGGAGCCGATGATGGGGCATTAGGGGATGTCAGGAGCCGGTGATGAGGCATTAGGTGTTGTCAGGATCCGGTGATGAGGCATTAGGGGATGTCAGGAGCCGGTGATGAGGCATTAGGGGATGTCAGGAGCCAGTGATGGGGCATTAGGGGATGTCGGGAGCCGGTGATGGGGCATTAGGGGATGTCAGGAGCCAGTGATGGGGCATTAGGGGATGTCAGGAGCCGGTGATGGGGCATTAGGGGATGTCAGGAGCCAGTGATTGGGCATTAGGGGATGTCAGGAGCCGGTGATGGGGCATTAGGGGATGTCAGGATCCGGTGATGAGGCATTAGGGGATGTCAGGAGTCGGTGATAAGGCAATAGGTGTTGTCAGGAGCCAGTGATGGGGCATTAGGGGATGTCAGGAGCCGGTGATGAGGCATTAGGGTTTGTGAGGAGCCGGTGATGAGGCATTAGGTGTTGTCAGGATCCGGTGATGAGGCATTAGGGGATGTCAGGATCTGGTGATGAGGCATTAGGTGTTGTCAGGATCCGGTGATGAGGCATTAGGGTTTGTCAGGAGCCGGTGATGAGGCGTTAGGTGTTGTCAGGATCCGGTGATGAGGCATTAGGGTTTGTCAGGAGCCGGTGATGAGGCATTAGGTGTTGTCAGGAGCCGGTGATGAGGCATTAGGTGTTGTCAGGATCCGGTGATGAGGCATTAGGGGATGTCAGGAGCCGGTGATGAGGCATTAGGGGATGTCAGGAGCCAGTGATGGGGCATTAGGGGATGTCAGGAGCCGGTGATGGGGCATTAGGGGATGTCAGGAGCCGGTGATGAGGCATTGGGTGTTGTCAGGATCCGGTGATGAGGCATTAGGGGATGTCAGGAGCCGGTGATGAGGCATTAGGGGATGTCAGGAGCCAGTGATGGGGCATTAGGGGATGTCAGGAGCCGGTGATGGGGCATTAGGGGATGTCAGGAGCCAGTGATGGGGCATTAGGGGATGTCAGGAGCCGGTGATGGGGCATGAGGGGATGTCAGGAGCCAGTGATGGGGCATTAGGGGATGTCAGGAGCCGGTGATGGGGCATTAGGGGATGTCAGGAGCCGGTGATGAGGCATTAGGGGATGTCAGGATCTGGTGATGAGGCATTAGGTTTTGTCAGGATCCGGTGATGAGGCATTAGGGTTTGTCAGGAGCCGGTGATGAGGCGTTACATGTTGTTAGGAGCCGGTGATGAGGCATTAGGTGTTGTCAGGAGCCGGTGATGAGGCATTAGGTGTTGTCAGGATCCGGTGATGAGGCATTAGGGGATGTCAGGAGCCGGTGATGAGGCATTAGGTGTTGTCAGGAGCCGGTGATGAGGCATTGGGTGTTGTCAGGATCCGGTGATGAGGCATTAGGTGTTGTCAGGAGCCGGTGATGAGGCATTAGGTGTTGTCAGCAGCCGGTGATGAGGCGTTAGGTGTTGTCAGGATCCGGTGATGGGGCATTAGGTGTTGTCAGGAGCCGGTGATGAGGCATTAGGGGATGTCAGGAGCCGGTGATGAGGCGTTAGATGTTGTCAGGATCTGGTGATGAGGCATTAGGGGATGTCAGGAGCCGGTTATGAGGCATTAGGTGTTGTCAGCAGCCGGTTATGAGGCATTAGGTGTTGTCAGGAGCCGGTGATGAGGCATTAGGGTTTGTCAGGAGCCGGTGATGAGGCATTAGGGTTTGTCAGGAGCCGGTGATGGGGCATTAGGGTTTGTGAGGAGCCGGTGATGAGGCATTAGGTGTTGTCAGGATCCGGTGATGAGGTATTAGGTGTTGTCAGGATCCGGTGATGAGGCATTAGGGGATGTCAGGATCTGGTGATGAGGCATTAGGTGTTGTCAGGATCCGGTGATGAGGCATTAGGTGTTGTCAGGAGCCGGTGATGAGGCATTAGGTGTTGTCAGGAGCCGGTGATGAGGCGTTAGGGGTTTGTCAGGATCTGGTGATGAGGCATTAGGGTTTGTCAGAAGCCGGTGATGAGGTATTAGGTGTTGTCAGGAGCCGGTGATGAGGCATTAGGTGTTGTCAGGAGCCGGTGATGAGGCATTAGGGTTTGTCAGCAGCCGGTGATGAGGCATTAGGTGTTGTCAGCAACCGGTGATGAGGCATTAGGTGTTGTCAGCAACCGGTGATGAGGCATTAGGTGTTGTCAGCAGCCGGTGATGAGCATTAGGTGTTGTCAGGATCCGGTGATGAGGCATTAGGTGTTGTCAGCAGCCGGTGATGAGCATTAGGTGTTGTCAGCAGCCGGTGATGAGCATTAGGTGTTGTCGTCAGCCGGTGATAAGGCATTAGGTGTTGTCAGTAGCCGGTGATGAGGCATTAGGGTTTGTCAGAAGCCGGTGATGAGGTATTAGGTGTTGTCAGGAGCCGGTGATGAGGCATTAGGGTTTGTCAGCAGCTGGTGATGAGGCGTTAGGTGTTGCCAGCAACCGGTGATGAGGCATTAGGTGTTGTCAGCAGCCGGTGATGAGCATTAGGTGTTGTCAGGATCCGGTGATGAGGCATTAGGTGTTGTCAGCAGCCGGTGATGAGGCATTAGGTGTTGTCAGCAGCCGGTGATGAGCATTAGGTGTTGTCGTCAGCCGGTGATGAGGCATAAGGGTTTGTCAGGAGCCGGTGATGAGGCATTAGGTGTTGTCAGGAGTCGGTGATGAGGCATTAGGGGATGTCAGGAGCCGGTGGTGAGGCATTAGGGTTTGTAAGCAGCCGGTGATGAGGCATTAGGGGTTTGTCAGGAGCCGGTGATGAGGCATTAGGTGTTGTCAAAGGCCGGTGATGAGGCATTAGGTGTTGTCAGGACCCGGTGATGAGGCGTTAGGTGTTGTCAGGAGCCGGTGATGAGGCATTAGGTGTTGTCAGGAGCTGGTGATGAGGCATTAGGGTTTGTCAGGATCCGGTGATGAGGCATTAGGGTTTGTCAGGTCCAGTGATGACGCATTAGGTGTTGTCAGCAGCCGGTGATGAGGCATTAGGTGTTGCCAGCAACCGGTGATGAGGCATTAGGTGTTGTCAGCAGCCGGTGATGAGCATTAGGTGTTGTCAGCAGTCGGTGATAAGGCATAAGGGTTTGTCAAGATCCGGTGATGAGGCATTAGGTGTTGTCAGGATCCGGTGATGAGGCATTACGTGTTGTCAGGATCCGGTGATGAGGCATTAGGTGTTGTCAGCAGCCGGTGATGAGGCATTAGGGGATGTCAGCAGCCGGTGATGAGGCATTAGGTTTTGTCAGGATCCGGTGATGAGGCATAAGGGTTTGTCAGGATCCGGTGATGAGGCATTACGTGTTGTCAGGATCCGGTGATGAGGCATTAGGTGTTGTCAGGATCCGGTGATGAGGCATTAGGTGTTGTCAGGAGCCGTTGATGAGGCATTAGGTGTTGTCAGGAGCCGTTGATGAGGCATTAGGTGTTGTCAGGATCCGGTGATGAGGCATTGGGTGTTGTCAGGAGCCGGTGATGAGGCATTAGGTGTTGTCAGGATCCGGTGATGAGGCATTAGGTGTTGTCAGGAGCCGGTGATGAGGCATTAGGGGATGTCAGCAGCCGGTGATGAGGCATTAGGTGTTGTCAGGAGCCGGTGATGAGGCATTAGGTGTTGTCAGGAGCCGGTGATGAGGCGTTAGGGGTTTGTCAGGAGCCGGTGATGAGGCATTAGGTGTTGTCAGGAGCCGGTGATGAGGCATTAGGTGTTGTCAGGAGCCGGTGATGAGGCGTTAGGGGTTTGTCAGGAGCCGGTGATGAGGCATTAGGTGTTGTCAGGAGCCGGTGATGAGGCATTAGGGTTTGTCAGCAGCTGGTGATAAGGCATTAGGTGTTGTCAGGATCCGGTGATGAGGTATTAGGTGTTGTCAGGATCCGGTAATGAGGCATTAGGGTTTGTCAGCAGCCGGTGATGAGGCATTAGGGGATGTCAGGAGCCGGTTATGAGGCATTAGGTGTTGTCAGCAGCCGGTTATGAGGCATTAGGGTTTGTGAGGAGCCGGTGATGAGGCATTAGGGGATGTCAGGATCTGGTGATGAGGCATTAGGTGTTGTCAGGATCCGGTGATGAGGCATTAGGTGTTGTCAGGAGCCGGTGATGAGGCATTAGGTGTTGTCAGGAGCCGGTGATGAGGCGTTAGGGGTTTGTCAGGATCTGGTGATGAGGCATTAGGTGTTGTCAGGATCCGGTGATGAGGCATTAGGTGTTGTCAGGAGCCGGTGATGAGGCATTAGGGTTTGTCAGAAGCCGGTGATGAGGCATTAGGGTTTGTCAGGAGCCGGTGATAAGGCATAAGGGTTTGTCAGGATCCGGTGATGAGGCATTAGGGGATGTCAGGAGCCGGTGATGAGGCATTAGGTGTTGTCAGGAGCCGGTGATGAGGCATTACGTGTTGTCAGGATCCGGTGATGAGGCATTACATGTTGTCAGGATCCGGTGATGAGGCATTAGGTGTTGTCAGCAGCCGGTGATAAGGCATAAGGGTTTGTCAGGATCCGGTGATGAGGCATTAGGTGTTGTCAGGAGCCGGTGATGAGGCATTACGTGTTGTCAGGATCCGGTGATGAGGCATTACATGTTGTCAGGATCCGGTGATGAGGCATTAGGTGTTGTCAGCAGCCGGTGATGAGGCATTAGGTGTTGTCAGGAGCCGGTGATGAGGCATTAGGTGTTGTCAGGAGCCGGTGATGAGGCATTAGGGGATGTCAGGAGCCGGTGGTGAGGCATTAGGGTTTGTAAGCAGCCGGTGATGAGGCATTAGGGGTTTGTCAGGAGCCGGTGATGAGGCATTAGGTGTTGTCAGGATCCGGTGATGAGGCATTAGGTGTTGTCAGGATCCGGTGATGAGGCATTAGGTGTTGTCAGGAGCCGGTGATGAGGCATTACGTGTTGTCAGGATCCGGTGATGAGGCATTACATGTTGTCAGGATCCGGTGATGAGGCATTAGGTGTTGTCAGCAGCCGGTGATAAGGCATAAGGGTTTGTCAGGATCCGGTGATGAGGCATTAGGTGTTGTCAGGAGCCGGTGATGAGGCATTACGTGTTGTCAGGATCCGGTGATGAGGCATTACATGTTGTCAGGATCCGGTGATGAGGCATTAGGTGTTGTCAGCAGCCGGTGATGAGGCATTAGGTGTTGTCAGGAGCCGGTGATGAGGCATTAGGTGTTGTCAGGAGCCGGTGATGAGGCATTAGGGGATGTCAGGAGCCGGTGGTGAGGCATTAGGGTTTGTAAGCAGCCGGTGATGAGGCATTAGGGGTTTGTCAGGAGCCGGTGATGAGGCATTAGGTGTTGTCAGAGGCCGGTGATGAGGCATTAGGTGTTGTCAGCAGCCGGTGATGAGGCATTAGGTGTTGTCAGGACCCGGTGATGAGGCGTTAGGTGTTGTCAGGAGCCGGTGATGAGGCATTAGGGTTTGTCAGCAGCCGGTGATGAGGCATTAGGTGTTGTCAGGACCCGGTGATGAGGCATTAGGTGTTGTCAGGAGCCGGTGATGAGGCGTTAGGGGTTTGTCAGGATCTGGTGATGAGGCATTAGGTGTTGTCAGGAGCCGGTGATGAAGCATTAGGGTTTGTCAGGATCCGGTGATGAGGCATTAGGGTTTGTCAGGAGCCGGTGATGAGGCATTAGGTGTTGTCAGCAGCCGGTGATGAGGCATTAGGTGTTGCCAGCAACCGGTGATGAGGCATTAGGTGTTGTCAGCAGCCGGTGATGAGCATTAGGTGTTGTCAGCAGTCGGTGATAAGGCATAAGGGTTTGTCAGGATCCGGTGATGAGGCATTAGGTGTTGTCAGCAGCCGGTGATGAGGCATTAGGTGTTGTCAGGATCCGGTGATGAGGCATTACGTGTTGTCAGGATCCGGTGATGAGGCATTAGGTGTTGTCAGGATCCGGTGATGAGGCATTAGGTGTTGTCAGCAGCCGGTGATGAGGCATTAGGGGATGTCAGCAGCCGGTGATGAGGCATTAGGTGTTGTCAGGATCCGGTGATGAGGCATAAGGGTTTGTCAGGATCCGGTGATAAGGCATTACGTGTTGTCAGGATCCGGTGATGAGGCATTAGGTGTTGTCAGGAGGCGGTGATGAGGCATTAGGTGTTGTCAGGATCCGGTGATGAGGCATTAGGTGTTGTCAGGAGCCGGTGATGAGGCATTAGGTGTTGTCAGGAGCCGTTGATGAGGCATTAGGTGTTGTCAGGATCCGGTGATGAGGCATTAGGTGTTGTCAGGAGCCGGTGATGAGGCATTAGGTGTTGTCAGGATCCGGTGATGAGGCATTAGGTGTTGTCAGGAGCCGGTGATGAGGCATTAGGTGTTGTCAGGATCCAGTGATGAGGTATTAGGTGTTGTCAGGATCCGGTAATGAGGCATTAGGGTTTGTCAGCAGCTGGTGATGAGGCATTAGGTGTTGTCAGGATCCAGTGATGAGGCATTAGGTGTTTTCAGGATCCGGTGATGAGGCATTAGATTTTGTCAGCAGCTGGTGATGAGGCATTAGGTGTTGTCAGGAGCCGGTGATGAGGCATTAGGTGTTGTCAGGATCCGGTGATGAGGCATTAGGGGATGTCAGGAGCCGGTGATGAGGCATTAGGTGTTGTCAGGATCCAGTGATGAGGCATTAGGGTTTGTCAGAAGCCGGTGATGAGGCGTTAGGGGATGTCAGAAGCCGGTGATGAGGCGTTAGGGGATGTCAGGAGCCGGTGATGAGGCATTAGGGGATGTCAGGATCCGGTGATGAGGCATTAGGGTTTGTCAGGAGCCGGTGATGAGGCATTAGGTGTTGTCAGGATCCGGTGATGAGGCATTAGGGTTTGTCAGAAGCCGGTGATGAGGCATTAGGGTTTGTCAGGAGCCGGTGATGAGGCATTAGGGTTTGTCAGAAGCCGGTGTTAAGGCATTAGGGTTTGTCAGGATCCAGTGATGAGGCATTAGGGTTTGTCAGAAGCCGGTGATGAGGCATTAGGGTTTGTCAGGATCCAGTGATGAGGCATTAGGGTTTGTCAGGATCCAGTGATAAGGCATTAGGGTTTGTCAGAAGCCGGTGATGAGGCATTAGGGTTTGTCAGGATCCGGTGATGAGGCATTAGGGTTTGTCAGGATCCAGTGATGAGGCATTAGGGGATGTCAGGAGCCGGTGATGAGGCATTAGGGGATGTCAGGAGCCGGTGGTGAGGCATTAGGGTTTGTCAGCAGCTGGTGATGAGGCATTAGGGTTTGTCAGCAGCCGGTGGTGAGGCATTAGGGTTTGCCAGCAGCCGGTGATGAGGCATTAGGGGATGTCAGAAGCCGGTGATGAGGCATTAGGGGATGTCCGGATCCGGTGATGAGCCATTAGGGGATGTCTGCAGCCAGTGATGAGGCGTTAGGTGTTGTCAGAGAGATTGTGTTATAAGGATCTAGTAATGAGACCTTAGGCACCATTGGGATTAGGCCTGACACTGTTATGGGGGTTCTGTGGATGTTACACTGTTATGAGGGATCTGTGGATGTTATACTGTTATGGGGGATCTGTGGATGTTACACTGTTATGGGGGATCTGTGGATGTTACACTGTTATGGGGGATCTGTGGATGTTACACTGTTATGGTGGATCTGTGGATGTTACACTGTTATGGGGGATCTGTGGATGTTACAGTGTTATGGGGGATCTGTGGATGTTATACTGTTATGGGGGATCTGTGGATGTTACACTGTTATGGGGGATCTGTGGATGTTACACTGTTATGGGGGATCTGTGGATGTTATACTGTTATGGGGGATCTGTGAATGTTACACTGTTATGGGGGATCTGTGGATGTCACACTGTATGGGGGATCTGTGGATGTTACACTGTTATGGGGGTTCTGTGGATGTTACACTGTTATGGGGGATCTGTGGATGTTATACTGTTATGGGGGATCTGTGGATGTTACACTGTTATGGGGGATCTGTGGATGTTACACTGTTATGGGGGATCTGTGGATGTTACACTGTTATGGGGGATCTGTGGATGTTACACTGTTATGGGGAATCTGTGGATGTTACACTGTTATGGGGGATCTGTGGATGTTACACTGTTATGGGGGATCTGTGGATGTTACACTGTTATGGGGGATCTGTAGATGTTATACTGTTATGGGGGATCTGTAGATGTTATGGGGGATCTGTAGATGTTATACTGTTATAGGGGATCTGTGGATGTTACACTGTTATGGGGGATCTGTGGATGTTACACTGTTATGGGGGATCTGTGGATGTTACACTGTATGGGGGATCTGTGGATGTTATACTGTTATGGGGGATCTGTGGATGTTATACTGTTATGGGGGATCTGTGGATGTTACACTGTTATGGGGGATCTGTGGATGTTACACTGTTATCGGGGATCTGTGGATGTTATACTGTTATGGGGGATCTGTGGATGTTACACTGTTATGGGGGATCTGTGGATGTCACACTGTATGGGGGATCTGTGGATGTTACACTGTTATGGGGGTTCTGTGGATGTTACACTGTTATGGGGGATCTGTGGATGTTATACTGTTATGGGGGATCTGTGGATGTTACACTGTTATGGGGGATCTGTGGATGTTACACTGTTATGGGGGATCTGTGGATGTTACACTGTTATGGGGGATCTGTGGATGTTACACTGTTATGGGGAATCTGTGGATGTTACACTGTTATTGGGGATCTGTGGATGTTACACTGTTATGGGGGATCTGTGGATGTTACACTGTTATGGGGGATCTGTAGATGTTATACTGTTATGGGGAATCTGTGGATGTTATACTGTTATGGGGGATCTGTGGATGTTACACTGTTATGGGGGATCTGTGGATGTTACAC
Organism: Eleutherodactylus coqui; assembly: GCA_035609135.1. Taxonomy (NCBI): domain Eukaryota; kingdom Metazoa; phylum Chordata; class Amphibia; order Anura; family Eleutherodactylidae; genus Eleutherodactylus; species Eleutherodactylus coqui. The sequence continues at coordinate 19,631,821 of CM069405.1, read as the reverse complement.
TGTTATGGGGGATCTGTAGATGTTATACTGTTATGGGGGATCTGTAGATGTTATGGGGGATCTGTAGATGTTATACTGTTATGGGGGATCTGTGGATGTTACACTGTTATGGGGGATCTGTGGATGTTACACTGTTATGGGGGATCTGTGGATGTTACACTGTTATGGGGGATCTGTGGATGTTACACTGTTATTGGGGATCTGTGGATGTTACACTGTTATGGGGGATCTGTGGATGTTACACTGTTATGGGGGATCTGTGGATGTCACACTGTATGGGGGATCTGTGGATGTTACACTGTTATTGGGGTTCTGTGGATGTTACACTGTTATGGGGGATCTGTGGATGTTATACTGTTATGGGGGATCTGTGGATGTTACACTGTTATGGGGGATCTGTGGATGTTACACTGTTATGGGGGATCTGTGGATGTTACACTGTTATGGGGGATCTGTGGATGTTACACTGTTATGGGGAATCTGTGGATGTTACACTGTTATTGGGGATCTGTGGATGTTACACTGTTATGGGGGATCTGTGGATGTTACACTGTTATGGGGGATCTGTAGATGTTATACTGTTATGGGGAATCTGTGGATGTTATACTGTTATGGGGGATCTGTGGATGTTACACTGTTATGGGGGATCTGTGGATGTTACACTGTTATGGGGGATCTGTAGATGTTATACTGTTATGGGGGATCTGTAGATGTTATGGGGGATCTGTAGATGTTATACTGTTATGGGGGATCTGTGGATGTTACACTGTTATGGGGGATCTGTGGATGTTACACTGTTATGGGGGATCTGTGGATGTTACACTGTTATGGGGGATCTGTGGATGTTACACTGTTATGGGGGATCTGTGGATGTTACACTGTTATTGGGGATCTGTGGATGTTACACTGTTATGGGGGATCTGTGGATGTTATACTGTTATGGGGGATCTGTGGATGTTATACTGTTATGGGGGATCTGTAGATGTTACAGTGTTATGGGGATCTGTGGATGTTATACTGTTATGGGGGATCTGTGGATGTTACACTGTTATGGGGGATCTGTGGATGTTACACTGTTATGGGGGATCTGTGGATGTTACACTGTTATGGGGGATCTGTGGATGTTACACTGTTATGGGGGATCTGTGGATGTCACACTGTTATGGGGGATCTGTGGGTGTTACACTGTTATGGGGGTTCTGTGGATATTACACTGTTATGGGGGATCTGTGGATGTCACACTGTTATGGGGGATCTGTGGATGTTACACTGTTATGGGGGATCTGTAGATGTTACACTGTTATGGGGGATCTGTGGATGTTACACTGTTATGGGGGATCTGTGGATGTTACACTGTTATGGTGGATCTGTGGATGTTATACTGTTATGGGGGATCTGTGGATGTTATACTGTTATGGGGGATCTGTGGATGTTATACTGTTATGGGGGATCTGTGGATGTTACACTGTTATGGGGGATCTGTGGATGTTACACTGTTATGGGGGATCTGTGGATGTTACACTGTTATGGGGGATCTGTGGATGTTACACTGTTATGGGGGATCTGTGGATGTTACACTGTTATGGGGGATCTGTGGATGTTACACTGTTATGGGGGATCTGTGGATGTTACACTGTTATGGGGGATCTGTGGATGTTACAGTGTTATGGGGGATCTGTGGATGTTATACTGTTATGGGGGATCTGTGGATGTTATACTGTTATGGGGGATCTGTGGATGTTACAGTGTTATGGGGGATCTGTGGATGTTATAGTGTTATGGGGGATCTGTGGATGTTACACTGTTATGTGGGATCTGTGGATGTTACACTGTTATGGGGGATCTGTGGATGTTACACTGTATGGGGGATCTGTGGATGTTACACTGTTATGGGGGATCTGTGGATGTTACACTGTTATCGGGGATCTGTGGGTGTTATACTGTTATGGGGGATCTGTGGATGTTATACTGTTATGGTGGATCTGTGGATGTTACACTGTATGGGGGATCTGTGGATGTTATACTGTATGGGGGATCTCTGGATGTTACACTGTATGGGGGATCTTTGAATGTCATACTGTTATGGGGGATCTGTGGATGTTACACTGTTATGGGGAATCTGTGGATGTTACAGTGTTATGGGGGATCTGTGGATGTTACACTGTTATGGGGGATCTGTGGATGTTACACTGTTATGGGGGATCTGTGGATGTTACACTGTTATGGGGGATCTGTGGATGTTATACTGTTATGGGGGATCTGTGGATGTTACAGTGTTATGGGGGATCTGTAGATGTTATGGGGGATCTGTAGATGTTATACTGTTATGGTGGATCTGTGGATGTTACACTGTATGGGGGATCTGTGGATGTTATACTGTATGGGGGATCTCTGGATGTTACACTGTATGGGGGATCTTTGAATGTCATACTGTTATGGGGGATCTGTGGATGTTACACTGTTATGGGGGATCTGTGGATATTATACTGTTATGGTGGATCTGTGGATGTTACACTGCATGGGATCTGTGGATGTTATACTGTATGGGGGATCTGTGGATGTTACACTGTTATGGGGGATCTGTGGATGTCACACTGTATGGGGGATCTGTGGATGTTACACTGTTATGGGGGTTCTGTGGATGTTACACTGTTATGGGGGATCTGTGGATGTTATACTGTTATGGGGGATCTGTGGATGTTACACTGTTATGGGGGATCTGTGGATGTTACACTGTTATGGGGGATCTGTGGATGTTACACTGTTATGGGGAATCTGTGGATGTTACACTGTTATGGGGGATCTGTGGATGTTACACTGTTATGGGGGATCTGTGGATGTTACACTGTTATGGGGGATCTGTAGATGTTATACTGTTATGGGGGATCTGTAGATGTTATGGGGGATCTGTAGATGTTATACTGTTATGGGGGATCTGTGGATGTTACACTGTTATGGGGGATCTGTGGATGTTACACTGTTATGGGGGATCTGTGGATGTTACACTGTATGGGGGATCTGTGGATGTTATACTGTTATGGGGGATCTGTGGATGTTATACTGTTATGGGGGATCTGTGGATGTTACACTGTTATGGGGGATCTGTGGATGTTACACTGTTATGGGGGATCTGTGGATGTTATACTGTTATGGGGGATCTGTGGATGTTACACTGTTATGGGGATCTGTGGATGTTACACTGTTATGGGGGATCTGTAGATGTTATACTGTTATGGGGGTTCTCTGGATGTTACACTGTATGGGGGATCTTTGAATGTCATACTGTTATGGGGGATCTGTGGATGTTACACTGTTATGGTGGATCTGTGGATGTTACACTGTTATGGGTGATCTGTGGATGTTACACTGTTATGGGGGTTCTGTGGATGTTACACTGTTATGGGGGTTCTGTGGATGTTACACTGTTATGGGGGTTCTATGGATGTTACACTGTTATGGGGGATCTGTGGATGTTACACTGTTATGGGGGTTCTGTGGATGTTACACTGTTATGGGGGATCTGTGGATGTTACACTGTTATGGGGGTTCTGTGGATGTTACACTGTTATGGGGGATCTGTGGATGTTACACTGTTATGGGGGTTCTGTTGGATGTTACACTGTTATGGGGATCTGTGGATGTTACACTGTTATGGGGGATCTGTGGATGTTGTGTTATGGGGGTCTGTGGATGTTACACTGTTATGGGGGATCTGTGGATGTTACACTGTTATGGGGGTTCTGCGGGTGTTACACTGTTATGGGGGATCTGTGGATGTTACACTGTTATGGGGATCTGTAGATGTTATACTGTTATGGAGGATCTGTAGATGTTATGGGGGATCTGTAGATGTTATACTGTTATGGGGGATCTGTGGATGTTACACTGTTATGGGGGATCTGTGGATGTTACACTGTTATGGGGGATCTGTGGATGTTACACTGTTATGGGGGATCTGTGGGTGTTACACTGTTATGGGGGATCTGTGGATGTTACACTGTTATTGGGGATCTGTGGATGTTACACTGTTATGGGGGATCTGTGGATGTTATACTGTTATGGGGGATCTGTGGATGTTATACTGTTATGGGGGATCTGTATATGTTACAGTGTTATGGGGATCTGTGGATGTTATACTGTTATGGGGGATCTGTGGATGTTACACTGTTATGGGGGATCTGTGGATGTTACACTGTTATGGGGGATCTGTGGATGTTACACTGTTATGGGGGATCTGTGGATGTTACACTGTTATGGGGGATCTGTGGATGTCACACTGTTATGGGGGATCTGTGGGTGTTACACTGTTATGGGGGTTCTGTGGATGTTACACTGTTATGTGGGATCTGTGGATGTCACACTGTTATGGGGGATCTGTGGATGTTACACTGTTATGGGGGATCTGTAGATGTTACACTGTTATGGGGGATCTGTGGATGTTACACTGTTATGGGGGATCTGTGGATGTTACACTGTTATGGTGGATCTGTGGATGTTATACTGTTATGGGGGATCTGTGGATGTTATACTGTTATGGGGGATCTGCGGATGTTATACTGTTATGGGGGATCTGTGGATGTTACACTGTTATGGGGGATCTGTGGATGTTACACTGTTATGGGGGATCTGTGGATGTTACACTGTTATGGGGGATCTGTGGATGTTACACTGTTATGGGGGATCTGTGGATGTTACACTGTTATGGGGGATCTGTGGATGTTACACTGTTATGGGGGATCTGTGGATGTTACACTGTTATGGGGGATCTGTGGATGTTACAGTGTTATGGGGGATCTGTGGATGTTATACTGTTATGGGGGATCTGTGGATGTTATACTGTTATGGGGGATCTGTGGATGTTACAGTGTTATGGGGGATCTGTGGATGTTACAGTGTTATGGGGGATCTGTGGATGTTACACTGTTATGGGGGATCTGTGGATGTTACACTGTTATGTGGGATCTGTGGATGTTACACTGTTATGGGGGATCTGTGGATGTTACACTGTTATGAGGGATCTGTGGATGTTACACTGTTATGGGGGATCTGTGGATGTTACACTGTTATCGGGGATCTGTGGGTGTTATACTGTTATGGGGGATCTGTGGATGTTATACTGTTATGGTGGATCTGTGGATGTTACACTGTATGGGGGATCTGTGGATGTTATACTGTATGGGGGATCTCTGGATGTTACACTGTATGGGGGATCTTTGAATGTCATACTGTTATGGGGGATCTGTGGATGTTACACTGTAATGGGGAATCTGTGGATGTTACAGTGTTATGGGGGATCTGTGGATGTTACACTGTTATGGGGGATCTGTGGATGTTACACTGTTATGGGGGATCTGTGGATGTTACACTGTTATGGGGGATCTGTGGATGTTATACTGTTATGGGGGATCTGTGGATGTTACAGTGTTATGGGGCATCTGTAGATGTTATGGGGGATCTGTAGATGTTATACTGTTATGGTGGATCTGTGGATGTTACACTGTATGGGGGATCTGTGGATGTTATACTGTATGGGGGATCTCTGGATGTTACACTGTATGGGGGATCTTTGAATGTCATACTGTTATGGGGGATCTGTGGATGTTACACTGTTATGGGGGATCTGTGGATGTTATACTGTTATGGTGGATCTGTGGATGTTACACTGTATGGGGATCTGTGGATGTCATACTGTTATGGGGGATCTGTGGATGTTACACTGTTATGGGGGATCTGTGGATGTCACACTGTATGGGGGATCTGTGGATGTTACAGTGTTATGGGGGATCTGTAGATGTTATGGGGGATCTGTAGATGTTATACTGTTATGGTGGATCTGTGGATGTTACACTGTATGGGGGATCTGTGGATGTTATACTGTATGGGGGATCTCTGGATGTTACACTGTATGGGGGATCTTTGAATGTCATACTGTTATGGGGGATCTGTGGATGTTACACTGTTATGGGGGATCTGTGGATGTTATACTGTTATGGGGGATCTGTGGATGTTACACTGTATGGGGGATCTGTGGATGTTATACTGTATGGGGGATCTGTGGATGTTACACTGTTATGGGGGATCTGTGGATGTCACACTGTATGGGGGATCTGTGGATGTTACACTGTTATGGGGGTTCTGTGGATGTTACACTGTTATGGGGGATCTGTGGATGTTATACTGTTATGGGGGATCTGTGGATGTTACACTGTTATGGGGGATCTGTGGATGTTACACTGTTATGGGGGATCTGTGGATGTTACACTGTTATGGGGGATCTGTGGATGTTACACTGTTATGGGGAATCTGTGGATGTTACACTGTTATGGGGGATCTGTGGATGTTACACTGTTATGGGGGATCTGTGGATGTTACACTGTTATGGGGGATCTGTAGATGGTATACTGTTATGGGGGATCTGTAGATGTTATGGGGGATCTGTAGATGTTATACTGTTATGGGGGATCTGTGGATGTTACACTGTTATGGGGGATCTGTGGATGTTACACTGTTATGGGGGATCTGTGGATGTTACACTGTATGGGGGATCTGTGGATGTTATACTGTTATGGGGGATCTGTGGATGTTATACTGTTATGGGGGATCTGTGGATGTTACACTGTTATGGGGGATCTGTGGATGTTACACTGTTATGGGGGATCTGTGGATGTTATACTGTTATGGGGGATCTGTGGATGTTACACTGTTATGGGGGATCTGTGGATGTTACAGTGTTATGGGGGATCTGTGGATGTTACACTGTTATGGGGGATCTGTGGATGTTACACTGTTATGGGGGATCTGTAGATGTTATACTGTTATGGGGGATCTCTGGATGTTACACTGTATGGGGGATCTGTGGATGTTACACTGTTATGGGGGATCTGTGGATGTTACACTGTTATGGGGGTTCTGTGGATGTTACACTGTTATGGGGGATCTGTGGATGTTACACTGTTATGGGGTTCTGTTGGATGTTACACTGTTATGGGGATCTGTGGATGTTACACTGTTATGGGGGATCTGTGGATGTTGTGTTATGGGGGTCTGTGGATGTTACACTGTTATGGGGGATCTGTGGATGTTACACTGTTATGGGGGATCTGTGGATGTCACACTGTATGGGGGATCTGTGGATGTTACACTGTTATGGTGGATCTGTGGATGTTACACTGTTATGGGGGATCTGTGGATGTTACACTGTTATGGGGGATCTGTGGATGTTACACTGTATGGGGGATCTGTGGATGTTATACTGTATGGGGGATCTCTGGATGTTACACTGTATGGGGGATCTTTGAATGTCATACTGTTATGGGGGATCTGTGGATGTTACACTGTTATGGGGAATCTGTGGATGTTACAGTGTTATGGGGGATCTGTGGATGTTACACTGTTATGGGGGATCTGTGGATGTTACACTGTTATGGGGGATCTGTGGATGTTACACTGTTATGGGGGATCTGTGGATGTTATACTGTTATGGGGGATCTGTGGATGTTACAGTGTTATGGGGGATCTGTAGATGTTATGGGGGATCTGTAGATGTTATACTGTTATGGTGGATCTGTGGATGTTACACTGTATGGGAGATCTGTGGATGTTATACTGTATGGGGGATCTCTGGATGTTATACTGTATGGGGGATCTTTGAATGTCATACTGTTATGGGGGATCTGTGGATGTTACACTGTTATGGGGGATCTGTGGATGTTATACTTTTATGGTGGATCTGTGGATGTTACACTGTATGGGGATCTGTGGATGTTATACTGTATGGGGGATCTGTGGATGTTACACTGTTATGGGGGATCTGTGGATGTCACACTGTATGGGGGATCTGTGGATGTTACACTGTTATGGGGGTTCTGTGGATGTTACACTGTTATGGGGGATCTGTGGATGTTATACTGTTATGGGGGATCTGTGGATGTTACACTGTTATGGGGGATCTGTGGATGTTACACTGTTATGGGGGATCTGTGGATGTTACACTGTTATGGGGAATCTGTGGATGTTACACTGTTATGGGGGATCTGTGGATGTTACACTGTTATGGGGGATCTGTGGATGTTACACTGTTATGGGGGATCTGTAGATGTTATACTGTTATGGGGGATCTGTAGATGTTATGGGGGATCTGTAGATGTTATACTGTTATGGGGGATCTGTGGATGTTACACTGTTATGGGGGATCTGTGGATGTTACACTGTTATGGGGGATCTGTGGATGTTACACTGTATGGGGGATCTGTGGATGTTATACTGTTATGGGGGATCTGTGGATGTTATACTGTTATGGGGGATCTGTGGATGTTACACTGTTATGGGGGATCTGTGGATGTTACACTGTTATGGGGGATCTGTGGATGTTATACTGTTATGGGGGATCTGTGGATGTTACACTGTTATGGGGATCTGTGGATGTTACACTGTTATGGGGGATCTGTGGATGTTATACTGTTACGGGGGTTCTCTGGATGTTACACTGTATGGGGGATCTTTGAATGTCATACTGTTATGGGGGATCTGTGGATGTTACACTGTTATGGGGGATCTGTGGATGTTACACTGTTATGGGGGATCTGTGGATGTTACACTGTTATGGGGGTTCTGTGGATGTTACACTGTTATGGGGGTTCTGTGGATGTTACACTGTTATGGGGGTTCTATGGATGTTACACTGTTATGGGGGATCTGTGGATGTTACACTGTTATGGGGGTTCTGTGGATGTTACACTGTTATGGGGGATCTGTGGATGTTACACTGTTATGGGGGTTCTGTGGATGTTACACTGTTATGGGGGATCTGTGGATGTTACACTGTTATGGGGGTTCTGTTGGATGTTACACTGTTATGGGGATCTGTGGATGTTACACTGTTATGGGGGATCTGTGGATGTTGTGTTATGGGGGTCTGTGGATGTTACACTGTTATGGGGGATCTGTGGATGTTACACTGTTATGGGGGTTCTGTGGGTGTTACACTGTTATGGGGGATCTGTGGATGTTACAGTGTTATGGGGGATCTGTGGATGTTACACTGTTATGGGGGATCTGTGGAGGTTACAGTGTTATGGGGGATCTGTGGATGTTACACTGTTATGGGGGATCTGTGGACGTTACACTGTTATGGGGGATCTGTGGGTGTTATACTGTTATGGGGGATCTGTGGATGTTATACTGTTATGGTGGATCTGTGGATGTTACACTGTATGGGGGATCTGTGGATGTTATACTGTATGGGGGATCTCTGGATGTTACACTGTATGGGGGATCTTTGAATGTCATACTGTTATGGGGGATCTGTGGATGTTACACTGTTATGGGGAATCTGTGGATGTTACAGTGTTATGGGGGATCTGTGGATGTTACACTGTTATGGGGGATCTGTGGATGTTACACTGTTATGGGGGATCTGTGGATGTTACACTGTTATGGGGGATCTGTGGATGTTATACTGTTATGGGGGATCTGTGGATGTTACAGTGTTATGGGGGATCTGTAGATGTTATGGGGGATCTGTAGATGTTATACTGTTATGGTGGATCTGTGGATGTTACACTGTATGGGGGATCTGTGGATGTTATACTGTATGGGGGATCTCTGGATGTTACACTGTATGGGGGATATTTGAATGTCATACTGTTATGGGGGATCTGTGGATGTTACACTGTTATGGGGGATCTGTGGATGTTATACTGTTATGGTGGATCTGTGGATGTTACACTGTATGGGGGATCTGTGGATGTTATACTGTATGGGGGATCTGTGGATGTTACACTGTTATGGGGGATCTGTGGATGTCACACTGTATGGGGGATCTGTGGATGTTACACTGTTATGGGGGATCTGTGGATGTTACACTGTTATGGGGGATCTGTGGATGTTATACTGTTATGGGGGATCTGTGGATGTTACACTGTTATGGGGGATCTGTGGATGTTACACTGTTATGGGGGATCTGTGGATGTTACACTGTTATGGGGGATCTGTGGATGTTACACTGTTATGGGGAATCTGTGGATGTTACACTGTTATGGGGGATCTGTGGATGTTACACTGTTATGGGGGATCTGTGGATGTTACACTGTTATGGGGGATCTGTAGATGGTATACTGTTATGGGGGATCTGTAGATGTTATACTGTTATGGGGGATCTGTGGATGTTATACTGTTATGGGGGATCTGTGGATGTTACACTGTTATGGGGGATCTGTGGATGTTACACTGTTATGGGGGATCTGTGGATGTTATACTGTTATGGGGGATCTGTGGATGTTACACTGTTATGGGGATCTGTGGATGTTACACTGTTATGGGGGATCTGTGGATGTTATACTGTTATGGGGGTTCTCTGGATGTTACACTGTATGGGGGATCTTTGAATGTCATACTGTTATGGGGGATCTGTGGATGTTACACTGTTATGGGGGATCTGTGGATGTTACACTGTTATGGGGGATCTGTGGATGTTACACTGTTATGGGGGTTCTGTGGATGTTACACTGTTATGGGGGTTCTGTGGATGTTACACTGTTATGGGGGTTCTATGGATGTTACACTGTTATGGGGGATCTGTGGATGTTACACTGTTATGGGGGTTCTGTGGATGTTACACTGTTATGGGGGATCTGTGGATGTTACACTGTTATGGGGGTTCTGTGGATGTTACACTGTTATGGGGGATCTGTGGATGTTACACTGTTATGGGGGTTCTGTTGGATGTTACACTGTTATGGGGATCTGTGGATGTTACACTGTTATGGGGGATCTGTGGATGTTGTGTTATGGGGGTCTGTGGATGTTACACTGTTATGGGGGATCTGTGGATGTTACACTGTTATGGGGGTTCTGTGGGTGTTACACTGTTATGGGGGATCTGTGGATGTTACAGTGTTATGGGGGATCTGTGGATGTTACACTGTTATGGGGGATCTGTGGAGGTTACAGTGTTATGGGGGATCTGTGGATGTTACACTGTTATGGGGGATCTGTGGACGTTACACTGTTATGGGGGATCTGTGGGTGTTATACTGTTATGGGGGATCTGTGGATGTTATACTGTTATGGTGGATCTGTGGATGTTACACTGTATGGGGGATCTGTGGATGTTATACTGTATGGGGGATCTCTGGATGTTACACTGTATGGGGGATCTTTGAATGTCATACTGTTATGGGGGATCTGTGGATGTTACACTGTTATGGGGAATCTGTGGATGTTACAGTGTTATGGGGGATCTGTGGATGTTACACTGTTATGGGGGATCTGTGGATGTTACACTGTTATGGGGGATCTGTGGATGTTACACTGTTATGGGGGATCTGTGGATGTTATACTGTTATGGGGGATCTGTGGATGTTACAGTGTTATGGGGCGTCTGTAGATGTTATGGGGGATCTGTAGATGTTATACTGTTATGGTGGATCTGTGGATGTTACACTGTATGGGGGATCTGTGGATGTTATACTGTATGGGGGATCTCTGGATGTTACACTGTATGGGGGATATTTGAATGTCATACTGTTATGGGGGATCTGTGGATGTTACACTGTTATGGGGGATCTGTGGATGTTATACTGTTATGGTGGATCTGTGGATGTTACAGTGTTATGGGGGATCTGTGGATGTTACACTGTATGGGGGATCTGTGGATGTTATACTGTATGGGGGATCTGTGGATGTTACACTGTTATGGGGGATCTGTGGATGTCACACTGTATGGGGGATCTGTGGATGTTACACTGTTATGGGGGATCTGTGGATGTTACACTGTATGGGGGATCTGTGGATGTTATACTGTTATGGGGGATCTGTGGATGTTACACTGTTATGGGGGATCTGTGGATGTTACACTGTTATGGGGGATCTGTGGATGTTACACTGTTATGGGGGATCTGTGGATGTTACACTGTTATGGGGAATCTGTGGATGTTACACTGTTATGGGGGATCTGTGGATGTTACACTGTTATGGGGGATCTGTGGATGTTACACTGTTATGGGGGATCTGTAGATGGTATACTGTTATGGGGGATCTGTAGATGTTATGGGGGATCTGTAGATGTTATACTGTTATGGGGGATCTGTGGATGTTACACTGTTATGGGGGATCTGTGGATGTTACACTGTTATGGGGGATCTGTGGATGTTACACTGTATGGGGGATCTGTGGATGTTATACTGTTATGGGGGATCTGTGGATGTTATACTGTTATGGGGGATCTGTGGATGTTACACTGTTATAGGGGATCTGTGGATGTTACACTGTTATGGGGGATCTGTGGATGTTATACTGTTATGGGGGATCTGTGGATGTTACACTGTTATGGGGGATCTGTGGATGTTACAGTGTTATGGGGGATCTGTGGATGTTACACTGTTATGGGGGATCTGTGGATGTTACACTGTTATGGGGGATCTGTGGATGTTACACTGTTATGGGGGATCTGTAGATGTTATACTGTTATGGGGGATCTCTGGATGTTACACTGTATGGGGGATCTTTGAATGTCATACTGTTATGGGGGATCTGTGGATGTTACACTGTTATGGGGGATCTGTGGATGTTACACTGTTATGGGGGATCTGTGGATGTTACAGTGTTATGGGGGATCTGTGGATGTTACACTGTTATGGGGGATCTGTGGATGTTACACTGTTATGGGGGTTCTGTGGATGTTACACTGTTATGGGGGATCTGTGGATGTTACACTGTTATGGGGGTTCTGTGGATGTTACACTGTTATGGGGGATCTGTGGATGTTATACTGTTATGGGGGATCTGTGGATGTTACACTGTTATGGCGGATCTGTGGATGTTATACTGTTATGGGGTTCTGTTGGATGTTACACTGTTATGGGGATCTGTGGATGTTACACTGTTATGGGGGATCTGTGGATGTTACACTGTTATGGGGGATCTGTGGATGTTACACTGTTATGGGGGTTCTGTTGGATGTTACACTGTTATGGGGATCTGTGGATGTTACACTGTTATGGGGGATCTGTGGATGTTACACTGTTATGGGGGATCTGTGGATGTTACACTGTTATGGGGATCTGTGGATGTTACACTGTTATGGGGGATCTGTGGATGTTACACTGTTATGGGGGATCTGTGGATGTTACACTGTTATGGGGGATCTGTGGATGTTACACTGTTATGGGGGATCTGTGGATGTTACACTGTTATGGGGATCTGTGGATGTTACACTGTTATGGGGGATCTGTGGATGTTACACTGTTATGGGGGATCTGTGGATGTTATACTGTTATGGGGGATCTGTGGATGTCATACTGTTATGGGGGATCTGTGGATGTTACACTGTTATGGGGGATCTGTGGATGTTACACTGTTATGGGGGATCTGTGGATGTTACACTGTTATGGGGGATCTGTGGATGTTACACTGTTATGGGGGATCTGTGGATGTCACACTGTTATGGGGGATCTGTGGATGTTACACTGTTATGGGGGATCTGTGGGTGTTACACTGTTATGGGGGATCTGTGGATGTCATACTGTTATGGGGGATCTGTGGATGTTACACTGTTATGGGGGATCTGTGGATGTTACACTGTTATGGGGGATCTGTGGATGTTATACTGTTATGGGGGATCTCTGGATGTTACACTGTTATGGGGGATCTGTGGATGTTACACTGTTATGGGGGATCTGTGGATGTTATACTGTTATGGGGGATCTCTGGATGTCACACTGTATGGGGGATCTGTGGATGTTATACTGTTATGGGGGATCTGTGGATGTTATACTGTTATGGGGGATCTGTGGATGTCACACTGTATGGGGGATCTGTGGATGTTATACTGTTATGGGGGTTCTGTTGGAGTACTCTCTGTTACGGCGTCTTCTCATGTTTATGAAGTTTGTTCTTCGAATATTGTGTTTATTTCTTTTATGGACAAGAAAGTTTATTTAAAAAAAGAAAAAAAAAAAAAAAAAGCAACCAAGCTGACAGAATGCGCGCCTGCGCGCTGCGACTCCCTGCGTGCGCGTACACGTAACGGGCGGGTCCGCGGCGTCGCTGCGGCAGGGGGCGCGCTCTGGGGGAGGGGCCGCCATTTTGTCCCGGCGAGGCCTTAGAGGAGGAGTCTACGGAGCAGGGAAGAGACTCCGGAGAGCCCGGCAGGCAGCGCGACACGGAACGGCTCGGTTAGGGCGGCGGGTGTGCCCGGTACTGGGGAGGGCCGTGTATGAGGAGACCGCCGAGCGGCGGCCGCGACTGACCGGAGAGGAGACGCCGGGCCCATGGCGAAGAAGACGTACGACCTGCTCTTCAAGCTGCTGCTCATCGGAGACTCGGGGGTGGGGAAGACCTGCGTGCTCTTCCGCTTCTCGGACGATGCCTTCAACACCACCTTCATCTCCACCATCGGTGAGTCACGGGCCCCCGGGGGCCACACCGGATGTACTGAGGGCTCGGCTGTACTGGGGGCCACACCAGGATATACTGGGGGCCACACCAGGATATACTGCCTTTACCAGGGGTCCACATTGGATGTACTGGGGGCCACATTGGATATACTGCCTTTACCAGGGGGCCACACTGTGCTATATTGGGGGCCACACCATGATATACTGCCTTTACCAGAGGGCCACATTGGATATACTGGGGGCCACATTGGATATACTGCCTTTACCAGGGGGCCACACCAGGATATACTGGGAGCCACGCAGGATGTACTCAGGGGAGCGGCTGTACCAAGGGCCACACTATACTATACTGGGGGCCACACCAGAATTACCGCCTGTCCCGGGGCCATGCCGGAAGTATTGGGGGCCCCACTATACTGAGGTGACAGACTGGGGGGGCCCACACCGGATATACTGCCTGTACTGGGGGCCACACTACTGCTGGATATGGCATGGGCTTCGGGGCCACTCTGTCGTTTACTAAGGCTAGGGCGTTCATACACTGATGGTTAGACCTCCCATACAGGGGCCCCTGGGGCCACTAGTGCTGTGACTGGTTTGGTTTTTAACTGGCCCCTCCCACATGTCTACAGTGACTGCAGAGACCCCGGTGAGCCGGTCACCCAGCATACCCCCATGTTGCCCCGGTGCCCTCTTGTGTTTGTGGTCTCGGCGGTGAGGGCACCCCTCAGTATGGTGCCCTCTTGTTTTGGGGGTCTCGGCGGTGAGGCCACCCCTCAGCATGTTGCCCCGCTGCCCTCTTGTCTGGGGGTCTCGGCGGTGAGGCCACCTCTCAGTTTGGTGCCCTCTTGTGTGGGGGTCTCGGCTGTGAGACCACCCCTCAGCATGTTGCCCCGGCGCCCTCTTATGTTGGGGGTCTTGGTGGTGAGGCCACCTCTCAGTATGGTGCCCTCTTGTTTTGGGGATCTTGGCGGTGAGGCTACCTCTCAGTATGGTGCCCCGGCGCCCTCTTGTGTGGGGGTCTCGGCTGTGAGACCACCCCTCAGCATGTTGCCCTGGCGCCCTCTTGTGTTGGGGGTCTCGGCGGTGAGGCCACCTCTCAGTATGGTGCCCCGCTGCCCTCTTGTTTTGGGGGTCTCGGCGGTGAGGCCACCTCTCAGTATGGTGCCCCGCTGCCCTCTTGTTTTGGGGGTCTTGGCGGTGAGGCCACCTCTCAGTATGGTGCCCTCTTGTTTTGGGGGTCTTGGCGGTGAGGCCACCTCTCAGTATGGTGCCCTCTTGTTTTGGGGGTCTTGGTGGTGAGGCCACCTCTCAGTATGGTGCCCTCTTGTCTGGGGGTCTCGGCGGTAAGACCACCCCTCAGCATGTTGCCCTGGCGCCCTCTTGTGTTGGGGGTCTTGGCGGTGAGGCCACCTCTCAGTATGGTGCCCCGGTGCCCTCTTGTTTTGGGGGTCTTGGTGGTGAGGCCACCTCTCAGTATGGTGCCCTCTTGTCTGGGGGTCTCGGCGGTGAGACCACCCCTCAGCATGTTGCCCCGGCGCCCACTTGTGTTGGGGGTCTCGGCGGTGAGGCCACCCCTCAGCATGTTGCCCCGGCGCCCTCTTTTGTGTTGGGGGTCTCGGCGGTGAGGCCACCCCTCAGCATGTTGCCCCGGTGCCCTCTTGTGTTGGGGGTCTCGGCGGTGAGGCCACCCCTCAGCATGTTGCCCCGGTGCCCTCTTGTGTTGGGGGTCTCGGCGGTGAGGCCACCCCTCAGCATGTTGCCCCGGTGCCCTCTTGTGTTGGGGGTCTTGGTGGTGAGGCCACCTCGCAGTATGGTGCCCTCTTGTGTGGGGGTCTTGGTGAGGCCACCTCTCAGTATGGTGCCCTCTTGTGTGGGGGTCTTGGTGAGGCCACCTCTCAGTATAGTGCCCTCTTGTGTTGGGGGTCTTGGTGGTGCCACCTCTCAGTATGGTGCCCTCTTGTGTTGGGGGTCTTGGTGAGGCCACCTCTCAGTATGGTGCCCTCTTGTCTGGGGGTTTCGGCGGTGAGGCCACCCCTCAGTATGGTGCCCTCTTGTGTGGGGGTCTTGGTGAGGCCACCTCTCAGTATGGTGCCCTCTTGTGTTGGGGGTCTTGGCGGTGAGGCCACCCCTCAGTATGGTGCCCTCTTGTGTTGGGGGTCTCGGCGGTAAGGCCACCTCTCAGTATGGTGCCCTCTTGTGTTGGGGGTCTCGGCGGTAAGGCCACCTCTCAGTATGGTGCCCTCTTGTGTTGGGGGTCTCGGCGGTGAGGCCACCCCTCAGTATGGTCACTCTTGTGTTGGGGGTCTCGGCGGTGAGGCCACCTCTCAGTATGGTGCCCTCTTGTGTCGGGGGTCTCGGCGGTGAGACCACCCCTCTAGATTGTGTCACTTGAACTCTCTGCACAGGAATCGCCGAGACTAAGCAGCTTGGGGGATGAGATGCTGTCCGTGGGGGCCTGCAGCGCAGTAGTCATCCGCCACAAGTCCGTTTTGGCGCGGTTTCCGCCGCGGCTCTTATCTCGCTGGGGAGATATCTCCGTAGCGGCATCCAGGCTGAAAGAATGCTTCATAACCTGTGCCAAGTTGCCGGTGTGTGCCACCCGCTGAGGGCATTCTGTGTGAACCCCGCCTTAAACGCTCCACTCTTCCTTCTTCCAACATTAACTTCAAGAACCGACCGGTTCCCCCCGGGTAGTCCGCGCTCCGCTGCACCCTCACTGACTTCACGGTCATGGCTGTCGCTAGATGTCGGGTTCTCGTAGGACCATTTTGGGTGCTGCCATCCGAGCTGCGCCCTCTGAGGGCTCTGTCTGCCCCATGGTGGCTAGTAGTAGTCCGGACCCGTGCCATCTCCAGCGCGGAGGCCTGAGAGCTCCTCCATGGCTGCCGGGACCTCTGATGACATTTATAAGGCGCCTTTCACTTGGCACAACTGGGCGCTCGGTCCGTGCTGCCAGCAGACGCTGCGGGGGCACTGCGGTTGGCGCTGCGGGAGCTCCTGCATCTCTGCCCTGCGGACGGCTCGCTCCTCATTTGCAGCTCAGTTTTTCAAATTGTGGCCTTTGCGCTGTTTATCTGTAGACAGTCTGTGGGAGTCGCCGACCAATGTGGGCGGAGCTACTGCTGCCGCATCCGGATCCTCTAGGTGACACCACGGGGTGTTTACATCCGCAGACCTGGGAACGTCTCCCACAGGGAGGCGGCAATAATAAGATTAAGCAATGGTCACCCAGCCCTGCCAGCAGTAATGTATGTACACAGTGAGCGCAGCTCTGGAGTATAATACAGGATGAGTAATGTATGTACACAGTGACTCCACCAGCAGAATAGTGAGTGCAGCTCTGGAGTATAATACAGGATATAACCCAGGAGCAGTACGGGATAAGTAATGTATGTACACAGTGACTCCACCAGCAGAATAGTGAGTGCAGCTCTGCAGTATAATACAGGATGTAAATCAGGATCAGTACAGGATAAGTAATGTATGTACACAGTGACTCCACCAGCAGAATAGTGAGTGCAGCTCTGGAGTATAATACAGGATGTAACGCAGGAGCAGTACTGGATAAGTAATGTATGTACACAGTGACTCCACCAGCAGAATAGTGAGTGCAGCTCTGGAGTATAATACAGGATGTAAATCAGGATCAGTACAGGATAAGTAATGTATGTACACAGTGACTCTACCAGCAGAATAGTGAGTGCAGCTCTGGAGTATAATACAGGATGTAACTCAGGGTCAGTACAGGATAGGTAATGTATGTACACAGCGACTCCACCAGCAGAATAGTGAGTGCAGCTCTGGGGTATAATACAGGATGTAACTCAGAATCAGTACAGGATAAGTAATGTATGTACACAGTGACTCCTCCAGCAGAATAGTGAGTGCAGCTCTGGGGTATAATACAGGATGTAACTCAGGGTCAGTACAGGATAAGTAATGTACACAGTGACTCCACCAGCAGAATAGTGAGTGCAGCTCTGGGGTATAATACAGAATATAACTCAGAATCAGTACAGGATAAGTAATGTATGTACACAGTGACTCCACCAGCAGAATAGTGAGTGCAGCTCTGCAGTATAATACAGGATATAACTCAGAATCAGTACGGGATAAGTAATGTATGTACACAGTGACTCCACCAGCAGAATAGTGAGTGCAGCTCTGGGGTATAATACAGGATGTAACTCAGGAGCAGTACAGGATAAGTAATGTATGTACACAGTGACTCCACCAGCAGAATAGTGAGTGCAGCTCTGGAGTATAATACAGGATGTAACTCAGGATCAGTACAGGATAAGTAATATATGTATACAGTGACTCCACCAGCAGAATAGTGAGTGCAGCTCTGGAGTATAATACAGGATGTAACTCAGGATCAGTACAGGATAAGTAATGTATGTACACAGTGACTCCACCAGCAGAATAGTGAGTGCAGCTCTGGGGTATAATACAGGATGTAACTCAGGGTCAGTACAGGATAAGTAATGTATGTACACAGTGACTCCCCCAGCAGAATAGTGAGTGCAGCTCCGCAGTATAATACAGGATGTAACTCAGGATCAGTACAGGATAAGTAATGTATGTACATAGTGACTCCACCAGCAGAATAGTGAGTGCAGCTCTGGGGTATAATACAGGAGGTACTTCTAGTATATAGTGATGAGTAGTGACTAAAGGTGGTATGACAGTGATGCATACGATGTTCTTTGGCGCTGTCACTAGCGCAGTACGGCCGCCGGCTGCTCGCTGAGGCTCCTGGACCGGTGTAGTTACGTGTTAGAGGTTCTCGGGGGAAGCTGAAGGGTGAACGATGTGACGCCGTGAGGAGTACAAGTCGCTTGTCTCATCTTGCTGAGGCGTCCATCTCCCTCCCGCAGTGTCTCCCCCCTCGGTGCGGATGGCGGTGTGCTGCCTGCCGTACCCACAAGTGTAGTAATGTGACATGCAGATAACACGGAGCACGCTGCTCTGGAGGCCTTCCAGGCGTGATGGGGAATGTGATCATGGCATAAAAATAACTGGTGTCTGACGTGGTGCCGGTACAGCGCTGCGGCTCCAGTAGATTGCGGTGGTGCAGCAAGCTGTCTGCCGCTCTGGGTACGGCGCTGCCGCTCGTGTGGCTGGCGGCGGGCCGCTGCCGCTCTGGGTACGGCGCTGCCGCTCGTGTGGCTGGCGGCGGGCCGCCTGCCGCTGTGGGTATGGCGCTGCCGCTCGTGTGGCTGGCGGCGGGCCGCCTGCCGCTCTGGGTACGGCGCTGCCGCTCGTGTGGCTGGCGGCGGGCCGCCTGCCGCTCTGGGTACGGCGCTGCCGCTCGTGTGGCTGGCGGCGGGCCGCCTGCCGCTCTGGGTACGGCGCTGCCGCTCGTGTGGCTGGCGGCGGGCCGCCTTCTGATCTTTCCTTTTTTTTGAGGCTCATTCTTCGCAGTTACTGATTTTTAGCCGGGCGCAGCAGCAGGGTAAAGCATGGGGAAGCAGCCTGGGCCTATGAGAATATACAAGATGGATTTCCGACACCTTCTAACTCGGCACCCAATGAAGCTGAAGGTCCGGTAACCTCGGTGGAGCGACGTGCGTGTCCAGCGGAGATTAGTCGTCTGGCTGGGTGACTCCCCCTACAGGCCGGCTGTATGGAACCACCAGTGACTTTCTACCTCCCGCT
This sequence comes from Eleutherodactylus coqui, assembly GCA_035609135.1. Taxonomy (NCBI): domain Eukaryota; kingdom Metazoa; phylum Chordata; class Amphibia; order Anura; family Eleutherodactylidae; genus Eleutherodactylus; species Eleutherodactylus coqui. The sequence goes on along the minus strand of CM069405.1, from coordinate 19,611,761 downwards.
GACACCATTCTTTGTCCTCCTACCGTCTGATAGAGAGCTGTGTACAGTCTGCCAAACACAGCGCCACCCTTGTATGAGCTGCAATACCACACACCACCATGTGGACAAGGGGGGTGCTGTCTGGTATGTTTCTCAAACCCTAGATGAGCCCCCAACAACACAGAACTTATATATACGCCCCGTGGGTTAGTATGGGGGATTCAACGCCGCCCCATACAATGCAGATGGCGGCTGCGATCAGCGCCAAACCTGGTAATGTCTGTTCTGACAGCGGCATTTAAATCCCCAATCAGCTTTATGGGGTCCCGAAGCCCCCGCGATGGGGATGTAAAGTGCTATTTAATTGCCATGGTAACCTGGGGCTGTCTGAAGGCCCCCGGCGCTCCCATGGCTGATCGGTACAGTGCAGTACTTCGGTATTACATTATACTGCAGGAGCGATGAAGCCTCATAAGTCCAACTCCGGCGGGGCTGAAATGTAAGGATGGGCTTATAATGTCATTCTGGAACAGAGCGGGGTAACATATCTGGTGTCGCCGCAGCCATAAACGCCCGGTCTAGCGAAGGAACGCGTTATCTGCTGGACGCCGTCTTGATGTGATACTCAATGCCAGAATTGCGCTTTTTTTTTTTTTGGTCACCCCACAAAAAATGTGATACAAAGCGTCTAGTTATAAGTGACCCAAAAGTGGTACCAATAGAAACAACGGGACGGCCCGCAAATTATGAGCGACCGCGCAGCTGTGTCGGCGTGGAAATCGGCGTTACTACGGTCAGGAAATGTAGGTTCTTTGGCCGCCTGCAGACGGCCGGGTCGGATCCTGCTGCCAGCCCATGCACAGCCCTGCGGCTCCTCTCTGCGCTGTGTGCCGGCTGCCGGGTCACTAAGGGGTTAAGCTGGAGTAAAAGGGTGGTCACTAAGGGGTTAAGCTGGAGTAAAAGGGGGGTGGTGGTCACTGAGGGGTTAGGTTGGCGTAAAAGTGGGCTGGTCACTAAGGGGTTGGGCTGGCGTCAAAGGGGTGTGGTCACTAAGGGGTTGGGCTGGTGTCAGAGGGGTGTGGTCACTAAGGGGTTGGGCTGGTGTCAGGGGTGTGGTCACTAAGGGGTTGGGCTGGTGTCAGAGGGGTGTGGTCACTAAGGGGTTGGGCTGGCGTCAGAGGGGTGTGGTCACTAAGGGGTTGGGCTGGTGTCAGAGGGGTGTGGTCACTAAGGGGTTGGGCTGGCGTCAGAGGGGTGTGGTCACTAAGGGGTTGGGCTGGCGTCAGAGGGGTGTGGTCACTAAGGGGTTGGGCTGGCGTCAGAGGGGTGTGGTCACTAAGGGGTTGGGCTGGCGTCAGGGGGGGGTGGTCGCTGATCAGGCCGATCCGCAGCCTGAAGCTCCTTTTCATATAGAGCCATTATTTTTTTCTTAACGCTTTCTGGAGGTGTTCCTGCGATGTTTGTGCTCAGTGTGTTGTGGGGTGAGGGGGTACACAGGGGTCAGAGCAGAAGCCGCTGCGCCTCCCTCTATGTAGTGGCCGGTGCCTGTAACTGCAGGCGCAGCTCCCATTGATTTCTGAGAGACCCCAGCCTGCAGTTACAGGCATCGGCCACTACACAAGGTACGGGGCAGCTGCTGGGATGTTGATGGGGAGGCTGGAGAATGAGCCGTAGCCGGTGACCCCTCCTGTGATTGGAGCCCTAGAGGCATCGGCTGGAAGGACGTCCCTTTCTACGTTGGGTTAGTCTCGATGGTCCCACGTTGGGCGCCTCCTCCCTCCTGGTGTTCAGTCGGTGACTACCACAGTCCCTGCTGAATTATTCACCGCCGGCCCGCATCGTGTGTCCGCCGGACGCTTCTCTGATTTTATGTTGCTGCAGATGCCGCCGGCGCTCATCTAAAATTGATGGTCGTGGCGTAAAGATACAAAGAAGGCTCTGGGCGACGGCCGACACCTGAGAAGCTTCTGCCACCAGCCATCGGGTTACCTGGGATTGTGCAGGTGACTGCAGTCTAGTGTTCCCTGTTATCAGCCTGTAGAGTTCATAACAACAATGGCAGGAAATGCAAAAAATCCGCTCACTGAAATGTAGTGATTGTGTAAGGAAAGGGTCGGCCCTGTTTGCTGTCACTGAATGGAAACACCAGTGTATCCTGACATGACTGCTGACGGCTTGTCTCCACGGCCTGGGCGCCGCCACCTGACAGTTGTTGTCTATCACCATCGCCAAATAATGCAAGCGCTGAAGCCACGGGCACCACTGCCTGTACTGCGGTCACTGCGCCTGGCATGCTGCACGGTTTCACCCAGGATGTTGTTGGATCACCGTCCGTCGAGGCCGACTCCCACTGATCTCCGTGCGGCTCTGAAGCTGCGACTGGTCGGCCACATGGGGACCGCCCCCTACTGACTAATCTCGGGATGCACCAAGGTGGCGCTTTACTGTGATGTCCGTGCGGGGCCCAGGCCGCGATGTCAGCGGCTCCACACGTGGCTGCAGCTGTTCTTGACCTGGCTGCAGATCTAGAGGGTGCAAAAGCCGACATGAACGTCCCGGGGGTCCGCGCCCGGGGGGGGGGTGGCGGCGGATGTTCTCCCTGCTAGACGAGGGGCACACTTGTTTGTATTAAAATAAGTGGTCCCTCACAGCTTTATTTACGTGGGTGCTGGTGGTCTGGTGCGGTGCCTGGGTGGGTGCTGGTGGTCTGGTGCGGTGCCTGGGTGGGTGCTGGTGGTCTGGTGCGGTGCCTGGGTGGGTGCTGGTGGTCTGGTGCGGTGCCTGGGTGGGTGCTGGTGGTCTGGTGCGGTGCCTGGGTGGGTGCTGGTGGTCTGGTGCGGTGCCTGGGTGGGTGCTGGTGGTCTGGTGCGGTGCCTGGGTGGGTGCTGGTGGTCTGGTGCGGTGCCTGGGTGGGTGCTGGTGGTCTGGTGCGGTGCCTGGGTGGGTGCTGGTGGTCTGGTGCGGTGCCTGGGTGGGTGCTGGTGGTCTGGTGCGGTGCCTGGGTGGGTGCTGGTGGTCTGGTGCGGTGCCTGGGTGGGTGCTGGTGGTCTGGTGCGGTGCCTGGGTGGGTGCTGGTGGTCTGGTGCGGTGCCTGGGTGGGTGCTGGTGGTATGGTGCGGTGCCTGGGTGGGTGCTGGTGGTCTGGTGCGGTGCCTGGGTGGGTGCTGGTGGTCTGGTGCGGTGCCTGGGTGGGTGCTGGTGGTCTGGTGCGGTGCCTGGGTGGGTGCTGGTGGTCTGGTGCGGTGCCTGGGTGGGTGCTGGTGGTCTGGTGCGGTGCCTGGGTGGGTGCTGGTGGTCTGGTGCGGTGCCTGGGTGGGTGCTGGTGGTATGGTGCGGTGCCTGGGTGGGTGCTGGTGGTATGGTGCGGTGCCTGGGTGGGTGCTGGTGGTATGGTGCGGTGCCTGGGTGGGTGCTGGTGGTCTGGTGCGGTGCCTGGGTGGGTGCTGGTGGTCTGGTGCGGTGCCTGGGTGGGTGCTGGTGGTCTGGTGCGGTGCCTGGGTGGGTGCTGGTGGTCTGGTGCGGTGCCTGGGTGGGTGCTGGTGGTCTGGTGCGGTGCCTGGGTGGGTGCTGGTGGTCTGGTGCGGTGCCTGGGTGCGTGCTGGTGGTCTGGTGCGGTGCCTGGGTGGGTGCTGGTGGTCTGGTGCGGTGCCTGGGTGGGTGCTGGTGGTCTGGTGCGGTGCCTGGGTGGGTGCTGGTGGTCTGGTGCGGTGCCTGGGTGCGTGCTGGTGGTCTGGTGCGGTGCCTGGGTGCGTGCTGGTGGTCTGGTGCGGTGCCTGGGTGCGTGCTGGTGGTCTGGTGCGGTGCCTGGGTGCGTGCTGGTGGTCTGGTGCGGTGCCTGGGTGCGTGCTGGTGGTCTGGTGCGGTGCCTGGGTGCGTGCTGGTGGTCTGGTGCGGTGCCTGGGTGCGTGCTGGTGGTCTGGTGCGGTGCCTGGGTGCGTGCTGGTGGTCTGGTGCGGTGCCTGGGTGCGTGCTGGTGGTCTGGTGCGGTGCCTGGGTGCGTGCTGGTGGTCTGGTGCGGTGCCTGGGTGCGTGCTGGTGGTCTGGTGCGGTGCCTGGGTGCGTGCTGGTGGTCTGGTGCGGTGCCTGGGTGCGTGCTGGTGGTCCGGTATGAGGCCTGGCTGCAGGGGTCTCTGGTGCCTGGGTGCTGGTGGTCTGGTTTGAGGCCTGGCTGCAGGGGTCTCTGGTGCGGTGCCTGGGTGCTGGTGGTCTGGTGGTCTGGTTTGAGGCCTGGGTGCGGGATCTCTGGTGCCTGGGTGCTGGTGGTCTGGTGCGGTGCCTGGGTGCGGGGTCTCTGGTGCCTGGGTGCTGGTGGTCTGGTGCGGTGCCTGGGTGCGGGGTCTCTGGTGCCTGGGTGCTGGTGGTCCGGTTTGAGGCCGGTGATTGTTCTCTGGCTCACTGCAGCCATTGTTTGTGCTGGCGTCACACTAATTATATGTATGCGGTGTCGCCCTGTTCAGGCTTGTTACCCGCTGCTCACGTCTCATCACGTTCCACCCCGGGAGGGAGGCCGCCCGTACCAGCGTGGTTACCTGACTTGTGCTAGAGCTTCCGCAACTGTCTGCAATGCCCTAGTTGCATCTCAAGCCTCCTAGTTCATGAATAGAATGCCAGAACAGCAGTGTAAACTGACACCAGGGGAAAGGAACAGATTGTACCTCCCTGTAAATAGGCCAAGCCCAACTGTGGGGCTTACATAGGACTGCCAGTCACATCTACATTATCCGTGCTCAGTTATCTGAGCGTTGACATCTACTACATTACCTGTACCACTGTTACATAGGACTGCAGGTGACATCTACTACATGATCTGTGGGGTTACATAGGACTGCAGGTGACATCTACTACATGATCTGTGGGGTTACACAGGACTGCCAGTCACATCTACATTATCCATCCTCGGTTATCTGAGCGTTGACATCTACTACATTACCTGTACCACTGTTCTGTGAAGTTACATAGGACTGCAGGTGACCTCTACTACATGATCTGTGAAGTTACATAGGACTGCAGGTGACATCTACTACATGATCTGTGGGGTTACATAGGACTGCGGGTGACATCTACTACATGATCTGTGGGGTTACATAGGACTGCGGGGGACATCTACTACATGATCTGTGGGGTTACACAGGACTGCGGGGGACATCTACTACATGATCTGTGGGGTTACACAGGACTGCGGCGGACATCTACTACATGATCTGTGGGGTTACACAGGACTGCGGGGGACATCTACTACATGATCTGTGGGGTTACACAGGACTGCGGGGGACATCTACTACATGATCTGTGGGGTTACACAGGACTGCGGGGGACATCTACTACATGATCTGTGGGGTTACACAGGACTGCGGGGGACATCTACTACATGATCTGTGGGGTTACACAGGACTGCGGGGGACATCTACTACATGATCTGTGGGGTTACACAGGACTGCGGGGGACATCTACTACATGATCTGTGGGGTTACACAGGACTGCGGCGGACATCTACTACATGATCTGTGGGGTTACACAGGACTGCGGCAGACATCTACTACATGATCTGTGGGGTTACACAGGACTGCGGCAGACATCCACTACATGATCTGTGGGGTTACACAGGACTGCGGCGGACATCCACTACATGATCTGTGGGGTTACACAGGACTGCGGCGGACATCCACTACATGATCTGTGGGGTTACACAGGACTGCGGCGGACATCCACTACATGATCTGTGGGGTTACACAGGACTGCGGCGGACATCTACTACATGATCTGTGGGGTTACACAGGACTGCGGCGGACATCTACTACATGATCTGTGGGGTTACACAGGACTGCGGCGGACATCTACTACATGATCTGTGGGGTTACACAGGACTGCGGCGGACATCTACTACATGATCTGTGGGGTTACACAGGACTGCGGCGGACATCTACTACATGATCTGTGGGGTTACACAGGACTGCGGCGGACATCTACTACATGATCTGTGGGGTTACACAGGACTGCGGCGGACATCTACTACATGATCTGTGGGGTTACACAGGACTGCGGCGGACATCTACTACATGATCTGTGGGGTTACACAGGACTGCGGCGGACATCTACTACATGATCTGTGGGGTTACACAGGACTGCGGCGGACATCTACTACATGATCTGTGGGGTTACACAGGACTGCGGCGGACATCTACTACATGATCTGTGGGGTTACACAGGACTGCGGCGGACATCTACTACATGATCTGTGGGGTTACACAGGACTGCGGCGGACATCTACTACATGATCTGTGGGGTTACACAGGACTGCGGCGGACATCTACTACATGATCTGTGGGGTTACACAGGACTGCGGCGGACATCTACTACATGATCTGTGGGGTTACACAGGACTGCGGCGGACATCTACTACATGATCTGTGGGGTTACACAGGACTGCGGCGGACATCTACTACATGATCTGTGGGGTTACACAGGACTGCGGCGGACATCTACTACATGATCTGTGGGGTTACACAGGACTGCGGCGGACATCTACTACATGATCTGTGGGGTTACACAGGACTGCGGCGGACATCTACTACATGATCTGTGGGGTTACACAGGACTGCGGCGGACATCTACTACATGATCTGTGGGGTTACACAGGACTGCGGCGGACATCTACTACATGATCTGTACTCAGTTATCACTGTTATCTGTCAGGGTTACATAGGACTGCAGGTGAGTGACATCTACATTACCTGTACCACTGTTATCTGTGGGGTTACATAGGACTGCCAGTCACATCTACTACATTATCTGTCCTCAGTTAGCTGTGTGGTGACAACTACTACATTATCTGTGGGGTTACATAGGACTGCAGGTGACATCTACTTTATCTGTACTCAGTTGTTACTGTTATCTGAGGGGTTACATAGGACTGCCGGTGACTTCTACTACATTATCTGAGGGGTTACATAGGACTGCCGGTGACTTCTACTACATTATCTGTGGGGTTACATAGGACTGCCGGTGACTTCTACTACATTATCTGTGGGGTTACATAGGACTGCCGGTGACTTCTACTACATTATCTGTGGGGTTACATAGGACTGCCGGTGACATCTACTACATTATCTGTGGGTTACATAGGACTGCTGGTGACATCTACTACATTATCTGTGGGGTTACATAGGACTGCCGGTGACTTCTACTACATTATCTGTGGGTTACATAGGACTGCAGTGACATCTACTACATTATCTGTGGGGTTACATATGGAGAGGCCTTATGGGCCCCTTCGGCTCCTGGGTGCAACCACATCCCCTATAGTTACGCCCGTGCACCTGTAAGTGGGTTATTACCCAGAATGCAGTGCAGGCTTCCTGCGCAGACCTCACCTGTGATGTGACATTACTGTAGTGCTGCGTTGCCCGTCGGCCCCCCGGAAGCTCCCATCGCCCTCATCAGCCTCCTCTCCCTTGCTGCTTCCTCAGGATTTCCATTGGCCTCCCCCGCTCATTGTGTATGTGGTATTTCCCTGAGTCACCGCAGGTCACATGACTGCAGCAGCCAGGAATGTAACAGTGAAGCCTCTGCGGGGGTCTCTGCCCCCTACAGCCTGTCTGGTACGGTGTGTCAGTCTGCAGTCCGCTCTGTGCTCCCATTCACTGACAGCAAGCAGTGATCCTGCAGACCAGGAGGGGTTGGCAGGCCGTGTGTTGGAGCTGGTCTGCAGAGCTGCTGACAAGCGTCCATTGATGGCGGCTTCGCAGTGATTGGCGCGCTGGCAGGACGCCCGCTGCCCTTTGTTGTCCGCTCTGCCGTTTGTTCTTTCATAGCTGCAGAGAATTCGCTCCTTTGTGTCTTTCTGTAACTTGTCCCTGCGCCCCTCCCCCCAGTGCCCGACTCCTCCGGTGCCGCCTCCTGTGCCCGGGCATCATTGTGTAAGCACCCGGGTCTATTCCTGGACGGAGCCGCCTGCTGAGTCACCAGTCCTCTGGTAATACAAGTCCCAGCATGCTGAGCCCTGACTGCTGAGGGGTTGTTACATTGTATCCCGGCTGCTGGGTGTTGCAGACACATTGTGCTCCCCGCAGTAGTAACAAACCCTCTGCTGGGAGATCCCTGCGTCTGGTCTGGTTGTGCCGACTACCTTATACAGAGGTAGCCCTGAGGAAGCCCGTGTAGCTGCTGATCTGTACGGACTGTGCCGGCTCCTGCAGAGCATGTGCGCCACTGACCATGATGGGAGTTGCTCCCACTATTCCCTATTGCTCTGTGGTGGCCTCATTCTTCCATGTAGATTCGCCCGGCGCCGCCTCTCACTGCGACGCTTATCGGCCCGCTTCATTTCAAGCCTTACGGCCCTTTTAGGCTGAGACTCTCCCTACACACTGGACAGACCCCCTACACACTGGACGGACCCCCTACACACTGGACGGACCCCCGGGACTCAGCTGCCGTCCGGAGGTACCCAGCGCAGATGTGAGAGCGGCGTTATACGGGTGGATCGTCTGGGTTCTCGCATCCCGCCGGACGCTGCCGACCGCTCGGTGTACACACTGCCCCGACTGAGCGACTAACAGGAGCGTGGTCGCCTCTAGCTTGGTGGTTTCTGCAGACAACAGAGCAACGGATTGGCTGTGCAGTATCCCTTATGGGGGCGGTAACGATCCCTGGAGCTCCGCCTCCATGCACAGAAACTTCCATCACTGGGATGACCGGTCAGGCATCTGACCCCTACAGGTCGTCCCCTGTAAATGGGTCTCACAAGGAGTAGTAATGAGGAGCCCGCCCCCTACTGCTAGTAAGAAGGAAGTGAAAGGGGTTTGTGGTTCCTCCTCTGTATGAAGGTCATCCGTGTGAGATTCGGCTGATATCCCTTTCCCAGAAACGGCGCCCTTGTATCTAGTGGCCAGGACTGGTACTGCAGTGATAAGCCGTTATACTGCATGCGGGGGAAGAGCTGGGTTATTGGGAGGATGCGGAAAGCCAAGCGATGGCACCGGTTATTGGACATTCGTTACAAGCAGCGCTGGGATGCAATCTACAAGGTGCGTCACGGAACAGTAGTCCGACATCACGCTCGTAGGGCCGCGGGGGGCGCTCACACACCGCTGAGCTGCAGCCCATATCACCCCTTCAGTTTGAATTCATTTGATTGGGTGAAATCGGCTGCTGACCAGCGGTGTGGATTTCACACACAAAAAAAATACGCGTTGAACTCCATGCAGAATTCGCCATCGGAGCGCCGCACAACTCGCCATTGGCGGGGCAAGATCCGTGTGCAGATCCATAAACGGCGGCAGAAAGGTGTTGATTTTGCCGCCGTCTTTAGAGGCTGAAATTGCGTGAACATTTACGGTACGGAATTGATGCAGGCTTTGTGCTCCAGGAACCGCGCCAATGTCCTCTCGCCGCGCAGAATGTTGTGGATCTGATTAGAAGCCGCACGGAGAAACTTGTCGTGGATTCGCGCTTCTGCAAAGTTAATTCGACCCCCCCCCGAGCACCGAAGTAGCTGACCTGGCGGAGGGATCCATGCGAGCGATGCGGCCGCTTCATCAGCACAGTCGCGCCATGAATGGGGATCGGCGCTGCCGCCCGTACCGCGCAGGGTTTGCGGTTCTTTAAGCCATGGATGTAGTTGGTGTCACCTGGGGGTGCGGTAAGGCGTGGATTGTCGCACAGACAAGGCCGGTTTTGTGCGCAGCGCGGCCGTTATCTGCTACCATTTTAGAGTCGAACGGTTCAGTAGATTTTTATTTTTTTTCTTTCCTCCATAAATTCCGAGATCAGTCGGCACTATTAAAGCTCCCGAGTTGAGCAGAAGGTGGTCCACCACTTGGGACCCCGACAGTCAGCTGTTCTGCACCGCTGACAGCGCTACCACGTGGCAGTGGGGTGATAGTGCGATATGGACAACGGCCTCTTCCTGCCCCACCCCCGCTGACCGGTGGCCCTGATATCAGCTGATGGCTATCGGTCCTGAGCAGTCGGGTCCCAGAAAATCCCTTTAAGCCCCCCCCCCCCCCCCGCAGTGTTGGTCTTGTTGGGCTGCATTTCCACGTAGTGTTGGCCTGGACTGTACGTGATTGGCTGACGGCGTTACTGACGGGGCGCGTATCCCCTAGAAGCGTTTGTTGATTAGCGCGCTCGTTTGTCATCAGGTCTCTGGATGTTTACGTGGGGCAGCGATTAGGAGCGGCGTTCTACATCGCGGCCCTCGATCCGGCGGCGGCCTGTGTAAGGGGGCCGTTTACACGCAGCGCGATGCTGCAGATCATCCACGGTGGAGAGCTCTGCTGCAGAATCTGCACAAGGGTCGCAGTCCGTACCGTCGCTGAGAGTTGTGGTTCGCCACCGCAGCGCTCCCCTCTTAGTTGTCAGCGCACCTTCACCCAGCCACCTCTAGTGGGCGCTACGGATTTCACATAGGAATTTTCCACTGCAAAGAACTTGCAGCATTTCCGAAGAGGACTGTAAACCAGGACCTCCGTGGAGCAGTGCATTGTGGGAGCTGTGGTGGTGAGGATGTAGCAGAGCCGGTGACCCGAGTCCTCATCTGTCATCCCTCACTAGAGAAGCACATGGCGTCTTCAGCTCTGCTACCTCTGTGTGTTGTGCTCGCTGCGGGGTGGGGGGATGGGTCTGTAATGGGGACCGACGGCCCGGCAGACATCAGTGACTCTGCATTTCTTCAGGCTTCGGTGACGTTCTGTTGGACCCCTTCCTAGATCCGAGGGCGGGGGGCCGGGCTGGAGGATTGGGGATGCGAGTCTTCAGCAGATTTCAGTCTTTTTATCCTTTTTGAGTTCTGGTGATTTTTCTCCAGTCACATCCAGAGCTGTTTTCAAAGTTTCCTCTAGCCAGTTTAGCTCCGCCCTGCTTTGTCATGTGACCGCTGAGCTCGCATGCACTGCTCTCTGGTGGCAGTCCTGCAGCTGGGACAACTGTTGGGCAAGCGATGCCCGATACTCGGTGCTGCCGCACAGGAGTGGGTACCGTTGGCTCACAGCGAGCGGCTGCAGGAGATTTCACGCCTCGCTCCCCCACCCCTCTCCATTGACTTAACATGGTACTCCACGGCTGCTGTGTACACTAAACGATCGGCCCCGTTATCTGCTCCACGGCTGCTGTGTACACTAAACGATCGGCCCCGTTATCTGCTCCGCGGCTGCTGTGTACACTAAACGATCGGCCCCGTTATCTGCTCCGCGGCTGCTGTGTACACTGAACGATCGGCCCCGTTATCTGCTCCGCGGCTGCTGTGTACACTAAACGATCGGCCCCGTTATCTGCTCCACGGCTGCTGTGTACACTGAACGATCAGCCCCGTTATCTGCTCCGCGGCTGCTGTGTACACTGAACGATCGGCCCCGTTATCTGCTCCACGGCTGCTGTGTACACTGAACGATCGGCCCCGTTATCTGCTCCGCGGCTGCTGTGTACACTGAACGATCGGCCCCGTTATCTGCTCCGCCGCTGCTGTGTACACTAAACGATCGGCCCCGTTATCTGCTCCGCGGCTGCTGTGTACACTGAACGATCGGCCCCGTTATCTGCTCCGCGGCTGCTGTGTACACTGAACGATCGGCCCCGTTATCTGCTCCGCGGCTGCTGTGTACACTGAACGATCGGCCCCGTTATCTGCTCCGCGGCTGCTGTGTACACTGAACGATCGCCCCGTTATCTGCTCCGCGGCTGCTGTGTACACTGAACGATCAGCCCCGTTATCTACTCCACGGCTGCTGTGTACACTAAACGATCGGCCCCGTTATCTGCTCCACGGCTGCTGTGTACACTAAACGATCAGCCCCGTTATCTGCTCCGCGGGCTGCTGTGTACACTGAACGATCGGCCCCGTTATCTGCTCCGCGGCTGCTGTGTACACTGAACGATCGCCCCGTTATCTGCTCCGCGGCTGCTGTGTACACTGAACGATCGGCCCCCGTTATCTGCTCCGCGGCTGCTGTGTACACTGAACGATCAGCCCCGTTATCTACTACACGGCTGAATGATGGATGTTAAGCGTTTACACGTCAGGGATCTCTCGTCGGCCATCGTTTGGTGATCGTGTGTAAACGGGCCTGTGCTTGGAATCCGTACAAGTGGAGGATGGACCGCTGGAGTGCTGAGGAATGAGGGTCATAGGTCATTACCGGTGATGACCTTCCATCAGGATAGGTCATCAGCTGATCTGTGGGGTCCGCTGCTGAAGACCCCCACCAATCGGCTGATAACCAGGCCAGCTGTCATGGTGGACGGAGACTGAAGCCGACAGCGCTGTCCGTAGCGCAGCACCGACTGAATGACAGCTGGCCTTATCAGCAGATTGGTGGGGGTCTTCAGCAGCGGACCCCACAGATTTAACTATTGAGGACTCACCCCGAGGGTAGGTCAGCACTGGTATTGCCCCAGACAATCCCTTTAAGAGCGGCAGCCCTGTGTGATGAGCGGCGTGATGACTGCTCTCCTCCTGATTCTCATCTTCATTTCTTTCAGGAATTGACTTCAAGATCAAAACTGTGGAATTACAAGGAAAGAAGATCAAACTACAGATCTGGTGAGTGGCGTGGGGGGGCGCTGGTGAGTGGCGTGGGGGGGCGCTGGTGAGTGGCGTGGA